>CM053774.1:125198949-125218845 GCA_028658325.1 Potorous gilbertii | reverse complement strand
CCCACAGGCTTATTGTGAGACTGGAAGGAGAGAATACATTTAAAGAGCTTTGCAAATCTTAAAGCTCTGTATAAAGGCTAGCTGCACAGAGAGGTTAAGTGATGTGTCCAGGATTACAAAGTTAGTAAGTGTCTGAGGTCATGTTTTAACTCATTTCTCCCTGTCTCCAAATCCAGTATACAATACTGTCATATCTCCCCTGCAGTATGATGTTATAGGTATCAGGAGACCTGGGTTCTCATCTCAGCTAGGCCATTAACCAGCTGTGGGAACTTGGGTAAGTTCCTCCACCTTCAGCCAGCTTTCCCATCTATAAAGAGAAAATCTCGGTGTCCTAAGGTATTTTTCTTTGGTCTGGAACACCCCATGATTGTATGAATTCAGGGGAAATTGTATAGCAGCATTTTACTGCCCTCCACATGGTATTACTTGATGGAGAGACAAGAGGTTGGGAAATGCCTCTTTGCACTGCGGTCCTTCCAGTCAGAGATTTGGCTATGGTTGGAGTTTCCCCTTCTAGACTCCAGACCTAGTTCCCACTCCTAGGCCACCCTCCACCAGCCTCATCCCTTCCACCTGGGACTGAGGAACGGAGATCTTCCTTCTTCTGGAAACAGAAAAGATTTCCGGAGAACAACCAGATTGGTGAAAGAAAGGTCTTGAAATTATGTCACATGTGTATCTGTATGCATCATATACATCATGTTGTGCTATATGTGTGTATGGAAATGTGCATTTTAATTGGTATTGATTTCATAATTTTTAAAATATAAGAAAAGTCATTTAGAAAAAGCTTAGTGGATAAATTATCTTTTCTACTTTCACTCTAAGAAATAATGTCCTCTATAGAGGCCTTAAGGCAGGTTTATTGATCCAGTGCTGTCTTAAGGAAGAGAGGTCACTTCATGGGGAGGAACCAAGAGTACATTCTACATTAGCCATTAAAACCCTGTCTCCAAGGCTCAGGTATATTTCAAATAGTTTTCTGTTTTCAGGTGTGCCAGTCCATGCATTTCCTGAAAGTGTTTCTCTAGTCTTATAAGTAAGATACAATCTTTATGTTTTTTAAGTCTTACCTCAGTGACTGATTGTGGGAGTGCTTACCTACCTTGATACTGTAAACAGAGATGTATCATCAAGCCAACGCTCATACAACCCTAGATTTCAAGTTAGAAAGGTCCTCAGTGCCTCTGTAGTCCATCGCCCTCATTTATAAATGATGACACTTGCCCAGAGTTCTGCCCTCTGGAACCATGGTTGGTCATTGCATTGATATGAGTTCCTAAGTCTTTCAAAGCGATTTATTTTTACAATATTGTTGCAAATTGTAATACTCTGGTTCTGCTTCTTCTTTCTGCGTAGGTTCATAAAAGTCTTCTCACGTTTCTCTAAAACTGTCTTCATTGTTTCTTACAGTACAATGATATTCCATCACATTTATATGCCATAATTTATTTTATTTTGTAAACTCAATTACCATTGTGATCTACCCAAAGGAACTGCAGTAGTATCTAGGATTGGGACCATTTATCTCTCCCCTGGAATTAGTTATACTGTAGTTTATGTTGGAAAATCAAGACAACATGAGGCACTGGAAGAAATATTCATTCAGAAAACCTAGCTCTGCTGCCCATTAATGCAAGGGGACCTTGGGCAAATCACTTTCCCTGAAGCTCAACTTCCTCAGCTGAAAATGGGAATGATACCTCTTGGCTCTAGGGTTATCCTCAAGAAAGCTTTTCCAAAACCTAACACTGAACTATGAGTTGCTTGTCTAAGTGGGCTGGAACACTATCTTAATTTATGTTTTCCTTCCCACTCACAGGATTATTGATTCAGTACCAGAAAGGAACACCCTCATTGTGAACAGATGGAAAGACAGGGAGATTAAATTACTAGACCAGGGTCATGTAGCTTTTAATTATCTTTAGTGGCATTTGAACTCACACTCAGCCCTCTATCCATTACAGTGTTCTGCTTCTCAACTGCTTTAGAATCTAAGTACTAAGATGACTCCAAACCCTACCGCCTTGTACACATGTCATGCTTAACAACATATGTTACCTTGTCTTCCTTATCCCCAGCCATCTGCCCAAAGGGTCTGGGTGGGTGGAATCCAGGGAGGTGCCTTCTGAGATCCTTAATATGCAACGAGGTCACAGACTGTCTAAAGGGACCTGGGAAGCCAAGAACAGGTGGTGAGAAATCTGTCTCCTTTTTATGCATGGGAGAAAGAGCTAGTGGCAGGCAGTGGGCCAGTGTTGAGGAGCATGAGCAGGTGGAGGAAGACAAAGGCAGTGGGGAGGGAGGTCTATGTCTCACCACAACTTGGTCTGACATCTGTATCTCATTCAGGTACTTGCTTAACTAAGGTAGAAACACCATCAGTACATTAAGTGTGAACTGGGAAACTCTACATGATAAAAGGTCTTTCTTCTAGGCTCTTTCTTCTATACTCTCTGAAGAATGGCAGTCATATGGGACAGTATGAGGGTGCAGACTGAGAAGTAAGTGTTCCCGTGGCATTGGATGGTGATCCCAGCCAGATGGGCTGAGCTGTGTTATTTGGTTTGTCTTTTCCTTTTCTCTTGGTAGGGGATCTAGGCTCCTTATGAATGACACCCTGCAACAGGAATGGAATCTAGATCAATAATTGATATCTGAGGCAGACTAGGGCAGTAGATAAGGTGCTGACTTTAGAATCAGACACTACCTGTGTGATACTGAACAGGTCACATAACCTCTCTGTGCTTTCCTCAGTTTCTCACTTGTAGAAAAAGGTGTTGACCTAAATCACCTCTAAGGTCCTTTCCAGTTCTGAATCTATGGCCCAATGAACTCCACCAGCTGGCTCTTTTCTACAGGGCCATGATGAGATTGTTCTGGCTGTTTGTCCTTCATTTTCAAAGAGGATCATTGACATCCGGGGTGACGTCTTGACTTGAGCATGGATTGGATTGAAGGGAGGCAGAATTGCACAAAGTCATCGGCCTCACTCTGTCTTCCAAAGTCATCCAAGTCCAGTGGCAGGACAAAAGTCAGGACAGCTGCCTGCAGTGGATGACCAAACTCTGGAAGCTCCACAGAGCCTGCTTCAGCCACCTGCATGGCCGTTGAGACAAGCTGTTCTCATCTACCCATTCCATTGGGGGTTGTTTTCATATGCTTAGAGTAGACATTCCCTAACTCATTGACATGTTTGTGTCCCATCAGTTACACTCCATCTGGTTTACCCTGTGCTCTGACATGGTTTACTGGGATGTAGTCACTGTGCATGCTGCACACAGGTGAGAGTTGGGTGCCAGGTGGATACCAAAGGTGGCTGAGCAGCCCTGAAAAGGTCTGAGCAAGCCCTCACAGCAGAGATGCTAGTCCTGAACACCCAGACACCCTGCTGAGTACTTCCCAGCTAGGAGATCAGTGGAGTTACTGCAAGACACCTTTAGCCCACAGCTTCTTAATGGATACTAATTGTACAAATATCATGTTGGAGGTCCATGAAACTTTAATGTTCTTAAGTGAAAATATGCAGCTGACTTGTTGAATTTGTTCTTTTAAGAAATTTCTCCTCCTTTTGTCTGTTTTAGAAGAACAGACCAAGACTAGTGTATACATTTGTCTTAGAACTGAGGTTAAATTAAACATTTATTTTTCTTACTTTGAAAACTGTGAATATAAATATGCCAATAGCATGCGATGTAAAATTTTGATAGTATTTAAGGAAGTTTTAATTTCTCACTGACCCTTAGATTTGTGAATCATATGCATAATTGTACTGAAATATTGAGTCTGTATTCATAAATGTAATAAAAATACTTTTGTGTGATATAAAATGGTTACTTTAATTATAGGGGGAAATAATCTTTGAGACTTTCAATAATGAAAATATAATTTATAATTATTTTAATAATCACTTATTAAACATGTGTAATACCAAAAAACCCCAAAACCTTCATATTCTAAGGGTAGAAACCCTAGATAGGCCTGGTCAGAGGATGTGGGTGGGGATCTCAGCTGGAATGGGAGCTCACATTTAATTATGGAAAATTCACACCCTCCGAACCAGTTTCATATCTGTAAAATGGGAATGATGCTTGCACCAAGTCATAAAGCTCTACAGAAATGTGAGTACACATTCCCTTCCTCATCGGAAGCTGAAAACAGGGCTGCACACCCACAAAAGAAGTGTGGGCTAATATCCACATTGAGAAAATTATATTTAAAAAACAAATTATATATGTTGGGAAAATAATAGAAATTTCTGGCGGGAGATAATTTTGTTCTAAAGTGCAATTCACCTAAATGCAAAACTGAGTTTTCTCTTACCCTCAAGGTGACCGTGTTTATTGGGCAACTACGTGGCTCAGTGCATAGAGCCCTGGTCTGGAGGCAAGAATTCAGATCTAGCCTGAGTCACTCCCTACTTGTGTGACCCTGGGCAGGTGATTTAACTGTTGTTTGCCCCAGTTTCCTCAACTATAAAATGAGAATCGTAACGCTATCTACCTAATAGGGCTGTTGTGAGGGTTAAGTGAAATATTTGTAAAGGCACAGTGTCCGGCACATAGTAGATGCTCAATATGTTTTTGTTCCTACCACATCCCTCCTTTCTACAGTAACAAGTAACTGGGTTTGGGATGCCAGACTAGACTCATTTAGAGCATAAGGAAGTGGGAAGCTAGATGGGCAGCTAGGTGATACCACAGTGCATAGAGTTCTGGGCCTGGAGTCAGGAAGACTCATCCTTCAGAATTCAAACTTGGTCTCA
Source organism: Potorous gilbertii (assembly GCA_028658325.1). Classification (NCBI taxonomy): domain Eukaryota; kingdom Metazoa; phylum Chordata; class Mammalia; order Diprotodontia; family Potoroidae; genus Potorous; species Potorous gilbertii. Next base: position 125,214,077 of record CM053774.1, on the reverse strand, counting down.
AGACACTTAGTAGCTGTGTGACCTTGGACAAATCACTTAACCCAGCTTCCCTCAGTTTCCTTATCTGTAAAAATGAGCTGAAATGGCAAACCACTACAGCATATCTGCCAAGGGAATCCCAAATAGGGGCACAGAGAGTCAGACATGACTGAAAGGACTGAACAAAGACCAAAGCTGTGGTACCTGATCTCTCAAATTAATAATTCCCCATCTAACTAGAATCCAGTGTGGACCTGAGGCAAACAGCTTGGAGGAATAAAGTCTGGTGCCCGTGTATCACATGTCGATGTACATGGTTATGCCCTGACATGCACAGTCCTTGTGCCCAGCTGTGGGTCCTTAGAGGTGTGGTTGCATTCAAGGATCCTGACCCCACCAGGAAACCTGACTGTGAGGTGGAAGGGAAGCTTGAGCACCCCAGGCATGCCTTATAATTTAGAAGGGCTCACCTTGGTTCCAGGGGATAGACAGACCTCCCTCCCTCCTCTTGGGATCAAGCTACCTCACTGAAGGCATAGAAAGGAATGTGGTGCTAGATGGAGTCGTGGTCTGTCTTTGCTTATTTGTTTAAAAGTGAGCCTGAACTATATCAAGAAATGACTGATTGAAAAAATAGAGGTGTGGGGGCTTTAGGAACCCCATATAGTGGTGACTTGGAGCTTGCATGAGAGGCGATTGTTAAATTTTCAGGGTGAGCATTTACACCTTGAAAACCAACAAATGCTACATATCAGGGCTTGATCTATCGTTTTGTTGGCTGTCTAAACTGAAGAAAGTGATGGAGAAAATGGTAGTGATGGAGATTAAATGTAAAATGTGTTGTGCATGCATTTCTGCCCCTTCCCCCAAGCCAGTCATTAAACATCTACCAGCATACAACTGGGTCCATACCTGTTTATATTTATATATATACAGATATAGACATATGCACACACATATATGCATATATATAGTTTATAAAACTTGTTTAATTCTATACTTTAATAAGGAACATCTAATAGTTCTCTAAACAATTTCTGTACCAAATACCAACATGGCTACTTCTTTGGATCCTCTCTTATCATGTTACTGTTAGAGTAACTTGCTCTCATGGTTCTGCTTTCCTCAGTATGTTATCAGTTCATGTCATTGTTCCCAGGCTCAGTCTCTTTGTTTTGTTCTTTGACCCTAGCTGATTTCATCAAGGAAAGTTTCAAGTTGCTTTTTTTTTTTGAGGGATGTTGGGGTGGGGGGAAGGGAAGTAGATCTCTGGGCACCATTGATCTGTGTTCATCCTTCATTTTTGAAGGAGACCATGATATCAGAAAAATGATGACATGACTTGCACTTGAGTTTGTTTTGAGTGAGGTCAAATGGTCAAGCATATACTAAGGTCATATGGGACTGTGGGTGGTTCAATAGATCATGTTCCAACAAGGCACAAAATTGTGTCACTTGCACTAGAGATTTTGGCCACTGTGATAGGAAAAATCTAAAAGACCTCAAATGGCAAAGGATTCTCTCCCTATACATAGCGAAACCTTCTATATCATGCTAGTGTCTTCAAATAGGGACATCAGAACCCTGGCAGTCACTCACTATCTAAAAATCAGGAAAAATGAATTGGATCAAGAATGCTAGTCCAGATGGTGCACTGTAGTTGGCCTGATAGCCTGGATGGGCCACCTGTCTATTGATCTTAGCCAGGTGCTATGAAAGGACATTGAGCAGGGCCTAGAGTTACATAGAACATATAAGGGACTTGGCTGATGATCCTGCATTCATGTAGCGATGCCAACATGCTCTCTGATATGAGCCTCTGTCTTTAATGCAAATATTTATCTAGTGATGTTGCTCATGGCTAGTCTTAGGATTCAGTAGATATTTCTCCATATCAAAGATTTAGAGCTGGAGGAGTCTTAGAAGTCATATAGTTCATCTGCTTTTATTTTACAGATGAGGAAATTGAGGCCAGGAAGGCTAAGTGACTAGCTCAAGGTATCACAGGTAGGAAATCTTTGTGATTCAATAGCTGGACTTAAACATGGTTCATTAATATTTCCATGGAGACCCTAGTCAAGCACTGCAACGATCTCTTCGGTCTAAGGCTGGTTCCTGAGCAGTAGCTTGAACAAAAGCATAAATGGCATGCCTGTCAGATTTGGAGGGATGTGGCAAACCCAGAAAGGCTAGCCATTGTGGATAACAGGGTTTATAAATCCCCAAAGGCTTAATCAAAGTTCTAGAATCTGGGATTCCAAAGTCCACAGAGGTGGGGAGAAGCAGGGAGCTTAGCAGGAGTCCTTGGTGAGAAGAAGCTCTGTGTTCCCGTTATGAATGCTATCCAGTTAATAAAGTGTATTCTTATTGCAACCAAATGAGTCCCACTAATTTAATACTGACTCTAGTTGGTATTCACTTGACCCAAGACTCAATCTGCAATACTTTCCAGTCCATCTGCGAGTAGCAGATGACTCTCCCATGCAGGGATGCTGCTGGAAGGTCAAGCCCCAATTGACCTGTCTGTGTGTAAGCACAAGGTGGAGATCTCCAAATGTTAAGGGACTATTACTGACCTTCAGGACAGACACAGTCTTAGGTCTGCACAAATTCTGGTAGTTCGAGAGCATCCAAGTGAGCCCCATGACAACAGCCTTGTCTGACATCGTCATCTAGTCACTGAACTTGGTAGTCTGAGGCTAAGTAAATGTATTGGGCCCCATTCTCAGGGGAGTTTGGATTTGCAGTCAGAGTCTGTGTCTGGAGCCAAGTTCAAGGGCAGTTAGGTCACACAATAGATAGAGCAGCAGCCCTGGAGTTGAACTCAGGAAGACCTCGGTTCATATCCGGCCTCAGACACTACCTGGGAGACCCACAGCAAGTCACTTAACTCTGATTTTCTCAGAAAAAGAAACCAAGTTCTATCATTTGTTGTTTGGCTGTTGTAGTCATTTCTGACTCTTTGTGACTCCATTTGGGGCTTTCTTGACAGAAATACAGGAGTGGCTTGTTATTTCCTTCTCCAGCTCATTTTACAGATGAGGAAACTAAGACAAACAGGAATAAATGACTTGCCCAGGGTCACACAGCTAGTAAGTGTCTGGGGTCACAGTTGAACTCAGGAAAATGAATCTTCTTGACTTCAGGCCAGGCCCTCTGTCCATTATAGTGCCCCCTAGCTGCCTCACCACTTATTCCCCATGTGACCTTCTGCAAGTCATTTCATTTCTTTGGTTCTCTACTCTAGAATGAGGTGGGGCTGGATGACCTCAGAGAGACCTTGCAACTCTATACCAAAGTGCCTGCATGTTCCAGGGGTCCATTGCTGTAACCATCATGCCAATCATTTATGTTGAGTAATAAAACATGAGACTCTAACCTTGATCCTCTGAAGCAAATGTGGATGATAACACTCCCAAAGAGGTGGTATAGTGGATAGAATGCTGGGCTTGGAGTCAGGAAAACTCTGACCTGTACTAGCTGTGTGATCCTGGGCAAGTCAGGCAACCTCTGTCTGACTCAGTTTGTCAGATGTAAAATGGGGTAATAAAAGCATTTACCGTGGTTGTTGTACGTATCAAATGAAACGCTGTTTATAAAGCATTTAGCACGGCACCGGTCACGAAGTATACACATTGTTAAGTCTTCTTTCCTTGCGTGCTTATTGAAATCTCAAAACTGGGATTCTAGTAGGTATAAGCATCCCACGATACTGGACAGTGATCCAAATGAATGAGAATTTGAACCTTTACCATTAACTAGGCCATCCCTGCCCTGTTTCTAGATTAGTAATTCCAAAGAGAATTCCAAAGTGGGATTAATCAATGGGCATTTCGTTTAAACACTTACTATTGGCAAGAGTTGGGATATAAAAATTTAAAAAAAAAAATAGTTCCTCTTAAGGAACTTGTATTAAGGAACAGTGGATATAGCATTTACAATTAAAGGCAAATATAAAAGTGTCCATGAGGTAACTGGTGAGGTAGAGGCACTGGAATCTGGAGAATTTGGAAGGTTTCTCATAGAAGCTAGTGCTTGAATCAAATCTTGAAGGGCAGGGGAATAAGAGGTAAGAAGGCTGGATAGGTAGGTTAGGGCCAAATTGTGATAGGTGTTGAATGCCTAATGGGAATCATTTTTGATCCTCAAGATAATAGGGATCTGCTGGTATAGACCTGTTCTTTTTGGAACTCACTTTGGCAATGTGGTGGAGAATGGTGGATTTGAGTCAAGAGAGAATTGAGTCAGCAAGGCCAACTGGAAGCTATTGATGTGGTCCAGGCCGAAGATGATGAGAGCCTCAATTAATAGGGCAGGCTATAGCCACCCGATGGTTTTCAGTATAGGGACCATTAAACCCATGGAATCTAGGGAGGTCACCAAGAGTGACCCAGGCCTAACCATGTTATTGGCTGAATCTTACTCTGCTAAGGTGTCTTAGGACAGAAATAACTTTATTTACTATCTCAAATATAGGCAGCCATGCCACAATTGGAACAAGATGAGGCCATCAGAATATGTCAGATAGCTGGATGAATTATGGCACATGAATTTTAAAAAGTACTAATGTGCTATAAAGAAATTGTCAAGGGAAATCAGGGAAGATTTGTGTAAACCAGGAGAATTATTTACATTATAACATCATATTATATTATAACATCATAAAGACAATTTTGAAAGAGCTAACTCTAATTGCTGCAATGACCAGCCACGATTCCAGAGAGCTTGTTGATTTAGTACCTACATCCTGATAGAGAGGTGACAGTATCATAGTGCATAGTGAGACTTTTTTTACGTAGTTAATGCAGGAATTTGTTTTATTTGACAATAAAGAATTGTTATACAAGTTTTCTTTTTATTTTATTTTCTCTTTTATATGGGATTGGTAGAGGAGAAAAAATAGTTTTTAATTGAAAAAAGTAAATTAAAAGAGAGAAGTAATTTGTCTTTCCCTACATTGTCACTGAAATCTTTCCCTCTGATTAAGGGACTCAGTTTGGTCAAATGACTTTTGGGCTGTTTAGGAAGTCTGATGCTTCCTGAAATAAAAGTACCAGGTACTTTCAGAAGGAAGAAGAAGGAGCTCTTGTGACACCTTTCAAAGTGATATTAAATTAGCTTTTGGCCCATATCACTTACAGACACCTAAGAAATGGAAAAAGGGACTCCCTAACCCAACTGTGTTCCTCTGGCATACAGCAACCCTCCAATATCTCTTCTGGATTCCTGTAGCACCTCTGCCTCTTCTCGCTCATTCACCCCAAAAGCTACTGGTATGCTTGCCCAGAGGGAGCACAGGTAGGACAGTGTTGGATAAAACAGGCTTGTGGCTAAAATTCTTCAAGCTCAGTGGTCTCATAAATGTTGACTGATATTTCTGAGATCCCCGCCCCCCCAAGATCTTCCCTTCCACTTTATTATTATTTTTTTTTTATGAGGGAGCTGTGGGCATCTGCTAAGAGCCCCTTCCCACTTTACTTTCAAATCTTGACCTTCTATCATATTACACTAGCTTATCAAACTGGGAAATCTTTTGCGTGGAATAAAGTAGCTTATATAGTGTCTCACCTGAACAATAGGTTATCACCAATTTCGAATCTGGCTGTGATCCCTGAGCAGATGTGAAAGGCAGGTCAGGGTGCTAAAGGTTTTCATTTTCTGGGGGATTTAAAAAGCAGGTCTGAGCTGAAGCATCAACTTGAGCTCTGGATTTAAATCTCATAGCTCTAGAGGCTTACCTATTTAGACAAATCTCCAAAAGGAAAAAGGGTTTTGTTTGCTTGTTTTTGTCTTATAGCATAAACTGTTGACTGTTGTGGGGGAGATAACTGGAAGACTGAATTGTAGAGGAGCCCAGAAGTGTGCCAGAGAGTTCCCTCTCACCAAGAATTACTTATGCCAATGAAATCACAGGTAAGGTGAAAGATGAAAGAAAGAAGGAAGGAAGGAAAGGAAGGAAAAGAGGAAAGAAAGAAAGAAGGAAGGAAAAGAGTAAAGAAAGAAGGAAGGTAGGAAATGAAGGAAGAAGGAAGGAAAGTAAGTAGGAAAGAAGGAAGGAAAGGAAGGAAGGAAGGAAGGAAGGAAGGAAGGAAGGAAGGAAGGAGGAAAGATGGAAGAAAAAAGAGAAAGAAAGAAATGAAAAAAGAAAAGGTACTGCTATCTGTCCAAGTGTTTGGAAACACCACTACATTCACAGAATTAGAGAGTAGGAAGGGAGTGCAGTGTGAAAGGACCGTAGCTGAAAGCACCTTGCTGTATAACTCTCATCAAGGGGGAATCCCTCAGGTCACCACACTGCCCTATGGGAGAACACGTGGTTAGGACGTTCTTCCTGACGTCAACTCAAAATTGTCCTCTTGGAGATCTCCCCGTCACCCACATCTTTTTGGGTTCTGCCTTGTGAGACCTTGTGCAGGCTGTATAACAGCCCTTCACATAATTTATAGTTAGAATCCATTTGTCCCCTTAGTCTTTTCTTCTCTGGAATAAACGTATAGTTTCTTCCATGCACTGATGGCCCTTCCCGTTCACCTCCTCTGGGCTGTGCCTAATTTGTTTCTGTTTCTTTGGTTGGGGCACTGAACGTGCCATTCTATTGCATTGTGATCATCCCTTCTGTATTCCAGGAATCTGTGCTTAATAAAGCCCTTAATTACATAACTAAGTAGCTGCCACAGCACAACAAATTGTGTTGAGCTCTCATAACCCCCCAGATTTTTGTTCAGAACTGTTGTCTGTCTCTTCCATCTTTCACTCGTGCTCTTGCACAAGATGCACTTGTGCTCGTGCATCTGACTTTTCTATCCTAGTGAAAGACTTTAGAGTTGTTCCTATTGAGTTTCATTTTTACTAGAGTCAGCCCAGCGCTCTAGTCTATCCATATCTTTGTGGATCCTGACTGTTAGGCACTGTATTAGCTAGCCCTCATACCTTAGCATCATCTGCAAATTTGGTGAGCATGTCACTTAAACCTTCATCCAAGGCATTGGTCAAAATGTGGGAGCATCACAAGGCCAAGCACAGATTCCTGTGGTACTCCACTGGAGACCTTTTGTCATGTTAACATTGAACTTCTAACCATTCTTGGAGTCGGACCATCCAAACAGTTGTAAATCCTCTTTTACCACTGAGCTCACATATCTCTGTCTTCTTCATTAGAATGGCCTGTCAAAAACTTTGCTAAATTCTAGGTAAACTATTTCCACAGCCACCCCTTTCATCTATTAATTTAACCCTGTTCAAAAAGGAAATAAAGTTTATCTACAATGACCAGTGGTTGGCAAGGTTACACCAGCTCTTTGGAATCACCACTTGCCTTTCTAGATGGTCACTAATTATCGCTTTAATTATCCATTCTAAAATGTTTTCCATGAATTGATGTCTCACTCACTAGCTTACATTTTTCAGACAGATTTCCCTCCCCCGACTTTTGTTAATCTGGGCATTTGTGTTTTCTAATCTTGTGGCACCAGTCTCTCATTTGCCATGATCTTTCAAATAACTACTGGTGCCAGCTGTTCACTTCTCAACTAATCTTTGTCTCATGCATTCACTCAGTGCCAACATCTGGGGAGCAGTGGAGCAGGGGTGGATGTAGGGGGGTAATTTCCACCTGAACCTGGGAGAGAAGACATGAGCTAGCGAGAGTGCAGCAGTCACCACATGTGTACTTTTTTTCTTTCCTCTGGAGGATGATAATTTCCCAAAGCTCTTTTTGGATCTGCTTGGAAGGAGGCAGCCCTGGGTACTTCTTCCTCCTCTTCCCTCTCCATTTTCTGGGCTGTTTCTCTATAATGGACTGTTGTATTTGTCCTTCATTCTTGAAGAGGACCATGACATCAAGAAGATGACATGACTTGCCTTTGACTTTGATTTGAGGGAGGGCTGTGCAAGGTCACCAATCTCACTTTCTTCTCCTGAGCCATCAATGTACCGTAAGGATGAGGACAGGGCTGGACTCTCCTTTTGCTTTTTTTGCATCCCCAGGCCTTAGCATAGTGCCTGGAGCATAGAAAGTACTTAACATGCTAATTGCCTGGCTGCCAGACTGTAGGTGAGTCTTCCCTGACTGTATCAGGAACCTGAGGCTGTTGGAGGAGTCCTCAGTAAACCTGATCCTTCTCCCTGAGGGCTCTACTTTCTCTTGCCTTTTGCAAACAACTTCTTTCTGGCTGAGATTTAGTTTCCCAGGGGCTCTAATCCAGGAACATCTACTAGATGCATCCTTGCTGGACTTTGACCAGAAAGGGGAGTCAGTATATAGAGAGAACTGGGATCGCTCATGTGTTCACTTCACTGTTCTGGAGAAATGTAGGAGATCCCAGTCATCAAGGTACGCAGTGCACTGATTTTGGGGAATTAGTCCAATGAAAAAGCGACCAAAGTCACAAAGGGTAAGGAAGGGCAAACAATGTAGGGACTTCTCTCTGTTCACTCCGTGGGGTTAATGACAAAACTTGAACTTGCAGTATGATAACAGCCTGCATTCCCCAGGGCTCTTTTAACCCTGTGGGGTGGGAGAGACTAGAATAAGGTCTAAAAGGGTAAGGCTCCTTTCACAAGAAGCAGTGTCAACCGGCTAGGTCTGGCTCTGGCATCTATCCTTGGAATGCTTTCACATTCCAACTCACAACAACTCAGGGAGGTAGGGGCTGTTGTTATTCCTATTTTACAGATGAGAAAACTGAGGCAAACAGAGGTTAAGTGACTTGCTCAGGGTCACACAACTGGTAAGCATCTGAGGCTGGATTTGAACTTAGGATCTTCCTGACTCCAGGCCCTAAACTCTAACTACTGTGCCACCAGAGCACCTGGGTTCCGATCCAACCTCTGCCACCAGTAGCTCTGTGACCTTAAGCAATCTCTTCCCCTCTTGGGATGTCAGTTTCTTTATCTGTACTAGCTAATATGACCTTATTGGGGGGGGGGGGGGAATAGCCCAAAGAACAGCATAGTTTTTTGGGGGGAGTCAGAGAACCTTGTGTCTCATTACTCCATGTGTGACTTTAGGCAAGCTACTAGACTCCCTGGGCCTTGGTATCCTCATCTGGAAAATGGACCAAATTACCTCCGAGGTCCTTTCTTCCTCTAACCTTATGTAAGTCTTGAGTTTTCTGATAGACTTGGCTTTTTGGCTGAGGGCTAAGGAAAGGCCTGTCTTTTGTCCCATCATATTCTGATGCTTGATTCAGCAAGCACAGCCATTCTATTATATAATTCTACTATAACAGACCCCACTGTAGCCCTAGATTTGGTCTGGGAAGGAACTGGGTTCACATCCCAGTATGTGATCAGGAGGCGGGCGAGGTCCCTGCCAGACCAAAACTATGATTCCATGGCCTTACATGGATGTGTATGGAATGCAACATAAACCATTCACTGGGCGCCCAGGTAACCTTCACTTTTGACTTGAGGCTCTTCCGCAGACACTGCCTAGCTCTGCATTTGGGGGCTGGGGGTGAAGGGATCTGAAGGAGAATGTGAAAGGCAACCTTTTTCAGTGCATACCTATCTTACCCCACACCTGCTTAAGCAGTTGTTTACCCTGGAGGCTGAAACTACCTACGTAAAAATAGTGTTTCTAGTGTTAAGATTGTCTTTGAGTTTTACTGATATTGAGAGCAAAGATTTAGAGCTGTGAAGGGCCTACAGTTTATCCAGTCTACAAGAAAAACCACTGAGGCAGAGCTCCAAACCAATAGCACTTTATTAAAGTGCCTATGACATCCTCTAAAGAGCTTCCTCATGATTTGAGATGCTCCCTTCCTCCAGGACCTTAGTTTTATAGTGCTTGATACCTAGATAATCCAGATGAAGCAAACTAAAAATATGGAATACTATTATTTGATTGACCTTGCCCTTGACCCTCCAGGAGGGTCTACACACAATATAGAACCCATGAGTTGACAAAGGAGCGCATGAGCAGATCCTGAAAGAGCTGTCTTGATCTTTCAGAGATCTGAGCCAAAGAGCACACCCATGGGCTGGGCTGGGCTGGGCTGATATACAGATGTCAAAACATCTCCAGGGGCTAATAGGCAGTAGACAGGCAGGCTACGGGATGGCAAACAGGGCTACTTGTTGGTCAACTACTCCTGGCCATCTCCTCGTGTTGGGTCCAAGGGAAGAAGTTATAAAAATGCAGGGGATTTAGGACCTGGAGAAGAGAGGACTTTTAGGAATAAGGACCTGATAAAATAGAAGGAGATTTCTTCTGTTTGTCCCCAGAAATTAGAACAGGAAGGAAAGAAAGAAGTTATAAAAATACAGATTTAGGCTGAGATAAAGACACGGAAGGATCATGAGAGAGGGAGTGACAACAAAAATAGCTGGGGAACATTCCATGAGTCACCTCCACCTAGGCTTGGTCATCACTACAAGGTGAGAACAAGGGTGGAGTGCCTCTAGTTAGCTTCCTACGATTAAGCTAGTGAACTTAGGTGACGTCGGCAGCTCACAGCTCTGGAGCCTAATGTACAGAATTTGTAATCACTCCCCTTATGAAATCATATCAGGCAGGTTAATAGTGATTGGAGCGGCGTAGGGGTTCAATTAATCATCTCTCACACCTGGAAGAGCTTTCAGAGCAGACAGATCCTTGTGTCCAACCCTCTTGTCTTACAGATGGATAGGTGACATCCAGGGTCTCCAAGTGTGACATTGGACTCCAAAGGCAGAGTACTTTCTACTGTATCATGATGCCACCCATGACTTTACTCACTCCACTCATCTGTGGGGTAGGCACCATTTGGCCAAAAAATAAAATGTGACTTGGAAAGTCTGGCGATATGAAATAAGTAGGTATAGAAATGCACTGATAACCCAGCATGCCCAGCCGAGAGTAACTGGGATGAGTGTTTTAAGCTCATGGATAGAGTTCTGGACCCAGTTGGGAACAACGTAGGTTTGAGCCTCACACTCAAGATCTGTGTGACCACAGATGAGTGGATGAATCCCTCAGAGTCAGTCTCCTCATGAGAAGATGAGACTAGATGGCATGTGAGCCCCCTTTCTAAATTCATGATGCTAAGGTGTTGTTCGGTCATGTCCAAATCTTTGTGACTCCATTTGGGGTTTTCTTGGCAAAGATACTGGAATGATTTGTCATTTCTTTCTCTAGCTCATTTTACAGACGAGGAAACTGAGGCAAACAGGATGAAGTGATTTCCCAAGATCGCCTAGCTGATGTGTGTAAGACCAGATTTGAACTCAGTAGGATGAGCCTTCCTGACTCCAGGTCTGGCACTTTATCCACTGGGTCACTTAACTGTCCCCATCCTAAACTAGGTTAAGGGGATTTAGGACCTGGAGAAGAGAGAACTTTTAAGATAAGGACCTGATAAAACAGAATGAGATTTTTTTCTGTTTGTCCCCACAAGTTAGAACAAGAAGTTATAAAATACAGATTTAGACTGAGATAAACACAGTCCTAATAAAGGTAGCCCATCAAAGTCAGGGTAGGATACTTGGGAGATAGTGTTCCCTTTCTTTGTAGGACATCAAGCAAAGACTGAGTAGAGATCTACTTAGCACTTTATGGGTGATTATCAGTATCCACTATGGCTTGAACTAGTTGTCTGCTGAGGGTCCTTCCAACTTGGCAACATTGTGATTCTCAGTACTGTCCTTGGGTGCATGATTAAACAGCTGACACAATGCAAGACTGAAATGATGACTAAGTCTTAAGGTTTACAACTGATCTCCAAATAACTTGACAATCTCTCTCAGCTGACTTGAGGAATGAATAAAGCAAGTGCCTGAATTGTCCCCTATGGGGAAAAGACATTGGAATGCAATTACATTGGGTGAAGTTAATGAGCTTAACATGTTAGGTGAAGTTAAACTCTTAATCCATTCTAAAGCCTGCTCAAAAACACTGTTTAACTCGTGTGACGTTTTAATAGCCCATTTTCTTAGCTTTCCCTTTCTTGGGAATTGTTTCTAGTCTGCTGAGTACATTTTACTTGTTATAGGTTAGGTTTTTTTCTTTATTTTTATTTTTCTTTATTTCCTACCCCAATACCACCCAAAGATTAATTCCACCTTGTTTTACAAACCAGGCAGCCAAGGCCCGGAGGATTGTAGTGACTTGCTCAAAATCACATAGCTGTTCTGGGGCAGAGCTGAGATTGAGCCCAGGTCCTTGGATTCCAAATCCAGTGCTCACACCACTGTGCCATGCTGCCTCATGGAAATAAGTGAGGGCAAGAGGAAAAGTGGTCTCCAAGGTCATCCTGGCAGGGAGTCACCAGATAAGGATTCAAACCTGGTTCCTTTGGCTACAAATTTAGGCACCAATGCATGCCTCATAGAAATGATCACAATGTTGGATGTGGAGTTGCTGTCTCTTCACTAACTTCAATGGGGTTGTCACGATTTGTGGATATGAGCAAACCTATTTGTAACTATGGCTAGAGATTCTTTGGGATCCTGCATGACTTTCTAGAGAAAACCTGCCCTCACTTTCCTTTTCCATTCTCCCATCCCCTTCTCCTTCTGTCTAGTTCTACTCTCTACCGACCAAGCTTTCTTCAGTTTTACTGTCAGTCCTGCGTTTATGGTATGCCCTTACTTAGAAAGAAGGTTTTCTCATCTCTGTCTAAATCCCACTCATCCTTTAACATTTAGCTAAAACATGCTTCTTGGACGAGGCCAGTATAAAAATATGTTTTCCTTGACTATATATTTATTATCAGGATTGTTTGGTGATGAGAGGGAAGGAGCATAGATTTCTGTTCATTGAAAGAAATAAAATTTAACTTAAAGAAGTTAGCTTAATACTCCATCTTTTCCAAAAAGTCTTCCTTCATCATGGTAGCCTAGAGTGACCTCTAGCACCAAGGACACTTCCCCCACACTTCCTATAACACTTTCTCCTATAGCACTTAATTTGTCTCACTTAATTTGAAATATGTATGTATATATATACATATATATATATATGTATATATATACATATATATGCATTTTTGGGTGTATACACATATATAGAGAGAGATAGAGACAAAGAGACATATATAACTGTCTAACTTCATCTTTTGTCTCTCCAAAATGATTGTAAACACACGCACAGGTGCCATCTCTTTCTCGCCACCATAAAACTTCACACAGATATAATAAGCCTTCAAAGCCTTTGAATAGTGGCTCATGGTAGCTGATTTTTCTCCTGTTGGTTTATTTTGCTGGCTTAGTGTAGACATGTCATCTGGGAACCTGTACTGGCTGCTTTGCTATTCACTTGACCACAGTTACTTCCAAAGATATGTGTGCGGTATCATTCCAAGGGAGTGATCCTTCATCTTCTCTTGGAAGAGGATGCTCTTCTGGGTAGACCCAGAGTGGCAAACCTTTTCAGATCATGGACCTGACTGGCATGAACCTACGAGAAGTTTGGAAGGAAACACAATTGAAGGACAGTAGCCTGTCCTTAGATATTAAGCGGCATCCTTTGGACTATCAAAGCCTAAGCTAAGATTAGAATGATGAGTCAGTGCCCTAGGTTGAACTGGAAATGAGGAAGTTTGGGTCATCTGGAAAGAATTCATGAACTCAAGCATTCTTTCAGTCAAGTTGGCAAAAGTTTATTATAACGCTAATATGGCAGTGAGAGCTCCTTAAGGAACTTACAACCTAACAGGAATGATGCTAAAGCTTACATAGGAAAAGTAGTCGATCATGTGACAAATATGCTAATTAAGTCACAGACCTCATTCACTACTGAAAACCCTAGGGTCGGATGTATATTTGAACTGTTACTTCTGTAACAAGATAGCTTCGGGAGTTGATGTCTATAGCTTGACCTCTGGATAGTATATGGTAACTGGGAATCAGTACATGATAATTCTGCTAGTACAAGATAGTCCTGTTCATACAAGGGAAATTCTGCAGAAGTCAGCTTGTTCTTGTAACAGGGAGAGTTTGCCTCACTAGGGCCCACTCATGAGTTACTGCTAGGTGTAGTATCCTCAGGCTGGGGAGAAAACTGTCAGGGACAGTGTTTTGAGAGTAGAGAGAAATGTGACCTTGGAAGTGGGGTCCAAGCACCCCATCAGTAGGAAGTAGTCTATAACTTTTAAATTTTTTTCTTTAAAGTTTTAGACCTATGATTTCATCAGCCTAGGGAATTCCTACACCATAAGGTATTTCCTAGAAGAGGTGGAAAGTATATCTACTCATGCAGATCAGTGAGCTCACCTCTAACCTCATCTTGGCATTCTATGGGATTCCAACTCATTAAGAAATAAGGTTCTTAAGATTTAAAAAGGGAAGAATCCCCTTAAGTCTATTTTGAAGAGGCTTTATTTTGACCTGATTGCTCAATGATTTAAACTTAGTTAGACCATTTGACATCAGTCCCCTTGTGACTTCTAAAAAATGGAAATCTGATTGAAATGCCCATTGTGACCCAGTGGGAAGGCATTGTTAGCTGGGCACCTGAACCGCTCTGACTGTACTTGATGTAGCTTGCTTCCAAATGCCTCCCTGCCCCTCATGAGAGGCCATCCTAAATCACGAGTTCTTACTTCTTTGTTAAATGTTTCATGAACCTTTACATCTGTGTCAGAAGTGACCCACAGAACATGAACTCAGCTGAGTATGCAAGCAGAGGAAGCTTGGGAGTGAGCATGTTGTAATGTCTTAGCCCCATACCACCGTTTTAGCCTTTGAATTATCAGATAGAGAGGACTTCAATAGGAGAACTTTCTTGTATGTGCAGTCCCCTGGCACTTCCCCCTTCAGCTTCCAGGAAAGCTGAATGTGTAGATTTGGCCTGAGTCAAGAACATCTGTTTGGCTAATACACTGTTGGTGGAGCTGTGAGCTAATCCAACCATTCTGGAGAGCAATTTGGAACTATGCCCAAAGGGCTACAAAAATGTACATACCCTTTGACCCAGAAATATTGCTTCTAGGACTGTATCCCCAAGAGATCATAAAAATGAGAAAGGGTCCCACATGTACAAAATATTTATAGCAGCTCTCTTTGTGGTGGCCAAAAACTGGAAATCAAGGGGATGCCCATCAATTGGAGAATGGCTGAACAAGTTGTGGTATATGAATGTAATGGAATACTATTGTGCTATAAGAAATGATGAACAGGAGATTTCAGAGAGTCCTGGAAAGACTTATATGATCTGATACTGAGAGAAA
>CM053774.1:125176168-125198449 GCA_028658325.1 Potorous gilbertii | reverse complement strand
GGGAGGGAAAGAGAATAAATAAAAATAATAAAATACATATATAAATATATAAATTAAATAAGTAATGAAATAAATTAAAAGTACACAGCAGAGAACAGAAGAAAACTCAGAAGGAAGCATAGAAAAGCAGGGTAGCTTTGAAAACAATGTGGAGTATTTATTCTATAGTAGCTTTTTTTTAAAGTGAACTGTGTGAAATGCAGATTTGTGGTTTCATATTGAATCTTCTCTTATTAGTGTGCTGTGTAAATGGAAATTTTTTTTTTGTATTTATGTTCAAAAGAATAAAGAAAAAATTTAAAATCAATTAAAGATTAATCTGAGGTACACTAGCCTGATGAAGAAGCTGATAACACAGGATTCTGTCAGGTGGTGCAGGGACATACACATTGAACATTTAAAAGAAATAATCAGTATTCAGACTGAGCTTTTGAGAGTACTGTGAGAAGCAATTGTGTCAATTAATTTATGTATAATGTTCTATGATGTCCCCTTGATGAGATGTATTTTAAGATTGTAATGAACAGATGCCATGTTTATTTCTTTAGGTTTTGCACTGCACTTTTAATATTATCAGGTAGCTGGTTATTTATCTCCATACAATGTAATATGTGATCAAATTTCCTGTAAGCCTGTCCACTTAAACACTGCTTGAATATATCTGGACCAGAGTGAAATCAGCCAGGTCAATATCCCCCACTATTTGTCAGCTATTCCTCAAAAAAACAGTCAAAGATCACAGGAACTTCTGCTGTATCACACTAATGACTCACAGGGAGCATGTAGTCTACTACATTCACTTTGGTGATAAACACTTTCCTTTCTAAATACTCAGAAAACCATTCTCTTAATACTATAGTAGAATTTTACAAGGAACTCAAGTCAAGGTCAATAACTTGCTCATTAATTCTGAAAATCAGATTAACCCTACCCTAGATCTCCAGAATGTCTCCAATTCAACTTGATTTTACAGTGATTACTAATAGTTGCTTAGTGATTAATCATATGAGCTAATTCTTTGTATAGACTGTATTGTAGTTCATCTGGGTCAGGTGAATTAAATTCAGCAAAGACAGATTCTCTATACGCTCACTTATGGTGGCCTTGTTAATTATTTTTTGTTCTGTCCTGCCCAGTCTAAAGATCATCCTTAGTAGAAAAAAAAAATTAAACAAAAATAAGTCAAGTAACGTTATTCAATTTAGCACTCAGTTCACGTTACAATTTTACGGCCATTCTCAATTTTTGAAGTTTCTGTTGATATTTTCTGCTTCTTATAGCACCACAGGTATCCTCACATCCCTTCTCCTCTCACAGAGCCATCACATAAAACAAATAAAACCTTTTAGAAAGGAAAAAAATGAACACAACTGACCAATACATTGAAAAAGTCCAAAAATATGTTCAATGTGTAACACTTGTGGATCTCTCACTTCCACAAAGGGCTAAGAAGTATCTTCTCATATCTCTTCATTTGGATACTGTTTGAGCTTTGTCATTTTCAAACATTTACTTTTGTTTATTTCATTATTCTTTTGATTAAAACATTGTAGTTATCTGTGTATGTAATTTTCTTGGCTTTGCTTATTTCATGCTACATCAGTTCATACACATCTTTCTAGGCTTCTCTGTATTCATTACACATATCACATTACACACAGTAATATTCCATGACATTCAGGTACCACAGTTTAGCCATTCCTTAATCAATGGGCATCTACTTTCTTTCCAGTTCTTAACTCTCACAAAAAGTGCTGCTACAAATATTTTAGAGTGTATGGGAACATCTTTCCTTATCAATGACTTCCTTGGGGTATAAGCCAGCAATGGAGTCTCTAGTTCAAAGGGTATAGACATTTAATCATTTTATTCGCATAATTCCAAGTTGCTTTCCAAAATGGCTATATCATTTCAGAGTTCTACCAACAACATATCGGTGTGTCTATCTTTACACAACCTTTCCAGTACTGACTGTTGTCATTTTTGTAATTTTTGCCAATTTGCAGGGTGTGAGTTGTTTTGATTTGCATCTCTCTTGTTATTGGTGATTTGGCGCATTCTTGCATGTGGTTGTGAATACTTTGCAGTTTTTCTCTTGAGAAGTATTTGTTCAAATCCTTTGACCACTTATCTATTGGGGAATGACTGTTAGTTGCACGCATAGATATTTACTCATTATTTATGTAGCTTGGATACCAAAGTCTTATTAGAGAAGTTTGATAAAGGTTTTTCCCTATTCAACCATTTCTCTACTTATCCTAGATGCATTAATGTGGTCTGTGCAGAAGCTTTTTTAGTTCAAGTAAACAAACTTAACCTATTTTATCTTTTGTAATAACCTTTATTCTTTTTTATAATTAATTTATTTGTTTTTGGTTTTCTACAATCAATTCCATAATTTTTAGATTTTCTCCCCCTCCCTTCCCGAGATGGCATGCAATCTTATATGGGTTGTACACATACATTCTTATTAAACACATTTTCACATTAGTCATGTTGCATAGAAGAATTAAAATGAATGGGAGAAAACATGAGAAAAACCAAAACATATCAAAAGAAAAAAGAGCATGCTTCATTCTGCATTCTGATTCTATAGTTCTTTCTCAGGACATGAAAGGTATTATGCATCATAAGTCCTTTGGAAATGGTTTAGGTCCTTGCATTGCTGTGAAGGGCTAAGTTTATCAGATACAGCCCTTGCATGGTGTGGCTCTAACTAAATCACTTTTATTCTTGTTTGGTTATGAATACATCTCCTACCCATATCTGTGATGCAAGCCAAATTTCTGCCAGATTGATTTCCAATTTTCTCAGCAATTTTTTTTCTATCACATAGGGAGTGTTTTCCTTGGTAATTTATGTTTTCCACTTTGTCACTGAGCTATCTCTCCATTGTTTAACCAATGCTGGATGACTTTGAAGACTGTTGCTTTATAATATAGTTTGAGGTCTGGAAATGCTATTGCCTTTTCCTTCTTTTTCATTATTTGTTTTAATATATAGAATAAAACAAGCATTTCCATAACACAGTACAACAAAAGAGATGACTGTTCATGAAACTGTAAATCTGTTATGCACAACCTGCTATTCCTTCCAAAAAGAAAACAAAATGATCGTGTGAATATTTTTTTCCATTTTTCTTCCCTCTCCTTCCCTCCTCCCCCTCAGAGACTATTACCATTAGACACAAATAGGTCTATATATGTAAAATCATTCTCTATATTCTTCTATTTATCAGTTCTTTCTCTAGAGGCAAACAGTTTCTTTTCTTCATATGTCCTTTATATTAATTTGGGTCTTCATAATAGGCAAAATGACGTAGTCACTCTAAGTTATTCTTAAAATAATATTGCTGTTACTGTGTACAATGTTCATAATTTCCCTCATTTTTCTGGATGTTTTGTCTTTTCTGTAAGGTTTCTCCTTGGTAATATGATTGGTCTAGCATTAACAGAAAATTAATTTTGGTGGCACTGTCGTTTTTATTATATTGGTGAAGTTAAGCCATAAGCACTGAATGTTGTTGTTGAGTTATTTCAGTCATATCTGACTCTTCGGGATCCCATTTGGGGTTTTCTTGGCAAAGATATTGGAGTAATTTGCCATTTTCTTCTTCAGCTCATTTCACAGATGAGGAAACTGAGGTAAATAAGGTTAAATGACTTGCTCAGAGTCATATAACTCGTAACAGTCTGAGGTCAGATTTGAACTCAGAAAGTTATATTCTGTTTCTTATATAACTTAATAATTATCATCCTTTTATCCCTCCCCCTCCTAGAGTCATCCTGTAAGACAAACAAAAAAATTTTAGAAAGGAAAAAAATGAATACAACTGATCGATACATTGAAAAAGTCCAAAATATGTTTGTGTAACACTAGTGGACTTCCCACTTCCATCAAGAGTTAAGTATGTGCTAAGATGAGTCTTCCTGACGCCATGCCTGGCATTCTGTGCACTATGGCGCCACCTAACTTCCCCTTACTGATTATTCCCCCAGCTACATTTCTTATTTCTTTAGGGAGATCTTTGTAATTGAATATACTTGAATCTTTCCTGTACTTTGAGAAATTGATCCCTCAGATATTTTGTGCATTTTTTAATTGTCTGGAATGTAATTCCCCTTTTTATTATTGTTTTCTTGTGTTTTATTATTATATAGAAATGTTGATCACTTGAGGATTTATTTTGTAGCCTACAGCTTTGCTGAAGCTATTGTCTCAATTAATATCTTTACTTTGGAAATCCTAGGGAATCAGCAAATTATCATATCATCAGCAGACAGGAACAGTTTTATCTCCTCTTTACTTGTCTTTATTCTTTTAATTACTTTCTCTTGTTTTATTGCTGTTGCTATAATTTCCAGAATGATATTAAATAATAGTACAGAGAGTATCATTCATAAAATCCAAAGTTAAGAAATAAGAAGCTCAAGACACAAACTCAGAAGACAATGACTGGGAATCATCTACAAACAAAGCCTCAAATAAAAATGCAGATTAGATATAAACCTAACAAGAATTCCTAGAATACCTAAAGAGTTGTTTGGTTTTTCTTAAAGAGGAAAAAAAATATTTTAAAAATCAAGTAAGAGGTAGAGGAAAAAAATGGGTTAAAAATGAGAGAAGCACAAGAAAATTATGAAAAGACAAGTAAATTTGATATTTTTAAAAGGCATGAAAAATAATAAAGGAAATAATTCCTTAAAAAAACAGAATTGATCAAATGATAAAAGATGTATAAAAGTTCATTGATGAATTCTTTACAAGTAAAAAAGCTACTGACTTCATACGACATCAAGAAACAATAAAACACGTTTCTCCCATTCATTGTAATTCTTCTATGCAACATGACAATTGTGAAAATATATTTAATAAGAATGTATGCATAGAGCCCATATAAAATTACATGCCATCTTAGGGGGGGAGAGGAGAGGGGAAGAAAATTTAAAACTTATGGAAGTGATTGTTGAAAATTAAAAACTATAAATAAATTAATAAATGTTGGGGGAAAATAAACAATAAAATGAAGTCAAAAGAATGAAAACAAATGTGAAATATCTTACAGGAAAAACGACTGACCTGGAAAACAGATTCAGGAGAGATTATTTAAAAATAATTCGATCACCTAAAAGCCAAGATAAAAGAAAAAAGAACCTAGATATCAAATTACTCACAGTATCATACAACCAGAAAGAAAAGTAGAAAGTGAAAGAACTCACTGATCACCTCCTGAAAGAGATTCCAAAATGAAAAACTCCCAGGAATATTAGAGCCAAATTTCACAGCTCCCACGTCAAGGAGGAAATACTTCAAGTAATCAGAAAGAAAGGATTCAAATCTTGTGGAACCATAGTCAGGAGTAAACAAGATTTAGGAGCTATCACTGAAAGAGCAGAGGACTTGGAACACAATATTCTAGAGCTAGAGAGTGAGTGCGTGTGTGTGTGTGTATTTGTTCATCCTTCATTGCCAAAGAAGACCATGCCATCAGAGAAATAATGACATGACTTGCATTTGACTTTGTTTTGAGTGAGGGAGGGCTGTGCAGGTCACCAGCCTCATTTCTCCTCCAGAGCCATCTGACTCCAGTGACTAGATATTCATCAGGATGACTGGAGATGACCCAGGATGAGGCAATTGAGGTTAAGTGACTTGCCCAAGGTCACACAGCTAGTGAGTGTCAAGGGTCTGAGGTGAAATTTGAACTCAGGTCCTCCAGACTCTTTCACTGGTGCTCTACCCACTGCACCACCTAACTGCCCCAGAGCTAGAATTAAAACCAGGAAAAAAGATGGATATTTCATTCTTAGGATGCTAAAGCATTTGAATGAGATAAGTTTATTTCTAATATTGATTCAGTGTTTATGGTTCCTTTCAGCATAATATTGTTTCCTGGCTAATCCCTTTTTATTTTTTTTAATTTTTATTTTTGTTTTGTCAGATAGCATAATGGCAACTCCTAATATTTTGGATTTACTTAATACATTATAATTTTTCCATCTCCCCAGTTTAATTTGTGTATGTCATTTTTAAAAAACATGTTTCTTGTAAGTATCAGATTGTAGGGTTTTGCTTTCTTATCTAATCTGTCATTCTTGTTTTCTTGAATTGCTTAACCCATTGACATTTAAAGTTATGAATTATTTACATTTTCCTCCATCTGTCTTTAAAATTGTTTTTTTTTCCTGCTGTAAACATAGTATTATGTTCCTTCAGTTACTGTACTTTAATCTTTCTTTTTAGGTGAACTTGTTCACACAAGCTCTCTTCTCCTTACTCCTGATCCCCTTTTCTCATTTGTTACCCATTTCCCTTTAAGGTTTTGTCAATTCCTTTTTCTCTCCTGCATTTATCCTTCTTTCTTCCTCTCAAAATAGATTCTCCCTTTCTCTCCTCCCCTTCAGCTACTCTTGTTCATTAGTTTTTATTTCTGCTTGCAACCCTTTCCAAAATGAATTTTTCTCATTTTTTTTATTATCCATTTTCTCAGTTTACTCTAGATTCCCATTCTCTAATTCATGACCTCTAAAATTAGCTAGTCACTTTCTTTTTTCTGTATTCTTCATGTAATCAAAGCTTTCAAGGCTTTCATTCTAGGCCCTCCCCTCTCAGTGTTTTTTTGTTTCTGCCTTGTAGGCCTTGCCCCATGAATTCTCTTTTCCATTTTGCCTCACTTCCAAAATAATGCCAATTGTCTTGTATTGGAGAAAACACTGCCCCATGGTAAAGTATCTTCCCCTCTCACACTGATCTATACCTTCTCTTACTGATCTTTTTTTCTACAATTTGCCTGGAAATTTCCTCCCCATGTCCAACCTCTTCTATTTCTCCAGGTGCCCTCACAGGTTCCAACTCTTCCATTTCAGGATAAGCAGATTTTTCAGGCACCAAATCTTGAGCCCTCATCCTGTATATGGTCTTCAACTCCCCTCTTCCATAGAAAAATATTCATCAGTGGAATCCTTTCTTACCTCCAAAGTAAATTTTCCTTACTTTCTTCACCTTTTCAATGTTTCCCTCCCCCTCCTCCTCACGCACTCCCCTGTAGGTTCTACTCTTTCTGACACCACAGAGGTAACTTTTCCTTAATAGCCTTTAGTGTGATTTTGGCACATCACAAAATCCTATCAATCTACCTTCTCCACTATCCTTCTTTCATGTACATGTGCTTGTAACATCATCCCACAAAAACAACACTGACTCACCTTTAGGCAGGGTGTCACCAAGTTCTGTTTATAATGCTCCCTTGTCTGCTTTTTCACAGTTATCACTACCAGACTTTCACTTTCACCCGTCTCCTCATGTACAATTATAACGAAGTCTCTTACTCATCTCTCTGCTGTCTGTTGCATTTGCTGTCCTTATCTACTTCTTTCATACACTTATGAATTTGTTTTTTTGGTATGTTTGAAACATTTTTAGAAAGGAAACCAGAACTGAAGAGATTATTTGGTTCTCAGACTCTTATTATTAACTATCTTCTTATGAATAATTAAGCTCAGCTTTGTAGTGTAGGTTACCTGGACTACATCCTGAGCTTTGCTGATCTTTGGAATACATTATACAATTATTTTTCCCTTGTACTGTCTAATGGATATAGAAGTCTTGCATTATTCAAATATCCTTTCCTTTGTATTTGAAAAATCTTTCTCCTGATGGTTTGCAGAACTTCTTGTTTCCGAATTGAATTGTTAAAAGTTAGCCATTCATATGTATCTTAGAGTTTGTGGCCTTGGGCATTTTTTCTGGAGGTATTCTGTGAATTTTTTCCATTGGAATTTCATTTTCTATGTTCAGAAGAACTGGACATGTTATTTTTATTATTTCTTCCATCATGGTATTAAAGTTTTTTGTCCTGTCATGTTCTTCTAAGAGAACTATCATCCTTAGGTTGCCCCTGCATCCTGTCTTCAAGACCAGTATATTTTGTTTGAATAGTTAGTACATTTTCTTTTAATGTTATTGGGCTTTTTTCTTATCTTTTAATCTGCCCTCCTGCGTATTTACATTCCCAATTTGTTCTCTCTCCTTTCTTTGGTGAGTCTTATCACTGTAGATCCAAGCTTTTCTATTCTCATTATTTTTGACATGCTGGACATAAATTTTACTCTCATACTTCTCTCTTTTGTACCTCTCGGGAACAGTGCGTTACAGTTCCATGTCCTCCTCAAACTCAACAGGATCCTGTGTTCAATCACTTTCTTTTGTTTTGCAGTATTTATTCGTAGATGCCTGCAATCTTTTACTAGATCTGTAAGGCCTACTTCCTTTTCTTGTTACAATTTTTCCTGGCTTAGCTATTTACGCTCAGTGTTTTTTAAGTTTTCTTCTTCCTGAAACCTTAAGGAAATTTAAGAGGAAAAAAAGAGATTGAAATTACCAATCACTCGCTTTCTAGCTCCTTTCCCTATCAGTGGTTTCCCTGGGGACTGGACCACCCAAAGTCTCAGCACTTCACGATTCCCCAACCTAAATCTCTGCCCCAGATGACTTTAGGAGGTCAGATTTGGCCCCAGGTGCACGCCACGTTCTTTCCCTCGGACGGAGCGGAGGGCAGCAGGCCTCTCAGGGGGACAACGTGCCCACTCTCTCCGTTCCTCTGTTCTCCGGCCCTGCGGGGGCGGTTCGCAGTCCAAGCTGCGGCACAAGTGCTTGTCGCTGCCCCCACCGGAAAGGAGGAGGGGGAGGGGCCCGGAGCGCGGGGACGTCCTCGGGCGGCGGGTGCTGGTACCCCGCTTCGGGTCCGGCCGACCTAAACCACGAGACGCCTCCAGTTTCCCAACTTCCAGGGGCTTAGGAGGGTTCGGGGATCCCAGAACACGGCCCGGCCCGCCGTCCCTTCCGGCTCCTAGAACCCTTCCAGAACTCGAGTCCAGACGAAGCTCGGGGCGCCGGCTCCGGCCCAGCCTTCCCCGGACTCTCCGCAGACGCGGGCCGGGGTCTCGTCCCCTCCTCCACCAGGCCCCCCAGGCCCAGGGCTCCGCTTCCTCAACGTTTCCGCGGTTTCTGGCAGGAAGCAGCTCCTGCTCTACGTCACATCCGGTCCCGGGCCGTCCTGGGACACAGGCCGGGAAGACTGGAGGGGGAGGGGGACGCTAAGTGACCTAAAGTAAAGGCACTTTGGGTCAGGAAGGAGAGGGCCGTGAAGAGCGGCAGCAACGACCCGACATGCCGGCCCTAGGAGGCAGAGCAGTCACCATTAACCAGGTGACTGGGGCCCCCGGGCACCCCGAGCCCCGCTGCGCCTCGCCTTCCCCTCGCTCCAATCCTGCTCCTGGGGCGCGGCCTCTGGAGAGTCAAGGCCCGAGGCGGGTCAGGCGGGTCGCGGCCCTTTGACCACAGACTATGGCACAGTCACGGGGCCAAGGTGGCGGGACCCTCCTCAGGACCCTAGCGCAGGCGCACACGCTCCAGTGAGGAACAGTAGGCCTCGATGCCTTCTGGGAGATGTAGTCCACGTATCACGTGGGCGCGCCTGGAGGCCGCGAACCCTTCCCCGCGGAGACTCCATTTCCCGAAATGCCTCCAGAGATGTCGCGTCGGTACCAGGATGGCCGTTGTAGGCCGTCCCGTTCGGCGGGCCGCAGAGCCTGATGCATTGCGGGTGTAGTTCCGCGGGATAAAGGAGTGCCATGTAGCCGTCGCACCCTAAAGGTCAGACATCCAGGTCTAGGGTCCTGTGGCGGCTCCGAGCTATTGAGGCCTTGGGGCGAGGGAGGGAAAAGAGGGGCTGAGTGAGCGCGCATGCGCATCTGGTGTTGCCTTTTCCCCGTAGCCAAGCGCTGAGATCCATGAATGCGCATGCGCCTTCTCCCCCATCCCGTCTTCTAAGGTCTAAGAAGGCGCATGTTTTTCCGCCCTACAACACCATCCCCCAATCGGAGAGATTTACGGGAGTTGCTCAGCTTGCCCCTCCCCACTTCCTTCACCCTGCTTCTAGAAGGCCACGCATGACCCTCAGCTCCATATGCATTCTTCCTCGCCCTGGAAGAAGGGAGGGCGGGGAGAAGCGACTGCGCGTGCGCCCCGGGAGACTCCGCCCACTCTGAAAGCTGATACATTGCGAGTCAGGGCAGGCGCGGTTGCAGCACGTGCGGGACTCCCTGGGGTCTTCTCTCCTGTCCACCGACCCCTGCACGTGGGGTTGGCGCGGTGGTCCCCAGTTCTGCCCCCACCTCCTGAAGCAGGGGCAGAGTAGAAGGGTGTGTGTGTAGCCTTGCCTCTTCCTGGACCACCTGGAGCCCCTGGTGAAAGATCGCACTTAAATTCACGTTCGCCATCCAGTTGTGCAGCTGGCAGCTGGCTCTGGTCTAGAATCGCCAAGACCTGTGTTCAAATCCCGCCTTAGATACTTACACAGATGTCTGTGTAGCCTCTGTACGATGGGCTCAGAACAGTATCTACTTTGAAGGGCTGTGGTGAGGAACAGATAGGGTGACCTGTGTGTAGCGCTCTGCCAGCTTTAAAATGCTCTCCTAGTTCTTGTTGTGACAATAAGTAATAATACTGTGAGACCACTGAGTGACGAGCTGCTGATTGGTGCTGAGTCCTACAGTAGGTTACAAGCCCTCGCCCCGACTCTCACTCCTCACCACCTTGGGTGGCACATGGTGCCTTTCTGGTTTCTTGTATGGCTGAGGCTTGTGGCTATCTTGGTGTTCCCTAAGTAACAATGTGTGGCTGAATTCTGGGCCCCTCCTGCTGCCCCCACTCATTCTTGGGCATGACTAGCTCTTAACAGAGTCCGACAAGGTCCAGCCTGGAATGCCAGAGGTAGATGTCCCAACTGGGGACAAGGATCTGAGCCCCACAGTGCAGGTCCCAGGTCCAGTTGTACTGCTTTGGAGCTCACAAGGCCCAACCTCACTGTTCTTTCACCACAGTTTCAGGGAACTGCCTGATGGAAAGAAGCCAATCCTGGAGTATCTAGGGATGCAGCAAGTCTTAACCATCTGGTGGGGTCAAGTGGATTGGTGTGAAGTCACAGTGGTCAGCAAGCATGAAGGGAGTGACCTTGGGAGACTTGGCCTTCACCTCTGGGCAGAGAGGTGAGCCTTATTAAGGGGGGACCTGCCTAGTGTGTAAGATAAGAAAAGAGGTACCCAAGGGGAGGGTTGTGAGGGGATGGCCCAAGAGGGAAGGGAAGGATGAAAAGACCAGCTGCCCCTGTTTCCTCTTCTTTGGATCACTCAGCACACACCGTTGCCTGACCTAGGTTCATTGGTCCTTCCAGGCAGGCAGTCAGTAAGCATTTAGAAAGTGCAGTTGCCAAGGGAAAGGACTGGGGACCTGCTGAAGGAGAAACCGTTCTCTATGTACTTTGGTAAGGCATCATTTCATTCCCTCCTTCAGCAGCAAAGGACAGCTCAGGAGGAAGGTCACATAGTTGAGAGATGGGGGACCTGGGATGCAGGACAGAGCACACAATGGCTGGGGAGGAAGAGTGTCCAGGGTGCATGTGAGACCTTGCTCAGGGTCCATCCCCCCAGGACTTCTTTGTTCTTGTCCAGATAAACTTCTTCAAGACTCTTCCATTCCCCAGAACAAGAGAATAGAGAAAGAGGAGGGAATGACTGGTGGGTTCCTCATGGCTAGGATTCAGGTAAGTTCTCATCCATGTATCACTTTGTGCCACAGCATTTCTCAGTGCATGCATCATTTCCCTCCCTTTCCTTCAGTGATCAGTTTGTCTCAGAGCAATTATTATGTATTTGCTGTATATCAGGCACTGTGCCAAGTATTGGGACACAGAGAAAGGTACAAGACAGTCCCTGCCCTCCAGAAGCTCACAATCTACTAGAGGAGACAACATGCAAACATGTTGTATGTACAAGATACATGCAGGGTAAATTGGAAATACTGTTGGAGAGAAGACCCTGGCCTTAAGGGGGACTGAGAAAGCCTTCTTGCAGGAGGCACAATCATCACGGAGGCCTGGAGGAAGCCTTGAGGCAGAGAAGAGGAAGGAGAGCATGCCTGGTTTGGAGGGTGGAATGTGGCAGTGTGTTTAATATGATTGTACATATATAACCTGTATCAAACTGCTTGCTACCTTGGGGATGGAGGAGGAAAAGGAAGAGAGAAAAACTAGAAGTGGATGTTGAAAACTATCTTTACTATTAAGTGGGGGGAAGAGGGGAGAAAATAAAAACACAGCCTTCATTACAAACCTCCATAGTAAAGAACTCTTCATTGGTCACTCCTGAAAATTCATGTTGCTTTTTGTATTTGAAGTTCATCATCTCTGTGGCAGGGGGTGAGCAATGTGTGCCATCTTCAGCCTTCCAGATTCATGATCTATCATTTTATTGCTCAGCATTCTAAAATCTCTCCAAGTTGTTTTCCTCTGTGACAGTGTGATCATTCTGTAAATCCCGGGCCTGCTCATTTCATCCTTTATCAGGTCCCAGGTCTTCCCAGGTTCCCCTTAAACTGCCCATTTCTTCATTTTTCATGGCACAATAATAGGCTACGACATTCATATGTCATCATTTATTTAGCTGTTTCCCAGTAGGGGGTTTTCCCCTTAGTTTCTTATTTTTGATCACTGTGGAAAGAACTGTTACAAATATTTTTCAAAATATAGGCCCTTTTTCTCTTTCTTTTAGCTCTTCCAGCTCACATCTCCACCAAGAGTGAATGCATGTGCCTGTTTGTCCCCAGCCCCTCCAGCATTGTCCGTTTTCTCTTTTGTCAGTTATACTAGCAAAAGAACATCTTCTTATTCCACCCTTTTTTTTTGTCATGTTTGAATCAAAGAATTACTGCCATCTCTGAAAATCTGAACTTGCTAGTCGATGAGAGGAAAATGGAAAGACATGTTATGGGTATAAATAAGCTGTACTATGTTACCAATGAATACTTGTAGATAGATGGATCATGGAGAAGGTTGACAGGTCTTTTAGGGAGGATGAGGGCTAAGATTAGATGCACGGCCTCTGGTTGTTCATTCCCTCTTCTGAGGAGCCCCAACAGCCCCAGGATTTGGTGGCTGCCTCCGTCCCTCCACCTTCCTCCTCCCACTCCCAAGGTTTCTTTGTTAGTTTAGTTTGCTTTTCTGGGAAGATTGAGGCAAGACTCACAGAGGCTAAGCTGGGCTGCCATTTTTGCTATTAGAAAGAGTGCCCTCATCAGAATGGTCACAGGTCTAATTGAAGGACTAGATGAAATAACTCCCTCAGAACTTAGAAGATAATGACTATCAGGAA
The DNA here is from genome assembly GCA_028658325.1 of Potorous gilbertii. Taxonomy (NCBI): domain Eukaryota; kingdom Metazoa; phylum Chordata; class Mammalia; order Diprotodontia; family Potoroidae; genus Potorous; species Potorous gilbertii. Next base: position 125,185,241 of record CM053774.1, on the reverse strand, counting down.
GTGGGTTTGGATTTGCACTATTTGAGGTTGTAATTAGGTGAAATATAATGACTGTTTCTAACCTAATGGAAATATGCAGTGTGAACTTTAAGAAGGGGATCACAACCTAGCTGTGCAGAGTAGTGACCCACGGCAAACAACTGAGTACCTTCAGTGGCCAGAAAATGGAGAGAACTCTTAACATGACTACCTTTTGTGGATTACTGCTTCCTGATTAAATCTATGAGCTGTATGTTGAGCCCTAATGGAGGATGATTACCCTGATATAACTGGTTGGAAGTGTGATTGTGGATGTCCATGTCAGAACACATGTTTCGATACTGGAGGATGATTGCTTTGAGCATAGCTGGCTTTCAGGAAGGTGAGCACCACTATCAGTATTGGATAAAGTTTGTGATTTTCTTACGGTTCATTTGTGGAGAGAATTAAAACTGTCAACTTCCTATGTAGTCTAGTATAAGAGAAGGCACATGATGAGTACATCACCAAGAAATGTTTGGCTCCATGGTCCCTGGCTAAGCAGGTATGTGTTTGTTTCAGGAATTGGTATCATTCAGGGATGTTGCCATATATTTCACCCAGGAGGAATGGAGGCATCTTCATCCAACTCAGAAGGACCTGTACGTGCATGTGATGCTGGAGAACTATGAGAACCTTGTCTCACTAGGTAAGCAGGGCTCTGGCCTTGGACTCAGAATCTCTGGCTTTGAGGGGGCCAAAGAGCTTAACTGAGATTGGGATGGCTCAGCAAGGCTATTTAAAAGCTCAGGATGCAGGGAGAATCCCAATCCCAAGTGATGTAAGCCTCTTGGCTTCCATGCTGCCTGCAACTTGTTAAAAAAGATTCTGGCTAAAGACCCAGGATTGTTGGGAGACAGCTTGCCCCAGGAAGGCTTTCCCTCTGTTCCCTCTCTATCCCTCAAAGATGTCTCCAGGCTCTTAGCCTAAAACTCCTTTGCATGGATTTCACTCTCCCTAGACTGGAATCCCCATGAGACAAAAAGGAACTATCTTAGCTAACCTTGGTATCTCCTTGGGCAATTCTTATAGCATGCAGTAAGTACCAAATAAATGATTGATAAAAAGGAAACACACACACAGAGTCCAAGGGAAGATTTTTCAGATCTAATCACAGTTCGCTGCTCAGGAATCTCCAGTGGCTCCCTGTTGCCTCTAGGATAAAATATACCTTTCCATGTCTGCTACACATTACTCACCATCATGCCATTACCATGGTAACGATGATGACAGTAACAACTAGCATTCCATAGCTCTAAGTTTCACAATGGGCTTTCTCTACCTGTGTTATCATATTGAATTTTCACAAAAACCTGGTCAACATAATTACTATTGTTAGCCTCAGTTTCCTCATGTGTAAAATTAGAATGAGAGAGGTTAAGTCGCTAACCCAAGGTCACTCAGAGTCAGTGTCTGAAGCTGAATTTGAACTCAAGTCTTCCCGACTGGACCCAGCCCTCCAGGCCACCTCTTGCTTGTCTGACTTACAGGCCTTGTTGCCGTTCTGCCTCCTTTCTCCATGCTTTTGTAGTACTCAGCTCACGTCGCCCCTAAATGAGACCTTCCCTGGTCTCTACAGCTGCTGCCGACTCTCCTGAAATTGTCTGTCTTTCTGTTCTGCAAAGTTTGTACTGACTTCTGTACACATGTTTCCTTTGATAGAATGGAAGAAGGCCTTGGGGCATTGATTGGTCACCGTACCTGGATATCATTAGTCCTCAATAAATGCCTGTAGATGGTCTGATTGAGATAACTGGATTTCAGCTGAGATGCATAGAAAGGGTCTTACCTTCTTAGCACAGAGTAGGTTGAATGAACCACCTTTCTTTCTGACTCTAAATGAGCTCTTTAACCTTCTCTCCCTTGGAATACAAAACAGTCTGTTCTTCAGAGATCTTTTATACTTTCCATGAATAGAGTTGCATTCTTAAATAGCTTTGTCCCCCAGCACCTTCCCACTTCTCTTCCTACTTATAGGAATTCCTGTTTCTAAAGTAGATGTACTTTCCCTGTTGGAGAGAGGAAATGCATCATGGAAACTAGAAGAAGAAAAAAGCCCACACAGCTCTTGTGCAGGTGAGTTCATCATGGTACCCAACACCCTGATTGAGCATGTAGGGGGATGCATCTCATCACTGTTGGACAAGCCCCAGGGCCTGTGGGGAAGACCTAGACTCCCTCTTTCACGTGAGCTTCATTTTGTACTCCAGAACATTCCTTTCTCAGAGAATAAGGTATGCTTTTTATTTTTTGGTTGGATTTTTAAACAAACATTTGAAATTTAATAATCATCAATAAAAGCAAATATTCAGACACATGTAAAATAAAGATCATGAATCAAAATGTCCATTTACTTCACTTCCCATACTTTTTTAAGTGTAGAGAACTCTAACAAAGCTCTATATGTATGTATGAGAGAGAGGGGGAAGAAGATTGAGACATACACAGAGTCTATCATGGATGAGACAGAAGCTAGAATTAATTCTAAATTAGGACCTTTTTTCATATCATAATCAACAGGAGATAGTGACTTATTAAAAATTTCTTTCAGATTCCTTTAGTGAGAAGATCTGGTTTGAAAACCTCAACTCAAGTCTGATACAAGACACTTATATAGGAGTGTCATCCAAGAAAAGACTGCCAAAGAATAGTCCCTGGCTATCCAAGAAGAGAGAAGCTGGAAGACATGACATCAGTTCAGAGGAAGGAAAGATAAGCTGGGAGAGACCGTCCAGACAAGTAACAATCACTCACCGAACAACTTTTAAGAAAGGGAGTGCACCTCAGTGTAATGCATTTGGGAAGCATTTTCATTTAGGATCAGTCTTTGATGCTCTATTGAAAGAAACTGTAGGGGAAAATATCCATAAATATGTGATGCTTGGAAAGAGCTTCAGGGTTTTTTCAGATCTAACTCCATGTAATATACTCCCCTTAGGGAAAAACCCTTCTAAGAATAAACAATGGCAGAAACCTTTCAGTTACCACTCAGGCCTAACTAAATTTTGTGGAACACATGCTGGACAAAATCTACAAGAACACAACAAATGTGGCGAAGCCTTTCCCAGAAGATCAGATCTTGTTGGACAACAGACATTTCATGCTGGCAAGAAACAATACCCATGTAATAAATATGGAAAAATCTTGAGCCACAGGGGAAGTGTGACTAAGCATAAGAGAACTTATGTTGGAGTGAAACCCTTTCAATGTAATGAATGTAGGAAAGCCTTCCGTCAGAGAGGACAACTCATTTATCATCAGAGAACTCATACTGGAGAGAAACCCTTTAAATGTACTGAATGTGAGAAAGCCTTCAGCCGGCGAGCAAACCTTATTAGACATCAAAGAATTCATACTGGAGTCAAACCCTTTGAATGCAATAATTGTCAAAAAGCCTTTAGCCAGAGAGGACACCTCGTTTATCATCAAAGAATTCATACTGGAGAGAAACCTTTTGAATGTAGGGAATGTGGAAAAGGCTTCAGCCGGAGAGCTATCCTTATTACTCATCTGAGAACTCATACTGGAGAGAGACCCTTTGCATGTAATCAGTGCGAGAAAGCATTCAGTGAAAGGGCAAGCCTAATTACCCACCAAAGAATTCATACTGGAGAGAAACCTTTTACATGTAACGAATGTGGGAAAGGCTTCAGTCGAAGAGGACATCTTATTACCCATCAGAGAAGTCACAGTGGAGTGAAACCTTTTGCATGTAATGAATGTGGGAAAGCCTTCAGTGAAAGGAGAGACCTTATTACTCATCAAAGAACTCATACTGGAGTGAAACCCTTTGAATGTAAAGAATGTAGGAAAGCCTTCAGTCAGAGGGGACACCTCATTTATCATCAAAGAATTCATACTGGAGAGAAACCCTTTGAATGTAATAAATGTGGAAAAGGCTTCAGCCAGAAGGGACACCTTCTTAGACATCAGAGAACACATACTGAAGTGAAGCCTTTACAAGGCAATGATAGAGGCAAAGCTTTTGTTGGGAGGACAAACCTCGTTTGTCATCAGAAAATTCAAACTGGGGAAGGGATATCATCAGAGAATGCATGAGAAATTGAAACATCCTAAGCCAATTTTTTCACCAAGAACATATTCTGCCAAAGTTAATGTCTGTTGATTGGGGGATAGCTAATAAATTTTGGTACCTAAATATGGAATATTATTTTGTTGCCAGAAACACTGAATATTGTCAAGTCCTGAAGTAAATCAAACTTATGAGTGGAGGAATAGAGCATTTTTAATCAAGATAACAGGGTAGCAAATTTGCCATCTTGGGGGATGTCCCCCTAGCAGACTCACAGGAAAAGGTTCTTATACTTTAGGCGAAAAGGGGAACAGCGTCCGCCATTAGATAATGAGGCACCCTCTCCAGCCACTCTCAGCAGTCCAAGCAAGGAAACCCATTTCATTGTGTCTGTTTTGCCCTTCATGCCATGAATCCCAATGGAGGGGTAAGAACATCAGGAGCTACTTTGGGGTTGGTCTCCCTCTCTTTTGTCCCTTTGGAGAAGGCAGGCAATACAATACTGGTTATATATGTGAAGTCATGTAAAATATCATAAAGGAGTATTTTTAAAGACAAAAAAGGAGGAAATCAGCCCAAGTGTTTAATGCATCAAAAAAAATCTGAAAATGTGCTGGAATGGGCAGCATTTGTGTACCTCTCTCATCTACAAAGGGATAGATTGGGAGTGTCATATCTTCTTTTGAGCCATGCTTGTTCCTCATAATTTTGCAACATTCACTTTTGATTGGGAAGAGGGTGGAGTTGGGGGAATGCTGTTTCCATTTACAAAGGTATGGTCACTATGAATATTGTTTTCTTGATCCTTCTGACTCCACTCTGCATTGGTTCACATAGATCTTTCCATGCTTTATTCATAGCATTCATCATTTCCTGCAGCATAGTAATACGCCATATTATATCACATCTTCATATGTCACAAATTATTTGGTCCTTGCGCAGTGAATGGGCAGCTATTTTGTTTCCTATTCCTCTGTACTGCAAAAAGTTATATATAATCATAGTAACAATGAGTCCTGATGTAAATAATAAAAAATGTGCTAAAGTAAGGATAGCAAGAAAAACAAAATACAAAATGAAACAAACAAAAAAACAATCGACACATAATCTGAAAGAACTCACTGTCTAATGGGAGATGACATGCAAGCAACTGTGCACCTAAAAGATAGCAGCAGTGTAAATGGAAGGTAACGTCAGAAGGAAGAAATAATTTAAGCCAAGAGGCAGAAGGGAGGAGGGAGGGCGTTCCAAGCGTGGGGGCAGCCAGTAAAAAGGCACTAATGACTTGTTCATGATGAGGCAATGCTGGCTTTTTTGGATCACTGTTTCCTTTCTAAGTGTTTAAAAACAGTTATCCTTTTAGCAATGCTTTCAAGGATCCCCTTCTCCCATTTGGAAAATCAGGGTAGCATTTGAACATCTTGATGTCCTGCAAGCATGTCTTCCATTTTCCAAGATTCTTCATCACTGGCAGAGATATAGGAATCTCATGTGTGTTCTTTAAGTATCCGGGGATGCAGTTTATCAAAGTCAGGGGACTTGAACTCACTGAGAGCAGCTAAGATATACTGATTACAGATGCTGTATGCCTGCCTCCTCTCATTCAGTCGAGTCATCTAACATGCATCCTCTGTTCCTGGCACAAAGAAATCAAGGAGGACTGGCAAAGGCTCATCGTAGGTAGGATTTTAGCTGGAGGAAGCCAGGAAGTGGAGATGAGGAAAAACATTTAAGGCACAGAGGAGAGCCAGGGGAAACCATAGGTCTTTCTGGCTTAAACTCTTCCCTATATGCTCTCTCCAGCCACTTCCAGGATGAAGATCTCATATAAAAGTGCCATCAATAGAACTGGTGAGAAGGAAAGTACTTCTTTTCTTCTCCAAGAAATTGGTCTAGGGGTGTCTGTTTCCTTTATCTTCAGTTTCAATTGTGGGCAGTAAATCACCATCAAATCTGGGATTGTGAGACATGGCAACCTTAGGATTGTAGGCAAAATTGCAGCAAACCAGCCTGAAAGGAAAGTGCAGAGAAGTCAGGATGCCAGGGACTCGAGCTTGAAGTAGATTAGACCTTGTAACTGGGACTGTGTATTCATAACTGAGCTAAACTTTGAATGTTAACCCCTTCTCCCTCCCCAAAGAATGAGGTATGGGGAGTTGGGGATAATGCCTCTCACAAATTGGTGGACTAAAATTTTATATTTGTGATTATACCTGTGAAGAAAATATTTCTTTGTAAAAGCTTAAAAGGTAGAGGGAGAGAAGAGGCTACTTATAGCCAATGTCACTGGATCTCTGAGAGAAGAAAGGTCTAAGAAGACAAATGGAAAGGTAGTAAAAGGCCCTGTTACAGAGGAATCTATTATTGACTATGAGTGAAAACAAATTGAAAGATGATTGTCATTAGCACTGCTGGCTTGCATCTTTTTTGAACTGTGAGCTCCACCAGCACAGGGAATGTATCTTATCAAGCCTTGTGCCTGCTCACTCCATGGACAGAGTACACCTCTGTACAAACACCTGCCACTAGATGTCACTGTGGGATAAGTCATGGAGCCTGGGGGCTCCCAAAGCTTTCCAGTCTTCCCACAGGACAGAATTTTGAGACTTGTCTAGTCCAGCCCATACACTGGCACGGTGGAGTTGTCCTCCATGAGGCTCCATTCCAAGCACGACTCAATTTCCCATCTTTGGGTACTCCAGTGTCTTTGTTGGGGCTGCCTTTTTTAGGTAAGCTACAGGGGTCAGAGAGCCAAGAAGCTCGTTACTTGTAGAGGCTATTTATGTTTTAAAAATCACAAAGTCTTCCCTTCACTGGCTGATTCTCTGTGAAATTCAAATGCAATGGGTTGGGTAGAAGCCCCTATGGAGCATGCTCTGCTCTTGGTCAGTTCCAGCTTCCCACAAGGCATATTTCTTGCACTTTTCTTCTGTGATGAGTCTGTGTCCTGATGCCTATGGAGGGGCTGCTTGTCAGCCTGACATTGTGGGAATTGGAACAGTCCTGATGGAAGTCACTTGGTTCCCAGATAAGATATCCTCCTGTCACTGATCACTTGGGTCAAAGATCACACATGGGATGGCTCTAAAGCTGGGAATCACTATTGAGGTCATCTAATCTAGCCCCCAGCTTTTACCAGTGAGGTAAATGGAGTACAAGGTAGAAGGTCAGGCTGTCAGTGGCAGAATAGGGGTACAAACCCAAGCCCTTTCTATCCTTTGTAGAAATCACAAGTATTGAAAATAAATCTCCTCCCCAACCTGATCAGGTCTTTTAATTAAGTCTTGAAAAAGAGGACTGGAGTCTCTGCCCTGCTTAAGAGGGGTCAACTTAACCCCAACCTGGCCCATCCTGTGGCACCTCCAGTTGCTTCACAAAGGCAGCGGCCTCATTTTAACAAGAAAACAATTAGGACATAAATAAGTCCTTCCTCTCCAAGTTGGCCGCAAACTTTCAGATTTCCTCTCAATTTTCTCATCCCTCCTGCTCCCCAAGGTAATAAAGCTGGCCTGGAGATTGTGGGGGGTGGGGAGGGGGAGTTCTAGAGAAATGGGGGCCTTATAGTGGCCAGAAAGCCTGGATCCAGTCTTGGTTCTGGCACTATGTGCCTTGGACAAGTCATTTCCCTTCTCTGGGGCCCATATGGGAGAGGTTAGAGAAAATACTATCTAAATTCCCTTCCAGCTCTAACATTGGGTGGTGGTTTGATTTATTGAATAGCTGCTTTGGACTCATTGCAATGGGAGGCATTGAGAATTAGGAAAAAGAAATATGAAACCAGGCCACTGACTTTAATATCCTCCTAATTTAATTTAGACAAGACAAATACACAAAGATTATAGGATCACAGATCTAGAAATGGGAGGACCCTCAAAGGTTAACTAGTCGTTGACCTGCCATTTTACAGACAGAGGTATGAGACCCCCAGGCAGGTTAAGTCAAGGTAGCAATTATTTATTGAATGCCAACTATATGCCACATACTGCCATAGTGATACAAAAGACTGGAAAAAATAAGCTCATAATGTGGGGGGAGACAACACTCACATGACTACATATGACCTAGATACATGTGGCGTAAATGGTTGATAATGTTAAAGGGAAGGTGAAAACGTGTAGGGGAATCAGGAAAGGGTCATCACAAGCTGAGATTTTTGTTGGTGAAATAAAAAACGTAGATTCGTTTTCCCCACTGAAGTTCATGCATTTTCTGAAATTTCCACTGACTACCAGGTTAAGAATCCAGGTATGGAGGGAAAATTGTAAGCAGGAGACCAGTTCCACTTCCCCTGTCTATGAAATCGTCAAGAAACTAGTTTTCTAAAAGAGCTTATTTGAAAGAATGACACCGAGGAAGATCGGCTTGGATTTTTTAAATGATTAATCCTGTGACTTTTATTCCCCAGAGAGGCTATTATCCCTATTGCAATCGAAGACTGTGCTTTAATCATAGATTTGTAACAATTTGCCTAAGTTACCAGAATGATGCATCTGGTTCCAGCACCTGCAGACATTCATAGCAAATGGATAATAGAGGAATATCCAGCAAGCCTTGGGGGCCCCCCAAATAGACGAGTGTCCCAGCAAGGGGCCCTCACAAAGCCTCAAGCCCGCTGGTTTGGAGGCCCCAGAAGCACTCCCCTTAGTGTATTCTCTCTCCCAATAGAATTCCTTGAAGGCAGGAACAGTCAGAACAAGCATCACAACCTTCACTATTCCTCTGGGTGCTCCCAGCGCCATCTCCAGTCATCCTGATCCGTACCTGGCCACTGGACCCAGATGACTCCGGAGGAGAAAGTGACTTTGCACTGCCCTCCCTCAAATCCAGATCATTTGCATGCCGTGGCATCACCTTCCTCTTCCAGAACCAAGGACAAACACCACCACCACCACCTAGATGGGCTGATCTCTGTCGGGCACCATCAATTCCCACTCTCCTGAAATCGTGCTATCGAATAACCAAGGGTCCACAGGCCATCAGCAAGGAGCACGGGACTGACCGCCTGGGCTGACACTGGGGGGG
>CM053774.1:125143686-125175668 GCA_028658325.1 Potorous gilbertii | reverse complement strand
GTAGTGTCTGGCATGTATTTTATTTTTATTTTGAAGTTCATTTTTTATATAATTTTTAATTTTTTCCACAATTACATGTAAAGACAATGTTTAACATTCATTTAAAAAAAATGAGTTCCAGGTTTTCCCTCCATCCCTCCCCACTCCCTGAGACAGTGATTTGATCCATGTTTTATACCTGCAATCATTGCATGTGTTTTAGACTCAGTATTTTGTTGTTGAAAAGAATTTTTAAACCTCGTTATATCTGTAAAATAATTTATTCTGATTTTTTTAGGGCTTCCTATGATACTGCAGCTCCAAATGCAAAGCGCAAATACTTGGATGAAGGGGAGGCAGACGAGGAAGACTTGGAAGAGTATAAGGTAAGTAGACGCCGATGTAGCCTTGTGTTCAGAGAGAAGAAATCCTGAAAATAGTGACTCCTGGAATGAAAATGGTATTCTGTGAGATAATGAAAAATTAACATGTCACCATTATCTTATCTAATACTAGTGTGCATGGATCTTAATGGCTAAAGCTTTTTAAAAATCATAAATATGAACTTGTTGGGTAGAGTAAGGAGTTATTTCAGTCAGTCCCCAGATACCAGGCTCTTACATTGGGCTGGACCCTGCCCTCTGAGAGCTCTCATTTTGAAGAGGGAACAGCACGTAAACATCTGTGTTTATACAACATAGAACATATGTGTCTGTAACACCTAGCACAAAAGCATAGTCATTGAGTAGAGTGTTATTTGCAGGGAATGGGAGAAGGGTGGCAGAGTGTGTAGAGGAGTCAAGTGTAAGGTGACTGGACGGAGACTGGGTATGTTACTGAGAGCATTAAGAGCTATAAGGAGCTTTTGTATTTAATCCAGAAGGTAATAGGGAGCTATGCAAGTTGATTGAATGTGGGAGTGACATGGGCAGAACTATATGTGAGGAGCTCCCTTTGATGGCTCAGTGGAGGATGGGCTAGAGTTGGGGGGAGACTGGAGCCAGACAGACCCACCCAGGGGCTGCTGCCCTCATCCCAGCATGAGCTGATGAGGGCCTGGGAGGAGATAGATCTGAGAGAGATCTGATTAGTAACATATGGGCTAATAAGAGCCAGGGGGGTGTGGATCAAATGAGATAGTATTTGTGAAGTGCTTTGTAAACTTTGAGGTGATCGAAATACTAGCCTTAATCACTCTTATTCCATCCAAAGGACATGAGACGTTGTAATTATACTCTCATACTGTGCTGGTTTCCTCAGTGGCTAGAATTTTTCAATGTCATTGTACTCATGTGACTGGTTGAGTGAAGCACCTTTTGATGCTTATGCACCTGATGTTGAATTTTTCAATCTTAACTTTAGAGGAAAATTAGAGAAAAGTTACCAGTATAGAAGATAAGATCTATGGCTGTCTGCTCTACAATCCAACAGAGACTCAGAAATAAAGAATTCATTCCCTTTTATTGTTTATAGTTCACTTCTCTCATTATCAGTAATATTCTCTGACGTGTATTATTAACATCTTTATCATTTCCTAAGTTATTTGTTTATCGTTAATCATTACCCAGTGATGAGAAAAACAGACAATAAATCGATTGGCTTTCCTGGGGAAGGGGGCGGTGGAATGATTGTTGCTGTGCTGTGGAAGGAGCCAGGGAAGGGTTATAGAGAGAGGGTTCACTCATTAAGTGGGGCGGCGTCCGTGCACATAAAACGTCCTTTCACTCTCTGGGGTTTATTTCCCAAAGGATGAAGTCGAAATGCAACAAGATGAAGAGAACTTGCCGTATGAGGAAGAGATTTACAAAGACTCTAGTACTTTCCTTAAGGTGAGAGTGTGGGGCCCCTGTTCGCCCCCTCTGGAAGCAGCTTTGAAATGCAGCCTTCCTTGTCAGACAGAGGACGGCCTTCTGGGCCTTGCAGCCATCCAGGCAGCTCCTGGTGCTGGGGGCTTCACCTCTCATCTTCTCTGTGCCTGCTGGTCTTGCCCACCACCTCCCCTCTCTTCTCTTTAGTCTGGGGGTCCTGGACCCCTTTGGCCTTCCGCTGGAGCCATGATAGTGTTTCTAAATACATCAAATAATGTACTGTGGATTGTAAGGGAAAGTCCTGTGGACTACAAAGCAGTCAAGGAAATTGAAATAGTTATCAACATGTTTAAAAAGAAAGTTTGTGACTCCCAGAAACCCTGCTGCGGTCTGTCTTTCGTCACACTGCCACACGTGTTGTCATCATGTTACTCTTCTGTTCTGAACCATGCAGTAGCTCCCTGTTGCTTTCCAAGTAAAGTTCTGACCCTTTGGCTTGGCGTCCAACGCATTCCACAAGATTGTTCTGCCTTTTTGGCCTCATCTCACCCTGCGTTCTTCCACACCTGCTACTCTAACCAAATGGCGCTCAAGAGTGCCTCCTGATGCTCAAAAGAGTTTCCTCTTGTCCTCGCCCTGGTAGCAGCCCAGCTATCTGGTTGCAGAGTCCTCTCTGTTCTAAATGTCTTAGAAGGCCCCATAAACGCTCCTGTGACGTGGCAGTCAGAAGAGTCTTGTCCTGAAGCACCTAGGAGCTCAGTGTGCTCCTCTTCAACAATTTAGCTCAGTCTGTGAAGTGACCACTCTGTTGTCAATTCTTTTCCATAATCGATATTATATAATTGCGTACATAGCAGTTTTGTCATGTTACGTGTCTGTTGAAAGTGGAGGTGTCACACTGTGGCCCAACCGGATGAAAATGCCTTTGGGCATTGTTCAGCAAAATAAATAAAAATAGAATAGAACGTCATGTTACTATGTGGCTTTCTAAGTCAGCATGTGCCCATAAGGATCCATTTCTCTTTGAGTTTTATACATTTGGTGTAGAGTACTGTGTGTGTCCTACCTTCCTCATCTACCCATTCCACAGCAGGTGCCATGTTCTGATCACCTTGTTGCCCTGTCAGCACCCAGTGTACAGTGCTTCACTTTTGCTCACCCTACACTTAAGTTGCAGACTGACTCACAAAGTATTAAATTTAGATAAGGTGTATGCATGGGACAGCTAGATGGTGCTGTAGATAGAGCGCTGGACCTGGAGTCAAGAAGACTGGAGTTCAAGTCCAGCCTCAGACACTCGTGTGACCATGGGCAGGTCCTTAATCCTCTTTGCTTCAGTTTTCTCATTTGTAAAATGAGCTGGAGAAGGAAATGGCAAGAAAACCCCAAGTGTGGTTATGAAGAATCAGACATGACTGAAATGACCGAACAGCAAAGCAGTTATATACAAGTGTATATAATGCAAACACGGTATTTACTCTAATTACGTACATTCTTTTTATTCTCACATTTTAGGGCACCCAGAGCTTGAATCCTCACAACGATTATTGCCAACACTTTGTTGACACAGGACACAGACCCCAGAATTTCATCAGAGATGTGGGTACGTCCAGCCTGCCCTGCTCTTGATTATCTGCCACAAAAATAAAAAAAACCTTTTAAAACAACTCTAAAAAATCCCCTCCAAGTAAAAGCAGAAGAACAGATGTGCAGAGAGACTGCTGCTGCTGCTCTGCCAGGTCTGGCACTTGGCTTGAGATCTCTGGTGCCCTACGTCTCAGGCTTCTGTCTGACTGCACTTGGGTACTGTGTGTTTCTCCTTGGCCTCCTCCATCCATGGGCCCTTAGCCCTGTTCCTGCCTCCTTTCCCTCCATTCCCCACATCCATGGGCAAATTTTCATTTTGTAAAAATTACATAGAGGTTTACGTAAAATGAGAACTGTCTGTAATAGCCTAGACGGAAGGTAAGTGGATAAAGAGGCCACAAAACAAGTTGTGGGCTATCCTAGAATCACATGCAATTTAAAAAAAATAAAGAATGCTGATACACTGCCTGTTTTGTGTATAATTGAGAATTGCCTGTAATTCTTCCATCATTGACTAAAAGTGTTGTTTTTTTAAATGCACGAGAAATTGGAATTTAAATTATGTGTTGTTTGTATTTTGTAAGCTTCAGAAATATTAGAAATATCTTTTTTCCTGTGTATATTATAGAATTCAGAAAAATACATGCTTGTCATAGGTAAACATTTTTAAAAATTGCACCACCTATAATTCTGTGTGTATTCTCTTAGCAAGTGTTTGTAAATGGACTCTTGGCAGCAGTGAATAAGTTTTTAAAATAATTTTTACTCTCAGAGAGTGTGTAAAGACCTTCTGTCTTTAGTTAAACTGGTACCAGCAAGCCTGTCTCGAAGCCTTTTAGGAGATGCTGAGGCCCAGCGTAGCTCTAAAAACCTTGGGGTAGAGTGTAAACAAGGACTGGGGGGCCAGATCTGAGGAGCTGTGGCTGCCCACTCACTGTCCAGTAAACCTTCATCTTCTGGTTTTGTAGACCCTTAAAAACTCCATGGGAAAAATAGCTGTGAGGGTTTGGTGTAAAGGAAATTGGGTCCCCTCCAGCACAGTACTGGCCCATAGAAGGGGTTTGGTTAACACATGCTGATTGATTTAGGCAAGTCTCATAATGTAGTTTCACTGAATGAAACTTTCCTTGTGTGGTTTACATGGATATTTTACCGTGCAGGCTTAGCAGATCGATTTGAAGAGTATCCGAAGCTGAGGGAGCTCATCAGACTGAAGGATGAGCTGATCTCAAAGTCCAACACTCCTCCCATGTGAGTGCTTTTACTGCCGTTGTCAACCTTCCCTGGGAAACCCCATGGTTACCTTTGGGCATTTGGCTAAGGTGAATGTAACTTGGCTTCTGATTCCTTTGGAGAAATTGGTTGTATTGAAACTCCTAGGACTGAGCACATCACAGACTCTTCATAAAAATACTTTGGTTGATTGTCAACAGCTTTTGATCTGTCCAGGTACTGCTTTTAAAAATGGAGATGCTCCTTTTGAAAAGCACAAAGCTTCTAAGCAGGGCTGCGTGTGGGAGTGTGTGGCACATTTCTTATACTGAGAATAAGAAACTATCTGGTATTGGGAGTTTCCTGTATGAGTTGTTATTTTGGTTGGGTCACAGAAATTCACTCTTCCTTGAGCAGAATGCTAGACTTGGCAAAAGTAGTATTCTTTTATTTGTTGTAGTGATTCCGAAGATGACGTCCAGTCATGTTCATCCTAATCTGATAATGTTTTTTTGTGAATCTAATGCAGAGTTTGACTAGGTGTCTTTGAGTGCTAAGGTTTTGTAACTAGGCTTTATGAGTAGTCTCAGAAATCAGCCGGAACACTTCCTACTGGACCAGTAGGGAAGGTGGTTAAAGTTTATTTTTATTATTGTTGAAGTTATATATATTAATACATATGTATATTTATATATATAAATTTATATATTATATTTATATATTTTATATATAATAATTTATATTTTATATATTTATATACTATATTTATATATACTTTTATATATTATAATTTATATATTATAATTATAATATGAATATGATTTAATATAACAGTTAAATTTATATATTATAATTATAATATGATATGATTTAATATAATAACATAGTTATATTAAATATATAAGTAACATTTACTCACTGAGTTCACACTGAATAAATGGACTAGCGGACTTATTAAACCAAGAGATGCATCAGCAGAACCTGGAGCCTTCTAGGAATTTTTATTCTTTCGTATTTTTTCCCTTGACTTTGATAGACTGGCAGGCAGCATGCTGCTGGAGGAGGCAGAGGAGGAGACCTGGGTGGGGGGGGAGCGTGGCAGGGGAGGGAGGGACCAGGGGACCTGAGATTCAGCCCTGCTTGAAGGAGGGAAGTCTCTGCCACATGTACAAGTGATGGAAGTGTTCATCACCTACACGTAACACTGTCCATGCCCTCGAGCACTTCTGTTCATCAGCTTGATTGGATGTTTTGAACTAGGAGAGAACTTTAAGAAAATATTTAGTGATAAACTTACGTGACCTCTGGAAATAGTTTTGGAATCTTTATTGTTTTAAAATCTTTTTTAATTGCTATAAGTGGGACACTTAAAATACCTATTTCCTCTTCCCACCTATTTCTTATACTTTTGCCAGGTATTTACAAGCAGATTTAGATGCTTTTGACATTAGAGAATTAAAATCCAAATTTGATGTAATTCTTCTGGAGCCTCCTTTGGAAGAGTATTACCGAGAAACTGGAATCACTGCGAACGAGAAATGTTGGACTTGGGATGATGTAAGTGTCTCTTGAAAAACAAAAATGATAAGGCTTTTTTTTTTAATGATGAATTGGTTATTTTAAAAATATGATTTTAAACAGTTCAGGCTTGAATATGTGTTTTTGTATATGTGTTCCCCATCTTCTCTCAGTATGCATGCTTATAGCATGCTGTAGATGAGGTTAAAATAGTAGCTTTTCGTCTTAATTTTGGGCCTAGTTACAGGGAAAAACTGAATGGTGAGTGGGCCATAAAGGTCCTTCTGTGAAGGCAGGCGTAGATGCTTCATTGATCTCTGGAGGGGCCGGTGGGTTCTGGAAGGCTAGGCCAAAGGAACCCAAGCTTCAACCTGGTCACCTAGGTTTGATGAAGCTGACCTAGGTTGGTGGCAGGGAATGAATTTTTTTGTCCATTACATACTCAGCCTAGAAGAGTTGTGAGTTCTTTTAATGGTGCCCACAGTGACCCCTTGAAGTGGGTCCTAAAAGCCATAGAATTCACTGCAAGCCCTTCTCTGCCAGCTGTCTGAGTAAGCAGCCAGCTAGCATGGTGGTATCAGAATGCCAGGGATGGTGGTGCTTAGGGGAAGCCTTCTAAATGGGGAGAGAACAGTTGGTAGCCAGCAAGGGCTTTCTTTACAGAGGCTCAGAATGGTGAGGTCAGTGTCTAAGATGACATTGGGTTTTGAACCATCTCTTCCTCAAATGGACCCAGACCTAGGCCTTTGCCTCCAGGGTCCTGGATGTATCTGTGATCTCATGGATTAGCATTTACTGAGTACCTCCTGCACAGCAGGGCTCTCTGAGAGCCAGCTACCAGGAACAAAACATCCTTAACCTCAAGGACCTTACATTCTAATGGGGCCTGTGTCTGCACCATGAATAGTGAGTGAAAAAAATTGCTAAATACAAAAAGGCACTTAGTTCCTAATGGAAGGAACTCTTGAACTGTAAATACAGTTGAAAAAAGGTCAGGAATACATTTAAAAATGGTTTTACTTCTATTGTTAGTGTAAGGTAATTGTATCCCATCTTGCTCAGAATTCTGTGCTGAATGATATCCATGTGATGTTGAAATGAAGCCTTTCTTGTTTCAGGGGAAGATACTGTTGTGCGTATGAGAGCTGAGTGTGTGTAGTGTGTGTGTGTCTGTGTGGTGTGTGTCTGCAGTGTGTGTATGTGTGTGTGGCGTCTGATGTGTGTCCATGTGTGGTATGTGTGTGTGGTGTGTGTCTGCCGTGTGTGCATGTGTGTGTGGTGTCTGCATGTGTGTGTCTGATGTGTGTGTCTGATGTGTGTGTCTGTTGTGTGTCTGCGTGTGCGGTGTGTGTATGTGGTGTGTGTGGTGTGTGTTTGCAGTGTGTGTGTCTGATGTGTGTCTGAGTGTATGGTGTGTGTGGTATGTGTGTATGTGGTGTGTATGTGTGTGTGGTATGTGTGTGGTGTGTGTATGTGGTGTATGTGTGGTGTGTGTCTGATGTGTGTGTGTGGTATGTGTGTGTCTGTGTCTGTGTGTGGGGTCTGTGTGGTATCTGTGTGTGGTGTGTGTGTGTGTGTGTTTGTCTGATGTGTGTCTTTGTGTGACTGTGTGGTATCTGTATGTGTGGTGTCTGTGTGTGTCTGATGTGTGTGTCTGTGTGTATGTGTGGTATCTGCATGTGTGTGTCTGATGTGTGTGTGTGTATGTGTGGTGTCTGTATGTGTGTCTGTGTGTGTGTATGTGTGGTATCTGTATGTGTGTGTCTGATGTGTGTGTGTGTATGTGTGGTATCTGTGTGTGGTGTCTGTATTGTGGTGTCTGTGTGTGTGTGTGTCTGATGTGTGTGTGTATGTGTGTGTGTGTCTGTGTGTGGGGTCTGTGTGGTATCTGTGTGTGGTGTCTGTGTGTGTGTGTCTGATGTGTGTCTTTGTGTGACTGTGTGGTATCTGTATGTGTGGTGTCTGTGTGTGTCTGATGTGTGTGTCTGTGTGTATGTGTGGTATCTGCATGTGTGTGTCTGATGTGTGTGTCTCTGTGTGTGTGTATGTGTGGTATCTGTGTGTGGTGTCTGTATGTGTGGTGTCTGTGTGTGTGTCTGATGTGTGTGTGTATGTGTGGTATCTGTATGTGTGGTATGTGTGTGTGTGTGTGTGTTTCCGATGCTAAAGATAGCAGCCCTCTTTTGAGTGTTCCCGGTTGTGTTATCGAGAGCTGGTGACACCTCTCTGGGCACCGTGTTGCTCCCTTGTCTTCTCGCTGCCCCGATTAGCTTTGTGACCTGCATAACTTACGGAAGTGCTTGGGGTCTTGTTAGCTCACCTGTAAAATGCACGTCCTGAGCAAACGCTGTCTCTGACCCTTTCTCGTCCTCTTGTCACTGACCTGCATTCTCGAAGCCTTCATGGCCTTGTTTTGGGAGCGCTAGCATTTGAAGGAGGAGATGGGAATTTTGCTGATAAGCCCTTTCCGTAAGAAGGCAGGAGTGCGCAGGTTGAGATCTAGAGGAATATTGGCTGTAATTTCAGAACGTAAAGTAAGATATAATTTTGGGCAATACTATTTTACATCCCTTAGATTATGAAGCTAGAAATCGAGGAGCTTTCCGGACTGCGGTCGTTCGTCTTTTTGTGGTGTGGCTCTGGGGAGGGCCTGGACCTTGGCAGAGTGGTAAGAAACCATTTTTTTTTAATCCTTAAAAAATGAAACAAACATGTAAGAAGCTGTGAAACAGCCCGTTGTGCTTAATTTTGTTGAGCCCGTGTTTTGGATGATAATTTGAATGTGGTCCAAAACTCAGCTTCAACCAGGTGGAACACACTCAGTAAACTCTGTTGACTCCTGAGTCACCTCCATGTGCAAATGCAAAGTGCTGTGCTTGGCCTTCCAAGCCTTCAAGACCTCCTACCCCTCCACATGGACTCTTCAGGCCGTTGGCACAGGCCCCCCAGCTGTTCCGTAAACAAGATGCTCTAGCTCTTGGCTCTCAGTGTTTTCTCTGGCTGGCCCTCATGGCCCTGCTTTGACTGCTACCTCCCTGGCTTCCTGCAGGAAGCTTTCCCCTCTTAATTCTAGCATCTTCCCTCTCTTGATATTTGCTCTTGTTCCTGCATATAGCTTGTGTGTACCTGTATGTTCGCTTGTCTCCCCATCAGAGGGGAAGCCCCTTGAAGGCAGGAATTGTCTTTTGGCTTCCCTAGTCCTTAGCACATGGTCCTGCACCTATTAGGTACTTAATGCATCTTTATTGACTGACTGAACACAGCCCTCCTCAGCATTTGACCCCTCCAGTGAAGGCCATGGTCACCTTAGGTATTTTGGCTGCTGTATTTCATGAGGCATTTGGTGTCTTGTCCTTTTGGCTACTTCTCTCACATTGTGTATATGGTACATTAAAACTTTAACCTGGGTCTCCTTCAGATAAGCTGCTCTCTGACTGCTTGTCCTTGTGGAGTTGATTTTCTGAAGTCAATGTAAGAATTTATTTACATGAATCCGTTTTCCATTTCATCTTGTTGTATTCAGCTCAGCGTTTTAATCAGGATAATTTTTCATTCTTGGCAGTCAGTTAGCTATGCACAGATGCTTGTAGTGATCCTTTAGCTCCTTCAGTACAAGGTGTCATTGAACTGTAAATACCAGTTCTCTGGGTGTAGCCAGGGACATGCTGGAGGCTGGTTTTCAGAATGAGCATTTTACACCTCACATACTTGGGGCTTGATTTATTTATTTTTGTCATCTGTTGTCTAGACTTGAGAAAATGATGGTCAAAATGTGAATAGTGCGGATTGCATCTTTCCCTAGCACACCTGGGGGCCATTCAGGTCTTGTGGCTTCTTTTCTGATTTCTTGTTGTCTCTCCGTGTTCATCCCCGTGCTTTCTGCCAGAATGACCCTGGAGGCTTGAGCTCATACCTGGGCACACCCTCTTTG
The DNA here is from genome assembly GCA_028658325.1 of Potorous gilbertii. NCBI lineage: Eukaryota > Metazoa > Chordata > Mammalia > Diprotodontia > Potoroidae > Potorous > Potorous gilbertii. Next base: position 125,165,633 of record CM053774.1, on the reverse strand, counting down.
CTACATTCTCGTCACCTTATGGTTTGATAAACGTCTGAAAAGAGAGGAGGCTTGTAGGACATTAGCCTAGACAGGTTTGCTCTTTGTGATCTCCATTTCTCTTTCTGGATGGTCACTAGCCATTCCTTTCATGAGGTTTTTCTAGAAAGTGAAGACAAGTTCAGTGGCCTCGAGATCATTGGCTTCTCTCTCTGTCTGTTTTTGAACCCCAGGACATGAGGCCTTCTCTCATCCTAGGAAACCTTACCAAGGATAGAGGCTCATCCGCTGGTTCTTTTGGTGTTTGGGGATATAGTTTGATCCTAGTGAGTCTATCAAGGTCAAGCCCAAACACCTTGGTTGTCAAGTCCCTATTAAGCCAATTTTATTCCGTTTTTCCCTGTTCCAAGATCATTCTCCCTAGGAAATCATCAAAATAAAGACAAAACAATCCTGTTTGCCCTGTGTTGTCAGTCATTGTGTCCTTCTGTCCACCCCACCAGTAGTTCTGTCGGTTTTATACTTAGCTTGTCCTCACTAGAGGTCGTTGGGTTTTTTATTTTGTAATTCGTTTGTAGTCTTTAGCCCACTTTCCTAGTTTCTGCAGATTTGAGGCCTTAGCATCTGTCTTTATTAGTAGTCTCTTCTTCCATGCTGCAAATACCACAGTATTTTTATTTGATTGTGGTAGTTACAATCAGAAATGTTTTAGAACTTCCATTTTAGAACTTTCACGTTTCATAACCATTGAGCTTTGCTGCAGGCCACAGTGACTACGTTCCAGGGACGTGAGAAGGTGAAGGTGTGTGTATTGTCTGGTTATATGTGTTTTCTCATGTTTAACCTGGAGTGACTACATGCCAGCGGGTGATGAGGATCGTCCTCGGTCTGGGGATGCGTATACAAAAGATACTTGACCATTTCGAGGCTGTATTTACATAGATGTGTTCCACTTCTGCTTTTCCCCCCTCAGACCGGGCTTTTCCTCCTTTTCAGTACGTGCTAGAACAGAATTGCCACATCGGTTTGAAATTGTATTCCTTTGTTTAGAAAAGAGTTGATTGTTTTTTGTGTTTAATTTTTAAAAATCCTAATGGCTGTGTTTTTCATTTTCTTTCAGTGTTTACGCAAATGGGGTTACAGGAGATGTGAAGATATTTGCTGGATTAAAACCAACAAAAACAACCCTGGGAAGACGAAGACTTTGGACCCAAAGGCCGTCTTCCAAAGGACAAAGGTACAGCCTCTTCCTGCCTTCCTTTCTCCCTGTTATTATGCCTGTCTTCCTTTGATAATGATCTTGAAATGAAGGCATCAGTCATTTTATGGGACTAAGGATATTCTTTTGGTTTTTAGCATGTAAATTGAATTGTAAGAAAAAATTAGGTATTTTTTATTTTAGTAGGTAAGAATTCCCTAAGTGAAAGAGCATTTCCCTTAGACTTAGTTTGATAAAACCTCCAGACCCTGGCTTTGATCCTGCTTCTTAGGGTGTTGTGAGCTAGGAAGCTGCCCTGCTTTGGTGATCCGATTCCTTTGTAAAAATGAGGAAATTGGTGTGGATGATCCCCGGCATCCCTCCCATCCACAAAACCTCATTCGAAGTGCTACAGTTATTTGTTGTCTCCTAGAGATAGTTGACTTTTGTGGGCTAGGCCTAAATTTGACTTGGTTCAGAGGTTTTTTTTTCTTTTACAGAAAAATTCATGATCTATATAGAACCCATTCAACAATACTTTAGTGACGGCAATTTTAACAGCAGTACAGTAATAAAAAGATATGAAATGGTATTCCTTTTCTGCAGTCACTGAGGTACAGACTGAGGGAAGTGGCATCGGTACACCTGAAAAAGATTCCTGACCCCACACCCCCCTTTTCTGTCCCCAGGATAACTCTCTTATCATTCAAACATGCAGGAGTACAAAGCCCCTGCTGGGCAAGTCTCTTGGGACCCAGTGCAGGACCAGCCATGGTCCGGCAGCTGCGGGAACGTCAGGAGCCCAGGAGAGCTCCCAGCGTGTGGGAAGGCATCCTTTCCCCAAGTGAGCTGAAGGAGCTCACGGCCACACTTCTCAGCGCAGGCCTGGACCGTGGTCTCTCAGCTTCTTTGGGAGCCTGACCCATGGATCATCTCCTTTACTCCTTGTCTTCTGGCTCCTTCCTGCTGCTTTCCAGCATATTTGCTTCTCCTTGCCCTTAAATCTAAGCTTGGCTTGTTACCCCCTTAAGCGAGGAATACCTACCTACATGCATGTACATTTGTCTTTGCATACACATATACACAATCTACATACATGTGACTGCATATAGTGGCATTTAAGAAGTTCGAGAGACGGAATTATGTCTGTCTTTTTTCACTGATAAACTCTCAGGCTGTTTTTTCACCATTGATTCTCTACGGAAATTGCTCCCTCAGAAGTGTGCCAGTGAGCTCTGAGTTGATTTTCTCACTTTTCTCTACCTTGACTCTTGTGCCACATTTGACCTTGTTGCCTCTTTCCTTGAGTTGTTGAACTGTCTCTCTGAGTCCCCCCTGTCTGACTCTTCTGCCCCTCACTGTGCCCCTCAGATGTCATCGTCATGTAAGATGCTTTCCTTGACTCTCTTCTGTCTGCACAGATTACTTCCAAGTGTTTGTATTTGAATCTCTTCAGTGAACTCAGGGCCCACATTTATTGACCTGGTGGCCATTTCGCTTCCTTCCCCCATCCCCCTGTGTCCAGTTGCCAAGACTGAGTGATGCTCTCTCCTCTTCTCCGAGGCCTTCACCTGAAGATAATCTTAACCACTTGCTGGTGTCCACTGAAGCTTCCAGTCTTGGCCCTCTGACACAACTGCCAAAAGACTTTCTGAGCCAGAGATTGAGTGCTCTGTGTCATCCCTAATCAGAGGGGGCTGGGGTGGGGTCTTAGAGGTTAAGATCACAAGCAGGGTTTTTTTGTTGTTTAATTTTATTAGGAAGCTCTTACAAAAGTTGAAGGAACTAAGAAAAATAGAATTCCCTTTTGAAGGCCCTCCCCACTCGGTTAGGTGATGTATTAGCTGTCACTCTCATCCACATTTGTGCATGCCATCCCCAGGACCTGGACTCCACTCGTTCTTAGTGTTGCCTTTCAAAATCATCTTCCATCAGGGCTCATCCCAAGTGCCACCCCTTCCATGAAACCATCTCTGGTGGTCCCCTGCCAGAAGTCCTGGCATATTTGCTGTAGACTTTGTCCTGTCCCGTAAATGCCCATCTTCTGTGACACTCAGTCTGTAGCCCAGGAAGTTCTGGCTCCTTTTCTCACCTTGCCAGTTCCCTTGACTTTTACCATCCTGAAGCCCATGGAAAGTTGGAAGGTTCTAGAATTTTTGCCCCAACTCAGGGCAAATCCAGGTGGCAGTATGCAGGAAACGCTGTTTACTTGTCTTGTGTAGGAGCATTGTCTGATGGGCATCAAAGGGACTGTTCGGCGTAGCACGGATGGTGACTTCATTCATGCCAACGTTGACATTGACTTAATCATCACAGAAGAGCCTGAAATTGGAAATATAGAAAAACCGGTAGAGATTTTTCATATTATTGAACATTTTTGCCTTGGTAGAAGACGCCTTCACCTTTTTGGAAGGGACAGTACAATCCGACCAGGTAAGACTTCAGTTTAAAAATAAAAACTTTTAAACTCAGAATATTGATGTGTTTAAATGAATAATTAACCTTTTACATCATGAAATAAATAGTGTGCAGAGTAAAATGTCTATGATAAAATGGGAGTAATATAATCTTGTGGAAAACTTGGAGAAGTTTGGTAGCTGCCTCCAAAACCAAACCAAATAAATCATATAATTTCTCATTTTAATTCTGATCAGAAACACTAAGCTGAATTTGTTTTGCATTTGGATGTGTACTGTGTGTCTGAATTTCTAAAAGTTCATGTTCACAAAAGGCTCTTTAACATTTGAACTGGTGACCAGTTGAAAGGCCTAAAATCATTTCAGTTTAAGATTATTATTCTGGTGAGAAGTGACCTCATTTTAATATGGAGTCATTGTTTAAGGAGGACTTGGAGTTCTTTTTTGGAAGAGGATAGTGACAGTGTTGTGAGAATGTTACATTTGGTAGAATGGAAATAAATATGTGGGGGGAGGGAGGAATCGTTCATGAATATTTCATAGAGGAAGCTAAGGTCCTCAAGAGTGTTTGTTTTTCTTTGTTTTAAAAATTATAATAAAATGGTTGAAGGTTATCCCTGAGGACTGAGGATTGTGATTGAACGGCAGTGTAGTGTAGTGGTTCTCAGGCTGTGCTGTGCGTGCAGTGGTGTGTTGTGGTGGCATGGGGGATGGCCATGTGGGCAGGAAGTTAAGGAGAGCCAGCGGTGGTCGGTCTGTGCTAAATAATCCTGCACCCAGCATCCCTGCACTTGGGATCAGGCTCCAGGTTTTCCATTTTGCAAAAGCATAGGGAAGAAAAGAAACTGAAAGTAGAACTGAACGCTTTTTACAAGGGTGTATTTAAGAACATTGTATAATCTCCGTTGTAGTTGTAGACCAGAGCACCATTTTAGATTCTATGGAGGGCTTTTACAAATTCCAAAGGCTTTGGCTCATTAAACAAAGTTAGATAGTTAAAATTTTTTTTTTACTTAAAAATGAGTTCCCATCTTATAGGCTGTTTGTGTACACGTGTTTCTCTTTTGTTTATACAGTTACAGCATTTTGAGATTTGAGATGTTTGGATTTGCTCTGGGGATCCAAAATCCAAAAGTTGCTTTGAAGTTCCGTGGGTGGTTCTGCTTTTTCATCAACCTCCCTTAAAGACAAATGAACATTTTTCACAGCACTGTGGACACAATTTACCACCATACTGCTGACAAAGGATAGCTCCTTCTGACCTCTGGTGGCCATTTCTACAAAATGTCTCGGCTACTCTGGTGGGGACCATCGTGTACCTTAGGACCCCCCACCTTGCTGAACGTCCCCAGATTCCCAACCCCCCACTGCCCCGGAACTTTGATTACTATGGTAATCTCTTTTTCTGTGTTCTGATCAGTCAGCCAGCTAGCCCTTAAGTGCTTGCTGTGGGCCAGCACTTCCATAAATACTGGGAATGCAAAGAAAGGAGCTAATTGTCTCTTGGGAAGACAGTGTGTAAAGAATGAGGCTCCTCATGATGAGTTACAAACTGCAGCTCATCTAACCTTTGCTCTCTTAGATGCTCTGCTTCTTCAGCAGTCTCCTCCCCCACCACAGGGCTCAAGTCTATCACCAAGGCTCTCCTGCACGCCAAGCAGGCCCCCTCCTGCACACAGCCGGGCCCTTACCTGTACACACACAACCAGGCCCCCTTCTCTACGCACACAACTAGGCCCCCTCCTGTACACAGCCGGGCCCTTCCCTGTACACACACAACCAGGCCCCTTTCTCTACACACACAACTAGACCCCCTCCTGTACACAGCCAGGCCCTGCTCCTGCACACAGCCTGGTCTGCACGCCAGCCAGGTCCCACCTTGTACGTAGCTCTTCCCACTTTGTTCATGTTTTCAGATTAACAGGAGGCTTCTACCTCCTGATCTCTTTTCGTTGAGGTAACTCAAAAATAGACTATTGTGGCTGTAGTAGCTGTGTGTCTTGGAGAGGACCAGGACCATGTAGGAGTCACAGCCTAGTCAGGGAGATGAGATAGATAAAGGCAATGTTTCCCTCCCAAAACCCCCCACGCATTAAGGGCTGCTGGAGCACCGGGCTCTTCTGCCTTCAGTCAGGAAAGGCTTCATGCAGGAGATGTCAGGATGATTGGACCCTGGAACCCGGGGAGGTGCAGGGGGAGGGAGCTGAGCAGACGTTGATGACTTTTCATTTTTGTCTCTTTTAGGCTGGCTTACCGTGGGACCCAATCTTACCAATAGCAACTTCAATGCAGAAACTTATGCTTCCTATTTCAGTATTCCTAATTCCCCTCTGACGGGATGCACAGAAGAGATTGAGAGACTGCGGCCAAAGTCACCCCCTCCAAAATCAAAGTCTGATCGAGGAGGCGGCACCCCTAGGGGGGGCGGCAGAGGAGGCACTTCAGCTGGCCGAGGAGAGAGAGGCCGAGAGAGGAACAGATCAAGCTTCCGAGGAGAAAGGGGTGGCTTTCGAGGGGGCCGGGGTGGGGCCCACCGAGGGGGCTTTCCCCCTCGCTAACTCCACAGGAGGTGTGACCCCTTTGGTTCCTTTTCTTCCTTTGGGTCTCTGCTGGGACCTCGCTTTAGGAACCAAAGCCAGTCGACTCCTCACATTTGGAAACCATTGGCTACCTCCTGCGTACTCGGCCGTGGCAGGCTTTGTCTGCTTTGTCTTGAATAGGTGACCGTACCATTGGTCATGTGCATGTGACTGAGCAGAGGGAAAAAACAGAAGTACCTTAGCCCAGATGAAATTAGTCTAGTATGTTCTAGATCAGCCAGACCCTTTACTCTGTTTTAATAGCTCCAGAAAACCTTCCAAGCCACACTGTTACTAGTGCCCGGATAAGGAGCTAAGTCTACTCACTCTCCATTTCCTCGGTCACTTTCCTAAGAAGCCTGAGACCTGTCTTGGCATTGATGAGATAGAATGGGAGACCCGCTTCTCATTTCTGCTCTAACAGCAAAATGCTGGGTAAGCCTTTTTGTTTTAGAGTCAAACAGGTAGTAAAACAGAGTTTGGCTCTTCAGCAGGCGTTGAAGGCAGAAGCACAACGGTGATTCTGTGTGTATCAATGACTCCTTGTCTTCCTTAGAAGCTTGATGATAAAAAGCCCATTTTAGATGGGCTTGGGCACTTTCAGACTTCCAGCACCCGCTATAGATTTTATGAAGTAAAAGAGATGAGGAAAGCTGCAGAACCTGACCCAAGGTTAATGGGGATTATTGGCCGCCTCCTTTACACATCCCTGAAAATATAACACTCAGTGGTTAACAAAAGTGACATTGGGCCTTAAATTTGTTGTGAAGGATTAAGGAGAGATTGCCATTCATTCTAAAAACTGTACAGTGCCACTTGTGGAAAGAAATCTGATTCATTGAGGCTCTGTTTTGTTTAAATTTTTTATGAGACTGATTTGGTAAATCATTTATATGACACTTTATACAGCCTAGTCCTCTTCTGTAACTCATGTTTTAAAAGAATTTGCTGACTTTGGGGCAGTGAGTATGACTTCATTGTTAATTTTGATAAATACCATTTTATAAGATTTTGAGTAGTTTATTTCTTTGAAATGAAAGGTGATCATCATATGCACATCTTAAGTCACAACATTTGGGGAGTCTGCTTTCAAGGAACTGAATTGGTCTGTTTCTGGATGCAACTCCTAGAAGACTAAGAGAAAAGCCTATTTAGGTGTTACTAACCCGTAAAGCAGACAGAAAATTCATGGAGACATGGTTGTTACATATTGCACTATGCCAAATCCTTTTTGTCTCAGTTATACCTATATTTTTTAACTAAAATGGCACCTCAGTGAACAGATCTGCTCGGAGTAAAGTTCCTTTTAATAAAGCTACACCCTGAGTGTAGGAGGTTGGGAAGAGCTCTGTTCTCGGGGTTGGCAGCAGTGGAAGCTGAGGGGTGGCATGTATTCTGAGAGAGGACATGGCACCTCTTTGGGTGACCAGGGCCTGGCCATGACTGAGGAGAGAATCAAGCCTGGCACTCAGAAGAGGTGTTCCTACTTGAAGTGGGCATCTGGACTAGACCAACGAGGGAGGCAGATGTAGCCTGTTCCTTTGCTGTGGCAGCCTCCCTTGTCACTGGATATGATCCATCCATCTCAGGAACACTGCCCTTCCTTTCTCCCTAGTGTTCATCTCTGATGGACATCAGCTTGCCCTAGGACTGTAAGGAAAGCCCCTGATGGAGGATTTGGCTGCCTGAATCTTGTCCAGAGGCTCCATGAAATTCCTTAAAGAGATCTGCATAAGTTATTCGGGGAATATATTATTTAATATAGGTTTCTTCCAATCTTATGAAGCCTCCAAGAATGGGTTTTGAATGAGAATTTGCAAGCCCCTAAGTTTTGAGAAAATTCCTTACTCAGTGCAAACCAACCTCATAGATAACATCCATAAATGAATTCTTAATAATTGTAAAGAGAGACGTGGTGCCACCGATAGGAAGTTGGACTGCCAGTTTGCACCTCTCTGGGGCTCTTTTTGGGCCGACTTAAATGATCAGAGATGACAGCTTACCAACTCCAAGCCAGGACAAGAGGGAAAGTTGGACCTTGGACTGACATACCACTGACTATGGGAGTTGGAAGGTCACCCAGGCCAGTCTGTCAGTGAATAAGGGCTTGATGAGAGGCCAGGATGATCCCTGCTCCCCACTTTCAAATGGCTCTGTAAGCTAGGAAATTTTTCTGTGTGTTCAAAGCCAAATCTGCTTCTACTTCCACTCTTTGACTCCAGCTCTGCCTTAGTGGCTGGGCGCATAGTTCAATTGTCACCTTGAAGGGTTAAGCCCCCTCCAGTTCAGGAAGGATCCCCTACCGGTATTTCTATAAGGACATCATCCTTTCCCTCTCTCAGGTCTTCAGCTCTTTACTCCCCCTCACCCCGCATATGCCCTTTTCAAATCTTTCCATTTCCCCTCCAGCATCTCTCCATCACCTCCCACACAGACCATTGTAGGAGCCTCCTTGGTCTTTTTCTCAGGTTTCTCCCCATTCTAGTCAGTTCCCAGTTACTAAAGTGATTTTCCTTAGGCATGGGTGTGATTGCACCCTTAGCCTTCTCAGTAAAGGAGCCAAATGTAACCTGAAGGGAGCCCTTTCTAACCAGGCCCCGTCCTGTTTTTCTAGGATTAGGCTGTTCTCCCTTGACCACTCGCCACACCTCACCAAGCTTGATAATTGTTTGTGGTCTTTCAAATATGTTTTAGCTAAGTCCACAAAAAAATGAGTGCACTGAATCGGGCTTGTTCAGTACTATGAGGGACTAGATTGACTTGGCCAGTTTTGGTTGCCATCTTCTCATTTTCAGCACAAATTACTGGCAGATGTACTTGCCCTTCAGCGTGGTTCCTGTGGATGTTTAAATGGGTACTCTGGGGAAGTTGATTTAGATGCTGAAGGCTCTCTTACAGTGGGGCAGGGGGGGTGTCAGAAGCAGTAAACCCCTGCCAGTCAATTGCTTCATCCATCTTGATGTTTTGGAAGCTTTTCATTTCACATTTATAGATTTCTTCCAGGTCCTCATTAATCTCCTGCAAGGGCTGCCATCTTGGGCTTGTACTGTTATTGTTCCACAGTGTTGTGTCTAGCTGGGATGGGGAGGGAGGGAGGGAGGTAGAAGAAGGGAGAGAGAAAAGGGAGCAAAAGAAAAGAGAAACTGTAGACCTAGCCCCCCTCCCACCTGTTGCTGTGAGCACAGTAAACAATAATCCAGGTGCCTCTGGAGAGCTGCCCCTGGACTGCTCTGTGGACCAGTTCCTCAGTCCCAGACCTGCAGACCCTGGTCCGCTCCATACTGTCTTTCCCATACTAAAGGGAACGATCTCAACTCTGAATTTGTCCCTGGTGCTGAGCACTGCCTGGCACCTGAGAAGAACTTAATAAATGCTTTTGTCTTTTCGCTTCCATCCTTTAAGATGTTCTATCTCCAGCAATTCTGGAGAGGGAGAACTTGTGTACTCTGGAGGGAATTGAGGGATGGGGTGGAGATTCTTGGAATTTCTACCTCTCAGGACATCATTTTTATGAGGAAGTTTTCCTCTGTTTTGTTAATAGAAGTAGTACTGTTATCTTAAATGGAATATTTCGTCTTACTACTGCAGTCAAACTTTGAAATCAAATCTTAACAGTTTAGGTACAAAGTGGCACTTGCAAACATTAGGGAGAGGTAAAGTTGTCCTGCTCTACCTCCCACTAATACTTTTAATTTTCTTCCCTTATTATGCAAGAAACCTTAGAAATAAGTAGAATTTGAGGTGAGTTGAGAAGCAGCTGCAAAGTAGGCAGCAGGCCGGAGTCATCAGGTCAGCCTGAGTTCTGCCTTTGCAGTCAGGATGTTGGTTCAGATCTGGTTCTGTTGCCCTTGGACCAGTTACTTAACCTCCCTAGGTCTTGCTTTCCTTAGCTTCTCATTTTCTCTCCATGTGCCTTACACTTATATCTGTTCATCCTTACAAAACCGTGGGACTTTTGCAGACCATCCCTTCTGCCCCAACTACACCAGAGGTTCCTGACTCCCAGTCTGGCAGCTTATTTTAAAATTATTTGATGACTATTTTGATACACTTGTGGGCTTTTTTTTTTCCTTTTGGAATTCTGTTTTGTTTTATGTGCTTCAGAATTTTATTCTGAGACTGGACTACAGAGGGGTTCTAGGACACAAAGGTGAAGAACCTTAGGCTACCATTTTCTGAACTTGGGGTTGCCAGTTCAACTCTATACTATCCACTCTCACCCTGCCAAACTGCAGCCCTGCGTTACTCCAACTGTTCAGCACAACTGCAACAGTAATAGAGATGCCTCTGGTCTCCGTTCTCTCCCCTTCCCAATCTGTCTTCCACACAGTGTCAGTGATCTTCCTTATGCCTAAGTGACCAGAAAGAAAGGGCTCAAACAAAAGATGAAAATGTTTTTAATAAAATTTGTTTCATTTTGGTTATGTTTAAACTGCTGGTAAAAATCCCTTAGGTTTTAGTACATAATGAATTGCACTTATGTTTTTCTCTCCATTAAACGCATAGAATGAACCTGTTAAGGCTTATTCTCTGTGGTCAGCTTGTGTTGGGATGGGTAACCAAACAACCGCAGGGATAGAGCTGCCTTGCGATAGAGTGGTAGAGAGGCAGCCATGTTCCTGTTAACATCAGCAACACCACCGCACAACAGGAAGGCAGTGTAGATGCCAGAGGTGTACCAGAGGCTGTGGTCCAGATCCAATTAGGAGACCTTAACATCAAAGGAGGAACTGAAGGCAACTTGAATCTTCCCCTGGAGTTTGGATAAAATATTTTCAGAAGATCACAAGTCCCTTCAAAACAAGTTGTACAATTGAAGTCCAAATGATTCTCCATGGAATGTGGAATAGACCCAGTTTGTGGCTGCTCCTCCAGGGTTAGTGGAGCTCCATCCACAACTGGGGCAGGCAGGCTGGTAGAAGTCTCTGATCTACATGTATCTGATGAACATGAGCACTTTTGTCAAAGCCAGTTAATGGAGAAGCCTGGCTCCAAGTGGGACAGGGGAGAATGGGTTCTACCCTGGATTAAAAATGGCAGGCAAACCGTGTATCCTAATAATGAATAGTTTTTTCTTGGTTGAAGGATTTTAAAAAAATTGTTGACAATTTAAGAAAGAAAGCTTTTTTAGGAAGAGTTAATTGTAGACCCTTAATGTTCTGTGAGAAATGAACAGCAAGTTCTAGGTTAAGTCTATCCATCCAAGTAACTTGGAACACCTTGCCTTGCCTTTTTTTTCTTTTGTGTGATTTCGTTGCTCAAGGGAATTCTGGGGAGAAAGTCACTCTACCCATGCTAGTGAGAATTGCCTGGGAGCACTGAGAGGATAAGTGACCCACCCAGAGTCACACGGCCAGTATGTATCTGCAGCAGGACTTGAACCCAGATCTTTCTAAGCCAAAGGCCAACTCTCTACTCACTATGCCAGGCTGCTGCTCTCTTCCTTGTTTTGTAAATCCCAAGGTGCACTAACCCTTGAGAAAATGCTTAATGCTACTTGTATTTGATGGATAAGATTCACATAAAGTGATTTATCTCTATTAAGATCCCCTTTATATACAGGTAGAAACCTTCAGAATTGTACAAAAAACCATTAAGAATGTTGCAAGTTTTATGGACAAAATAAGGATTGGAGGGGAAAAGGTTCAACTCTATGTAATTCTGAAAAGTTGTTGAATGCACACAAGATTGTCTACCACAGGCTAAGCTTTGTTTAGACTGACTGTGTAAATGTTTGCCATTGAATGGAAAAATGAGTTTGAAATGGAAGAAAAGTCTTACAAAATTAAGTACCCTATAAAAATTAAGGTGGTTCTTCCTTTATCATCAGTGGGAAAGGCACCAGGGTCTCCTCTCCCTCCAGACATCTATACATCTTTATAATTTATAGGAATAGAAAAGAAAAGGAAGAATTGAGAATGAGTCCTGTAAACTCTGCCTCATATGAAATGCATAGACTTAGATAAGAGTTTTAAAGTTTGCCATCAGAAGTAGGTGCTTTCCCTAAATTTCCGAACTGACCATCCCGTCCATCTTCAGCTGGATACCTGAATACGGCTCTGTAGGCCACTAGATAGAGAAGATGAGCAAGTAGATTCAGAAACTGTACAGAAAGGAAGCCTTGGGGAAAGCCCGATGCAAAACCTCCTTCAAGACAGTGAATGAGGGTGTATCATCCCCTTAGAAATGGAAGATGCCCCAAGGTGGTGAGGCCAGCTTCCTCTAGCTCAGCAACTGGCAGATCTCTTTGTGGACGCAGCAAAGGAAATCCACGTAAGATGCTCCTCCATAAAGACCTTTGTCTTCCACTAGGAACTGTCGGAAAACCACCTCTGGTTGCTCTCGCTGCTTCACGATGGTAAGCTGGAAGAAAGAATATGCAGTCATTGGAGTGCTTGGGCTGTGTTTGTAGCTTACAAATAAGACCCCCTCCTGACAAGGATGCCTAGAGTTTTTAAAATGGTGAATGGTTACCTAATTAAAGAAGTTAACTGGGGAGCACACTCATCATGAGTGTGAGAAAGAAAGACAAGCCCGTGAAGCCCAGAAAACGTGATCAGATGGAGCTGACCTCCATGGTGCTGGCCCTGTCCTTCCTACCCCTTTCTTTTTGTTTGTTTCCTGTTCCTTCCTATGATTTTCTTTTTAAAGCTGGTTGGGCTAGCCAGTATGCTGGTATCAAGAAAAGGACTTAATATTCTAATAGGATGAAATCAAATAGGAAGGAAGGAAACATACTTGTTTTTTCCTATGCTAATTTTTTATTCCATTTTCTTCATTAATTTTTTTTAGCATTCATTCTTTTTGAGTTTCAAATTCTTTCCTTTCCTCAGCCCTTCCTTCACCATTGAGAAGGCAGCAATTTGATACCTGTTATACATCTGAAGTCATGGACAACATTTCTATATTAGCCATGTTGCAAAAAAAAAGTGAAAAACTAGTATGTGATCTGCACTCAAGAGTTTTGTCAGTTTTCTCTCTGGGATTGGATAGTGTTTTTCATTGTGAGTCTTTTGGAAATGTCTTGGTTCATTGCATTGATCAGAGTGACTTAAGTCTTTCATGATTAATGATCACCATTACAGTGATCTCCTGGTTCTGCTCACTTCACTTCGCATTCCTAAGTTTTTCTGAAACCACCTTGCTGGTCATTTCTTACAGTAGCACACAATCATATACCACAACTTGTTCAGCCATTTCTTGGTTGATAGGCTTCCTTTAATTTCTAGTACTTTGTCATCACAAAAAAAGTGACTAGAAATATTCCTGTAAATATAAATCTTTTTCTTTGATTTCTTTGGGATACAGACCCAGTAGTGTTACTGCAGGCTCAAAGGGTATGTATGCACTGTTATAGCCCTTGGAGTATAGTTCCAAAGTGTTCTTCAGAATGGCTGGATCAGTTCAGAACTCCAGCAGTGCGTTACTGTCCCTATTTTCCCTACATTCCCTCCAGCACTTGTCATTTTCCTTTTCTGTCAGCCATTCTGCTGTGTGTGAGGTGTTACCTCAGAGTTTTAATTAGCATTTCTTCATGATTTGGAGCACTTCTTAATAGGACTAGGAATAGCTTTGATTACTTCAGAAAACTGCCTGTTCATATCTTTTGGCCATTTGTCAGTTGGGGAATGGCTTTTATTCTTTATCAAGATGGCTCAATGCCTTATAATATCTCAGAAATTGGACCTTTATTAGAGAAACTTGCTGTAACATTTTCTTCCCCAGTTTCTTGTTTTCATTCTAGTTTTGGCTGCATTGGTTTTATTTATGTAAAACTTTACCTTTCATGTAATCAAAACTATCCATTCTACCTCTCCTGATCTCTCTTGTTTAATTATAAATTCTTCCCTTATCTATAGCTCTGACAGGTAAATTTTTCATGGTCCCCTAGTTTGCTTATGATATTACCCTTTATGTCTAAATCATGCACCCATTTTGACTTTATCTTGGTGTATGGTGTGAGATGTTGCCTGGTTTTTGTCAGACAGTGAGTTCTTACCCCAAAAGCTTGGATCTCTGGGAAACAAACATTTACTAAGCACCCACCCTATGTCAGGTGGTGTGTTGAGTGCTTTCCCAAGATTATCTCATTTGATTAGTAAGGCAGGTGCTGTTGTTATTTTCATTTTACAGATGAGGAAACTGAAGCAAAGAGAGGTTAAGCGATTTTCCCCAGGTCACACAGCTGGTAAGAGTCTGAGGACAGATTTGAATTTAGCACTTCCTGATTATGGATCCCCTTGCTCTATTCAGTACCCAGCTGCCTCTGCACCACGTTTAAAAAAGAAGTCAACTATCCAAGTACAAGATGGAAATGAAAAGACTTGATGGCATTTCCTCTAAAAAAGAAAATTTTAAAAAACCCAACAAACCTCATGGTTTTTAACTAACTGTGAAGTCAGTCAGCAGGACTCGTGTGATATAGAGAAGATCCTTGATAAGAGGGGTGTGAGCACAAGTGTGCAAGGAAAGACCTGCTACCATGAACAACCAAAGAACGAATGTTGTGAAATCAGAAACAACCAGCCTGACCCCAAGGAAGAGAAAGAACAAGGCATGTCTTCCACTCATCTGCAGGGTGGGGAATACTGCATACAAATAAATTTTTTCACTCTATCAGTTTTGCTGAAATGTTTTTTTTTGTCTTTCTCTTATTTTTTCTTTGAAAAAAACTGGAGGAAATAGCTCTCTGGAAGGGGAGCTAGAGGAACATGGGTGAAAAATATCAAGATATAAGAAAAATCAGTTTTTAAAAATAAGCATAGACTCAGGGTCAATGGGAGGTATAATGGTTCTGCTATGTTAAAGGAAGTGGGAAGAAAAACCACAAACCAATCCAAAGTGAATATTGAAAAAATTACAAAGAACAAGCTTGACTCAATGAAGAATTATGGGCAGATGCTTCTCCCACCTCCTTTGCAGAGTACGGGGTGGGGTTCCATGGGTGCAGAATATTGCAAATTCTGTCATATTTTTGGATGTATTGATTGGTTTTCTCATTAGTAGGGTTTTGCTCAAAAGTAATGAAATACTTAAAGGTCTGATTCCTTACCTTCATTGAATATGGTTTCTTCTGTTGGATATTACTCATGGTCAGTCTGAGTTTTTGAGAGTATGGGCTCCCCACCTCAGGCAGTGATGTCTGCATTAAAAGAATTCAAATTTAGGATTCAAGTAGGCCTACTTGAAAAGATTGTGTTTATACCTACCTGGCTTTGGGATAGGTGGATTGGACTTCTGAATTGGATGACTGAAGTGTTAACTTGACTTAAAACTCCTTTCTACATTCATATTTTTCACTGTTACAGTGGTAATAGAGAATTATCTTTTTTGGGAAAAACCAACAATAAGAATCACCCAATTAATTTTGGAATAAATTTCCAAAAAGGAAAAGTGATTATCTTTGTATCAGGCAAACAGAATCCTTCTTTGGCACTTTCTCTTGGGCACACAGTGGAATTGGCACAAGGGCACCATGTTTCATACTAAGGATGTTTTTGTGCAACTCACTCTTAAAGTCTTCCCTCTGCATGTGGTGTCCCTCATTAGAATGGGAGATTCTTGAGGTCAGGGGCTCTCTTTGTATCTCCAATACTTAGCACAATGCTTGGCAAGAGTAACCGCTTAATAAAGGCTTATTCCATTCATTCCTTGACTCATTCTTTTCTAGGTGGAAAAACCCAGTGACATTGCTGGGGAAAGACCTTATAGTCCCCTTTTTTGGAGTCATGACTTCTTTCACAAGTGTGGGGATTAAGGTAGTGATGAAAAGACTGAATTTCTAAAAATGACAACTTCTCTCCAGTGACCACTGTTACATCTTCATTCAGCTGGATAAATG
Organism: Potorous gilbertii; assembly: GCA_028658325.1. Taxonomy (NCBI): domain Eukaryota; kingdom Metazoa; phylum Chordata; class Mammalia; order Diprotodontia; family Potoroidae; genus Potorous; species Potorous gilbertii. Next base: position 125,149,619 of record CM053774.1, on the reverse strand, counting down.
AGGCTTGAGTGCCCTTTGATCTGGTTAGTGGACTATGGAGCTGTAATTTATCCCCATGCATTCCATTAAGGATAATAGGAAACTATTCAGCTTTCTTCCATTAACACTCAGAACTCTCCCCAAACTGTCCCCTAATATTAGGATGCCAAGAGCACAGGCATCATCTATGAACTGTGTACCAGAGGAGCGTCCTGGGGGACATTCAACACAGATCCCCGGCTTATGATTCAGACAAAACAATGGCCAATGTTGTTTTCAGAAACAAGTTGTAAGAGAGGTGGCTAATGCAGCATTACTTCCCACTTCGTGCATATGTGTGTACTATTAAGATGGGCTTTTATCTGAAAATGTTGGGGACTCCCTGTGTTTCTACATGTGTTTTCTGACCGTTTTATCCTGGTCTGAATGGGTGAGAGAGGATGGGACCCCTGAGGTCCCTGCCAGCTCCAATACTCTAGCATTCCATTTCAAAGTACTGACAGTACACCTGTGGATGGTAGCCACCTGTTAAACCAATGAATGCATTGTGAATAAAAGGGTCAGCCCCAGCCTGCTTCATCTGGACAATCAGCATACCTTAGTTTGCACCTGTGTTAAATAAACCTAACGATTACAACCCTAACTTTCTTTAAGACTAAATTCAAGTGCCCTTCTTGCAGGAGGCCTGGCCTGATTCCCCACCCCCCACAAACTGAGTTTGTACATGTGCTTTGTTCAATAGAATATCAGTTATTTGAGGGCAGGGTCTAATTGCTTTAATTTTTTTTCTTTCCGTTTCCAGTGCCTGCCTGCCTTATAGTAGGCACTGAATAAACACTTGTAGAATAATAAAGGCATTGTATTATTTCTTCCTATTTCCTTGGTTCATTGACCTTTTCATGCTACATTCTAGGTTTGTGGTCTCAGTCTCTAGTGGGAGACAGTTTCCTTTTCAATGAGCCTTCTTTTTCTTATGATTAAAAATGTGCTCTTAAGATTGTTTAAATTTTATTACTTGTTCACATGAGGAACCTCAGATCTATCTAGACAGATTCCATTTTTACAGATGAGGAAACTGAGGCTTGAAGAAATTAAGGGACTTGCCTGGAGTCACAGTATGGTAACTGAACTGAGATTTGAACCCATACCTTTTGACTCCAGATTTAGTACTCTTGTACTGCATTGCATTGATATGCTATTTAGCACGAATTATATACAGAGATTACACATTCTTACAGTGAAAAGGCTGGGGTTCTGGTGATCAGGGGAGCCATGGAACACCACAATCTCCACAGAATAAAGATGGCAGGTGATTCCAAGGCAACAGCTGCATCCTGGGCCCCAGTGGGTCACAATACACGGCTCATCGTGACATGTAGAGAAATTGGTGGAGAGGATATCATCCAGGAATACGTGGTTAGAAGAAGAAAGTGAGTGAAAAGGGCAATGGATGAATGAGTCAAATGCCAAGCTGATAGCACAGAAAGTTTAGGAGATCTGGAGGAAGGCCTTCAGAATACTGAGTGCATTCTTTACTGTGTATTTATGGGAGGATCGAGGCAAGCATCTCACAGAGTGAGGCGGTGTGGCTTTATTTGGAGGCCATTATAGCATGAAATGATTATAAAGTCACTTAAGAGTTCTCTCTCCATATGGTGTGGATTTAGCCCTCCTGGGGGGAGGGGTGGTGTGAGTTCAAGGTCATATCCATCACAATAATTGTTGTACTTGGCATTTGCTCACCAGAATGCTTGGCACTGATGGATCAGGTTGTTGCCATTTCCTCAAAGGAAAAGGCATCTCTACAGCTTATCTGGGGACCCAGGTACTCTCTTTTCTGTTTCCCTACTACAGGAGGACAGCCGTGTGTTCTATTACACATTGTTTAAGATATCTAAATGTGACACAATTGCACAGTCATCGTAAGATGATTAAAATATTTAGTTCCTCTACATTTCCTCCCTCAGCCTTAGCCTAAATAGTACAATCTATTTCTTATGCAGCACTATGGGTGTTGTTGGCTTTTCCTTTCTGTAATCCATAGATGGATGTTAAAAGGAGAAAAGCGAAAGTTTTTATTTTGAATTCAGCCACAACCCTCTCCTCACTCCTCCGTATCTATCACACCCCAAAAGGAAAAATGAAACTTACTACATCTGTGTTGATATGTGTAAAGGAGGGCACATTAAATATTCCTTGGATCAGCTCTGGTGGCGTGCTCACTCCCAGCCACAGGAACATTCGCAGCCCATTAGCCAACAAGAACACTCCTCCTTCAGAGAGACGCTCTTCGGAGCAGCGAATGGCAGCCGGCAGAGTTTCACTCTTGACATCCATTGTGTGCTATGGAAACAAAAGCAGAGCCAGAGAGTCAGCCCCCTTTGTCCTCTTAAGAATTACTGAGGTCTCTCCCCAAAGAGCCTTTGTTTATGTGGGTCACACCAGTCTACATTTGCTATATTAAGATGTCTTAGAATTACTGTGAGAGTCATTTTAACCTTGGGAATCCCCTGAGAGGGTCTCAGCAACCCTCAGGGGAACCTGGGACCACATTTAGAGAACTAATGACCTGAAAGTTATTTGGACGTAACCTGCTTTATGCCCTTGTGAAATCAGGGGCTCACTCTCCATCCCCAGAAGCATTCAAACAAAGACTCCATGACTTTTGTTTGAACCCCCGATCCAACCTTCCACATTAAAAATGCCAGGATCAAAGATGAATCCATCCTTCAATCATTCTTAGCTAAACTCACCCAGACCAAATCCTCCAAGGACTAAATGTTCCTGAAGTGTCTTACAATGGTTTTCTTTATTCTACTTATCCCAAGGTCAAGGATGATCTGTACTACTAAGGGTGATGCTTTCACATTGGACTGTGAATTGTCCTTTGGGATGCTCATCTTGCAGAGGGCAAGGCTACGCAGGCTGATTTCCTGCCTGACCTGTAGCTTCTAGCAAATACCTGTCACACTCATGCATGTGTATGTCTGTGTCTGTATGTACATCTGTATGATCACTGGCACACAAGAGTTGTTGTCACCAGCGTGAGCAGTCAAGATGCCATCTCCTGAACAACAGAACCAGACTTCTTTGGCCTGTCTGGAATTTTAAAGTTAATGGAAAGCTTCTTTCAGAGCAGTGTCCAGGAACCCCCTCCTACAATACAAGTCTCCTTTCCCCCCACTTACTTGAACAATTTCACTCTTGAAATGACTTTGAATAACTTTGTATTTGCTTTTCAGAGGACATCCTGTACCCTGCTCTGTCACCCCAAGAATATTTGAGCTCCTTAATTAAGCATAAGGCTTACTTGGGGCTTTGTCTCTGTACCCCTGGTGCTGGGTACTAAGTAGATGCTTAAGGAATGTTTGTTCAATTAAGCTGAGTATTTAATTGGTTGAGAAGTCCCAACTTGGTGAAAGAAATTATATGAATCATATGGAATTATTCAGGTAAATGAAATCCCCCAAGTGCCCCATCATCTTATCTCCTTATCTGCCTTCTTCCAACTTTTGTGACCATGTCTAGACACGAAAGCATAGCATCCTCCAAATTCTAAAACATGCCTAGAAGGTGTTCATGATCCTGACTTCCATATTTGGTGCATGTGCCTGAGAAATGGTCTAAGGAAAGTGCTGACAACATCATCCCCATCTGCTGATGTTGCATACTTACTATCGGTATAAGCTGTGGGTAGAAGAAGAGCTGTGTGTCCGCAACATCCATTGACATGACCAGCTGCCTCTGAAATGCTCGTTCATCCATTGAGATCTCTGGTCTGCTCAGTAGCACACAATTTTTTAGCAGACTGTTCATGTACACTGGGAATACCTTCATGGCATCGGGCAGGATGAGCTGAAAAGAGAACAGAATTGTTTAATGGTCATTTCTGACCTTGGAAGGGGCAGCTAGGTGGTGCAGTGAATGGATCACTGGGCCTGGAGTCAGGAAGACTCATCTTTATGTGTTCAAATCCAGTCTCAGACACATACTCACACAGATCACATATGTGATCCTGGATAAGTCACTTCACCCTGTTTGCCTCAGTTTCCTCATCTGTGGAATGAAATGGAGAAAGAAATGGCCAACCACTCCAGGATCTCTGCCAAGAAAACCCCAAATGGGTTCAGTGAAGAGTTGGACACAACTGAACAACCACAAAAATGGACAATCTATGTTCTGGGTAAAATTGGTACTGCTAAGTGAGTAGAAGAGGTGATTCACTCTCTCCTTCTCCCCACCCCTCCCTCCTCAGGGAGACAGCCAAATGCTCTGTGGAAGTATTTCACAGTTGAGGAATCTGAGGCAGACAAAGGTCAAATGACTTGACCAGGGTCACACAGCTAGTGTCTGTGGTCAAATTTGAATTCACCAGACCCAGTTGAATTTGCTGTTCCACCTAGCTGCCCATTCCTGGAGACACAGGATAATCTGGCTACTATGTGGGAGCTGAGAAATGAAGCGGTTAGAACAAAGTATGGAGGGAGGTATTCAAATTACATGCTTGGCAAAGAATCTGTGGTGAAGATACTCCTAAGAAAGACCCAGGAGTGAACAATCCAGGTCAGGAAAGCCTCATTTCTTCCTGCCCTTGGAAAGCATTGCACTATGTCCCTGCCAAAGTGGGGGATTGGGGTGGGGGAGGCATGGGGAGAGGGGGATAGTGAGGTGCTTGGAAGCCTGGACAAGGTAGCAAGTCCCTCTGGGCAAGCTCAGATAATATCTTGGGCTAAAGGCATTCCCATCTTCCCAGTCAGTCTGGTTCACCAGCATCACCTGGTGGGTTATACATTTCATGAAATTATGTGCATCAAGTCTATGATATAAACTGTAACGCCACGTCTGAAATATTGAAACCAGGCCTCTCCATCTTTAGGGAATGGCCGTATTGTTGTTTTGGGGCTGTGCAAGGATAAGTGCTCTCCAGGTGATGGGACAGACAGACAAATGCTCTGTTCTTCTGAATCTAGACTGAGTCCTCCTCACCTGGCTGATGGCTGAGGGGCTGGCACAGTTCTTGCGGTAACATGCCAACATGTGAGCGGTCTGATGCACCAGGATGTCCCGGACCGTTTTCAAGGGCTGCGTGAGAACTGCCGAGAAAGCTACAAGCAGAAGGCAAAGGGCGTAAGACTTAGAGATAGGATCCCAAGAGCCCAGCAAACATCCAAAGCCTTTAGATTCAGCTTTGCCAGTTCCAGCTAAGAAGACCAACAGGCCATTACCTCTGAACCAAAGAGAACGTATTTACATTGTCCCTCGTCCTTCCTTGTTTGCTTTCCTTCAGAGAGGTGAGAAGGGAACCCTAGACACGGATAACTGGCCACCTCAATTGTCCCAGCACTTAAAACACAGTGTCAGTTTTAGTTAGAAGGTGGAAGATGACCCCTTGGGGTCAAGGTGAGAAGCCTGGATTTGGGGTTCGAGCACCTGTACAGTCCCAGCTCTGCTCATTACTCCCTGTCTGGGTGACTTTGGGCATACCACCTAACTTGTCTGGGCCTCCATTTCTGCATCCGTAAAATGGGGACGTCAGACCCATCGTCCTCTGTGATTGGATTTCTGCTTTCTAGTACTCAAAGGACTACTTTTACCCACTTGTTCTCATTTGAGTTCCCCTAGCAGGGAAGCCTTGTCCGGACAGTTCCACGTTACCTGAACTGTGGCCCTAAGGTGCATTTGTGACCCTGTGGCTTAGACCTCTGGTCTGTTTACTCCATAGAAACAATGTCCTAAAGGCAGATTGGCTTCTGGGACAGGGCACACACAGAATCATGTTGAATGAGCTAGCAGGCTCGAAGGCTCTCCAAGAATGACACTGGAGAAGTGACCAGTCACACATAACAATGCTTCTATTTTCATTGGAATTGAATTCAGCATTTCCTAAGGGAAAATCCATTCAGGGTTCCACTTGGGATTGCCAGGAGTCTGTGGTCCCAGTTTTAAATTCCTGG
>CM053774.1:125109322-125143186 GCA_028658325.1 Potorous gilbertii | reverse complement strand
GAGTCAGATGCTATTATATCTCTATTTGACAGTTAAGCAAACTGAGGCAGACAACTTGCTCAGGGTCACACACCTGCTAAGATCTGAGGCTGGATTTGAACTCAGCTCTTCCTGACTCCAGGTCCAGCTCTCTGGAGAGACAACGGCCTGCTGTTGAAGCAGAGCCTTCTACCTGTTCAAAGGATCATAGATAATACATCTGGAAGGATCCCTAGAGAGCGGTCAGTGATTTGTCAGGTCACACAACTGGTAAGTGTCTGAAGTGGGATTTGAACCCAACTCTTCCTAACTTCAAGCCCAACAGTCTCTATGCCCTTTCACTCTTGGGCGGCCCTTCCCATGATTTTCTTTTCTTTTTCTCATGAAGAAACTTGTGGATGGGCAGGCTAAGACAGCAGGAGATTGGAGAAGGAAAATACCCCATCAGGCAATGGGAAAGACTGAGGAGCCCCCATGACCTGCAGGCCCACTGGCTGGGGCAGCTGTGCCCACCATGGTGCCCATTGTTATGGGAGGCATAGATCCAATCTTCCTATTGTCTCCACTGAGATAGGCTGGTCCCCTCTTTGGGCTCCAGAGCACATTCACCCAAGTGCCGGATTCAAGGAAAAGAGTATCTTTTAATCAGTGAAATACTTCCTGAGCCCCTGGACTGGGTAGGTTCCCCAACAGAGAGATGGATTTTACCTGACTTGGCAAAGAAGTTGATGAGGGCATCCGTCTCACAGCTCTTGTAGAGGTCAGCCAGCTGGCTGCTGCAGTTCAGGCTAATGTTGTGGATCCTCAGCCTTCTCTGACCACTGATGGTCGTATAGAGCACAGCACACTGTGGGACAAGGGAAGGCAACAGGCTTTGCTCGCTGGTCTACAGTTCATTCAATCATTCATTCTTAGCTCACTGCACTACAGTTCATTCATTCTTAACTGGTTGGTCTACAATTCATTCATTCATTCATTCACTCATTCTGAGGGTAGGGGACTATTTTGTTTTTAGTCTTTTCAACCCCATGTAACCCCAGTATCAGGCCAGCTAGATGGCACAGTGGATAGAGGGCCAGACTTGGAGTCAGGAGCATTCATCTTCCCGAGTTCAAATCCAGCCTCAGATACTTTTGGGAAGAAAATACTCTGTGAACAGAGAAAAGCCAGAACTTTAAAAGTCAGTGACACAGAAATTTAGTAAAATACCTGCTCCCAGAAGAGGGAAGAGGTAGAGAATGGGAATAGCTCAAACCAAGGGTATCAATGCAATTTTGTTTCTTTTTTAAAGATGGTAGGTTACCTAGAGAATATAAGCTCTGGCAGAGCTGAGTCATTTCCCCCTTCTCCTTGTGTGGTGAGTGAGGGCTGGGGAATGTGGGCTGTCCAGCCCACACCAAGTCTCACCTGGATGAGGGCGCCACTGTCCTCATTCAGTTTGTCATCATGCTTAAACTCCACCGTCACGGCTTTGTCACAGTCCATAGCGGCCATCTCTACATCTGTGGTGTTATTCATGTAAATGGCACCAAAGAAGTCTGTGGCTCTGAAACCTGAAGTTAGTAAGCAGGAATTGTTGGCTGAGTGGACTGACTAACCGCAGCTCCCTCCTATTTCCATGTTTTTATCTGTTTTCTGAGCCTCTGGAACTTTGGGTGGAGTCTCTACAGGAGACTGATGGACCTATAGATGTACATTTCTCTCTATAGAATCTATGCTCCTCAAGGTCAGGGACTGCTTCCTTTTTGTCTTTGATTCCTTGGCAGAGTGCCTGCCACAAAATAAGTACTTAATAAATGCTTGTTGACCAACTGACCGAAAGAACATGAACAAGAGGTGCATAGTTGGAGAAAGCATGGAAGGATGGCAAGCTGCACTAATGGGAGAAATAAGTACATGCGGAAGGATGTGGATTCCTCTTTCACATTCACCTATTCAGTGAAATATAGGAGTATCTATCACTGATTTGGTTTTCCTCCCATAAAGGGGACGCTCCTGTTCTTCTAAGACATGATCCCCCACGCAGAACATCCTGAGAAGGTGAAGGTCATTACTGGAATTGGCCATGATCACTGCCGGCCATCTGTACCTTCCTTCCCCCAGCGGCCACACTGCCAGCACATCTCAATTGTTTATTTCCAGGCTCATAAAATAAGGAACACGATACAGTTCACAACTGAGGGGTTCATTTCTCCTTTAAAAGCAGGTTCCATGTGCAGCAGACAGATGGTTCTGGAGCCTGAGCCCATGCATTAGAATCCCATCTTTGCTACAAGTCAGCTGTGCAGTGTTTGCAAATCATTCCCATCCCCAGGGAGGCTAATTTCCTCATTTGTTCAATGAGGGCATTGACTTGGCATCATAGAAACACGGCTTTAGTGATAGATCCCAGAATCCAACTCCCTCATCTTATAGATGGGGAAACTGAGGCTGTAACATATAGTTGTTGAATCACCAAAGAATGTAACTTAACGACTTCTTTCTAGAGTTCATTCAATGTTGAGTCAACATCCATTTCTCATTCCTTTCTGTCATATTATAGTTACTATCTAATAACAGGTATCATTTCTATGATGCTTTAAGGCTGGTAAAGCACTTTACAAATATTATCTCCTGTCATCCTTACAACAACTCTGGGATGTAAGGCTGTTATTATTCACATTTCACAGACAAGAAAACCAAGGCAGGCACAGGTTAATTGCCTTACCTAAGGTTTGAGCAGGCTCTTGAACCCAGAACCCAGGCCTTCCTGATTCTAAGTTCCAGCACAGGATGCATGAGATCTTTGTGAACTTTAAATGCCATAATGCAAACATCTTTAAGTTAACTTCAGAGAGAGAAGATGAAAATTTCCAACAACTCCTTCCTTCATTTTGTTGGAGGAGAGACTGAGTCAGCTTGAATTGCATGCAGTCAATTCTGCCAAACACAGACCCCAGGGACTTTCATCTCAGAGATCACTCCATCCAACTCTGCCCATTTATAGGGAAGAAAGTGGAGTCAGATCAGGTCTGCAGTGTGCTCGCTACCCTGTAGGCCCATGTACTCAGATAATCTGGGACCCCTCCCCATTCCCAGCCATTACCAGGGCTCAGAGATCAGGCCAAAATGTAGGCTGAGTAACTCCTCAACCTAGGATTCCCACATTTACCTGTGCTGGTGCGCACCCTCATGATAGCATCAAATCCCGTCATTTTCTGGACATCATTCCTGAGGTCATTCAAGAATGTCTGACTGTCCAAGTGCTTCTGAAAAACACATTCTGCCTGTCAGCGTCCACCCGAGAGTGGAAAAAGCACAAGAGATGAGACCCCACCAGAAATATACAGATGTTTACATTTACAATACTCCAGGGAGGGAGGGGGCAGAATGGGCACCACTGTTCCATTTTACAGGCTGAGAATCTAAGAGACAAGACAATCGGCTTCCACAGAGCTTAGAGTGTTAGCACTGGCAAGAGCCTTAGAGGTCACCTGGTTCAATCACCTTATTTCACAGAGAAGGAAACCAAGGCTCAGTGCTGAGAACCACTATCCTTAAAGGCAGGGGCTACTTCTTGTTTTATCATTTTCTCTTTGGTATCTAGCAGAGTACCTTGTATGCAGTAGGTATGGAGTAGGATCACAGAGTCAGAGGTGAAAGCCAATGAGCTCTATTGATAAAGAAACTGAATGCCAAAGAGGTTAGCTGACCTGCCCAAGGTCACACAGCCAGCCAGTGTCTTCTACAAGGTTCACCCTCAGGCCTTCCTGACTCCAGGCAAAGAACTTTATCCACTGCTGCACCTAGCAGCATGTTTCATTCAGATTTTAACCCTGTGCATCTGTATGCTAAGTCTATGAAATAGTTTCTGAAATCCCAGCTGAACAGTGATTGCTCCATGTTTGGGTGTCCCTGAAGCAGTCCTCACCTGGCCAGGGAGTATTCAAGCAGAGTCAGGATCTGCCACTTGGCATTCCACACAAGAAAAGGAAAGCAAAGAATCCCCTTGGAGAAAGTGGGAAAGCCTCCCAGGCTGACTAAGCAAAGTCCCCAGGAGGATACAGCTTTGTAGGGAAAGAGGGCCAGCAGTGGGTCCAGGGAGAGAACTCTGACCATGCATCATCCAGGATGCATCATCTTGGGATGCCAGAGGAAGACACCCTTTGGGGCCCTCTTCTTTGGATATGTTTTCTATCTTTCACAGAATATTAGAACTAGAAAGGACCTGAGGAATCCACTGGTCCAACTTCATTTGATAGGTGAGGACATCAAAGTGTGCTGGTAAATGTTTTAACAACTGGCTCTCTGAAAATTGGGGATGTGCTTTTCGGTTTAATCAGTATCATTAGCTTTTTCTCCATCACTTTTTAAAGTCTAGACAACTGGCAACACAATAAATTGTCTCATTTGCCAAGGTGAACCAATGAACAATTGCTCTTGAGACTTTAGTGTAGCCGACTCCAGCACGGCCTTGCCTTTGCTTTCCAAAGCTTAGTGTTCTTGGATATGTACTTTGCTACCAATTGTTGGATGTATTAAGCACCTTTAATTCACTTTTTATTCCACTGGCCATTTTATAATTTTCTTGCATTTTCATGGCCAAAGAATTTGTGACCCAATCACCCAAGTGCTGGGTCTAAGGCTCTGCACTTATCTTGGCTAGTCGGTTCCCAAGACCATCCCCAAAGCCTTTCCAGCATGGAGAGCCTTCCTGGGTTTATATTCCCTTGTTATTGCCTCTGAGGATCCAGAATTCCCTCTGTGGCTTGAGGGTGACCTTATAGAACAGGAGCATCACTAAGAGGACAATGGGACAGTGCATTCAGCCGGGATTCATGAATTCAAATCTGGCCTCAGACACTTGGAATCACAGGTCCATTAGGACATTGGGTTTTCATTTACCCAAAGTATCTCTAATGAAATAAAAACTGAATAACTAATAGTTATCTTACTGAAGTCAATGTTTATATTTTAGCCAGTAGATTTGGGGTAAGAGAGCTGAGGTCAATGTTGCCTCTACTCCTTTCTCTATTACCTGTAAGACTTCAGTGCAACAGAATTCTAGACTGAGAAATAGGAAGGACCTCAAATCATTCAGGTCAATGCCTTACTTTTGCAGATGAGGAAACTGAGACCCAAAGAGATAGACTGGTTTTCCTGGGGACACAGGGAGAGAGGACACAAAATGATTGGGGGTCTCTGACACTGCTCAGCCCCTCTCTCCTTATTTGCAAAGTCAGAAAGCTGGTCTTGACAGAGTCCAGAAATGCCTCCAGTCAAGATTAGGAGTCCCTGGTCCTTGCTGTGCCTCTTCTACCCCAGACCTGTGGTTTCATGGACTGAAGGAGATCTGGGTGGGGACATTCCTCTCCCAATGGAGGTCAACACCTTCTCTGCAAATTAGTCTCAAAGACATGTCTGGGGTACTGAGTGTGAAGGGATTTTATAGGGCATGAAGCCAGCACGAGTCAGAGGTGGGATTTGAATCCAGGCCTTCCCGCCTCTGAGATTAACTTCACTAACCTTCTACGATCCTGATTTTCTTCAGTTCAGGTAGACAAACTCTACATAACTGGACAACATATTAAATCCACTTTCTATGCTGTAAGTGAACATGGTTCTACTTACTCTGTGGTTAAATGAACACAAATATGTGCTCACAAGTCTGGGGCCTGGGGTCCGAGGACCCAGGCATGAAATGCAGAGGTGTGACCCCAGACCACGCCCTCAACCTCTCTGGGCCTCATTTTCCTCTTGTGTCAAAGGAGGGGTTTGGAGCGGATGACCCATGGGTGCGTCTCTGGTCTGTCTGTGTTCTGGCCACAAGAGGGCAGAGCCTGCCCGCCTATGAGGAGCCAAAACCGGTCAAGTGGATGCAGCAGCCTATGAAACATCTGGCTGCAGCTGGGCTGACTACCTGGAAGTTGTTGTATTTATACAGCGTGCCTCCAGTCTGCAGGGTCACCAGGCCCACCGAGGCCACGTCCACGTACTGACTGGGGAAGAGGAAGAGATTCACACAGCAGCCACTTGCCACGCAGTCCTTAGCCAGGGTTTCATAAAGGTTAGTTTGTGGCTGGAAAAGCGTCTGGAGGCAGAGATAACAAAGAAAACTCACACGTATAAAAAACTAACTCCTTTAATTTATTTCTAATGATCATTAATTATGTATTAACCCATATATAATATTATATGGTATATATTATATACAATATATAATCTATCTAGTTAATAATCTCTGATTTCTGATTCTTGCCCAAGACGCTCCATTGCCCCTGACTCAGTTCCCCATCCTTCCCCATGTCAGACTTGTGGCTTCCTGCAAGTCCCAGCTCCCAGCCCACCTTCTGCAGGAAGCCTTTCCCCATCCTCCTCCATCCCGCTGCCTTGTGCCTGCTTTCTCTTCAGGTGAGCCCATCTACACTGTACATAGTTGTCAGAAAGCTGTCCCCCAATCAGACTGTTCCCCTTGAGAGCAAGGATGGTTTTTTGTCTTTCTTTGTACCCCCAGCACCTAGTGCATGACCTGGAATATAGAAGGTGCTTAAAAAATGATTGTTGACTGGAATCTGAAAGTAACTGAAAACTAAACCAGTGTGTGGGTTCATAGTTCGAGAGCCTCAAAGGGCCCCAGAGGCCAATCTAGACTAACTCTTCATCTGACAGAAGAAAATGGGGGTCCTGGGAGGGCAAAGACCCATGCCTTGTGGAGGAGAGAAGCCTGGCTGGTGCCCATCCCAGTGAGTGAAGTGGAGTGGGTGAGACTGAAGGGACTGGTCACAAAGAACGCTGCTCTGCCCAGGAGGGAACAGCGGGCCTTTCTAACTCTCCCTGCTATGGCCTGATCAGCTTGTTCATGCCTTGAGCCCATGGAAGAACCTCAGGAACCCCTGGTTCTGCCTCTCCTTCCAGCTCTGGCCTTCAAAGGAAATGGAGCAAGGAGACGCAGTCATTTTTCTTCTTGCCATCCCCTTTCCATGAGTACAAGTCCACACCATCCCCACTGGAGTAAATCTACACCTTCCCCATTAGAACATGCCCACACCATTCTCATTAGGCACTCTCTTTCCTCCTTTTTATAATGTGATCCATACAGAAAGTTTGTGATACTTAGACCTCTTAAAAAAAGAGGTCTGAATGTAAATGTTTTTTTATTTTCAAAACTTCCTTTCCCTGAGAACTATTCCCTAAAGGATACATCTATTAAAAAGTATCAACACCCTAACAAAACAAACAAACAGTTCTAGAAATATATCTGGAAACAAAATGATAACTGAGAACACTGCACAGATAAATGATTCTGGGTCTAGCCAAGGGCAGGGAATTCCTTGGGGACATAAAGCATCAAGATTCCTAAACATAAGCTAGGCAGGAGGGGGCAGTTCGGCACAGCATGGTGGGGGTCCTACATCACCCAGGTTGGATGTGGTGAGAAGTATGAATTATTCACAGCCTTGGAGGAAAGGCGCTGGAACCCTCTGACTTGACCTCCTAAGTACCACCTTGTGGCACTTACATCAGGAGGATTATTTGCTCAAAGGCTCTGTTTCAGTCAACAGAACTAATTCAGTTTATACCAGAGTCAAGATGCAGCACTCGAGTTAGTCACCAATTGGGAAACAAAGGTACTTTCGGGAATCTGAGGTTGGAAACACCAACCCTCTTCTCCCCTCTTCAGTTTAGGAGGGCTAAGAATGTTCCTGCCTCTTTAAAGAATAAAGGAATGTGGAACCCACAAAAGCTGCTGCAGGTGAAATACCTTCTCTTTGTCTGTGTTGATCAGTTTTCTGTCATCTCGGTTTTTCAGCTTGCCTGGGGCCTCGGCAGTCGGCAATGATGAGTGGAAGATGTATAGCTTCCCTGGACAGTCTGCTGCCTAGTATGGGGACAGAGAACATGCCTCTGTTACGGTACGATTACTTAGAAACCTTCGGGATCAACTTTCATGTCCTGCGGCTCTGTAAATCTGGAAGCTCACAGGTGTTTAATTATTAATTCTTCAGTTCAATTCAATTCAACAAACACATTAAATGCCTGTCATAAGTGGCTCAGTAGATACAGTACTGACCCTGGAGTCAGGAGGACCCAAGTTCACATCTGACCTCAAATACTTACTAGTTGTGTGACCCTGGGCAAATCATTAGTACAGGTCTATACCATCCCCCATTAATTAATTAAACATTACTCTGGTGCCTCCTTTTGGTATAGAGGTAACTTGGAAAGTTTCAAGATTGTGCCAGCAAAATAATTCCTGCCCAATGAGAGAGGCATTGGATATGGACCATGTTAACAGGGTGTTAACCTTGGTTGACTCAGTTGCCTCATCTGTAAAAGGAGTTGAAAAAGGAGATGGCAAATCAACCACTTGAGTATCTTGGCCAGGAAAACCCTAAATGGGGTCACAGAGAGTCAGACATGTCTGAAAAACCACTCAACAACAATGGGAATTCCATTAGGTGGAGATGAGGCAGGGAGGGCACTCCAGCCACTGATATAGCAGACGGAAAGATGTGTAAGGAGAAAAGCAAGGAAACATCTTTGACCAGAACACGGATGCAACATGCTTGGAAGAGTATGCTGGAGGCAGGCTGCAAAGGGCTTGAAAAGCAAATGAGAATTTGTCTTTTCTCCCAGAGGCAAGCAGGGACAACTGGAGCTATTGGATCACAAGTGGGAATTTGATTTGGCAGAGAAAGAAGGGCCCACGATCAATCCAAGGTTGTGAAGTCGAGAAACTGGAAGGAAGATGGGGCCCTTTCATGGGAAGGTGGGAAGTCATGAAGAGGTGGCAGTTTGGGGAAAAGACAATGAATTTTGTTTCAAATGTGCTGAGTTTGAGAAGACTATTGTTGGAGATGTCCAATAGGTGCTGGGGACAGAGAAGGTTTAGGAGAGACACCAGGGATATATTTACCTGGATATTTAAATTCATTAGAACTGATGAGAGAGAGAGACAGAGACAGAGGTTGGATATTTTTATCTGGATAGAGATAACATTTAAATTCATTAGAACTATTGAGAGAGATAGATAATCACACACACACACACACACACACACACACACGCAGTGTCATGAAAACCTAGGGAGGAGCAGGTGTCTGGGAGGGGATGGTCATCAAATGCTGCAGAAAACAATAGTCATAAGAGCTGAGAAAAGGTCATTGTGTTTTGTAATTAAGGCATCACTGGTAACTTTGCAGAGAGAAGTTTCAGTTCAACAATGAGAGCAGAAGCCAGACTCCAAGTAGGTGAAAAGTAACAGAAAAGGAGGTAGAGGCAATGTGTGCAGAAAGCTTTTTCTAGAAGATGACAGTGAGGAGGGAATAGGATGATAGCTTGAGGGATGGTAGGACCAAATGAGGGTTAAGGAGGGGAGAGGTCTGGCTGTGTGGGTGGAGACCAGCAGAAAGAAAGAGTTTAGAGATGGTGGTGGTGAATTCAGAAGTGATCTGTAAGAAGAGATAGGGAGGGGTATCAATCAGAGGGCTGGGTCTAAGCGACGAGAGGGGCCATCTCTTCATCAGAGACTGAGCAAGAAAGGAGACAATCTGTAGAGGTGACTTGGAACATAAGGTTGGAGAGAAGCGGCTGGTGCTAGATGGCTGTGATTTTAAGGTCAATCTCAGAACAGTTTAACTGAGATAAGTGGATTCATCTGTGCTCTGAGATTCATATTTTTTTCCCCCATCAGGAACTGGAGATGAAACCCACAGATCAAGTTTTTTTTCTGAGCAGGGAGTCAAGAAACTTCCAGCATTTGAGCATTCTCAGGCTTACAGGTTGAGAGCTGAAAGGGACCATCTAATTTAACACCTTCAGTTTACAGATGAGGAAAGTGAGCCCCAGGGAGGTTCCATGAGTGTCCAAGGTGACCGCAGCAGTCAGCCTCAGAGGCAGGGTGGCTGATACCCATGGTACCCTGGTCCCTGCTAGGCCTGCCCGTGGGTGTCACAGCTCTGCTGCTTCCCAAATGAAGGCTGTCTCTCTAGGTTTCCATTCCTAGGCATCTTGGTTCTCCACTGAGTGTTTCACTCCCATCATGTTGGCTGGTTGTTGCTCCCTGGCATGAGCTTCTCGGCCTCACTTCTTTGGGGTCAGCGCGCCAGAGGAAGGGTGGCTATAAAACTCTCCATGATAATGGCAGACTAGAATTCTTTAGGTAAACTGATGCTGCATCCACTTAACAAAATCCAGGCAGAATGCCCCCAGGTTAAGATTTAATTTTTTCTCCTAAACCCTGAATCTCCAGCCAGAGATTCCCAGACAAACAGCTGATTTAGGGTTAAAAATTCCCAACTTCCTCTCTGGTTTACCATGCAAATGAATGAGCCAGTCTGTCCATTTACCTTAATTGGGGCTTTATTATGTATTGGTGGAGCGAATTTTCTCATCTGGGATTTCCCGGTATCAACAAAATTACTTGTCTGTTTCTCACCATTCCCCTTTCCCCTAAACTGAAAGTTAGGTATGTATTATAAATAATTTAAAGAGAAGTCTCTTTTGCCTGCAAAAAAAAATGGCATGTTTCAGACATAAGTCCCAAGGTAATTTATTACTGAGATTATTTCCTGCCTGGAATTTTATCTTCACCTATTGTCATGGAGGAAGTCATTTATGGAAAACTTGGAAGATGTTTTTGCAAAAATTAGGTGGCAATACTGTCTCCTTACTCATAGCAGGATCTGATTGCGAAAGGATTGCGTAAGGTGTGAAAAAATAAGATGCCTAGGAAAAGTACCAGATTCTGTGAGCATGAGAGCACTGGGAGCAGAAAACACAGTGTGGAGGAGAGCATTGGTGAATTCCAGAGACTTCCAGAGAAGAATGAGGGACTTCCAGAGACCTCCTTTATCTGTCCGACAAGTCCATTTGCTTGTGGATTCTGTTTGTTTCCACCCCATCTGCTGTGCTTGGGAAGTTTATTACTTCTGATGATTACAGAGACGTTTTCCCTGGCAGCGATCAAAGAGTAAGCAAAGATATTATTCCCATGGGGGAGGAGAGTTCCCAAATAACTGCTGTTGGCTCCTCCAGGAGAAAACTTTCACTTTTATACTGTCCCATTTGGGCTCACTGGCCTTCAGCCTGATCCCTTTGCCAGCCCCAGAGCTGCCATTTTGCAGGGCATGCCTCTGCTCGTTTATTTTTTTAACATATGAAACCAACAGGCAGTGTTCCCATATTTAGCTGCTTTCCTTTCAAATTCTTGTGTCAGCTTGTGTCTCTGAGGCAGTTTCAGGTTCAAGATCTGGTGGGAGGGATATTCTCTCAGAAATTCTATGACCAAAAAACCCTCCTCCAATGCCTCCTGATGGGGTGGAAGTGACCCTGGGTTCCAGAAAGAAAATCACAAACCCTGACAGATTCTCTTGGGCAGGAAAGCATTTGAGAGCCATCCCAGGAAGGGCCTCTGGGGTTGCCATGCAGGAACCGTGGAGCTAGGCATGGAGACAGGCACAGCAGCAAGCTGGCCCCAGAGACTGGATGGCTCTGCCACTCCCCTCTTCCTCCTTGTTTTCTCATATAAAGAAGGAGGAGTTTGGATTAGATCAGGAGTTCATGATACCTAAGGATGCCTAAGGGCTCCATAGTAGGTTTTAGGGGTGGGTTGGGGTTGTGTGTGAACACGGATAGGAAAAATTACATTTTTATTTTCACTGATCTCTAACTGGAATTTAACCTTTCTGTCAATGATAAACGCTAAATTATTCTGAGGGGGGTCCACAGCCTTTACTAGACTGCTAAGGGGGTCCAGAACAGAGAAAGGGTTGAGAACCCCTAGATCAGAGAAACTCCAAGGTTCTCTGGAGTTCCCATTTTAAGGGAGACAAGGTGAGCGGGCAGCCCACTCTCAAGATTTAGAATGGGAGGAGTCTTTGGAGGACATCTTATTTAATGGTATCTTGGTCACTTTATAGACAAGAAACAAGCTAACTGACTTCACTAGGATATTCAGGTTACAAGTAGCAGAGAGACAGTCTCCTCCGCTGTTGTATCCTCGGTGCCTGGCACACAGTAAGTACTTGGTAAATGCTGGTTTACTGAAGGTTGGAATTTGAGTCCCACTCTCGACTTCACATCCAAGTTTCTCCACCACTAAGCAGCCTGTCTTTCCAGGCAGAAAATTTCCCCTTCTACAGGCCAGGGGATCAAGGGCTCAAATCAGGTCTGAGCATCCAAGGGCAAAATAATCCTGATGTTTGGCCCCACTTAGCCAGTACAGGAGATGATGCTGAAACCATCTTTAACCTAAAAAAAATAAGGTTCCTATAAAGACCAGGGAGGAAACACGTACATGCTGGTGTCCAGGCTGGAACGCAAAGACCAGAAGGATTTGGGAGTTGTAAGTGGTTTCTCCCCATGACTGAGGAGCTGGAGTCCCACACCCTCCACTGCAAGTGGCCTTAAGAAGGCATTTTCAGAAAAGACTTTCTGACGACAGACTGAGGAGTGTTCTGACCTTTAGGGCTTCCTTGCCAGCCTGGACGACAGGAGCAAAGACAGTCTCATTCTCATTGGAATCAGCAAAGATCTCTGGAATCTGGTCCAACAAGCTGCAAGAGAAGAGTTAAGGGTCATTACCCAAAGAATTCCTTATCTTTTTGGCCCCCAACAACAGCCTCATTTTGACACCCAGTACAGGTAAGACGCAGCTCCAGCATGTTTGATGGGTCCCAGTCCCTCAGGGAATGTCTGTACTCCTCGAAGATGATCTTATTTACAGCGAGATCAAGAATTTTGGTGGAAGAGACCCACAAATGTTCACTCCATTACAGATCAATCACCTCGTAAGAACACTGAGAGCCGATAAAGGTCTTACTCCATCAGTTCATGAGGCACACAGGTGATCTGCCCAAAGTCAGACCAATTCGTAGCTGAGCTGTGATTGAATTCGGGTCCTCTCTCTCACTGAGAGGCACCACAGAACGAAGGATGGGGCACTGCACCTGGAGGCAGGAGACTTTAAATTCCCTTGCTTCCCTCGTTGCCTGACGCTCTCTAGCTACGTGACCCTAGAAAAGTCACTTAACCTCTTTGTGCCTTGGTTGTCTCATTTTCAACATGAAAGGCTGAAGGGAAGTTAGAATTAATGGCTTCTAAGCTCTCTTTCAGTCTTAAATCTATCATCCTATGACTTAAGATAGCAGAAAAGAATATTATTTGATAGGGGTTGGGGTCAGGGATGTGCCAGAACCAACTCGTATAGGCACCTAAGATGACTGTTAAATCTTCAGTGTGAACATTTACACCACAGAAATTGGCAAGCGCTACAAATAAATAAATTAATTTATCATTGGGTTCAATATCTAGATTTAAGAAAGTGATAGAAAAGCTAATAATTCAGATTAAATTGAAAAGGGAGTCGGGCACCCATTATTTTATTTCAGAAAGCCAGCTGTTAAACATTTACCAACATGCCTTTGGTAAAACTAAGAGACCTCAGAGGTCCCTTTCATCTGGGAAATCATTTTGTTCCATGCTCTTCCTTTTCCAGATAGGAATAGAGAGACCCAGAGAGATAAAGCAACAAGCTCAAAGGCTTGTGGTTACTGAACGGCCAAGCCAGGTCTGAATCTAGGTTTGCGGATGCTAAATCTTGGGCTCAGTCAGAGACATAGCAATGCTTAAAAATTAGATCTCCATTGAAAAGCAGGAACCATTTTTTACTTGTGAATGACGGCCTTGGATTCTTGATAGTTGACCAGGAAGCCATCCAAGAGAGGGACAAAGACCTCTGCCACATCAGTCACCACCATCATCTGGGGCTGGGCCAAGTTGCTCTTGACATTAAAAAAGTGGAGGACTTTGTTATAGGTGACAAATCCTACCCGGATGGCAGAGGCCTCTTCTTGCTCTTCCCTGGAAACCAAACAAAGAAAGAATCGGGGATTATTCTGCAAGTTCACTCATGGAAGAAGAAGAAATCATCCGGGATTGAATACAGGAGCTGCCCACAAAACAGTCGGCCTCCTCTCCACTCCCCTCCCCCAATGGCCTTTCCTTTAGACTTCACCAAGGATTTGTCTTTGTAATTCCCAAGTGCAGCTTGGCATCCACCTGGCTCTGCTTCATCGATTCATTTTCCACCCATCCTTTAAAGCCCAAGTAGGTATCCCTTGCTTTTGGAAGGGATTCTGTTCCCTTTTCAACAGTAATGACCGCCCCCCCCCTCTAAGCCACTTGTCCTGGAGGGATTTTGCCTACTGAAGTTAGAGGCCAGGCTGACTGCTTCCTGGTAGAAAAAGGAAAGACAATGGACCATGGCGTCAGGGCCACAATGGGAAAGAGATTCTTCGGAAGAATCTGATAAACCTCTCAATTTTTCCTTTTTTAACTAAAAATTGTATTTTGACCTTAAACACCAAATGAGCATTTTCCCATAGAGCAGAACACAAGAGAATTATCTATGAAAATGTGAATCTCTACTTCATACCACTAGCATTAAAGTATTATAAATATGTATGTATAATATAAATACACACATTTATGTGCATATATGTGCCAGTCCAATATTTATTAAGTACCTACTATGTGCCAGACATGATGCTAAGCCCTGAGGATACAAAATCAGGCAAAATGTAGTCCCTCCTCTCAAAGAGCTTATAGTCTGATGGGGAAGGAAACATGCAAACGAGTTTATACAAAACAAGTCACGTACAGGATTAGTAGAAATATTTAACGGGGGGTGGGGCAATAGAATTAAGTGGACTTGGGAAAGGCTTCCCATGGGAGGTAGGATTTTAGTTGGGACTTAAATGAAGTCAGAGAAGTTAGGAGCCCAAATGGAGGTGGAAGAGTGTCCTAGGAATGGGTAGAGCCAATGACAATGCCCACAGCTGAGAGCTGGAGTGTCTTGTTTGTAGACTAGCCAGGGGGCCAGGATCACGGGATCAGCGTTTGTTGGGGAGAGTAAGGTATAGAAAGACTGGAAAGGTATGAATGTCGAGAAGGGCTTTGAATCTGAAACAGAGGATTTTGTATTATATAAATGTGTATGTCTATATACATATATATTAAATTCTACATATTACTTTCAGAAGTGTCTGGTTTGCCTACGCATTCTTCTGTCCTCTCCTACGCATTCAAAAATGTTTCAATGACTGTTCCATAAAGGTCTGCTCCCCTTTCCCCTCCCCTGCTCCCATAGAATTGTATTCAGCTTTACAGGGTTAATCATTAATTATATAATGCATTACATATTTATTAATAATATGATTATTAAGATTATTAATTATTCTTGGCTAGGAACTTATTTTTGCCCTTTGAATATTGTATTCTGAGGTGGTTATGATGATATATTGTGATGGGAGTGTTATCTGGTCTGTAAATACTGGGAAATTTCCAAAGAGAGGAGGCTTTTGGGGCCTCTTTTGCCTTTGGGACCTGGCTAGTCCAGATCAGGGTTGGAGGCACTGGCATGATGTCCTGGCCATCAGGCTTTGGATGGGGAGTCAGTGCCCCTCTGGCTTTGAAGACAGCCCCCTTATCCTCCTACCATGCAAGTCAATTTGGCTTCCTGACCAGGTGCTGTGGCCAGAACACATGAAGGCAGTTGGGAATAGTGCTAACATAGACTAGCTGGAGAGCACATCCTTCTTAGATCTCTAACTGTTAGGTTGATTTCTCTTTATTGGATTTTCTATTGTTCATGGGTTCTTCTCAGGGTCCTAATCCCAAGCAGGAACTGTAATAGTGGCATGGGGTAGGCCTGGTTCAGAACACAGACACAGACACACAGATATTTTAATTTATAATTCGTTGTGTTTGTCCTTTGCTGCTGAAGAAGACCACGCCATCAGAGACATGATGACATGACTTGCACTAGACTTTGTTCTGAGTGAGGGAGGGCTGTGCAAGTCACCCACCTCACTTTCTCCTCATGAGCCATCCAGATCCAGTCACCAGATATTCATCAGGATGACTGGAGATGGCCCAGGATGCACTGGGAGACCTTGGGGCTTTCAGGCCAAGGTCTTTGCAGGTACTCACTTAGGGTGAGGCAATGCCCAATCATTGAATGGGCCGGTTTAAGAAGTAGTCAGGGCATGGACCCTTTAATGAGGTCAAGAAAACAAAGACATCAGACTGGGTGGGAAACAGCTACAGCTACTACTGATAATCACTCTAAAGCTAGGAGAGTCCAGGAGCACTTGGCAGGGGCCCCTTGGAGTCCCACTTTCAGAGTTTAGTTGGTTTAAGGTTTTGGGAGAGGACAGGGGAAGGGAGAGGAGAAGAGGGGAGGGAAGGGGAGGGGAGGAGAAAGGCGAAAGGAGAGGCAGTAAAATCCAGGTCCACTGGGCAACTTTTGGCCATCCAAATTTACCTTCCTTTGGAGAGGAGAAGGAAGGGGAGGGAGAGGCAGATAGAGACTTATAATTAATAGGGGAGAGAGAGGGAAGGGAGGGGAGAGAAAAAGA
This sequence comes from Potorous gilbertii, assembly GCA_028658325.1. Lineage (NCBI taxonomy): Eukaryota > Metazoa > Chordata > Mammalia > Diprotodontia > Potoroidae > Potorous > Potorous gilbertii. Next base: position 125,126,807 of record CM053774.1, on the reverse strand, counting down.
GACAGAAAGACAGGCAGACTGTGTCTGGTTGTTAAATATAAAAGTGTGAGTCTGAGGAAGTGGATTTGCCACGTGAACCTTCTCAGGACACTGAATAACTCATCCCTTCCCTTTCCCGTGCCTCAGTTTCCTCACCTGTACAATAAAGTAGATCTCAAAGATCCTTTGTTACTTTACAGTTCTTTGATCCTTTTCTATATACCTACAGATGTTCTATTATTGATTGAAAACTAGAATCCTATATTGTAGCTCCATAATTACAAATACTTCACCAGGGATATAGGGGTAAATCAGAGGCATTGACCGAGAGGAGAGTTTAACCATGAGATCAACAAAGAAATGGAGTAGTTTGTCCCCTATGGAGACATCTATGGCCCCAAGGGGGTGGCAAGGGGAATGAGTGAAAAAGAGCCAGACTGTAGTGCAGGCCAGTGGAAAAATGGGAAACTCCAGGGCAGCAAACTTCCTACAGCTGCACAGAAGTGTGTCTGCCTCAGAGGAGACAGGAGGCATGACCCTCCTGCCATGTTGGTACCTGTAGGCAGATCTCTGGGGCCCTTTCCTTCTTCTGGTTCGGAGGGGACAGTTCAGGCCTAGAGCAGCTCCTGGATGCCCTGTCTCTTCAGGATGGAAGGAAACAGACAAGGGGAGGTATTTGTTGGCCATAGTTGATTGTGGGTAGATAAAAGGAAGAGGGGAATACAGAAATAACCCCACTGAAGAATGTGGAACATGGGCTCGACTATTTTTCAATGATATGAAAGAGGAAGTAGTCTGAAGTTGTCTGGGTTCATTTAAGAGCTACAGTTAATGATTTTAAAGTATCTAATCTGAATGTCTGATTATTACAAAACACCAGGCTTCTCTCCATGGGAACATACTTGAGGAACCTTGATAAACAAAGAAATGTTGTCCTACAATGATTTAATCTTCAGCAGGCTGAACTATTAAAACATATCGAAGGAACACGTTTCACAATTCTTAGTCTCCTCTGCTATAACTCTAGGGGGCCTGGCAGAGGGAGGTGGGGTGGGGGGTATGTTGGTCTGGCTCTTTGGCTGCCTCTTTATCCACCCCGACACCCAGGCCCCACATTTTAGTCCCAACAGACTGAAAACAACAAAAGCTTTAGGGAACATGGTATGGTTCAAAAAGTTCTTCCAGCACTTACCAGAAGCTGGACCAGACCATCTCCAAGTCCCTCCCAGTTCTATGTCATACTACTCACAAACTCGGCAAGGCCCGCAGTAGAGGGATCACTGCCATTTTACCCCCGAGGAAAGTGAAGTGCCACAAGGCTCATCAGTCTGGGAGGTGGAACCCAAGCCCTAGGCCTTCTGACCAGCGCACTACCCTGCAAGCCGCTTCCCCAGAGGCAAGGAAGAGAGGGTGAGGTGGACCAGAGAGGACTGAGTAGCAGCTGAGAGACCAAACCCGGCCCCTACCCCCACTATTAGAACAGGTCTCAAGGGGCAACTTTTTCTTCTGTTTTCCAAAGTGCAAATGAATTAGTTTCTCCTGCATTAACAACAGCTTAGATGTTCTGTCTGAAGACTGGGCTAGTGGTATTTTAAATCCTTCATAATCTGGCCCCTGTCTACATCATTTCACATACTCCATGTTTCTGCCAATCTGACCTACTTCTTGTTTCTTTTTCAAGCATTATCATTTCCAGCCTTGATGTATTTACATAGGCAGTTCCTCATGCCTAGAACACAGTCCCTCCTCACTTTTAAGGTTATTTTAAATACCACTTCCCACAGAACGTTGTTCCTGATTTCCCCAGTTGTTGGGGCCCTCCCTTTCTGCCAACTGTTAGTGTCTCTGTCTTTCTAATTACCCCATATCTGACTATCTTGAACTGACTTTTTATTCTGTACATACTTATCTATGTCCTTGTTGTCTCCCCCATTAGAATGTTAGCTCCATTAGACCAGGGGCAAGCTCACTCTGATCCTGAATCCCCTCTGGTGAGCACAGTGCTTGGCACAGAGAAAGTACTCCATGTGACTTTATCGATAAATTCACTGTGGAATTCCTGCCCATATATTTCACAGACCCGAATCAAATACTGCCTCTTCCAGGAATTGATCCCCATCCTGTCCCAGAGGCAATGATCTGTCTCTAAGCTTGTTGTACAAGCCATCGTCCAGCTGCCCCCTTTGTCCAACTCATTCCTCCCCTCTGCACTGTACTTGTCTGCACCCAGATTCTATGCCCAGCAGACTCTAAGCTCCATGCAGGGAGGAACCATGACATGTTTCACATTCATACCTGCAGCACTGAGCCCAGGCACTGCCTTGTCCAGAGTGGGGACTTAATAAGCACAGGTTCGAGTGAATGGCACCCACCAGGCTGCAGGCTTTGTCTCTCCATTGTGTCAGATATGTTCATTAGGGTAAACAGGAGGAGAATCTGGGGATCCGGGTAATACTGGTATCATTCTACCCAAGCAAGGATGTGTAAAGAAGTAGGGAGAGGATATTTATCGACATTGGGAAGTTTTAATTGTTCTTTCTGAAGCTCTGGCCTTGGGAGGGAAATGCCATTGGCAGGAAGGCGTCATTGACCCATAAGCCTAAGAAGTAACCAGGCTTTAAGTGCCCTCTGGAGTTTTCTCCTTTAACTGATCATTGCTCACTCAGGAACTGTCTGAGATTGTTGGCTAGACTCTAAACATTCTCACTCAAAGCCTCTAAACCAATCTCTGTCATATCAGGGTTTTAGGTTCTTAGGTACAAACAGGGCCTAGGGTTCAGGGGTGGTTGTTGCATGGGCACAGAAGTGTAGGAGATATGTGTGCAACTCGTGTAACCTGCAGACTCAGGCCCATGATCTCAGCTAAGGGAAGGAGGCTTCAGCTCCTAACTGGTTCTAATAACACTATCACCCAGTTTACGAGAAAAGTTGAAGGTTGTGCTGTGGGTATAGGAGCTGAGCTGATTTGGGGCTGCCCTTTCATAGCCAGGCTTGATGCTCTCCAAGGTCCCTTCTAGCTCCCAGTCAAGGGTTCTCTGAGTTTATGATTCTAACCTGGGAAAAGTTCACTCCGCTGATTCCCTCAGTTTGGGGAAACTGAGGCCTGGAGAAGCTTTCAGCCTCACAGGTGACAAAGCTAGGATTTGAATTCAGGCTTTATGGCTTCCTTCCATGGCACCATGCCGCCTCCTTGCAGACCTTTAGTGTTTACAAACTGGCAAGTCGCACAGTAGAACGAGATCTTCATGACATAATCTATGTCCAATATGCAGACGGCTAACCACCTATAGGAGGCAGAAGCGGTAACGGCTGACGGTGGGAGCAGGGGTGGGCATACGCTCTGGACAACGGAAATACGGAAATACGAAATACGGCGAGTAGCTTGGGCTGCCACCAGGGAAGAGCGCTGGGATCTCTGGGATCTCCTTGGAATTTTTCCTAATGCCTTTGGTTGGTGCTCTCCAAGGTGCTCGCCATCCCTTTGCATGTGTGCTTCCTCTCCCTCTACTAGCCTGAGAGTGAGCTATGTCTTAGCTGAGTTCTGGGTCTTCCTCAGCACCCAGCACAATGCCCTACAGATCATAACTGCCCCATAATGGATTGCCTAACAAGTGAAATCAGTGGGTGATTGAATGGAAGTTACCACCAACTTTGCCCATTCTTTGTACTTAAATGTATGAGCTTCAGGGAGAGATGGAGAGAGGGCCTGCTGAGTGGGTTCGATTTGCACATCATAATATTGTAGATTTAGAACTGGAAGGAGCTTTAAGGAACCCCTGGTCTGACTGGCTATTTTATTTCCAAACAAATGACCAGCCTTAGGCCTAGAGAGTTTAGGTAATTTGTTAGTAGGTAGTAAGTGGCACAGTCCTTTTGTGAACTCAGATCCTTTGGCTCCAAATCTAGCCTATTTTCCCACCCCATTGATTCCTCATGCTTTCTAAAATACTAGAAAAAACTTTGTTTTTGATATAGATAAGAGGCAGTGTAGTATAATAGAAGGAATTCTGGATTTGAATACAGCATCCAGCACTTCCTGGCTGTTTGACTCCACAGTGGGCAAGTCACTTTATTCTACTGAAGTCACTGAGGGGTTGTAATCTGCATCGGCAGATGGAGCTTTCACTCTGGGAGTTTCATTTCTAGTCAACCCCTGTCTAAGCAACATGGCCAATGGTGTAACATGTACTGCAGCCCCTTACTTTGGAAGATTGTCCAGGACAGCCTTCAGCTCTTCACAGATGAGCCCGACCAAGCCATTCTTCACATTACTATAGGAAACGTCGATCATGAAGATATAGGCGGGCGGGTTGGGGGGCTTGTTGTTCTGCGGGACACAAGCACATTGGACATATCAATACAGGCACAGGTCTGTCTATGGAACAATCATAGCGTCCACAAGGCCCTATGTGGTCATCAGGGGTTTCACTGAATAATTCAGACATAAGAACTACAGTTCATAACTGACCCCATGGTGTAGCTGCTTTTGCCAAAAAAAATGACTAAGACATGGACGTTATGGTTTCCTGATCCTGGGGTGAGCCTGAGGCTGACTCACTGGGGAGTCCTTGGGATTCAAAGTATCAATCCAAAATGATTTATCTAAGCTTCAGGCTGTACACTAGTACAGCTAATTAAATTTACTTAATAACCGCTAACATTTAAGTTAATTCATTTTAATGCATGAAATATATGCATTAAAGATGACTTCTCAATCACCCCCTCTAAATGGGATAACACACATGAGATGCTTTGCAAATCTTCACTCCAGAAATACTAGCTTTTATGACTAATATACCAGGATTCTTCAGTCGCTCGTGTTCTTCCATTTTTTTTTCTGGTTCCGCTTTCTTTTTTTTAATTTCTAAACAGACCTTTCTGAATTTTTTACTATTCCTCACCCTTACCCATCTAGATTGCATCATAGTATGCTAATGCAATGATATACCACAATTTGTTTAGCCATTCCATTTTAAGACATTTTCACTATTTCCAGTTATTTTGCTATTATAAATAATTCTGCTAAGAAAAATCTTTGGACAGTTTTTGATTTGTTTCTGATGTAGTTCGCATTCATTTCTGAAGACTGATGACATCACAGGATGATGTTCTGGTGCATGTGTGAACTGGATTTAAGTAAGGCAGAGCTGCACAAAGTCGTCAGCCTCACTTGTGTCTTCCAGGTCATGAAGGACATGATTACTTGGAGAACTTTTCCTGAATCCTGCCATATTGCTCTGCAAAAAAGTTTCTAAGTCCCCAGAAATGAACAAAAGCCTCATTTATTTGCAACCCTGAGTTTCATTGCCTTGAACAATTTTTGCCAATTTGATGGATATGAGATGGTAACTCATAGTTCTTTTACCATGTATATCTTTGATCTGGAGTCAGATGACCTGGGTCCAAATCCCTCCTCAGATGCTAACTACTCATGGGACAAGTCTTTTAACCAAATAAGGGGTTTGGACTAAATGGCCTGCAGTCATCCCTTCCAGCTCCAGATGGAGGAGCCTATGACAGTTAAGGAGCCTGAGCCTTCCTTCCCACCTCCCAGCGATTTCATGGTCATGGAGTCCCCAAGATGACTCTCCCTGACAAAGAGTGAGTGCTGTGGTGACTCAGGCATTGACCACCACAGAGGGGACTGGTTCAGAATCTTGGAGAATAGTTCTATAGCAGGGCCCAGGAAACTACCTTCCCTCTTGGCAGCCCGGAGCAATCAGGAGATTCCTCTCCTCAAAGAGCTCAAGCCTAGAACTGGTGCAGGTGGTTGGCCCGTAGGAGGCAGAGCTACTCGAGCATGTCTTATTTTACTCCCAGGGGTCTGTCCCAGAATATCTAGTTGTCTTATTTTGTGAAGTTACTTCTCATCTTCTGCTTATATAGTCAACTTTCCATCAAAACTTCCAAACTTTCTGTTCCCTATATATCACATCTCAACTCCCACCTCTGAGCCTTTGCTTGGAATGCATCTCACCTCTCTCTCTCTTGGAAACCAAGCTCCCTTCAAGGCTTAGTTCAGGTGAGACCTCTTGGCTGAAGACTTTTCTGACCCTTCCATCTCTTTGCCTTCCTTGTCCCTACCAGACTAAGCTCCCACCATTATTTTAAATGTACTTTGTAAATATTTTGTTATTTACTGATCTATATATGTGTGGCATGTAAGCTCACTGAGGGCAAGGACTTATTTTGGAGCCATCACAGCCTACAAATAGTTGCTGTATTGAGTTAAATGGAGCAATAAACATCTAAATCATGTTGCATTTTGAACTTCCTTGCCTTTCTATGGTGGATAGAACATAAATCTTGGAGTCAGAAGGACTTGAATTCAAATTCCACCAGACGTTTACCAGTAGTGTGACCCTGCACAAGCCACTCCAACCTTTATTAGCTTCAGTTTGCTCATCTGTAAAATGGGAATAATAGCCTCTACTTTCCAGGTTCTTATGAACACCAAACGACATCGTATTTGTAAAGCACTTTGCACATGTTCAAGTACCATGTTAGCTAGAAGAATTACTATTTCTGCTACTCTTGAGGAGATGATAGCCTCATGCTTCAGAATTAAATTTATTCTTTTCCTTCCCCCAGCCTATAGCACGTCGGCAAGGCTTTGGCTAACTTTGCCGATGTCTCTGGTAAAAATGAGAAGCTGCTGCTCCTTCCTGCCGTCTGTCTCAGCAGAGACCTTGTAACCTGGGCCAGCTGCTGCCCCTCAGAATTCTAGCTGTGAGTACTCACTGCTGTCAGACAGGATGTTAAGGAAAAGAGATTTCACTTCTGCTCTTACAAAAATATTTAGGAGACAAAACCCTCAGAGCAACTTTATGGACTCGTGCCAGAGAAGGAAGCACTAAATTCACTTTTAGTATTACAACAGTAGACAAACCTCGATGTTATCAAGTAAATTCAAATTCTGCATTTTGTTATAATTATGAATGGTAAAAATCTTTAGACATTTTAAAAAATTAATTCCACATCTAAAGGACATTGTAGAGGGGATTCCTATGCTGGTACAGGCTGGTCATTTATGACCTCTGAGAAGACAAGATTCTGTGCTAAGTTTAGCTACAACATGTCACTGGGAGAAGCAGTGGGGCATAAGGGGAAAAAAACCTAGTCTTGGGGTTAGAAGGTCCAGGTTCTGGCTCTGGCACTTATTAGTGGGGTGATCGGGGCAGATTACTTCATCTTTGGGAGCATTGGTTTCCTCATTGAATAATGGTGGCCACGCCTACCTCCCAGGGCGGTTGGGAGGAGGGCATTATGAGGCATAGCCGTTGGTGCTTTTATATCAGTAATCAGAGCTCCCAGTAAGAAACAGGATGAGTTAAAAAGGCAATCCCAAACAATGTCTTACTAGTGTAAACACTGTGACTCTGGCTTTCCCTCCCAACGCAGCATCACATCCATGGTGGGCTGAGGAAACAGACGAAATGAGGCCAGTGGGAGCTGTCAATTACCCTTACAATGTCCATTAAAATGTCCCTTATAGTTTTTCTGGATTTCCATAGAATTTATTTCATAATGTAGGCCTGGGTTAATTTGGACCACCACTGAGTGGTGCGGTTCACCTCTTCACATGGCCCCAAACTCACATTGCCAAATGTCTAGTAGATATTCTCACCCACATCCTTTCCAATCGGCTCAAACTCAGTATATCCCAGAATGAACACAGCCTCTGCCCTCAAAAACACAATCAACAAATGCTTATTAACTGGAAGATGTAGGTCTTCCAACCTCCCGTTCTGTGGGAGCCGGTATGCATACATCTAAGGTGGTTGTCCTACGTTCTTGAAGAGGGCCAAGAGGACATCACCATGACAAAGTGAAGTTTCAGTGTGTCCGACTGTGGCTGACCAGACCAGTACGAGCTTGGAATGCTCTACCACAGGTTGGGCACAGATGGTCCGTGTGAATATTTGGGGTGGATATCCCCAATTTGTGCATCCTGCGTTTACTTTGTGCTGTCTCAATTCTGCTTTGCTCCTAGAGCACAGCACCCTTTCTGCTGTGGGCAACAACATACCTACATATGGTTTAAGGAGGGAGGCTGAGAAAGGCTTCATGTTCAAGGTGGCATTGTGAAGGAAGCTTCAGAAAAGCCCTATTTCTTTTCCTTCCGACCAGCCTGCAGCATGTCAGTGAGGACTTTGGCTAACTTGGCACGTCTGGTAAAAATGAAAAGCTGCTTCTCCTTCCTGCCTAGAATCCAGCGACATGGACCTCTTTGCCATTCCTTACATATGACCCTCTATCTTCCAACTCTGAATCTTAGTCCTCTCTGTCTGCCCTCCCTCCTCACCTCGACTTCTAGTTTCTCTGGCTTCAAAATTCACCTCAGACCCCTTTTCTTCAGGAGGCATTTTCTGGTTCCCCCAGGTGTGTAGCTGGGATGCACATAAATATTTGCATATTTTTGCTTGCCTCATTCGAATGTGAACTCCTTCAAGGCAGGGATTGTATTTTTTGTCTTTCTATGTCTCCCTCAGAGTTAAATGACTTGTCCAAAGGCACCCAGACAGTATATATCATAGGTGGGACTTGAATTCAGGTCTTCCTGGCTCCAAAGCTGACTCCCTCTCTACTTTGCCAGATTTCCTCTCATTATTTAAGTAAATAACACAAATAATGCTAATGTATTCTGCTGAGCCTTTAAAGTATTCTATGTCTAAACCTCATAAAAGTTTGTGGTTTTCTGGACCCACAGAACTGAATTCGCCGTTATTACTTTCTAAGCAAATTCACCCCATGTTCTGAACCCATTTAATGAAGCAGCACTTTCTTTCCGGCAAAATGATGACTAAATTATTGTTTCCAAGATAAAAAAAATAATTAAGCATAACGTCTGTCAAAAGGTAAAGTAATTTCACTAAAATAAAAGTGGGAATTTTCTTTTAATGATGAAAAACAACTTGCCATTGGTAAAAAATTCATTTTAGGAAATTTTAGCTCTTTGTGGAAACACATCTGGGTGGAAGATTATTTCAACTTCCCATCCTCCTTCCCCTCCTCCTTTGCTCAACCCCTGCTGGGGTAAGCAACAGAGTTGAGTTCAGGGTCAAGGTGAACCTCCAAGGCATCTGATAATTTGGAATTAACCATCCAGGCCAAACTGTTCATTTGGGCCCAAGCCATGAGACAAGGAAAGCTGTCCAGCCTTTCTCCCTTGAACTTACACAAAGTCAAAAACCCCTCTCTAGCTAAATGCGCCCTAACCCTTTCTTCCCTCTCCCAGATTATGTTCTCTGGGAATCATGCATACTTAGAATACAGAGTCACTGAGAGAATACAGAGACACAGAGTCACGCTGGGTTAAACAATTGGAACAAGTGAAAATACTGAACATCTTTAAAATGATTTCTCTAAGCCATTATCTCTCTAACTTCTATCCATGAAGCAAATCTGATTGAAATCTGCTAAGAAGGATACTAGGGCCTTCCACTGGCCGTCATGAGAGCTGGGGGACTCACCCATAGAGGGTCAGGTATATCTTGACACCCTCCAGTGGAAAAATGGATGGAGACAGAATCAGTTAATTAACTCCTTTAAAAGTTCTGTGGAACTAGGAAACACCAACCGGGTATGGGGGTGGGTGGGTGCGGAAATGCCAGGCAGATAAGTGCAAAAAAAGCCCTCATTTGACTTAGTCAATTTATCTTTGGAAAAAAATCTCAGCTAAGGCAGAGTTTGTGAATTTGTTAATTGTTTCTCCCCAGTCACTTCTTTCTTCCCACCTCTTCTCCTTTGCCAGAATTTTTGGCATGCCTGGGGCAAGCACCGGCACTCTCAACTCAACTTTCTACTTCACATCTGCAAGTAATACAGAAGGAAATGCGACCAGTTCAGAGGAAGGGTGGGGGGCAGAGGCAAGGGCGAGGAATTCGTTATTAGAGGACCTAAAAGCTTGAGGTTGTTGCCAAAAGGGCACCATCGGGTAGCTCTGCTTCCTATTTTAACAAATGTTTATTGCTAGCTGAGTCGGGGAAGAGGAATCATGAGATCAAAGAGCTTGAGAGAACACAAGAGGCCCTGTGGTCCAATCCACTCATTTTACAGAGGAAGCTGAATGACTGCACCAAGATCACACATTTACTAAGTGTCAGACTTGGGAGCTGAATTCGGTTCTTGGAACCTGAGTTCCCATCCACTTTCTACCCCACACTGAACAGGACTCAGTCACTTTGCATGGCTGTAAAGGGGGCATATGCACTCAACATGGAGTTATAACAAAGTATAAAAAGTGTGTGGTTCTTTTTTTAAAAGATTATTTTAAATTTCTGCACCCTCTACATTTCTGTGCCCAAGAACAAAGCTCTAGCCATTATGTATTCTTGATAGTGGTCCATCCTCTTCACCCCTTCTCTGGTAATGTTCCTAACTGGTTTCCAGTAACCAGAAGCCTGGAAACGCCTTGTCCCACTGCTGGTGTCTGTGTCAGAGAGAGTGCTGAGTCTCAGAGAGGAGGAAATCCTTCAGTAACACCTACTGAATTGGATTGAAAGCCCAACTCCGTGCTACAGAGGCTGTTTTCTTGGACTGCGGGAAAGACAGCCAGGACCCGAATGCAGGTTCTGCTGCTTCTGAGACCAGGCCTCTGACTGCTCCTTGGCAAGGCCCTGACACCTCTGAAGATCACAAGCTAACACGTATTCTATGAAGCTGGGAACACTTACTCTGCAGTAATCCAAAGTAGCAACGTATTCGTAAGATCCCAGAGAGAGCTCTGGCCTCTCATAGTGGTCGAGCCTCCTGCCAACATGGTCCAGATGTTGGAAATAGAAGGGTGGAACTACGGGAAGAAAACAGAAGCATTACTTGGGTTATTTCATAAACACAAAGAAGCAAGTCCTCAATGACCAAGAAAAAAGGTATTGCAGTGGGAGCCCCTGAAAACTGCCTGAGCTGATTGAATTGTGGGCAGGGGCTCTGACCCTATCCCAGTCTATCCTTGAGGATCTCAGCTGGCTTTACTGTAATTCCCCCCAAGGAAGTTGGTTTTGGGTCAGCCGGACTGAATCCTAGCACTATTTATTGGATGTTTTTATAAGTCAAAGCACCTTTCTAAGCTGTGCATATGGCCAGAGGGCCTCCCCACAAGCCAGTGGGGTCTGATTATCTATAGCCTTCCCTCTGATGCCTTTGGCTTAGGGTACATGTTTGCATTTTACAGAGGAGAAGATTGCTGTATTATGGAAAAGACTCCCCCTTGACGAGCCTCATGGGAAATCCAAATCCAGTGTGATTCAAACGTTGTCAAGAGGAGGAGGATTAGTTCTGGCAAATCCTTGGATGGCATCCAAGGGCGCAGATACGCTCCATGGTGAGTCATGGGCTGAACACTTGCACAAATACGGTGTGATATTTCCTGATATTTCTCGTGGAAGGGAACAGGGCTGGCTACCCTGTCACCACCGGCCAGCTGCTGCAGCTGGAGCATTCTCAGAAAGAGAACTTTCATGGAAGGGGCCAAGGGGGCAGCTTTTCTTTTAAGACCAGGACCCTCAGATCTCAGCTGAACCCTTCTATCTCAGGATATGTTTTCAAAACGCTTGACTTAAAAGTATTTTTTGTTCTTGGTGATCTGATTGTTAAAAACTTGACTAGTTGGCAGGGCCCCAAATGAGCTGTAACTAGCACAATGAGTGAGGGCTTTGCCATAGAACACTGATACCCACCTCTTTTGTTCTTTTTTTTGTATCCCCAGCCATTGGCACAACACCTGGAACACGGTAGGTGTTTAATAAATGTTTGTTGCCTTGACTTGTCAGCTGTTCCCATCCTACATATTATGTTCACTTGGACTTCTGTTGCCCTCTTATGGTGGCAAGGATCAGACTGTTCACTTGGACTTCTGTTGCCCTCTTATGGTGGCAAGGATCAGACTGTCCCCTCCTCCCATATCCCAGTGTGCCTATGTTGCTACAGGCCCTCCCTATCTACTCCCCACAATTGTTTTTATACCCTGGATAAAAATTCTTTTGACTTTTGGTTCTAGGATTTATAGAAAAATGATCCAGGTCAACCAGGTCAAGATTCAGAGAAAAAGAACTCCAAGGAGCAGGGGATGAAAAACTCAGAGCTAGAAGGAACCTTAGAGGTTACCTAGTCTGCCACCTTCATTTTAGGTGAAGAATCCAAGGCCAAAAGACCTTAAGTGCCTTGTCCAAGGTCACACTGGTAGTAAGTGCACAAGGCAGGATTGGAGCCCAAGTCCTCCATCTCAGAGGAGACCCAGCACTTCCACTACCCCACAGTGGTGAACCTGTGTGACAAGAAAGCCCCATTCAACAGAAACTGAGAAGTGAGGCAGCGGGCAAAGTGTAGGGGAAAGATGATGAGTTCTGCTTTGGACACGATGAGCTTGAGCTGAGAAGCCTGTGGGACATCCTGTTGGGAGTTTCTAATAAGCAGCCAGTGTTGCAAGACTGGCGTTCATGAGAGTCTGGGGTTCAGGTGTCTAGATGTAGGAACTGTCTACACAGAAGCTTTATTTGAACCCAGGGGAGTTAATAAGATCACTGTCAGAACATGTCAAGGCAAAAGTGGGGGGGGCTCATAGAGAACCCTTGGGTGCCTTCACACATAGGGTGTAGGATTCAGGGATGATCGATCCCACAAAGGAGACTGGGGAATGGCTGGGGGAGAGAGTCACAAAAACCCAGGGAAAAGAGAGCATCTAGAAGGAGTCATTGCAGAGAAAGTAAGAAGGACGCAGACTGGGGAAAGCCACAGGGACATTGCCATTGTGAGATCCCTGCTTACATGGGGCTATCCACGGTTACTCTGGACAGAGAAGTTTCATTTAAGTGGTAAAGCTGGAAACCAGACTGCAAGAGCATTTAAGTGGGAGGTCAGAAGCAGAAGCAACAGGCAGAAATAGTTCTCTCTTGGTGTCTGGGTGTGAAAGGATGTAGAGATACGGCACAACAGCGTGAGGGCTGGTGGGGTTACAGGAAGATTGTTTTTTAAGGGTGGGAAAGATCTTACCAGGTAGCAAGTTAGCAATCAGTGAATAAAGAGATTGAAAATTCAGCAGACAGAGGACTGAAGGGAGAAGCTGCCAGAGGAGACAACAGGGGATGGGGTCAGAGGCACAAAGAATGGGCAGACTGAGGGGTCACCTCTTCCTTTAAGAGGGGAGCAAAGAGCTTAGTGAGATGGGGGCAGAGGGGAATGGAGGAGTAGAGCTGGGGACCAGAATGACCTGGGGGCCAGGAGTTACTGGATCTGGGCAGGGTCACATCACTAGGAAGAGTGAATCTAAAGGTAGACTTGTGATGGAGGCAACAGTGTGAGTCTGGAATTAGAGAACAGAGAGCAATTAGGTGGTGCAGTTGGACAAAGCACTGGATGGGGGACCTGAGTTCAAATCCGGCCTCAGACACTTAATAGCTTCCCTGGGTAAGTCACTTCACCCTGTTTGCCTCAGTTTCCTCAAATGTCAAATGAGCTGCAGAAGGAAATTACAAACTACTCCAGTGTCTTTGCCAAGAAAATCCTAAATGGGGTCATGGAAAACTGGGATGTGACTGAAAACAATTGAACAATAACAAAGGAGACTTCCAGACTGCCTCACTCTGTAGAAGACTTCCACCTGTGACCAGGGGGAAAGGGCTGCATCTGCAGACAATGCCCTGTCTATTCCCTCTTCCAATATGGGACATCTCAAAGAGATAAGGGATCACCTAGGGGGCTTCATAGGGGCCAAAGACCCCGGCTGTCCCCGAGCCAGAAGCAGTGACCACAGGCATGTGTACAGGCTCTGACAAATGAAGGGGATTCTTTGTTGTTCTTTGGTGGGTCTCCTTTTGGGGTGCTGACCTTACACTGTGGACTATGGGCCATGTTTTGGTGAAACCCAAATTTTCTTCATGTAATGCCCAAGACACGCCCAAGAGAACCAAGAAGGTGAAGCTTGTTGGGGGTTTTCCAAAGTCAGAAGTGGAATGTTTCAGAATGGATCAACTTTCTAAATGACAATGTGAGGTCTCCACTTACCTTCATTTACACAGTTGCAAAATCCACACTGGTACTTCCTTCCTCCTTCAATAAACTGCATAAAAGGGCACATATAGGCTTTGCACCTGTTGCATCTGACTGGTCCGGACTCCCCATGATTTACCAGATAGAGAGGCACCTGGGTAGGACAAGACAGAATTTTTTTCATGTTAATTTATTTTTCAATTAATACGCATTTATTTTCTCTTTCTCCTACCCCCTCCCCAAATTTAGAAGAAAAACAAAACCCTTACAACAAATCTGCATAGTTAAACAAAATGAATTCCTGCATTAAGTCAGAACAGAATTAAGTGACAGGTATTTCCAATATTGTGGGTTGGGCCTATGGATAAGCTTATCCCAGAAGCCTATCTTTGCGGAGTACACAGGGACTGTAAGTCCAAGCCACACCTAAGTAAGAATCCCTTCTTGAAAAGTGCTGGTCTAGCCTTTGTACAAATCTGTGGAGTGAGAGGTCACCCACTGCTTTCTAAGGCTGCCATCAACCCATCTCTAAGTAATTTAGGAGCAGCTGGTGGTACGGTGGATCTGGAAGAACAAGGTTCAAATCCAGCCTCAGTTATTTACTAGGTATAGGCTCCTGGGCAAGTTACTCCACCTCTGACTGTCTCAGGGTCCTCATCTGTTAAATGGGATAACAGTAGCACTTTCCTCAGTGTTCTTGTGAGGATCTAATGTGCCTAGCACATAGTAGGCACCCAGGAAATACCTGTTCCCTTCCCCTAGTCAGATGACATTCAGGCCACTGGACACCACAATTCTGGATGGACCTGGTTAAAGTAGAGAATGTTGAGAGGAAGGAGACAAGGATGGGAAAGGGTTGGAGGTCATGTCATAGGAAGGTCAACTGAAGAAATAGGATGTTTTTGGATGGTAACTAATTCCCTAGGTGTCTCAAAACCCAAGACTGATGGTATTCCTCAGAAGGTGGATCCCTGGTAAAAACAGATGACGGCATTTGGTCTGAATCTTTTGTCTCCTGACCATTCTGGAGCACACACTGTGTCCTGACCTAAACCACCAGGTCATGCTTTAGTGGATGTTCCCTGATCCACAGATGTAGCTGTGATGTTAGCTCAAACTCCATTACCTCCTCAGTGAAGGAGGTCTGGACCCTTCTAGTTCTAAACAAGAGAACCCCAGGTCCCCCTGCCCCTCACTGGGTCAGATGCATTTCTGTGATTGTGACCCTTTCAGAACACAAAGTAGTAAAGATTGCTAATAAACAATGTGTCCCGTAGGTGTGAAGGCATGCTCACATGCCTGTTTCCACCCCTTTTAAAAATCTCAAGGACAGAGAATTTAGCCAGGTTTTTAGACAAGGGAGGTGACCCTCCCCAAGCTCAGGAATGTGAAAAGCTTTTCAGCTGTTTAGATTACTGTTTTCAGCTTCCCTGGGGTCCTGCCTAGTCTCATCTTTCGGCCCATCCTCCGGAGAAGCTTTCCAGCCATGTAGAGAAGGCAGGAGTTTGTGCGATCTATAAACAGCCAGCTCTCACTTTCTTCTGAAGGCGGCTTTGTCATTTTTTAACCACACATTCCCCATGCCTGGATTTTTCCCTGGGGAGATTCTGTATCTGTGCTCTTAGCATGGACTTAAGCTCGCACATTCTCTAGTTGGTTTTCTGAATGTTTTCCAGGTCCCCAGGTCCTTTGTTTTTTATCCTTTGCCCTTTGGACCTTGGTCACACCAGGGGTTTGGGGCAGGCTTCTCCTAATTGAGAAAGTGACAGAATGGGGCCCCTGAGCCTAAAATCCCCAACCAGCTGTTCTTGGCTGGAGCCCTGGCATGAAATAATTCCAGAGCTCACTAACAGCATCATAGAGAGAGAGCTGCAAGGGGCCCCAGAAGTCCAGGCCAGAGCCTAGGTCATTTTACAGAAAGGGAAACTGAGGCCCAGATAAGGGAAGAGGCCTGTCTAAGGTGACACAGGTAGATTTATGTGGCCTGAAGGGACCCCACAGGGAGACCTACATGCTCCATCCCTGCCTCTGACCCTTACAAGCCTGTTCCCCTTACCTGGAGCACTCTCCCATCCTACCCCCAATTCTTTGAGTTGGGGGGACAAGCAAGTTTCCGATACTTGTTTAACAGCCATCAGGAAGGATTTACAAGGGTCACAGAAGAAGAAAGCTCTTCTACTCCAGAATTTGTTGGAAGGAAGTCTGTCCCACCCATTGCTTTTCCCTCTGCCCTAGGGATGGGTGGGGGGAGCAAGCAGAGCAGGTCTATCCTCTTCCATAAGACATGAAGCCTCCCTCTTTCAAGGCTACCATGTACTTGACTCATGCTGAGTGTGGTTCACTAAAATCCTCAGATCGTTTCTCAGACAACTGATTAACCAAATAGCATTTATTAAGAGCTTATTATGTGACAAACACTGTGCTAAATTCTAAGTAGGCTCAGCCCTCTGGAGCTTATATTTCAATGAGATAGACAAGCTCAAAGTTTAAATTCTGCATCAGACACTCGCTTTGATGTGTGACTGTGAGCAAGTCACTTAACCATTCCCTGCCTCTGTAAAATGGGAATACTAGCACCTAACCCACAGGGTTGTGGTGAGGACCAGGGAGGTAATATATGCAAAGCTCTTGGCAAACTTTAAGGTATTATGCAAGTGCTTATTATTATTTTTTATTTGTTGTATCCCTAGCACTTAGCACAGGATCTGAAACCTATTACATTTAATAAACCCTTGTGGATCGATCGATTGCACAGGATGTAGTAGGTGGAGAGACAGTCACTGACACAGGAAGACTTGGGTTCAGGTCTTCACTGTATCACCCTAGACAAGTCACTTATCTCTTAAGTTCAATATCAGTGGGGCAGGGGGTCTCCATGGAAATGCCCAGGGATCTGTGCCTGGCCCAGGCTGTTTAGCCTAGTTATTAGTGACTTAGATAAAGTGAATGAAGGTAGACTAATCTCAGGTAACTGACTGATTGTAAGGTTTAGAAAAGGCATGAAAGCTATTTCCTATACTCCTAAAATCTCAAGTCCAGACCCCCCCCCAAAAAAAGGCTAAAGTCAAATCCAGTGTCCAGAGGAAGCTTTCTCTGTTGACCCTGGTCAGTAATGACCTTCCTTTTGGTTCCCACAGTGCACTCTGTCCCATGCCCCCTGTCTCCCCATTCCTAGTAAAGCCCTTTTAATAAAATGGGGGGGGAGTAATACATGATCTGGGTTTGTGTCTTATTCCCCTACAGGACAACAGTGGGGGAGGACATATGTGCATCTTCCGCTAATGCCTAGCAACAGGCTCTACATGGAACAGGTAATTTTAATGTTTCTGGAAAGGCTGGTGAGCTTGTATTAACTGAGGAGGGGCATGGAGAACTCAGATGTGCAGTCAAGGCGGGAAGACGGCACTTACAGCAAATATCCTGTAGGCGGCACTGTGCCACCAGGAATGACCTCCCAGCTGGTCTGATGAATGCCATTGTCTAGCCAGACAACGATGTGATTCTTTTGGACTTGGCCCTT
>CM053774.1:125035676-125100994 GCA_028658325.1 Potorous gilbertii | reverse complement strand
TTTGACCCAGCAATATCACTACTAGGACTGTATCCCCAAGAGATTATAAAAATGGGAAAGGGTCCCACATGTACAAAAATATTTATAGCAGCACTCTTTGTGGTAGCCAAGAACTGGAAATCAAGGAGATGCCCATCAATTGGGGAATGGCTTAATAAATTATGGTATATGAATGTAATGGAGTACTATTGCACCATAAGAAACGATGAATAAGAAGACCTCAGGGAGGCCTGGAAGGACTTATATGATCTGATGCTGAGCAAAAGGAGCAGAACCAGGAGAACTTTGTGCACAGCAACAACCACAGTGTGTGAGAAGTTTTCTGGTAGACTTGGAACTCTGTAATAACACAAGAACTTACTGAAAAAAAAAATCCCAGTGATGGTTTTCTAAGGCAAAATGCCTTCCACACTCAGAAAGAAATATGGAAGTCATTCACAGAATGTAGCAGATCATGTTTGTGTGTGTGTGAGTTTTAGTGTATTATGTTTTGATTTGTTATATGATTTCTTCCATTTATTTTAGTTTGTCTACATAGCATGACTATAGTGAAAATGTGCTTAATAGGAAAGTATATGTAGAACCTATACAAAATTGTATGCTGTCGTGCGGAGGGAGCAGGGTAGTGGGGAGAAAGTGTTGGGGGGATAAAATCTTAATTTTAAGAAAATGACTGTAGAATATTAAAAATTAATAAAATAAAAAATTAAAAACAAAACCCATCTTCATTGTTTTTTCTAACTCTAACATTCACTCAGTGATCTTGTATGACTGCTGGTCATTGGAGGGAACTTCTGCCTTGATGAGATTCTAAGTTCATGCATATATGGTGGATAGTGTCCCAGAGAAACTGAATGAAAATATTCATTGAGACCAAAATAAATTCTGGAGATATTAATGAGGAAGTTTTCTTTGAAGCCTAACAGTTAGTAAGCTTGGCTTTCTCAGAAAATGGCAGGGCATCTTTTGACTCCAAAGATAGGACAGAGGAGAGGTAAGATGAGTAACAGGACAGAAATTAAATACTTCTTGGTTATTCAGGATTAAGAATTGACTGATATCTCCCGACTGCGTATTTCACTTCTGGCACTGTTCAAAATGAGTTCTTTAGGAAAAAAAAGTGCTTCTTTGATGCTTAGGTACATCATAGACCACCCCCCCCTTGGTATGGGCATCCTTTCCATGGGGGCACATCGTTCTCCCAATTTTTTTATTTCCCTATTTCTCTCTGTGACTCCTGTCTAGGGATTTCCACAAAGCCCCAGAGGCCAAACATCATCCTTTTGGTTACTTTCTGAGACTCAGTGTAGGTCTAGTTGTTATCCCTCCATTTTGACACTTAGCCAATCTAGCTTCTTTTCCAGTCACAAATAAATACCTTTGATGATGTCTTTTATGACCATTTCTTACACATAAGTGAGTGTCTGGACAACAGGAACCTTACTCATATTGTTGTCCAGAATCCATTCTGAATAGTTACCCATTTATCATGGGACTGGGGCAAGGTGGTGGCAGTCTCCCCTCTTTTCTTCCTCTTTTACCCCTACTGTTTGACGTTCTCAGAGCTCAAATGAGATGGCAGTCAACAGACCTAACCATATGTCCTTCTCCTGTCTCCTAAGTCCTCCTGGTGCTCTATCCACTGCACCAGCTAGCTACCCACTCAAAAAAAAAAAACCAAAACAAAGTCAAGTGCAAGTCATGTCATTATTTCTCTGAGGGCATGGTCTCCTTCAGCAATGAAGGATGAACACATGCACGCGTCTCCTAAGTTCCTCCAGACCTTACCATCTGCTGTTTCTATCTCCTGGCCTTTTCATCTGATGACCTACTTCTACCCCACTACTGAGCTCTTGGTGAGCCTATGTCCCCACACTGGCCCTATTTATCTATTTAGCCAGGACTAATTACTACAAATTCTTTTAATAAAGAATTCCAGATTGACCTTCTGAATCTTTAAAATTTCCAACCACTTGGTCTTAATTCTGTGCTTTGCAACAAAACAGAACAAATATACTCTCTCTTCCTCACGTCATCCCTTAAAATTTGGAGACAGCTAGCTATCTCTTCTCCCTGATTCTTCCCTCTGAATGTTCTCAATGGTAGAAAATAGTCATCCTTGGGAGTTGGATTTGCTTTTGTTGGGTTTTTGGGGGGTGAGGGAGAATGACAAACAAATAAATAAAAATCATTCAGAGGCAAGTCTGCCAAAGATAGGGAGTGGTCACATTGAGGTAATAAAAACTTTCACCAAAATATAAATTACAATTATAAAGTAACAAGACTGTTATTCTTGTGTGGTTTGAAACTGGCCCTGAAGGCAGTTTCAGAGAAGACAGTCCAAAAATATTTGAACAATGTTAACGCTGTTGGAACAAGATACTCCACATGGAAGGTCAACATTCATTTGGATACAGACATTTTTCTATGTCTGTTAAAAAAAATCAGTCTCTTAAGAAGACCCCTTCTTCCCCCTGCTCTTTTGACTGGGTCACGGAGCCCAGGTGTGGAACACTGCATAGAATGTCCGAGTTTTTAATGTACTGAGCAGTTTTACTGCATTTCTTTCCTCTTCTTTCTTTTTAAAAAAATGCTTTGCTGTAAGGGATGTCTCCCTAGATGGGGAGGATCATGCGGGGAAATCCAGGTGTTGTTAAAAAAAGATATAAAAAAATGCATTTTAAAAATCAGCCAAATGAATTTAGAGCTCACCGTGCGCAATTCATTTCTATATCCCCAATGAGGCATTAATTTGAATTTTAAAAGGGTAACACTAATTTTGATTTAAGGGTTTGTGGCGATTCACCGGCAGCTGTGATTTCCACTCATCCACAGTCGATAGACAAGAGTTCTTAGTTCTCTCAACCTGAATTTATAAGGTTTTTTTTAAAAAAGGAACTGTAGTTTTCCAACTACAAAAGTCCTCTGAAGGACAAAGAATTGCGTCGTCTCCCGCCCCAACAAAATCAGAAATGTAAACATGAGTCACAAAAATGACCGGCATCCCCTGTAATTGAATGAATCCTAGTTTTTTTTTTTATGCTCAATCCAAGAAATGAGCCAGCAATAAAAGCCTGGCCCACAGATGTCTCCACACAGACAAAGAGCATGAAAGACAAATAAGAGATGCTAATTAAAGGAGGAAAATTCAAACTTGGAGAATTGAGGCCAAAGTGGCTCTGAGGATATACTTGAAAAGAAACTGAGTACGGAAAAAGAAGACTCCAAAGAAGCAGGGTTGGTAAAAGAGTGTGGAAGAGCAGTGGAGGACAATGGCCTTGAAGATTAGGATGCCAGGAAATCCCAGAACCAGAGGGAGGAGGCGTGGTGGGGAAGCGGACATCAGAAGTGAGCTCATCAGAGTAGGAGCCTGACCATCTCTATAGGGACAGTACCTGGAGGAAGAGCTCAGGAAATGCACAAGGCAGGAAATTAACAGTCGAGGTATTTGATTATGTGCACTGTCAATCAACAAGAATTTATTAAGCACCTACTGTGTGCCAGTACTGTGCTGAGTGCTAGGGATAAAAAGAAAGGCAAAGACAGTCCCTGCTTAAAGAGCTCTGCTTAATGGAGGAAACAATATGCAAACAATCATGAACAAGCAACCTTTGGAAAGGATAAATTGGAACTGATCCACAGAGGGAAGGCGCTATGGCAGCAGGGGGCTTGGGAAGGCTTCTTGACAGGGGTCAGATTTTAGCTGGGGCAGGAGAGGAGGCAGAGCATTCCAGGCAAGGGGTCAGTGACCAGTGAAAATGAAGAGTAAGGAAATGGATGACATGTCTACTGGGAGCTACAGCACCTGTTCTACCAGAGACCACTGAGTACGTGGTGGAGAGTGAGCTATAAGAATTTTGGCTGGAGTTCCCAGTGTGTCAAAAGCAGAGTACTCACTCAAGTTTTGGTTTGTCTTCCTAATTTCATCCTTCAGAAGGTAAAGAAATGAATGAAGGGAAATGACAGATGGGGCTGGATCACGTCTCACCAGAAGGATGAGGGTCCAGAATAGCCTTGTGCTGGGACCCAGATACCCCTGACAGGGAACCACTCCTAGAAGATCCCAGCACTAGTTGTCCCACTTCTACATGCATTTCTTTCACGTTCCACAACTGATCATGTTAAACTGCCTGGTACAGGTGTGGTGACAACCTTTCTACATGATATTTGCCCATATTCATCAGGATTTTAATTCATGGATTGCTAGAGCTCCAAAAAACTTTGGAGACCACAGTCATAGAACAATAGATTTCAAGTGGAAAACATTTGGGGGGCCATCTCAGTGGTATCAAACTCAACAGGTACATAAAGACCCCTGTGGGTGCATACTGACTTAGAAAACCACACATTAATGTTATCTTTGTTCTACTGTATTTTTACTTATTTTGTTACAAAATTGTCAATTGCATTTCGGTGTGGTCTGGCAGCATTTTATAGTTTTGAAGCCCCAGGAGCAGGTGACTGGACACCTCTGTGTGCTCCAGCTCCCTCAATGTACAGGGGAGGAACCAGAAGCCAAGAGATGTTGCTTGCCTTGCCTGAGGCCACAGGGAATGAATGGCACAGGTAGGGCTTGGACCCAGGTTCTCTAACTCCCAAGCTAGCTTTCTTCCCTGCACCCTCTTGCCTTGGCTAGTGCCCTTTCCAAGGTCACCTTGGTCTGAGCAGACAAAGTACAGACAGAGCTCTGCCTTGTGTCTCTGCAGCATCACCACAATTCCTGGGATTCCTCCAATGGCTGCTCCGAAGGTCACTTCAACCTAGGGAACCCCTAAAAGGCCATTCCCCTCTAGACTTTCTAAGGAGTTCATAATGTCAAAGACATATGTTTTTTGAGGCTTCCTAACAAGGATAACACAGGCTGGTTTTTAACACTCTAATCAGTCTAGATTCTACTTCTGTTGCCTAGAGCCTCTACCTGGCACACTTGCCAAGATCTCAGATGGATCACACCCCACGAGGTCCCTGAGGGCATACTTTAGAGTTCTCAGCCTCTGCTTGTTAAACCACGACACTCCTGGGCAGAATGTCACAGAGGCATGCGTAACCAAATAAACCAATAAAAACACAATAAAACATCAAAATAAAACACAAAGTTAAAATAAATAAATACGATTAAATATTTGTTAAAATAAGTGATAAAAAATAATGTCCCAGATCCTGGGACATTCATCCTAAGCCAGGACTGGCCAGGGGCGGGTGCTGAAGCAGCTGAGCTAGGTCTGTTTGGCAGAGCTGTTGCTAACACAAGGCTGAGTTAGTAGATGGTGTTGTCCAACAGTCACCGATGTTATAGAAACTGCCCTAAACAAACCTCCCTGGGCCTGCTAGGGGAATGGTGAGATGAGGACGCCTGGCCCCCAATGTTACAAAGGCAATGGAATGCCCATAAATCAAAAAGGGAGGTATTCAATGAAAAGAGTGGATGGTGTGTTCATCTGTTCTTGTGCTAAAGTAAAAAATGTGCAGAACTTGATATGAAGATTGTCCCTATGAAGGATAACAGGCAACCCATCACCTTCCCCCTGACCTTTTCTTTTAAAAATTAATTAGTTTTCACCATGGAAAGGCTTATCCTTACCAACTGATAAATATTCTGAGTTGAAAAATTGAAAAATAGTAATTGCTAACATTTTGCTAACTCTTGGGTTTGCAAACAGCTTTACATGCAGAGTACTGCTAAGAAGGGAGATTCCACAACTGGTATGTGTCAATGATGGGACTTGAACCCAAGGCTTCCTGTCTCTGAGGTTGGCACTCTCTTGCTACCACACCATGTTGCCAATCATATTGACTTTACTTCAGTAAAAACTTCAGGGGCCCAGAAGCCAGGCCTGATTTTTTAGGTCTGCTGTACAAAAGGCACAGCCAACCCAACCCAACAGATTTTGAATAGAAGCATTATGGTGAAAAACATAAATGCATATTATTGCCTTTGTCTGGGACCTGTGAATGCACTTTCACCTAAAAATGGCAGATATCAGTGCATTTTAGTAAAGAAGTTGTCAAATGCTGCCACCTCTGCTCTATAAGGTGAAGGGCACAACTGGCTTGATCTTGTCCCATGGATCATGCCCCTCCCTGGTGAGTTTTCTTTCAAGGCACGCCAGGTGGAAGGATGGACAAGGGAGATCTATGGCCAGTTAATGACATGTCCTGGAGATGACAGGTCAGTGGCAGCACCAGCTAGATGGCACATTTTTTAACCATACATGTGATTTTATTAGTATTAAAAATGCCAGGGAGGAAATTCCTTCCACCAGGGAAGGTTGGCGACTTCTCTTCAGCTTTGAGTCTTAGAAAGCTGCTGGGGCAGTCAAAGGTTATGCTTGCCCAGGGTCCCAGAACCCATAGATCTCAGAGACGTGACTTGAATAAAGGTCTTCTTGGCTGAAATGTTAGCTTGACTCATTAGGCCATACTGTCTCTCTTTTATTAATAGCTGTTTAAAAGTTGTGTCTTCACACTTCCTTTTCCCAAATCTGTAATAACTCCCTGTCGTTCACCAGGCCAAATTCATCCTGGCTTTCAAGGTTTTGCCCAATATGGCCACATCCAGCACTTCCAGACTTGGTAATACTCTTTCCACGCACTTCATCTCCAGTCAAACATTACTACTGTCTGTTCCCACTACTGGGCCTTTGCTTAGGCTGTATGCAGTGCCTGCATAGCTTTCCTCTGCCTCTTCCCTTGTGAAATTTGAGTCCATGAGATTTAAATCTGGCAGAGACTTTAGAGATTAGCTAGTTTAAGCCCTTCAGGTTAAAGATGAGGAAAAGGAGATTCAGAAAGGTGAATGACTCAGTGTACCAGGGAGCAGGCAGTAAAAAGGCTAAGATTTTCCCACCCCAGGCCTGTGGTCACCTCCCCAAAAGCCTTCCCTGATTCCCCAACTGTTCATGGTCACCTTTCCTTCCACCACACACTCTACTTTGTTCACATCCTTCTGATGCCCATCTTCTGGGAAAATTGTAAAAAAAAATCATTCTTTGCCTCAGTTTCTGAAGTGAAAAGGCTGCTTAGACAGCATCCAAGGTTCTTTCCTGCTTTAAAAGTCTATGTTTCCGATATGTACACTGTGTACAAATTCACTCCATGACCCTCTTCTTTCACTGACCTGGAAGTGAATTGAGGACATCTCAGTGAATGGGTCTAGAAATCATCCTAGGATCCTGTCCCATAGTCCAATCCCTTCATTTTACGGATGGGAAACTGAGGTCTAAGGGGTGATGAGGATAAATGTCCTCCTCAAGTAAGCACCTCTATTAGTCTCCATTTGGACCCAAGAAGAAATACACTGGGAGTATTTCTTACACTGAGGAGGCACCCATCAGGTACATTCAGCCAACTGTACCTTAGGCAATGTCCAGTTTTCTCAGTGTTTTCTTCTTTCTTCCCTACCTTCTCAATTCCATCTCATCAAAACTCCCCAGCCTTCAGTCCCCAATGAGGCAGATGATGGTACTAGGGCCACCCACCAGGCATCATAGTTATCTGGGCCCATCATCTTCCCTTACTGGAATGAGAGCTCCACCAGGGCAGGGACCCGGTCTGATCTAAGCTTGGCACTATCTTCAGTGATAGGGTCCTTTACCTATCTGGTGCTTCTTAAAAAGGTCTGTTGGATTGAACTGGAATTTGAGCTTGAAACTCAAGGGAAGGAATACCTTGGTCCAAGGGGAAAAGAGGCAGATAAGCAGATTTTTAGATCCTGCCTTCATTACTGCAGTATTAAAACTGACAGGGGCAGTTAGGTGGTGCAGTGGATAGAGCGGATAGAGCACGGGTGCAGGAGTCAGGAGGACCTGAGTTCAAATCTCACCTCAGACACTTGACACT
The DNA here is from genome assembly GCA_028658325.1 of Potorous gilbertii. NCBI lineage: Eukaryota > Metazoa > Chordata > Mammalia > Diprotodontia > Potoroidae > Potorous > Potorous gilbertii. Next base: position 125,093,155 of record CM053774.1, on the reverse strand, counting down.
CACTAGCTGTGTGACCTTGGCCAAGTCACTTAACCCCAATTGTCTCATCCTGGGTCATCTCTAGTCATCCTGGTGAATATCTGGTCACTGGATTCAGATGGCTCTGGAGGAGAAGTGAGGCTGGTGACCTGCACTGCCCTCCCTCACTCAAAACAAAAATCAAGTGCAAGTCATGTCATTATTTCTCTGATGGCATGGTCTTCTTCAGCAGTGAAGGATGAACACACACACATTATAACTGACACATGGGAATTCTGGGATTGCATGGGGCAGGATGGGTGCATTAAAGTTATTGAGACTAAGATATTCCACTAGCACTAGCTTCTATGTCAAGTCACTTACTTGCTCTAAATACATGGTTTCCAAAAAAAACTCAAATGAAAATTATTTGATCAGTCTCCAAAACTTGCCTTTAGGGGATGTTTTTGCTACTGAATAGAATTATTTGACTAAATGGCTAGGTACCATGTAGACATTTGAGTCCCATTTGCAAAGCAGAATGGGAGATAAGAATTAAGCCCAGGAGGTACATCAAATGAGTTATTGAACTGCTGTACACTTGTGTCCAATTCTCTTACCTCATTCGGAGGAACAGTGGCAAATGGTTTGATGATGGCAGCTAATGGCAGCTGAGATTGCTTGGCCATATCTGAAGTAGATGGGAAACAGTACGTTGTACACCGGATATAACGAGGACTGGCATTCCCTGAAACATTCAGAAATAGTCATTTAAAATACCAGTGAAAAAATGCATCCTATAATATTCACATTAATAATAATAGAATGGACCTAGCCATTCATGTGGGAAAAACCAGCTGGATGAGGAGTACATATGGTTGTTGCTTTGCGGTCTTGTCTGACTTGCCAGGAGCCCATTTGGGTTTTTGTTTTTTTTTTTTTTGGCAAAGATACTGGAAGGTTTTTCCTTCTCCAGTTCATTTTACAGATGAGGAACTGAGGTGAATATGGTTAAATGACTTGCCCAGTCACACAATTAGTAAGTGTCTGAGGGTGGATTTGAACTCAGGAAGATAAATCTTCCTGACTTTAGGTCTGGCACTCTCTTCACCACACTACCTAGCTGCCCTATGGAGTGAATACTACCATATATAATGACAACTACAATGCAAATAAAGTCATTGTGGGAAGGTAACAAAATTCTGGTCAAATACAGCAACAGTGATATTCATTACCAGAGTTAATGAATACAACCTTTATTTCTGCTAATAATCAATAAACTGTTTTGTGGAGAATATAGGAAGGTTTATCTGAGTGTTGGCCGGGAAGTATCTGTTGTGTCAAAGCAAGATATATAAATAATTTTTGAGGGTTATATATTAAATAGAAGGCAGCTAAGTGGTGCAGTGGATAGAGCACTTGGCTTGGAACCAGGATGACTCATCTCTATGAGCTTAAATCCAGCCTCAACCTCAGATACTTGCTAACTCTGTGACCCTGGCAAGTCATTTAGATCTGTCTGCCTCAGTTTCTCATCTGTAAAATGAGCTGGAGAAGGAAATGGCAAACTACTCTAGTACCTTTGCCAAGAAAACTCCAAAACGGGGTCATGAAGAGTCAGACACAACTGAAACAACTCAGCAACAACAATTTTAAACAGATTATATAACATTTGGTCCATAGTCAACCTACTGAGAGCCCACGAATCTGATTTAATTCAATTTAATTAAGTATTTATGAAGTAATTATCATGTGCCAGATGTCATTCTAGGTGTTGGGGAATCCAACACGACAATGAAATGATATCTGCCTTTAAGAAGTTGATATTCTACTGGTGGTGGGGGTGTAAAAATATACAGATAAATGGGAGGGCATTAACAACTAGGGAAATCAAGAAAGACCTTTTGTCTTAGGCAGCTCTAAGCTGATTCCTGGGGAGCTGGAGGGTCTTGAGAGAAATGTGCCTTGGACAAGTACTGGAGATGGGTAGTATACTACTATATAGGCTATATTGCATTTATATTTATATATATGTAATGCAGAATGTATAACCCTTAACCCATTATATATTTACATTACATGTGCTATACATGCTTTATAGCTGTACATGCTCAGTATAAATCAGTTTTGCTGATTTTTTTCTTTTTAAAAATTTTATATATTCTATAGGATAACTCCCTGGGAGAGGATGGGAGGGATACTGGGGGAAAAACAAAAGCTATCAATAAAATTTATTTTTTTTTAAAGAAAGAATAAAGATGAGTTTGCAGAGAAAGATGAGGGAGGCGGGGTGTTCATGGTGTAACCATGAATTCAGTACAACAAACAGAAGAAAAGACATCCTTATAACATTTAAATTCTAGAGGAAGATCACTGACCCAATTGAAAGAAACAGAGGAGATTGACACAAGCTGAGAAAGTGATCAGTGACCTGGCTGTGCATATCACATACAATGTTCATAGACCCACTGAAACATCAGAATAACTTTAAAGCTTACATTTTAGAAACTGCTTTTGGTTTTCTATGTAAAAAAGGAAAACTATTAATAGTACTTTAAAAAAATAATATATTCCTACAAATGGTGTAATCAGAGTTACCATATTGTATCTAGTTTTGCCTAGTGGGACCAAGGAGAAGAAAGCTAACCCTACTTCCACAGGGCATTCCGTCAAATCCTTGACTATAGTTCTCCTGTGCCTCTAAGACTTTTTAGACCCTTCCTGGGCACTATCTTCTGGTTGTGTTCCAGTGTGTCCATGTTCTTCATAAAATGGACTGTCTAGAACTATGCACAACTCTAGATGTAGTCGAGGTAGGGCAGAGTGAGTTAGATTTATCCCTCGCCCTATGCCCCCCTTCATTCTTGATACCTAAATTCACCTTTTATTAATGTAGCCCAATGTAGCAAGAATTTCAAATAACAAATCAGCAGTTTAAAGCTAGAAATGGTCTTAGAGACTCATTCACTACTCACTTTACAGGTCAAAAAAACAGAGGACCAGGACAGTTAATTGAATTGCTTAAGGTCACACAGAGAATCTGTGGTAGGTTTGACTCTGTTTTTTTTCTGACTGTTATATTATACCATGGTTTTCATGACTGAGGAACTTGCTTTGGAAATATATATATAGGCAAAAATATGTCAAATGAAAAAAAGAGAAATTTTAAATTAAAGAAGTAAGCCTTGGAAATTTTCTCTAAAATGACTATTTTATTACATTGAGTTTTAGCTTAGCACTATTTGTCAAAGGGCAGAATTCAGTGTTGAGGATTCCAAAAAGTCTTTGTTCCTAGAACAGCAGAAAGAAAGATGTGATTACAAGATTGTTTTACTGATGAATTGGTCTCACAGCATGGACCACAGTATGTCTTCAGGGTGTTTGATTTTAGTAAACTGTCCCAACTCTGAGAAGTCTAAAAAAAATACTGAAAAGAAATACCTTGATCTTGGATCATACAGTCCGTGGTTACTAGAGGAGGAACCTGGCCTCTTATGTTGGTAGCATAGACTTGACCACTTCTGGTGGATCTGTCATTTTCAATCACCTGAATCTGGCAAATGAAAAACCACCAAAAAGTAAGTATTCTCTGAATTCATTTTTTAAGATTCAGTAATTTAATTTGTTGTGTATATAGAAAAGAGCACAGTCCAATGACTAGAAACCCAGTAGTCTCGCAACCAGGAAGACCTTGTTGAGTTCTCCTTCTGCCACAGGCAGATTGTATATCCTGAGGCATGTCCCTGAACCTCTCAGTGCCTGGCCCACTCTTCCAGACTATAAACGCAGAGAAAGTAGATTTCTTCATGCAGAATTTCCTACACTTATGAAACAAGGTAAAAGTAACTATAAGCAAAGTCTTAGAGAAAAATGCTAATTGGACCCAAGTCCAAAAAGAATAACTGGAAGAATTAAAGAAAGAGATAAGAGTGGTAGAAGAAAAAATTGAGAAAACAAATGAGAATAGCACAAGGAAATTATGAAAAGAGTGTTAACAGCTTGATACAAAAACATACACAAATCACTGAAGAAGATAACACCTTAAAAAGCAGAATTGACCAATTAGAAAATCAGTTACAAAAGCTCACTGAAGAAAATAATTCCTTAAAGATTAGAAATGAGCAAGTGGAAGCTAATGACATCATGAGATATCAAGAAATGATAAAACAGAGTTAAAAGAATGAAACTACAGAAGAAAATGTGAAATATCTCATTGGAAAAATAACTGACCTGGAAAACAGATATAGGAAAGGCAATTTAAGAATTATGGGACTACCTGCAAACCAACAAAGAGCCTGGTCATCAAATTTCAAGAAATTATAAAGAAAAACTGCCCCAATACCTTAGAATCAGAGGGTAAGAATTGGAAGGATCTACCATTCATCTCCTGAAAGAGTTCCCAAAATGAAAACTCTTAGGAATATTATAGACAAATTCCAGAGCTCCCAGGTCAAAGAGAAAATATTACAAGCATCCAGAAAAAAACATTCAAATACCATGGAGCCACAGTCAGAATCACATGAGATTTAGCAGCTTCCATGTTAAAGGAGCAGAGGGTTTGGAATTTGACATTCTGGAAGGCAAAGGAGTTAAAATTACAAACAAGAATGACCTGCCCAGCAAAACTGAGTTTAATCCTTCAGGAGGGAAATGGATATTTAATAAAACAGAGAACTTTCAAGCATTCCTGATGAAAAGACCAGAGCTGAATAGAAAACTGGTCATGCAAACATAAGACTCAGGAGAAGTATAAACAGGTAAACATGAAAGACTAATCATGAGGAACTCAAGAAGTAAACTGTTTACATTCCTACATGAAAAGATGAAACATGTAATTCCCAAGAACTTTATCTTTATTAGGGCAGTTAGAAGGCGTCTGCTTGAATGTGAGGCAATTATATTGGGATGATCTCAAAAGAAATGAAGGAGTGAGAAAGAGGAATGCACTGAGAGAAGGGAAGAAGCAAGGGAGAATGGGGCAGATGTTCTCATACAGGAGGAGTACTAGGAAGAGCTTTTCTAGTGCAGAAGGAAATGGGTGGGGTGGACAATCCTTGAACCATCAGAATTCAACAAGGAGACAGTGCACACGTACACAGGCTCCCACACACACACACACACACACACACACACACACACACACACTCAGCTGAGCACGTAAATCATCTTACCCGACGGGGAAATAGGAGGGGAAGGGGATAACAGATATAGAGGGACCATAAAAGGTGGATTAAGAGAGGCAGTAGTCCAAATCTAAATGGACCTCTGAGGAGGGAGAGAATGAAAGAGAGAGAGAGAAAAAATAAATAGAAGAGAACAGGATGCAGAGAAATGTACAGTCATTACAACTGTGAATGGGAATGGGACAAACTCACCCATAAAATGGAAGTGGATCATCATGGATTGGAAGCCATAAGCCAATAATAACGTTGTTTACAAGAGACCCACTTGAAGCAGAAATGTATACAAAAAAGTTCCAATAAAGGGCTGGAGCAGAACCTATCATGCTTCAGCTACAGTAAAGAAGGTAGGGTAGCAATTGATTGCAGACAAAGCAAAAGCAAAAAGGGATAATCCGGGAAACTACAATTTGTCTGAAGATACCACTGATGATGAAGCAATATTAAACATTTTTACATCAAGCTTCTCTGATAAAGGCCTCATTTCTCAGGGAACTAAGTCAAATTTGTCAAAATAAGAGCCATTCCTCAACTGATAAATGGTCAAAGGCTATCAACAGAAGTTTTCCGAAGAAGAAATCAAAGCTATCTGGAGTCATATGAAAAAATGCTCTAAATCACTATTGATTGGAGAAATTCAAATTAAAACAACTCTGAAGTAACACTTCACACATATCAGAAATGAGAAATGCTGGAGAGGATGAGGGAAAATAGGTACACTAATAAATTGTTGGTGGAGTTGTGAACTGGTCCAACTTGGAATTATACCTGAAGGGTATAAAACTGTACACTCCTTGAGCCCAAAATATTACTACTAGGTCTGTATTTCAAAGAGATCAAAGGAAAAGGAAAAGGACCTATATCACAAAAATATTTATAGCAGCTTTTTTGTGGTGGCAAAGAATTAGAAATTGAGAGGATGCCCATCAATTGGGGAATGACTGAGCAAGTTGTGGCATATTACTTTGATGGAATATTGTGCTAGAAGAAATGACTGAGGCGGGACAGGGGGTGATTTCAGAAGAAAACAAAACATGGCAAGACCTATATGAACTGAGGCAAAGTGAAGCGCATTTAAGAAGGACTGGTAGATCATTGTGCCAGTTTTCTTACATTTGCGTGCTCCATGAGTCTGCCACACTGGTCTGCCTATTCTTCCTTAAACACCACAGAACTCTATTGGCTGCCTCTTTTCCTTGGCATTGGCTGGTCCAGAGCTCCTGGAATAACTCCTGGATTAACTGGCTGATCCAGTGCTCCCTCCAAACTTGACCCTGAAAATTCCTGATTTCAGGACTCAGCTCAGCATCACCGCCTTCTGGAGGCTAGTACTGGCTTCCCCCTTTTTCCCCAGCCCAGATGCTGTCACCATCCCTGCTAACGTTATCTTTGATCTACTCTTTGCTTCCAGTGCATGTTCTGATCCATACATGGCATCGTCAATATTAGCACGTAATATTGCTAAAGACAGGAACTGGTTTTGCTTTTTCTTTATCTCCCTAGCATTTAGTATAGTTCCAGGAATGGAGGAAGTGTCTACTCAATGCTTGCTGGTTAATGCTATGAAATGAGAAAGATACCTCTGTGGAGTTGCCAGGCAGAACCCTGCTGAGCCCCGATGGGTTTTGCAGCCTCCTTATGTGCAGCACTTATCTCCCACTATAACATTAACATTTGTCTATGATTTGATTTCCTACCACCTCTTCCAAATTTTATTTCACACCACTTTGCTGAATATGTCCCATGATGCCCATGCATGTGTGACATCACTGATAGAGTTAGTTCTATGACAACAAAGATTACCGCCCTATCCCAGCTCGTGCTGAACTTCATGCTGGTCTTCCTATATGGAAACAAAGAGAAGACCTTAAAAATGAAATCTGGCTAAAGTCCAGCAACTTTTAATTGGTATGAGTGAGAGCTGGGTTGTGCATGATGGGACAGTGAGAAAGCAATGATAAAGGTTCCCAGGGAATATTTTGTTTAATTTCAAATACTTGGTTTAGAATTGAACAAATTCAATTTTGACTGGAGGCAGCTAGGAGGCTCAGTGGAGAGAAAACTGCACTTGGAATCAGGAAGACCTGAATTCAAATGTGGCCTCAGACACCCACTAGCTGTGTGACCCTGGGCAAGTCACTTAACCTCATTTGTCTTAATCCACTGGAGAAGTAAATGGCAAATCACTCCAGTTTCTTTGCCAAGAAAACCCCATGGACAGCACTGGTGTGTTATGGTCCATGGGGTCATGAAGCGTCAGATACAACAAAAAATTTGATTGAATTTGATGAAAAGGACACTTGTCCGAGAGATCAGCTGTGAGATCTTGGGCAGGTTATGAAGCTTTTCTGAATCTCTGTTTCCTCATCTGTAAAATAAACTGTTTGGAGGCAGCATGACATATTGAAGAAGACACTGGGCTAGGACTGAAGGGTGCCTGGGTTCAAATCCCACCTCAGTTCAAACGATTCAAAGGACTTCAGTGACATGGGACTGGAGCTCGGAAGACAGACTAGGGCTAAATATATAGATGTAGGAGGCAAGTGCTTACAGATGCTAACTGAACCCTGGGAGCTGAGATTGCCAAGCAAGATAAAATAGAGGGGAAAAAGTAGACAGTCTAGGACAAAATCTTGGAGGAACATCTGCGGTTAGAGGGTATGACCTGCATAAAGAACTTACAAAGGAGACTGAACAGCTAGATTGGGGGAGACCCAGGAGAAAACAGTGTCACAGAAATGCAGTGAGAAGAGTGTTCCTAGGGCAGATGGTCAACAGCGTTAAAGGCCACAGAGAAATCAAGGACAGTGAAGAACAGGAAAAGGTGATTGATTAGACTGGGTAATAAGAGATCACTGGCAGATTTAGAGGAAGCAGTTTCAGCTAAAAGACAGAGCTCAAAGTCAGACAGCAAATGGTTTAGAGAGGAATGGAGGACAAGATGTGGGGACACCTCATGAGGACAGTCTCAAGGAGTCTAGCCTCAAAGGAATGACCTGGGAAAGAACTGAGGAAGTGGAAGTCCCAGTGAGGAAGAAGGAAAGGAATTGTATGACCTGAGATGAGATGGAACAATAAAAGACAATGATAAGATACAGGAATTTCAGTCTGTGGATGAGAAAGAGAACACTTCTAGGTGGTCAAGGAAACAGCCATCTCTGAGAATGGCAGAGATGGACATGAGGAGATCATGGGAAATGAGAATATGAAGGAACAGGGAAGTCAGGGCATTCAAAAGAACAGCAGTATCCAATCGAAGTCTCCTAAGAAAAGGGCAAGCGACTGGGAAGATAGACGATGGGCCAGTCATTGAATTCATCGAGGAAGAAAAAAGAATGTGTAGGAGGGCCACCAAGATCAGATTAAGAGGGTAAATTTGGGTTAGGGTATCTAATAAGCTTGTATTCAAAAAGCATGAAATGACTTTGATGAAGATGTCCAGATTGTTGGTAGATCCTGTAAGGGATGTGGACAACAGTCACAAAGGATGACAAGGGTAGAGGAAGAGTCTGCCCAGAAGAGATTGTAAATGCACCAAAATGGACTTTGCTCTGGGAAACATTCAAATGTCTTGATCACTTACTGGGCTTGGGATGGAGTCCGGATCAAGCTTCTTTGGAGGCTGTGTTGGCCCAGCCATCTGTGTAGGACCACCAGGAAATCCAGCCGGGGAAGTCAGCTGAGCTCCAGGCATCTGGGGAGGGCCATAGTTGGCCCCTTTAAAAACAATGAGATAAACGTCAGCTTACTCCTCAGACCACTTGGACACTGCATGGCCTTTGTCATCTACAGGTATGAACAAAACTGCCTTTGGCCTTTTCTCTATCCCTTAAGTTTGGAAACTTCCAGTGCCCTGACACTTGCCAGTAGGAGAAAAACACAACAAAGGAAAGGGAGAGGGACTAGATCTGGACTTTACTGGTTGAGGGAACTCCCAGGGGAGGAAATTCCCTCCACCAAACTCTCTAATAGTTTGGCGACTCAGAGAAGTAAGAAATTAAGTGACTTGCTCAAGGTTACACAATCAGTAACGTCCAAGGCGGCATTTGAGGCTGCCAGCTCTCCCTAGCAGGGAATTATAGTTACAGCTCCCAAGGTCAGCTCTCTACCCACCACAACCTGTTGCCAACAAAGGAATCTGGGAAAAAAGAAAACAAAAAATAACCTGTAGCCACCAATTATCTACCTTCTCTCTTCTTCATCTAATTCTAATATATGAATATACCCTGGTATTAAGCATGCTTAATAGTTTTCCTTTAATGGAGTAGTCAGGGGGCATAGTGGATAGAGTGCTGGGCCTGCAGTTAGGAAGTTAAAATCTAGTCTCAGACATTTACTAGCTGTGTGGCCTTGGGTAAGTCACTTAATCGTGCTTGCCTCAGTTTCCTTTTCTGTAAAATGACCTGAGAAGGAAATGGCAAACCACTCTAATACCTTTGTCAGGAAAACCCCAAATGGGGTCACAGAGAGTCAGGCATGACTGAAAAGAACTAAACAACAACATTTAATCATGGAGAATGTGTGGATGCCTCAAGGAAGTTACAACAGTGTTTGTCCTCTCAGAAAAACCAACATCTGTCCTTGAAAGGAAGATTACCACCCCCAGGTCACTGCCGACCACGTGTGTCCCCTGGAGAATAAATGAAATTTGTTGCTCATTTGACATCGACTTTCTTTCTTGATAAGAACATCTAATAATTTTAGGATTATAGAATCTGAGCTGCAGAGACACTCAGGGGCCACCTATTTCCCTCATTTCCCAGATAGAAAACTGAGGCCCAGGTAAGTTAAATGAAGTGCCCGAAATCACACTAGAGTGATGGGGACTGGATTTGAATTCAAGTTATCTGGCTCTAAATTCAATGTTCACTCTATCATACTAGGCTGCATCTATAAAACTAATGATGGTAATGCTAAATCAAAATAAATGTTCAATAAAATGAATTCTTATGTGAAAATAATGGAATGTGGGCCAAGTATATTGGGTACTGTTCTGATAAAGTTCAAAGTCAGAAAGACAGACATATCACTGGGAATGTTCAACCAAGATAATGGTGGGGGCAGGAGGAGGCTTTAGTGAAGGGGCATTGTCTGAAGTACAACTAGAGGGAGGGTGTGGCTGGAACATTTTCTGGCTGCAAATGTCAATTTTCAGCTGTTAAAAAAATGAGCACTGAAAAAAGATCAACTTTAATATTTATATGTTTCCAGCAGAGAAAAAAAGAAATTACATTTTTACAAGAAGCTGAAAATTGTATCCAGATTTACTATGCAGATGAAAGTCAAAGATAAAGGTGAGATTCCTGCTTCTTTGTTAAATGGAAGAGTTGGTGGCTCCTTTTCCTTGCTTGTTAGTAGTGGATAGGGCTGCAGACCAGAGTCAGGAAGACCTGAGTTCAAATTCTGACTCAGACACTTATTAGCTATGTGACACTGGCCAAAATATTTAACTGTTGCCTGCCTCAGTTTCCTCATTTGTAAAATGGGGTTAATAATAGGAACTACCTAAAGATCAAAGGATATAGTATTTGTAAAACCCTTTGCAAACCTTAAAGTCCTACAAAAGTTCTAGTAATTACAGTGGAAACAGCATTGACTCTGGAGTCATGGACATGGGTTCCCCTCTGACACTTACTAGCTGTGTGATGCTGGTAAGGAACTTTACTTTCCCGTGCCTCATTGGCCTCCTCTGTAAAATGAGAGGGTTGGATTAAATGACCCCTGAGGACCTTTGTAGCTAGGACTCCAATTCCAGATTCCTTCTGGCTATATCTATGGGCCTGTTAAAGCCTATATTCTAAGGCACAAATGGGTCTCACAAAATTCTCAGGAAAGGGTTCCTTTGCATGACCTTGCTGAATGCCCAGACAGGCAGGAGATGCATCTATCATGTCTTTCTTTCAGCAGTATATGGGGAGAACATGTGTAGGTACCTATACATGTTTAACTTAATCCTTTTCACAAATGGTGCAACCCATCCAGAGCAATAGCCCAGCTTCAAAGACCAAGGAAATGATAGGACAGAAAGTCATTTGGCCTCTTTTTCTTTCGAAAGAAACCTCAGCTTCAAAGTTCTGGAGGTATCAGATGTAGCCAACACAAAGCCTTTTTCTCTACTTAATCAACTGCCCCTTTCACATATGTGTATTCTGGTTGCTAGAGGGACCAAAAGAAAGGCTATGTAAAAGAAAAACAGATAAAATCAGTTTGAGAAGAAACAAAGGCCGTCAGATAAAATGTGAGGAGAGACACAGACTGTGTGTTGGCTGAGAGAACTGTCCCATAGGGAAATGTTCCAGGGGAAGCAAGAGCATTGATGGAGAAAATGGTGGCAGAGCATTGTGGGCCATCAGCTTATTTGTGTGTCATTGTTTTCAGAGTATTAAAGGCTTTAAGGGGGAAAAAGTTAATCAAATAACCGTTTGTGGACTAGGGGAAGATCATATAATGACTTTGTGGCTGTACCTAAGAGGAATTGGAATGAGAATTGGACAGGGGATTTTGTGACTAGAGAACTTTCAGGGAAGAAAAGTTCCTCTGCCAATGCAGGTTGGCATCTTCTCTGAAACTGAAGGTCTTGGGAAAGTCGCCTAGAGCACTGGGACGTTAAATGATTAGCCCAGAGTTGCACTGCCAAGATGTACCTGAGGTAAGTCTTGAACCCAGGTCTTTCTGGCTTCAAGGTCAGCCCTCAGCCCAACATGCTACACTGGCTCATAAAGTTAAGGTTATAATTATTCCTGCTTTTGCTTCCTAATGAATAAATGCTATGATATTAATGATTGCTTTCCCTTTATTGTTTAGTAAGTTATTAAATTTTTAGAGTTAATGGTGTCATAGAAAAGTGTGGCCCTAAAGAAGAAATATGAGTAAGAGATGATGCCTTTGTTCTCCTCCTGTCCTGCCCCTCTGACCCCTCCAGAACTAGGCAGGATGGGCCATGAGTTTGGAACACAGAATATAATGCCAGACTTTTGCTCCGTGGGTGGGCCATGACTGTGACCAGGATGCATATATAAATATGTCAGACATTAATGGAGCCAAATAGCCCTTTGCTTTCTCCTCAGTATTTCCCTCAAAGGAAACAATGCCATGCTTACCTTGCTGAGGAGGATATCCAGGGCCCGGAGGTTGTCCTGGAAGAGGCAGAGATGGAAAATTGGCCGTGGGAGGGCTGGATCCAGGGGGTCCATCCTGCCTGCCTGCTGGTGGCAATGAGGGTGCGGCACCAAGGCCATTGTGCGTGCTTGGTGGGGGCGGGAGCATCCGGGGTCCCGGCTGTAGAATGGACGGCTGGGCCAACTGTGGAGGCCCCTGGAAAGATGCTGCCGAGGGTGGGGCTGGGATGCCCGAGGAGGCCGAACCCATGCCAGGACCTGTGAAAAGGCATGAGGAATAATGTGAAAGGGGACTGGAGGGCAGCAGCCAGCACACTGAAGCCTTTCTGAAGACCTGACTTCTGTGGTCATGCAGCAGAAAGGCCCAAACCCTTGGCAACCTTGTATGCTCAGGATGAGCTGAAGGCCTGTACAGAGCTCTACTTCCTCTGAGACATCTCCAGGGTAAGAACTCCAGAACCCTGTAATCCTCAGGAGGAAACTGGAAGCAGAAATTGTGCCTTCTACAGCAGTCCAGGTGAACTGGGCATGGCTGAGATACGTATCCTCCAAAACTCAAAATGGACAATTCAAGTGATCATAGAATGTTGGCACTGGAGGCCCCTTGAAGGTAAGCGTGATCAGTTAGTCTGCTTTGGTCAGGATCCTGAGGGACCTTGGGAGGAGTGAGTTAGCCCCCATCCAGCCCAAGCCAGGATTGAAGTGAGCAAGGAATCAGGGGGTGCAGACCAGGGTGAGTCTGCCTTAACCATGGGCCCTTAACCAGCAGTTCTTAGGACTTGGATGGGGAGATATCCAGACCCCAGAAACCTCCTTGCAGACTGTTTTTAATCCTTCTGCCAGAGACTTTTACTTGCTTCTATTTTCATCTACTACTTTTTAACTGTGTGGGCACTATTTTTCCCTTGTGGTATCTATGTATGTGTATGTATGTGCATCGACATGTACATCTACATATTTATTAAAGGGATTAATTATTGGAACCCTCAAGATCCGAATGACGCATTGTACCAGATGCTGAACAACCATAAGGCTGCTGTCCACCTCCTGTATTTAACAGATGAGGACCCTGAGGCTTGCTGTATACATGACAGAGGCAGGGATCAGCTCCTCTCAGCCCAAATCCAAGGCTCTTTTCACTATATCATCTGGAAATCCTAACAGAAGAAAACCACCCACAGGAATGGAAAGGCAGAGTGGGAACAAGGATTGAGTGTGAAGCTACAGGAAGCTGGCTGCATGATCGTGCAATATGACTTTAGTCATATCATTTATCTTCCCTGGGACTCAGTTTCCTCTTTTGTAAATTAAAGTAGGTGACCCCTGGGGTTCCTTTCAGCTCTAAATCTATGACATTATTTATTTTGTACCATAATAAAACATTCAATTACATTTAGTTAGCTGTCAGGTATTAATCAACTAATTTAGTTTCCCCTTGTAGCCTTATAAAGAGTACCTGCCAAACAAGCTCTTTGTTTCTGACATGCCATTCTAACACTTAGCCTATGATCTCTGTTCAGTTCTGAATGGCTTCCACTGTCACCTCTAATTCTCCCCTTTCTTGTGGACTAACCCCCCAGATGTAAAGCAGCTCACTGGGCATCAGGTGGGAATAAGGACACGTGTTCTGAGCCACAAAAGACTGTGAAGTCCATATCAAGGCCAACCAGGAAAGGAAATTATTTTGCATTTCCTCCAGATTAGAACATTCTAAGGGGTTTACTGGTTGAATGACTTTCTAACCACAATCTCATCCCCTTTCAGTAACAGCAAGGAGATTTTGGCAAGTCTGTCACTGAATTTCATGAGTCAGAGACTAAAAAAGATTCAATACAATCTAAAATTATCCCAAGAACAAATATATTTCAAAAGTTTTGAAAAATCATTTGGCTTTCACCTAGAAAACTAGAATACACCAAAAAAGCAAGAGGTACCCACTCAGTTCAATTCAATTCAGTGAGTATTTATAAAGTACCTATTATGTGCAGGAGCTGTCCTAGGTGCTGAGGACAAAAAGGCCAAATGATGACTAGTCACTGACTTCAAGGATTTAGGGGAAGGGGTATAGAACATGTACACAGATTTAGTAAATACAATAAAATTAGGAGAGAGAACCCTAATAACCTTCCATGGATGATGTGTGAGATGAGCCTTGAATAGAGTTTTATATATATATAAAACATCAAGGAGGAAGTATAAACAGGATAAGATAGGGCTCCGGAGTCAGGGAGAGCCAGGTTCAAATCTTGCCCCAGATATTTAATAGCTATGTAACTCTGCCACATTGTCTACCTCAGTTTCCAAACAAAATGAGGATAATAGGCAATAATAGTACCTTTCTCTTAGGATTGCTGCTGATTTTGGAATGATATAAATGTTAGTTATTGTTACTATTGTTGGAAGTGAGGGAGTGCATTTAAGTAACTGAATATATACCCACTGCCTGTGCAAAGACTGTAGGTAGTAGGTCCTGAAACCTAGAGCAGGTGAAGAAGACCTAAGGGGAAAACATCTGGATAGGTAGGCTCGAGCCAGATTGGGATGGATTTAAATTCCAGGCTGAAGAACCTGTCTTTTCTCCTGTAGGTCACAGGGAGGCATCGAAGACTTTTAAATAGGATTGTGCCATGATCAGATCTGTGCTTTAGGTATATCAATTTGTCCTGGATTGGAGAGTAGAGAGCCTGGAAGCTAGTAAGACTGTCAGGAGGCTATCAGAATAGTCCAAGTTGGAAGTGATGGAGGTCTAAACCAGGGTGGTAACTGGAAGAATGAAGGAGATGGAATTGAAAGATGCTGTAGAGGAAATGATGCACAGTAAAGTGAGCAGAACCAGGAGAATATTGTACACAGTCACAGCAGCATTGTGTGATGATCAACTTGGATAGACAGCTCTTCTCAACAATACAGTGATCCAATTGAACCAAGGGACTCTTGATGGAAAATGCTAACTGCATCCAGAGAAAGAGCTATGGAGCCTGACTGCAGAGTGAAGCACACTATTCTCACTTTCTTTATTTGTGTGTGTGTGTGTGTGCATGTGTATGTGTGTGTGTGTGTGTGTGTGTGTGTGTGTGTGTGTGTGTGTGTGTTTCCTTTTGGCTTGTTTCTTCTTTCACAGCATGACTAATGTGGAAATATGTTTTACATAAAACCTACCTCAAATTGCTTGCTGTTTTAAGAAGGGGAGAAAAGAGGGAAGGAGAAAAATTTGGAACTCAAAATCTTACAAAAATGAAAGTTGAAGACTATTTCCACATGTAATTGGAAAAAATAAAATACTACTAAGTTAAAAAGGCAGGGGGAAGAAAGATGCTGTAGAGATCAAGCAGACAAGACTTGGCAACTGATCACTCATGTGAAATTAGGAAGAAGGAAGAGTCCGAGATGAACTTGAGGCTATAAATCTAGAAGAATGATGGTACCCTCAATTAAGGAAGGGCATGTTTGGATGGAGCTCAGGAAAGGTTAGCTTTATTTCAGTTTTGTTCAGGTCAAGGTGCCAATGGCAAAACTGAATAGAGATGTCTATGAGGTAGCTCATGATGTAGAGCTAGAGGTCAAGAAATAGATGAAGGATAGTTATGTATCTTGTGAGTCACCTATGGAGAAATGGTAACTGGACTCATAGGGGTTGATGAGATCACCAAAATATGGAGAAAGATGAGAATAGGGCCCAATATAGTGTTGGGTTGGGGTAGGAATACATGAGGAACACTGATGACGTTACTGAATTCTATAGACAAATTTATTGGGGATTAATTTTTAGTTTTGTTCTTATACAAAAGGAGGAGATAAGTTCAAGGACAGAATTAATTCTTTACTCAGAAAAAACCCTTATTATTTTCAATGCTGGACATTCAATCAATTAATGTGGATGAGATAGGGGTGGGGTGATTCTTTTTAGCTAAAAGTACTCTAAGTAAGTTGTTAGTTCATTGCAAGAATGAAGTATATATACTATATTATACTTGGAGAACTGGTGGCCCAACAAAGCTGATGCACAGGACCCAATCTCTCTTGAATGAATGGAAAGGACCATATTCCCAGTCATTTTGGATACAGTTCTAAGACAAGTTAACCATAAGCTCTAGCTATAGAAGAAACCCTGAGAGATCATCTAGCCCATATTCTCATTTTACAGATGAGGAAACTGAGGCCCAGAGAAAGTTTCTTGTCCAAGGTTATATGTAAGTAGCAAAGTCAAATTTGAACCCAGATCCAGTATTCATACTCCTAAACCATGATATCTACCTCATTATCTCTAGAAGACCTCAGTGAAAATCCCTGCCCATTAACTGGGTCTTCCAACCCTCTCCCATTAGCATCTCAGATTTGATTAATAACACTCCCCAGTAGCCCAAGGGACAAGAAGAAGAGGGACATCTCCCCTTATCTTATCATCATAAGATTTTAACTGAAACAAACAAGGTCAATCTTTGAGCTGCTGAGCTTAGGAATGTGGGAACTGGGCTGGCCATCCATGAGCAAGACATCTTACCTTTCTGAGTCTCATTTCCTTCATTTATAGGTCATTGTGTCTGGCTAAGGTCCCTTTCTTCTCAAGAATGAGATGGTATCATTTTATATATATATGAAATGACTCTTTTCCCCTCTTCTACTTTACTTTGCATATAAGTCAAATCAACCAATAGGCATTATTATACACTTAGTATATGCCAGGCACTGGGACCATACAAAGACAAAAATTAGGTAGATCCTGGGTTATATTTTTAACCAAATAGAGTTAAAATTCACTGTGAAAAATAATATCCAACACTCATACATTCCTTGTTTTAGGAACCCATAAGAGGCAGTGTGGCATACTGAATAGAGTACTGGACTTGGAGAAAGGGAGACCTGGGTTCAAATCCTGACTTGGACACTTCTCATTTGTGTAAATCTAAGCAAATTACTTAACTTCTCTTGAGTTTCATTTCTCCCATCTGTAACATGAAGATTTTGGATTCAGTGGCCTCCAAGGCCCCTTCTGGACTAGCTCTATGACCCTATGATAGATCAGGGTCCAGCATCTATTGCCCTTGATCATGGAAATTACAAAGCACAAGAATGAGCAATGTAAAGGAAGAGTTCACCATTACCATAGTTGTGAATTTGCATGGCACCAAGTTGATGGCCCAACTGAGTGGTGGCAGACGTGGACCCAGGACTGGAATAGGATGCTGGTGGCAGATGAGAGGATGGTGGGTAGGGAGGGGCAGCATTGTTGACAGGTGGAGGGCCTGGAAACCTGAGGAGACAGAAGCATTGAGGTTAGATAATTACAGAAAGGATTGGACAAAGTCACCATCTGGAAGGATGGGATGGTTCTTTGAAACCTAGATACTGCTGGCAACATCTTGAAAAGAATGCTACAGTATCCGGAATTAGAAGATTGTGGGGGAATCCCAGACCTGCCTCTTCTTATTGCTGTGAGTCCTTTGTTTTCAAAGAAGAGCCATGATATCATGGGGCGATGTCTTGACTTATGCATGAACTGGATTTAAGTGAGGCAGGGTTGCTATGTACAGTCTGTGTGGCCTTCATTCCTCTGGGTCTCTGTTTTGTCACCTGACCATTTCAGCTCAAAATATATTGCACAATGGTCTCAAATTCAACTTGTCCAAAAGTGACCTCATCTGTTTTCCCTAAATCCTTTTCTTCACTTCCTCATTTCTGTGGATAGCACCACCATGCTCCAGTTACCCAAGTTTGACTTGAGAGTCATTCTGAAGTCACCCTCTCTCTTTTCTTCCCTTCCTTCCCAAATCCCATCTCAAACCACAGTGAGTGGATTCTGCTTCTGATGCTTCTCTCATATCTGTCCTCATTTACTCATGCTCTGGCTGTTCCGGGTCAGGCTCTCATTTTCTCTTCCAAGTTTATCGGAATAGATGCCCAGCCAGTTTGCTGGTCAAATCACCTTCTTAAGATTTATCTTGACCTGACACTTCCTTACTCAGAACAAAACAGCACCCCCCCAAAACCCTAAAACTTCAGGGGTTTTCTGTGGATCACAGGATCATATACAGAGAGAAGGAACCTTAGAAATCATCTAGCTTGACCCTTTCCTTTTTATAAATAAAACCGAGGCCCAGAGAGGTTAACTAACTTACTCAAGGTCACACAGGTAGTAAGTGATAGATGTGGGATTTGAACCTCAAACCCCCAAACCAGCTCCCATTCTATTATGGCATGCAGATTAAAATGCCAATGCCGCAACCTTGCACTCATTCCCACCTACCTTTCCAGCCTGTAGCTCATTCTCGTCATCACCCTTTCCATTTTCCCTGAGCTAGTTAACTCTACCAAGCCCATTATTTCTGGGCAGACAGTGAAAATATCAATTCACCTGAGCAGTATAGCTCTGCCCTAAGAAACTGGAGGATGTGTATGATGAAAAGAGTGGGAGCTCAATCCCAGGCCAGGGCTGTAGAAGGGGACAGAGACTGGCCTCAAGCAACTCCCCAGCCAGGGGAGGGGCATCAGGTGCAGCAACCCCATCCATATCTGCAGCAGGGCTGGGCATCCAGATTAAGTGGGGAGGACCAAGCCCTGGTGCAGCTTCATCTCACCCCAGGTAGGAGACAGAAGGAAACAAAGGGCTTAGCCACCCCTTTCAAGAAGCAGGACGGGGTAGGGCATTGCCCTGGTGCAAAGTTCCTATCTGGAAATTAAGGTTGAAGAGGTGAGTAGAAGAAAAAAGCTTGATGCAATGAAGAAATATACCAGAGAAAAAATGAAGATTACGGTAAGTATGAGGACAGCCTTGGAAAAAAGAATTAATTGGACCCAAGGACTCCAAGAGTAGGTGGAAAAAGATCGGAAACAAGAGGTAAAGACTGGAATTAGAGGATCTGGAAAGAGCATAGTCTGGAACCAAAGCTGGAAATCCTTAGGCAAACACTGACTGTATACTTCTAAGCAGAATTGAATAAACAACTCAATAATTCAATGAACAACAAGAAATATGAGAACAAAACCAAAAGAATGAAAAATGAGACCATATAGGATAAATACCATCCAAAGAACTGACATGGAAAATCGGATAAATAGAGAGAATTTAAAAATTCCCGGACTTTCCTGAAAACCATGACCATGGAAAAAACCCTAGATAGTATATTTCATATAACCATAAAGGAAAACTACCCAGAACTATCATTACCAGAGGCCAAAGTGAAAACAGAAAGAATCCATCAATCACCTTCTGAAACAAATCCCAAATTAAATATACCCAGAAATGTCATAGCCAAATTCAGATATTCCAGGGTAGAAAAAAACATACTCCAAACACCTAAGAAAAAAGAGATAAAATATGAAGGAACCACTATCAGAACTTATCAAGATATGCAGCAGATATTATACAGAAAAGGATAGCTTGGAATATTATATGACAAAAGGCAAGAAAAAAATTTTTTATCAAGTATAACAGCCTAAAAAGCTGGGTATAATACTGAGGCAGGGTTGGGGGAAGGAAAGAAGAATGAACCTGTATAGAATACATGAATTTCAAACATTCCTGTTACAAAACAAAAACAGATGGGATGGAATTCCTGAAATACAATCACAGGAAACCAGACAAACCTAGATTTAAGCAACTTGAAGATGCTAAATGATGTTTTTACATCATTTTACAGTGTTTCTTCTGAGTTCTATGGTCATTAAGGGTCATGGAGGGAGGATGGGAAACCAAAGGCCATAAGTCTGTTGTTTTTTCTTTCTGTTCTCTTTTAGATGAAGAAGAGAAGAGACAAAATGAGGAAGAAGAGGTAGAAGCTTAATATTGCTTGTCACTGGGATATATCTAAGAACATGCACACATGGAAGCTGGGGTGGGGAGACAAGGAATCTCATAAACTTCCCTTATGTGGGATGGAAAAATAAAGAACACACATACACACACACACACATACACATACACACACATACACGCACACACACACACACGTGCACACACACATTTGATATAAGAATACACTAAAGTCAATTGAGAATAGGCAGGGATGGGAAAAGAGAAGGGAAAGAGGGAGGGCAGATTTAGGAAAAGAATAATCAGAGGGTGATGCCTCCACCATTTCACAACGAGACTATTACAGCTGTCTCCCTGTCTCAAGTCTCTCTCAGCAGTTGGTGATATCATGCTCAGAGCACTAAGCCTGGAGTCAGCAAGATTTGAGTTCAAATTTGACCTGATACACTTACTAGCTCTGTGATGCTGAGCAAGTCACTTCACTCATGTGCCTCAGCTTCCTCAGTTGTAAAATGTGGATACTAACAGCACTTATTAATATAGGTAGTCAAGAAGATCAAGTAGGGTAATATTCATTGTTTAAAAGTTCTTAGAGTAGGACCTAGCACACAGTAGGTGCTATATAAATACTTATTCCTCTATTCCCTTTCTTTCTCTCACTCTAGTTTTTCCTTCATTTCCCTGTCAAATTGATCTCCCTAAAGTATGTCTGACCATTGTCAATATATTCCAGTGGCTCCCTCCAGGATCAAATATGAAGCTTCTGTTTGGTGTCCCAGGCCCTTCCTAACCTGGTCCCTCCCCCCTCTTTTTCAGTCTTCTTATACCTTCCATCCTCCTCCCCTCATTCTATCTCAGGACTGCAATTCAGTGATTCTGGCTCCACTGTTCCTCCATCTCCCAACTCTGAGTGTTTTCACTGGCGGTTCCCCATGACCAGATTTCTCTCTCTCCTCATCTCCCCCTCCTAGTGTTCTTGGCTTTCTTCAGGCCTCAGCTAAAGTCTCATCTTCTAGAGAAAGCCTTTCCCCATTCTCCTTAACCTTACTGCCTTCTCCCTGAGATTGCCTCCAACTTATCCCCTCTATATTGTTTGTACCGAGCTGTCTGCACGTTCTTTCCCCAGTAGACATAAGATTGTGGGCTCTGTGAGGGCAGAGACTATCATCTGCATTTCTTTGTATCCCTGGCACTTAGCACAGTACCTGGCACGTAATAGTATTAGTTGACTAACAATTAAAAGAGAATTCACCTATGGAGGGCTGATTATATAGGATAGAAAATATTAATAGCTAGACTGATAGAAGGCTTTAAGATTTACAAAGTTTGTGATGTTTGCAAATGATGTCATTTGATCCTTATAACAACCTTGTGAAGTAGGCGTTATTCTTCTCCTTTTATAGATGAGGAAACTGAGACTGAATGGTTAAGCAACTTGTCTAGTTAGGTAATGAAATCAGGTCTTCCTGACTCCAGGTCCGGTACTCTCCCCACTAGCTGCCACCCAGCTATCCTCAAGAAGAGAAGGCAGAGGGGCAAGATCAGACAACTTTAATTATAGATTACTATACCTGATCGCATTCCCTTCCCTTTCTCACTTTTTTTTTTAAATGGAGAAGGAAGGAGAAGGACCCTAAAGAGAAAACACTAGGATGTAATGGAGGAAAAAAAACATCTAACAATAGTAACCATCAATTTAATTGGAGTAGGTTCTTGGGTAAAAGAGGAGAGGGCAGCAGTACGAATTAAAGCATAAACTAACTGCAGGATGTTTACAAGAAATACTCTTGAAACATGATGATTCACACAGAATTAAAATGATAATTGGTTAGAGCAAAATCTGTTACATCTTGGGTCAGTCTCAAAGCAGCGGTGGTGATAATGATCTCAGGCAAAATAACGATGAAAATGCCCATGGTTAAATGAAATAAGCAAGAGAACGACATTATCCCGAAAGGCACCATAGATAACGAAACACTATCACTATTAACTAAGTATCTGCTGAATGACACAGCTCCTAAGTAATTTAGGGAAAAGCTAATTGAATTGGGAGTAGACAGTAAAACAACAATCATTGGGAAATTCAATATGCCTTGTTAAAACCTAGACAAATCTAATAAAAAAAGATAAACAAGAAAGAAATTAAGAACCTAGATAAAATTTTAGAAGAGTTATCTATACAATTACTGGATGGGAATCATAAGAAAAATACATAGTACCCAATTTTACGTGGTTCTCTACAAAAACTAATCTTGTGTTAAGGCCAAAAAAAGGCCTGATAAAAATGCATTAAACATATTCTTTACTGACCACAACACAATAAAATTATACTCAATATGGGGACTTTTAAGAAAGGAATAAGACATACATGGAGATTAAATAATATAATCCTAAAGAATGAGTGGGTTAATAAAGAATAGTTCACAGAAACAAATAATTTTATCAAAGGACATGACAATGAGATAATGTAACAAAACTGCTGTGATGCCGCCAGACTAATCCTTAATGGAACAATTATATCTCTAATATAATAACATAATCATCATAATATAATAATATATCTAATCAATAAAAGAGAGAAACCAGAAATCAATGAATTGGGCATGGAACTAAAAAAAAAAGGCCAAGAAAAGCGTCTAATTAAAGAACTCCAAATAAAATAAAAAAAATTAAAATGATGAAAAGCAGAGATAAACAAAATTGAAAAACAAAAACCATCATGTTAACAAATACATTGGGGACTTTTTAAAAAGGCAAACCATTCGTTAAATTATTTTTAAAAAAAGGAAGAAGAAAATTAAATTACCAAAATAAAAAACAAAAAAATGGGTATTTATAACAGAAGAAATTGTCAGAAAATTACTTTTGTCAATTAAAGGCCAACAAAACAGATAACTTAAAGGAAATGCACAAATAATTATGAAAAAATAAAAATACTCAGAGTAAGTGGAAAAAATTTTAAACAGCCTAAACTAAAAGAAAAAAAGCAGAAATTGAACAAACTATAAATGAACATCCAAAGGCAAAGCTCCATTTCCAAATGAATTTAAAAGTGAATTCTATCACATATACAGAGAATAAATTACCTCTAATATTACATAAATTGTTGCAAAAAAGAGAAAGAAAGCAACCTGTTAAACTTTCGTGAGACAATATTTGTATTAAAAGTGCATAGCACAATGTCTACCACATAAAAGATACTTTAAAAATGTTTACTTCCTTTCCCTTTCCCCTATTAAAATGAGATAAATATCACTCTGAAACCCACACCAAGGAGAGAGAAAGCAGAGAAAGAAGCTTAAAACTTTTATTTCTAATGAATATTGCTGAAAAAAAATGTGGTTAAAATATTATCAAAATAGTCTATAGAAACATGTTCGAAAAATTGTTTACTATGACTAGTGTGAATTTATACTAGGAATGCAGGTTTGGTTATGAAACCTATAGGCATAACAGGCCATATCAATAACAAAAACATTAAAAGTCACATGATTTTACCAAGAGATAACAGAAACACTTTAAACAAAATGCAACCAATGGAACTAATTGTCAAGAATCTTAAAAAAATAAAGAAGAAAAGTGAGAAGGAAAGGGCTCTGTCCGTATCACGTGGTAAAAACAATCAAAACTCTTTGGTAATGATTTAAAAGTAGAAAAGTTGATCGGTGGATCAGGCTAGATAACAGGAACAAACCAAACATACTATTGTGGTTAAAGGATACCAACTATTGTGGTAACAACTAACTATCTGACAAAAACTGGTGGGAAAATTGGAAAGTAACTGGACAATATTTAGATTCAGACCAACATCTTACAACTCATAACAGAACAAATTATAAATGAATATACATTGCCTAAATATAAAAAAGGCCATAAAGTTAGAGAAGGAAAAGGATTACTTTTCACAAATATAATTACTGGGATAATTCTTAATTAAATAAGGCATAGAGGTGAAGATTTGATTACGTAAAATTGACGAGCTTTTGCATAAACAAAATCAAGGCAACTAGAATTAGAAGAGAAGCAGTTAATTGAGAAAATGTTTTTCTCACTAAATATCTCTGGCAAAGATCTGACATTCAAGATCTATAAGGAAATAGAAACAAAGAGATAAGCACAATTACTCATGATTTCAAAAGCTTAAAAAAGGTTTACAATAATGCACCTCTTTACCAATGTGCTGTGGACATAGAAACTGAGAAATAGCAAATGATAGAGCTAGGACAAGGAAATGATGCAGTGTTTTCCAACTTTTTACGTTATCAACACAAAACTGATTATAAACTGAACCATTAAGAATACAAATCATTCTATACACTACATTTAAAGACCATGATGCAATAAAAATGGGTTTTGAAATAGTGACATCATGAATAAGAGATCGAATTTACTCTTCGATCTCTTTTTACTAATTTACTACTATACTAATTACTAATATAACTGTTTACTAATATAACTGGGTTAAAAGTAAACTTAAAGAAGGATCAACAGATCACACCAGAAAGATGATACTGATATTCCACATAAATCTCTATGAGATAGAGCCAAAGTGGTACTTAAGTCAGAAATTTATAATTATGTTATCAAAAGAGAGAGATGCCAAAAAAAATTGAGTTTGTACCCACCTCCCAAATCCAACGTTTCACAAAAACAAAGTAACAAGCTAACAGAAAACAGAGGAGAAATAGCCAAGATCAGTAAAACTGAAAATAGAAAATCAATGCACACAATAATGAAATCCAAGAGCTGTTTCTTTAGGAGACTAACAAAGGAAAATAATAAGCAAATCTAAGGAAAAAGGGGAGAACAAACGCAAATCACCAAAATTCAAGAGAAAAAAGGTGAGATCACGAGGGCAAAGAAACGGAGAGAGTTACATATACACAGCTCTATGCCAAGAAACCTGAGAAGCTAATGGACATGGATGGTTATCCACCAAAGTGCACAGCCCTCCCTCACTCAAAACAAAGTCCAGTGCAAGTTGTGTCACCATTACTCTGATGGCACGTCTTCTTTAGCAACGAAGGACAAACACAATCAGAATGCTCTGAGGCTAGGGAGGCATGCTAAAGAAAATGTAAAGAAACTTTATTATACTAGGTGAAAGTGGAAGATCAAAGACAGAATAGGAGAGTGGTGTGTGTGTGTGTGTGTGTGTGTGTGTGTGTGTGTGTAGATGAAGTAATAATAAAAGATGAAACAATAGACTGAGCTAGTCAATTCTTCCGTTATTTTGGCAAAGGCTAATCATCTTTGGAATGATAGGGTTAGAGTCAAAATAGTCAATAGAGAGTAGACACACATGATAACTAGGGAGATAGTAAGCAATCACCTCAATACCTTGGAGGAATTCAAGTAACCAGGACCAGACTAACAATATCCCATGGCATGGACTGAGCTGGCAGGTGTATTTGCTGAGTCGAGTCATTCAAAGACATTTCAAAGATAGTGGAGAATTCATGATGTGGTATAAGACTGAAGAATTGTAAATGTTATACTAATTTTTGAAGAAAGGGAAGACAGTAGATTCTGCAGAGTCTAGGCCAGTGACCTTGATTTTGATTGTTGGTCAAAGGATAGAATTTATTAGGGACAGTGAGTAAATATTTAGATAAAGAAAGGTATAACAAAAAGATCTGAACACAAAGTCAATATCCCTTGACTGGGGAATGGTTAAACAAACTGAGGTCCATGAATGTAATGGAGTATTACTGTGCTGTACAAAATGACAAGTAAGATGACTATAGAAAAATTTGGAAAGACTTACAGACATTGATGCAAAGTGAGGTAAGTAGAGCTAAGAAAACAATGTAAAAGGCAACTACAAAAATGAAAATGGAAAGAACTACAAAACCATGGCCAATGAATGCTGGGAAATTACATAGAATAAACTTGGCCCCAAAGAAGTGCACTATAAACGTTAGCTGTTAGCTATTGCCATCCATCCATCCATCCATACATACATACATATATCTATTCATTCATTCATTTATTCAATCATACTCTGTTCAAGGCTTATTCATTGGAATGACCGGACTGCAGCACATTACAATTCAAGAACTGTGCACAAAACTCAGCACAAAGGATATCATCAGAGAGATGGGCCACAGGAGAGGGAGAAGAGCCAGTCATCTGGGTGGTAACGTACAGGTCTAGAGAGAGCCAAGGTACTCTCATGGCATCTCAGCAGCATCAAAGGCACCAGAAGAAGATCCCCAATACACAGGGAAAACCCTTTGCTAAGCCTTTATGGGAGTACAAGAGGAAAAGTCACAGAGGAGGAGGGGGCTGGAAGAGTGGTGGTCTTCTCCATTGGAAGAACAGATATTGATGAGACCACAGATCCATACAGACAAGGGATTGGGTTGTAGCCAGGGATACAAAACTGAAAAATGCCCCAGCCCCTGCCCTCAGTGAGCTTAGGTTCTATGGGAAGGGTGGGGAAATACTGCGGGAACACAGACAAGTGCAGTACCAGGGAGTGAATGATGGTAGCAAATAGAAGGACTGGACAAAGTGCTCAGACTATATTTTAGGAGTGAAGATTTTCATGTGGAGGGGAGGGATGCAGTCCAAGGCAATTATTCCAGAATTAGGTAACACCAGCAAGGCTTCTAGAAAGAGAAGGCCTAATGAAACAGGTGCCCTGGTACTGTGTAAAGAGGGCTAAATTAGGACTTACATGGCCTGGGTTTGAATTCCATCTCTGCCACTTACTCTGGGTGACCTTGGACGAGTCTTAATCCTTTGGGGTTTCAGTTTTTTCATTTTTAAAAATAGAATGGTTGGATTAGATGGTGCTAAGGGTCCTTCTAGCTCTGAATCTATCATCCAAGTGTTGTCTCATGATCCTGATCACGTATTCTGGGACAGACATCTGGCAAATAGAATGCTTGATAATTCTATGACTTTCCTTACCCTTCTGAAATCTAACTGGCCCATTTGCGGGATTTACCCATAGATACATGCCACAGAGAAAACCGTCAATCCAGAGGGCAAATTTACAACCAGGCATATGCTGGAGCCAGCTCAAACCCACTTGAGAGAGCTAATGATGACTTTTTTCAATGCTAGCGATTATACCTCAGAAAATGGAAAACACTACAAATCAGGGCTTGAATTTGTTGATTGTCTAGATGTAAGAAAGTGATGGAGAAATATCAATAATGAAGATCCAACTTAAAATTGTGTTGGACAGCACATCCCACAGACACTCAAATTATTTAGAAACAACTTTCTGATCAAGTAGCACCATGAAGAAATTTAGTCTGGGTAACTTACCTTTGCTGGGGATACCCTGAGATATTAGGACCATTCTGGCCAAACTGATGGGCCCCAGAATTGGGGGGTCCAGGAGGTGATACCCCAACAGGTGCAGTTGGTCCCAAAGGCCCAGCTGGCTTCATTATGCCTGTAATGCAACAGAGTACAGGTGAATAAATTTGAGTATGTTATTAATGAATCATAGCAGATGATGCAAAATCCTTACACCAAGAACATGGGCTGATAAAGGAAGGAAAGTGGGTAACAATCAACGGATCCATTGCCTCATCCTGAAGTAAAAAGGGGTGGATGAGAGGGTAGCTAATGTCCTTTGAGCTTGGAGTCATGTCATCTGGTCACTCTGCTGTGATTTTGGGTGCCAGTCCTGTCTGATGGAGCTCTGCCTCAGTGGGTAATATACAAAGAGAACGAGAAATACTAAAAATTGAATAAAGAAAATGGAAAATAACTATAATATTCTCCATCCACCTAATCCACAGGCCAGCCAAACTTTGTGCTTTGCAGAGAATAAGCACTTTTCTCCTTCCTTCCCTCCTTCCTTTTTTCCTTCCTTCCTTTCTTCCTTCCTTCCCTCCTTCCTTCCTTCCCTTCTCCCTCCCTCCCTCCCTCCTGTTAGTCAATTAAACTGAACTAACTGCAGAAAGGCCACAAGGAGCAGAGAAGAGGGTCCTGGATTTGGATTCCTGGGTTTGAATCCCAGCTCAGTTTCTTACCACTGCTGTGATGACAGGAAAATCATTCCCTATCTCAATGCCTCAGCTTCCTTTTCTGTGGACAGAGGCTGGTCCAGACGGTTTTGAAGCCCCCCTGCTAGATCCTAATAACTATTTGCTGAATGGAACAGAGTAGAATAAAATTCCCTCATCCCTCATCTGCATCCAACACCTCCTTGTCACCTCTACTCTCCCCCTCACTTTTTTTGCCCTCATCTTCACATGAAACTTCTATAGTCCAGATACAAAGCTACTTCTTCCAAGAAACCTTACATAACTGCCCAGAAATGACCCTTCCCTCCTCAGTCTTAGCACAGCACTTCATTTGCATGTATTAGGATCTCCCCTATGTCACAGGTACAGGGTCATAGCTTTGGTGCTGGAAGCAACCTTGGAGATCATCTATTCTAAGGCAGACCCTCATTTTACAGATGAGGAAACTGAGGCCCAGGGAGACTAAAGGATTTGTCCAAGATCATCAAACCAGTAAGGGACAGACTTGGAGGTTGGGGCTCCTTCTACTGGGCCACATTGTATTTCTGGGGGGTATCCCCCTTACTAGACCCTGTGTACCTAGCTTGGCGCTCTCCATGTAAGACACTTAGTAGATGTTTGTTGAATTGAAAAGTGCATGGAGGCATACATATGTTTGCATGTATACATGTATACACACACATATATACTAGAATAATATATATTTTTGTTATATACTTATGTACCAGTATATCATACAACAAATGTAAACATCTATGTTGATGTTGTTGAGTCATTTCAGTTGTATCTGACTTTTTATTACCCCATTTGGGGTTTTCTTGGCAGAGATACTAGAGTGGTTTGCCATTTCCTTCTCCTCATTTTACAGCTAAAGAAACTGAGGCAAACAGGGTGAAGTGACCTGTCCAAGGTCCAAGGTCACACAGTTAGTGAGTATCCAGAAGAAGCCAGAAAGAGGAGTCTTCCTGACGTGGTGCTCTATCCATTGTGCCACCCAGCTGCCCAAACATATACATATACACATAGATGCTAGATGAGTAATATGTGTACATATTATTCTTGTTTTATATACACATGTGTATATATGTACATACATATATTCTATAGACAGATAACTCACCACATACATATGTGCACACATGGAGGTAGATACATATACATGTGAGTTTATATATACACATACATATATTATAAGTGCATTAGGCTCTATGGAAGTAGTCACTGAAACATTTCCCTGGTAGATCTGAAGTTTAAAGAAATGAGCCTAAGATAAAAGTTCTAAACGTTAGAACCTAGAAAGAAGCCCATGTTGAACTTGGAGACACTTCTGAGTCTCCTTTGGGGCCCCCCTCCAAACAGTCATTCCATTCAAAAACTAGCCAGTCAACAGGTATTTATCAAGTGCTTCCTGTGGGTGAGGCAGATATTGTTCAACAACAACACTGTTATAACAGACACAAAAGAAATATGAGGATGGTAGAAAATGGAATTCACTTCTTGAAAAATCTTTGATTTTTTTTTTTAATCTTGGAATTGTCATTTCATGGGCAGAAAGAATTGTAGGGAGGAAACACTCTCATTTCAGATCAGTTTCTATTGTGCAACTTGTCCTGAGTCACTGAGGGCTCAAGTCACAGTGTGTGTCAGAGCTGGTGCTGGACCCCAGTTCTTCTCTCATCCATCATACCACATTGCCTCTTGGGGTACCTAGTGATTCTTCAGTGGATCTGGAGAAAATATCACAGTTTAGCCATGTGATCAACAAGTCTATAGCAGCAACCTCTTGGGGGGCAGCACCCACATCTCACACAGCCACCAAGCTGATCTTTCTAAAGCAGCATCTGACCACACTACCCTCTGTTCCATACACTTCAATAGCTCCTTCTCTCCTATAGACTAAAATACAATTCTTCCATTAGGCATTTAAACCCTTCACAATCTGGACTCAGTCTACTTGTTCCAGGCTTGTTTCATATTTCTTCCTTCTCCTGTCCCTTAATCCCCACTGAGCACACCCTACAAGTGAGACAATCTTTGTTACCTTTGTATGCCCAGTAGCTAGCAAAGAGCTGATACTTAATAAATGCTTGACGAAGTTTCTTTAATTTTTTTGTGGTTCACCTAGCCTGGAGCCACATGTAAGCAATAAAAATCTTTTAATGGTAACAGTTTAATCCACCAGTGGCTTGTTTTCTATACTGATCTTTGTACCAACCATACATTTCTCTAAAAGGCTTCAGAAAGGAAGGGGAGTTAGGGCTAGAGATGTTCATGCTGTTGATGGAGTTTGGGGTTTCAGTCTCTGGCAAATTTCCTTTTTATTAGCATGATCATGTATTCCAGTTTTCTTGGGATTGGCCTCATTTATGAAAATAAAGTAAAAATCAGTTCACGGAAGCTAATTTTAATATGGCAGCAGTGTGCCCATGTGGGCAAATAAAAATGGTTTGATTCACCGATGTTCTAAGAATGGAATTTAACCCCTGCTCTCTCAGTGACAAGAAGCAAAATGAATGGAGAGCTGGCAGCCTAGGTCAGTCTCTGAACGTTGGCCAATCCCCTTTCTGATGTGCTGCTGGGTAACCCTAGCCAACTCACTCAACTTCTCATTGCTCAAGGCAATTTTCTAAGACTCTAAGTTGCAGAGAGTATGACAGCCTACACCTGGAACTTGTTATATCACACGGCTCCTCTCAGTTTCCTCATCTGTCAAATGAGCTTGAGAAGGACATGGCCAACCACTCCAGTATCTCTGCAAAGAAAACCCCCAATGGTCATGAAGAGTCACACAGGACTAAAAACATGGAACAACTGCCTGAAGATGAGAGTGTTTAGAAGGGCTTTGAATGGCGGCTTGGGAAGCTGCTGCAGGTTTGTTTAAATGTAGAGAGAGTTAGAGGATTGGAGTGAGGTGAGAAGAGAGCAGGGAGATGGGCCATGGAGTCTAAACCACCTGCAAGTCTGGCCTAAGGAGGCATTTGTGCTAGGATGCCTTCAGAGTATCCGAAGACAGGATGAACACAGATTGTTTCTGCAGCAAGTCTGTTAGAACTAACATTCACAGGGCTTTACAAATCTTAAGAGTTTTACAAATATCTCATTTGGTCCTCACAACAACTTGGAGAGGTAGGGCAACTATTATCCCTATTTTCCAGATGGGGAAATTGAGTCAGACAAGAAGTTAAGTGACTTGCCCAGCTAGTAAGCACTTGAGGGTGCATTTGAACTCAGGTCTTCCTGACTCTAGCACTCTCTCCACCCCACCTACCTGCCTCATGACTGGTACTGTGTATGCAGGGATTGTTGTCTCCCTGACCTGGCAGTTGGTAGGAAGTGGCCTTCGGTATCTCAGTCTCTGTTTCCTCTATTGTAAAATGAGGGAATTGGACCAGATGATCCCTGAGGTCCCTTCCAGGTCTACATCTGATGATTCTGGTCCCTTTAGGGACAAACAGAATGTATCTAATCACTCCTTCCATGGGGCAGCCAGGTGGTGAATGGATAGAGCACCAGTGCAGGAGTCAGGAGAACATGAGTTCAAATCTTCCCTCAGATACTTGACACTCACTAGTTGTGTGACCTTGACCAAGTCACTTAACCCCAATTGCCTCATCCTGGGTCCTCTCCAATCATCCTGATGAATATCTGGTCACTGGATTCAGATGGCTCTAGAGGAGAAGTGAGGCTGGTGACCTGCACAGCCCTCCCTCACTCAAAACAAAGTCAAGTGCAAGTCATGTCACCATTTCTGTGATGGCAGGGTCTTCTTCAGTAATGACAGATGAACACACACAATCACTCCTCTCTTCAAAGATGTGCAGAGAGAAGTGAATCTGTCACGTTTGAATTCTGGTCTCTTCCAGGCCAACTAGACATCTAGCTTCTTTGTCCTAGACCCAGATGGCAGGAATTTGAAGCTCTTTAGTAGGGACTAAAGTGGATTTGGACCCGGGAGACCTGGGATCAAATTCCATCACTTTGATGACCTCTCCCTGCCTGGTCCCATTCCTCTATTCCTGCCTCTTCGCAGAGGGGAAGTTGTCTCTCCCTTTAGAGTATAAGTTCTTGAGGCCTAGATTATTTTTTATTAATAAATAAATTCATTAATAAACCACTAACTTATTAATAAATTCATTAGTCATTAATTGTTATATAACTATATCATATAACATGATATAATATATAACCAAGTAGTTATATATTATGCAATATATAACCAGTTATATATAATTGTAGCTATGTTATTTAGTATATAATTAGTGATGCATTATATAATATATGGTTATATATAAATTATATAGTTTTATTGTAGAGTTAAGGAGGCAGCTACATGGCTCAGTGGATAGAGCCGCTGGGCCTGAGGAAGACCTGAGTTCAAATCTGGCCTCAGATACTAACTAGCTGTTTGACCCTGGGCAAGTCACTTAATTTTTGTCTTTATTCATGGGAGAAGAAAATAGTGAACCCTTCCAGCATCTTTGCCATAGAAACCCCATGAACAGTATGGTTCATGGGATCATGGAGAGTCGGACATGACTCAATAACTGAACAACAAAAATTATATCATTAATTAATGGTATATTGTAAGATGACATGCTATATAGAGTTGTATTATATAAGGTTATATATAACAATTATGTTATGTAACCATATAATAATGAATGATTATGAATTAATTAATTTATCACCAGTACTTAGACCAATGCATGGTACATAGTAGGTGCTTAATAAATTGTTATTCAAGTTTTGTTTTATTGGACTCTTTGGATTGCTCATTTTAAGTCACTTTACATCTCTGTCACATGTGGGGGTTGGACCAGTTGAGTGATCGAATGCCTCCCAGCTGCCCTAAATCCTGGAGGTCATGGCCCTGCAGGGTGCTCTCCACCAGACACTTTCCAGCCTGTCAAGGTGTTTTGAAAAATGTAGCACATAATAGTGAACATAATCACCCATAGTGCTCAGCACCTCGGAGGACACAGACAGGGTAGGACTTGTGAATTCAGTGGTGTAGGGGACTCCCAAATGAAGAAACTCTGTATCCCAGCATACCTCAGCACCTTTTCTGCAATGGATAGCCTTCACGTGCTGTTGAAGAGTCTAGGCAATTTGCCCAGGGTCACTCTTCCAGCCTATGTCAGTACTTGGAACTGACCCAAGGTCTTCTGGGCTCTGAGGCCTATACTACCCACTAGGTCATGCCGCCTCTTACTTAACATGTAGTAAGAGCTTAAGAAATGCTTTTCATTTAGATGACATCTGAGTAGAGTAAAATTGTCCCCTCCAGAGTCCTTGCAAATAGGTCTCTCTCTTGACAGAGCCTAAGAGTGCATTGGATTTCTTGAGTTATCATATCACACTACTGACTCTCATTAAGCTTGCGGTCCACTAAGCTCCCCAGATCCTTTTCAAAACCACTACTGTTCATAAACAAACTAACATAGTCCTTGTTACCTGATGGAGGGGCTGAGTGTGATGGGTCACCATAATGTCCACGAAGGGGTGGGGAGAGGGCACCCATTCCAGGCTGGGGTTGGGAATATGGAGGGGTAGCGACGTAACCTTGTTGGCTCATGGTGAAAGTTATCTCATTCCAGATCACAGGATTCTTCTAAGGCTGAAACAGAAGAAAGACAATGTCAGACCGAAGGGCTGAGTCATTCTGCTTCTAGAGGAAAAGGACATTCTGTAGTAGTTGGAAGGATACTGGGGGGACCTGGGCATCTGCCATGGGAGACAATCAGTGCATCCTTTTATCGTTAAGCATCATGCATGTCATGATAGCTTCAGCAGAGCAGAAAGGCTAAATGATTACAACTAGACAACAAACACTATTAAGTTCCTGCTGTATACCGACTTAACTGAGTATCCTGTGGGTGCCAAGAAGATACAAAGATTAAGGTCCATTCCCTGTAGGAGCTCACAATGAAGTAGGGAGGACATAGGAGCAGTGGTCAGCACAATTGCCTTCCAAGCAGGTGACCTAGACTTAGCTTTAATTTCCAGTCAACAAGCATTTTTTCAGGGCAGCTAGATAACTCAGTGGATGTAATGCAGGGCCCAGAGTCAGGAAGACTTGAGCTCAAATCCCCCTAAAGATACTCACTAGCTGTGTGACCCTGGGCCAGTCACTTAACCTTTCTTTGCCTCAATTTCCTTATCTATAAAATGAACTGGAGAAAGAAATGCCATATCAATCTAATATCTTGCTAGGAAAACCACACAGAGGGTTAAGAAGAGTGAGATATGATTGAACAGCAACAAGGTAGGCTATGAGGAATGATACAAGTCAGTTCAAAGGTCCAGTGCTCACTCCTCCTCTGATGTAGACTGCAGGCTTTGAAGATTATGTGCCTGAGTCCCCCTTGGGCGGGCATCTGTATGGCTCACATTCTTGCTTTTCTTTTAAGGAAATTCAAAGGGAATTTATTAAAAATGCCAAGATTGGAAGCCCCTGGGACAAGCCTACATCTCAATCTAATAAACGAAGAAAGGCCTGCTGGGTTGTAATAATGGGAACCTTCAATAAATTAATTCAATTAAATCATCAACAGGCATTTATAAGCATGAGCCAGGTACAAAACCAAATGCTAGGGATTCAAAGAAAGCTAAAATCAATCTCTACCCTCAGGGGGCTTACCTTTTAATGGAGGAGATAATGTAACATATGATATATAAGTAAACTGTTACAAGGTAACCTGGGAGATGGGGAGAGACAGCACAGCTAGAAGAACCAGGAGAAACCTCTTGAAGAAGGCAGTGTTTGAGCTGAGTTTTGAGGGAAGCCAAGGATTCTGGGAGGCAGGAGAGGATGCCCAGCATGGAGAAGGAACTAATACAGCTTAGAATGTGATGGTCAGGAAGACCATCAGGCACAGTCTGATGTGTACCCTGGGGAAGATCCAGTGAATTAAGGTCAGCCCAAGAGAGATGGAAACTCTGGAACTGAATTGTGAAGGCAAAAAAGAAAGAAGAAAAATTGGAATTGTCCAAAGGAAGGGAGGAATGAAAGGACAGAGGAAAGGAAGGAAGAAAAGAAAAGAAGAAAGTATCTATTAAGCGTGTACTATGAGCCAGTCACTGTGCTAAGCATTTTTACAAATGGTATCTCTGTGATTGATATCCAGCCTAAGTGGAGAGATCATTCCTGGGCATTTGGCTTCCCTTGTTGAGACTTTAGTAACAGGTCCACATTGATTTCCTCCACTGCTATGCAAAGAGGTACTTACTGAGTCATTGTCACAATCTTTGAAAGATCATAGAGAACCAGATGATTACTGTCCCTCCCTCACCCAGCCCCAAATTAGAGAACGTATATCCCAATTTTTTTTAAAAAAGGAAAGGGAGTCAATAAATGATAGGCCATTGACTTTTGATTCCTGGCAAACTTAGAAAATGTGCTATTAAAGGGATAATTGGTGAAGGAAGGAAGTGATGAGAAAAGAGCTGTCCTGGCTTCAAGATCCAGGTATGCCAGACTAACCTTGCTTGCTCTTTATTGTAGGGTTACTAGCTGGCAGATCAGCAGGGTTATATAGAAAGTCTATCTGGATTTTAGCAGGCATTTGACAAAGTCTCTCTAAGCTTGGAGACAAAGTGGAATGATACAGACTGACAGAGCAATTCAGCAAATTATAACCTGGTCAAATGGCTCCAAAAGAATCATTGGCAATTCAAAATCAACTGACTGACTCACTAAAGAATAGTTGTTAATGGGCCTAATTTGACTCAAAAGGAGGCCTCCATTGGAACTTCTGGGGATGGGTGCTTGGTTCTGTGGTTCAACATTT
This sequence comes from Potorous gilbertii, assembly GCA_028658325.1. Classification (NCBI taxonomy): domain Eukaryota; kingdom Metazoa; phylum Chordata; class Mammalia; order Diprotodontia; family Potoroidae; genus Potorous; species Potorous gilbertii. The sequence continues at coordinate 125,057,368 of CM053774.1, read as the reverse complement.
TCACCAAGGACTGGGATGAAGACCTAGATAAAGGTCTAGATCAGGGCTTCTTAAATATTTTCTACTTAAGACCCCTTCAGCATTCCCTAAACTGTGGCTCACTATCCTTTACGGGATTGTGAGCCACAGTTTAAGAAGTTCTGGCTAGATGGTACATTCATTTCATTGGCAAAAAAACATTACTGGAGGAAAATAACCAACAGACTGAATGACAGACAAAGGGTTCCAAAGGATCCTGACAGGTTAGAGGGGTAAGAAACCTGCAGCCTCAAGGCCACATATGACCCTCTATATCCTCAAGTGCAGCCCTTTTACAGAATCCAAACTTCACAGAACAAATTCGGATTTGGACGTTTGGATTCCGTCAAAAGGCCACATCCAGAAGTCCAAGGACCTAGGAGGGCCTAGAAAAACGTAGAAGGCCACATGTGGCCTCAAGGCCATGTGTTCCCCACTCCTGGGTTAGCATACTGAATTGAATCAAGTAAGATGCAAGTTAATGTAATAATAATAAGCATATTACATAAATATAATAGAAGTGAATAATCAATATAAAGCCTTATTACCCTTGAGAGCAAACCAACAAACCACCAAAAAACTCCCTTCACAGATCCGAGATGGCAGGGTGCACAACTAGATAGCAGGTCTTTTGACAAAGGTTCAGGGTCTTTGATGGGTTACTAACTCCACATGAATCAACAGAGTGACATGGAAGTCAAAAAAAGCTAATTCAACCTGAGGGGCCTTAATGGGGCCCAAGACTAGAGAAATAGCACAGTCCACCCTGATCAGACAACATCGAGAATACTGTATTTCACTCTGGGCATCACATTTTAGGAAAGACATCGATAAGCTGGGAAGTATCCAGAGAAAAATGACCAGAATGGTTCAAATCAAATGAAGAACTTTGAATGAAATAAGAACATTCTAACTTGAAGAGGAGACTCTGTGGGATATGATAGCTGTCATCCAACTACAAAGGATAAATATTGACCTGATTTTTTAAAGAGAAAGGGAGTAGAGTGTATAAATGGTGGGTCAAAGAGTTTGACTTTGATTCCTGACAAACTTAGAGAATGCATTGTTAGAAGGATAGTCGGTGAAATCCAATATTTGGAGGACTGACTTGCAAGAGAGATTAGACCAGCTCTACTGAGCCCCAGAAGGCAGAACTAGGAAAAATGGGTAGAAGTAGGAAAGAAGCAAACTGAGGCTCAAGTCATGGGGAAAAAAAACAACTTTCTAATAAAGGAGAATGGGCTGCCCAGGGGACAGGAAGTGCCTGCTCATAGGAAGTCATCAAAGAAGGAAGGGGGAATTTTTATGCAAGTGTGGGATTCAGCTAGACAGACTCTGAGGTCCTTTCCATCTCTGAATTTATGTGATTCTGTGAATGTGACAGAAATGAAAAATGCCCAGCATCAAAATCAACAGGATTCAGAGCTGGGACAGACCTTGGGGGTCATAAAGTCCAACACTTTCATTTTGTCAATAAAAAAAACTGTAAACATTTGCCCAACGTTTGAGCTAGGTAGCTCAGGAGATAAGAGTGCTGAGCCTGGAGTCAGGAAGACCTGAATTTAAATCTAGTCTCAGACACTTAGTAACTGTGTGACCCTGGGACATGACTGAATGACTGAAGAATACAAGTAGAAGCTGAGACTTCAAATCCAGGTCAGCTGGGGGCTCTTTCTATCCTTCCATATTAGTGCTTAATCAAAGTCATGGGTCATAATTTGGACAAATGAGGGGACAGAGTATACTCAATCTTCAGCTACCCACAGCCTACCTGAGCGAAGTAAATAGCAATGATGCCTAGTGGTTAGTGATTACAGCACTGGTCTAGGTGGGTAACAGCCTTTCAAATCCTTACTAGCTGTGTATGTCACAACCTCTTTGAATCCATTCCCAGCCTGCTGTGAGAAAGGTCCTGGCCAACCCCAAAATCTGTAGGAAGGTCAATTAAGAACTTGTTAGGAAGATTTTAATTTCTCCCTTATGCATAAGATGATGTTCAGTTTCCATGGATGTCTACAAAAGACCAGGCAGGGGAAAAGGGAAATTTCATAATAACCATTTGTGGTTTGGGTCCCATTTGGATTCTTCTCAAGAATTGGACCTCAATTTATCCTTTGGGCAGAATGGGCACAGTGGAAAGACTCAAATCTTGGCTCTGACATTTTCGACTCGTTTGACCTTGGGTTGACTTGCCCTTTCATGGCCTCAATTTCTGCATCTGTAAAACAGGGAAGTTGGGCCAGTTTTTCCTTCCAGTCCTAAATCTGTGATGCTAAAATCTTGTCTGGTTTCAACAAAAATAAGAGCCATTCTTAAGTTGATAAGGAATCTATTTTGCCATGTAGTTGAAGATGAAGTATACAGGGCATCTGGAAGTCTGAGTTCTAGTCCTGACCTGCCATTCAGGAAATCCACTTTCTGCGCGTGCCTCAGTTTCCCCACCTTCAAAACGAGCATGATGGTTTTTAGAGCTCTTTCTGTTCTCAAGATCTTGGATTTCTTCGAAATACCTTCTCTTTTTCTCCGATTTGCTCCTCTTAGATTTGGATCTCTCCTTATCCTTCATTTTTACAGATAAGGACACTGAGGCTCAGAGAGGTTAAGGGGTTGCCCAAGGTTAGAGCTAGGATTTCAAAATCAGGCCACCTGGCCCCAGATCAGGGGTCCTTATCATGGGGTCCAGGAGGTTTGAAGATGCCCCTGAACTTGGTTTTGGGGGAAAAAAGAACATTTTGATTTTCACTCACCTTTGACTGCCTTTCTAATTCACTACTGTTCATTTTCTGCATTTAAAACCTCTATTCTGAGAAGGGGCCCAGGGCTTCCTCCCAGCCTGCCTCAGGGATCCAGGGCACAAAGGTGGTGAAGGATCTCTGCCTGGAGAAGCCAGCGTTCTTCCCAGATCACCGGCTGCAGTCCTCCTGGGAAGGCTGTTAGAAATCAGACCTCTGCTAAGGGGACCGTGGGAGTGCCCAGCATCCTTACCATTCCGGGTCTGCAATCCCCGCATTTGTCTGCCTGGTATATTACTCTGCACTCCCCCATCGTGATCATGTAAGAGCATTCATCACAAGCCGATTTCCTTCCCTTGCATCCAACAAGCTAGCGTGAGCAGGCGAGGACAGGACCAAAGGCCTGTTGGCGGTGTCCTTTGTCGGGGACGCTTACCTTCCCTCCTCCCACTGCTAAGCAGACAGGGAGACGTGGCAGCCTGAGCTTCGGTCCAGCCTATCCAACTGGGCACCTCGGAGCGGGGTCGGCCAGGACACACCCCTGGCGGCCCGGCCACCTGCCCCCGCCTGCTCACCTGGGGCCCCGGGTGCTTCTCGATAGTGCACAGGAAGGGGCTGGGATCCGGCTCCCTGCAACTGGGGGAACTTTGCTTCCTCTCTCGCCCAGCGCAGGCTGCCACGTCAAACTTCCCGGCGCATCACACACACATACACACGGACACAGACACACACAGACACATACATACTCGCACACTGACATACACACACACACACATACTCACATACAGACACGCACAGACACATACATACTAGCACACTGACATACACACACACTCACATACTCACATACACACACAGACACACACACACACACAGACACACACACACACACACACACACACACACACCCCGAGTTAACACGGAGGACCCTGACTCAGCGGGAAATGGGCATACAGCGGAGATACCCGAAAGGGAATCCTCGGAGGGAAGTGGCCTTCAGCCCCCGAGACCCTCGGACCCCGAAAGCCACGCAGGCGTCTGGACAGCAGATCCCAGAACATTAAAGTCCCGACCCCCGATCCTGTCAGTGACTCAGACGGTCCCTCATTCCACGGAAACACTGGGGCTGGGGAGGGAGGAGAAGACGCCCACGGGTGTCATGGGAGGAGGACGTGGGTTCGAATCCAGCTCTGACGGTTCGACCTTAGGCAGGTGAGCGAGTCTCAGTTCCTCTGGTGTAACAAGCAGGGGCAGACCCGGGCATCGCCGAGTCCTCGGAGGACTCGCCTCCCGGGGGCTCGGGACACTGGGGGCCCAAGCACGGGGCGCAGGGAGGGGGACCCGCAAATCGAGGGCCCCGCGCCGCCGGGGTCCCGCCTGGGCTCCTTACCTGGCCGGCTGCGGCTGTTCGGCTGCGCTCCGCTCCTCCGCGCTCCTCCGCCCACCGGCCCTCCCGCCGGCCCGCCCGCCCGAGCAGCCAGTGCCACGTCAAAGCCTGCCCGGCCCGCGAGCGCGGCGGCGGGAGAGCGCGCGCGTGCCCGGAGCGGCCCACGTGTGCGCGCCTGAGGGAGGGAGCGAGGGAGGAGGGAGCGAGGGAGGAGGGAGCGAGGGGAGGAGGGAGCGAGGGAGGAGGGAGCGAGGGGAGGAGGGAGCGAGGGAGGAGGAAGCGAGGGGAGGAGGGAGCGAGGGGAGGAGGGAGCAGGCGCTGTGTGGACCACCTTCTCCTGCGGCGGCGGCTGCTCCTCCCGCCCTCCCCCTCCGCTCGCCTTCTCCTCCTTCTCCTCCTTCTCCTCCTTCTCCTCCTCTCCTCCCCTCCCTCTCCCCTCCCCTTCTCCTCCTTCTCCTCCTCTCCTCCCCTCCCCCTCCCCTCGTCTTCTCCTCCTTCTCCTCGTCTTCTCCTTCTCCTCCTTCTCCTCCTCTCCTCCCCTCCCCTTCTCCTCGCCTTCTCCTCCTTCTCCTCCTCTCCTCCCCTCCCCCTCCCCTCGTCTTCTCCTCCTTCCCCTCGTCTTCTCCTCCTTCTCCTCGTCTTCTCCTCCTTCTCCTCCTTCTCCTCCTCTCCTCCCCTCCCTCTCCCCTCCCCTTCTCTTCCCCTTCCTCCTCCTCCTTTCTCCCCTCCTCCTCTTCCTCCCTCATGCCCTCCTCCTTGTCCTCCAAGCTCCCCCTTTCTTCCCCTCCTCCTCCCTGAACTTCTCTGGACTTCCACCCCCTCCTCTAAAAAGGGGGAGACTGAACTCAGCACGGCCCAAGCTTCCTCTGCCTCGGAATCTCTGATCTTGGGTGATTGGGGCAGGTCTCTCACTCAGGGCCACAGTTTCCTGAAACAGAAAGGGAAGCTGGAGCAGATGCGCTCCCCTCCGGGAGGAAGGGCTCCGGGGACAGCTCCCTGGTACATTTCACATGTATCCTAACGAGTTACTTTTGAGATACATTGGCTTCAAGAAGAGACATTGTTACGCCCCGGAGGGGCAACATGTATAGACCGAAGGAGGATCCGGGCGGCATCCGGCCAAAACGGACACGGCCCGGAGAAGAGAGAGAACGGCAGTGCAGGAGCTCTGAGGAGATGTCCACGGGAAGCCCCTCATTTCTTCAGAGGAGGAAATGCACAACCGAAGAGAATGAGAGACTGCATCAGCAAGAAACATGGACTGAGTGCCTGCTGGGTTCTGGGCACGGGCTAAGCCCCAGAGACATGAAGACAGCGCAACGAGCCCAGCCTTCCAGCATCTCCCGGTCTAAGGGTGAGACAGCAGGGAAGCAGCCACGTACATGCAAGCTAAACACGGGAGGAATGGGAGGCGCGCTTCGGCCCAAGCAGTACCGGGATGGGGGAGGGAGACTTCTGTAGTCATGGCACCAGAGCCGGCTGGGATGTAGGCCAGGCCTTTTATTCGGTATTACTCAGGAAGTGAGTGCCAGAGTCACAACTCTGGCTCCAAACCCAGGACTCTCGCCATCATCCTAAAGCTACCTACAAATGACTTGGCAACTGTAGGCATGAAGATTGGGCTTCTGAATGGGTGGCAGGCCTCCAGCTGGGGGTTACCATGCATACGCATTCTAGCCTTAAGAAGCAGGATCCAGGGCTGAGTTCTGGGGCCACACAACCGGCAACTTCTGATGTGGCTGAGAAATTGGAAATGAAGGTGGCAGAAGTGGAACTTAGGAATTGATCTCTCCATCGTGTTCTAGAATCTGGGCTGGACTGGGTTGTGACCCATACCCAGTTGATATAGGTAACTACAGGGGGTGTGTCAGCCAGATAATTACAAATAATCCAAAACTGATGACCATTAGGACATATAGATATCTCCTTTAATGAAAGAGGTAATGACATTTAGATGAACAGAAGAGAATGTTTCTTATTAAAGGAAGTTGACAAACTCTGTTTACTGTCTGAAGATGTACACACACACACACACACACACACACACACACACACAAAGTAGTAAAAGGTGGCATTCTTAGATGGATCCTATATAATGAATGCAGCTCGATTCTACAGATATGAACTGAAAGGAGTCTGGGATTTGGAGTTAGAAGATGGGATCTCCCATTTTAGCTTTCCCACACCCTACCTTGATCTTGGGAAAGTCTCAACCTTTCTGTATTCATTTGTAGAATGGAAAGGTTAGACCAGATGGTCCCTAGACCCCTCCTTTTAGCTCTCCTAGGGTCATACATCTAGAACTGTAATGAATCTGAGACACTATCTAGTCTAAATTCTTCATTTTTCAAATGAGAAAACGGAGACTCAGAGGTGCCCAAGGTGGCAGGTTGTGTGACTCCCAATCTAGCTTTCTTTCTGCTGTACCATGAACTGCATCTATGACCTGATAATCTTATATATGGTATATGTAGATGATGCCCATCATCAGGGGATCCTTTGAGTAGTTCCTCCAACAGTGTTCACATAGTGAGCATGGGCATGTGGTGGTACCATGGGTAGAACAGTGGAAGATCTGAGTTCAAGTCCTGAGTCAGACACTTCTTAGCTAGGTTGGACACTAGGTAAGTCAATTAACCTCTGTTCCTCAGTCTCCTCATCTATAAAATGGTGATAACAGTGCCTACCTCCCAAGATTGTTGTAAGAATCAAATAAGATAGCATGTGTAAAGTGTTATGCAAATCTTTTATAAAAATTAATTTTTAAAAATTAATTTCTTATACTTTTATTTCCAAACTGCATCCCTCCTTTCCTCCCTACCCTATATTAGAGAAGACCACTGTTTGGCACAGATAAATAAATATATATAAAACCACACTATGAGTACTTCTATTTATCAATTCTTTCACTGGAGGAGGATAGCTTTTTCTTTCCTAGGTCCTTCATAGTTGATCTGAGTATTTATAACAGTCAGAATAACTTGGTCATTCATAATTATTCTTTAAACAATATTGCTGTTACTATATACATTGTTTTCCTGGTTCTGCTCATTTCACTTTTCATTATTTCATTTGAGTCTTTCCATGTTTTTCTAAGATCACTGAGCTCATCATTTCTTATAGCCCAGTAGTATTCCATCACAATCATATACTGCAACTTATTTAGTCATTCCCCAATTAATGGGCATCCCCACAGTTCCAGTTTTTTCAGACATAGAGGGCTGCTAAAAATATTTTAGAATATATAGTGGTCATCCAGTTTCTTTCTGAATATCTACAATGATTGGAGAAGCCACAACCTCACAAGGCATCCTATTCCCATTTGGAAAGCTATAATCTTTAAAGTGCTCCTCTTTATACTGAACCAAAATTTCCCTCTCTGTATCAGTTATCTATTAGTACAGGTTCGTTCAGTTGGGGCCATGCAGAACAAACTTAATCTCTGCTCTACTTGATATCCTTTCAAAGATATGACAGTAATCATGACCCCCAGTCACCTTCCTCTTCTTCAGGCTAAATATCCTTGGCTCTTCTGCATGAAAGGGTGAGGATTCCTTATTTATATAAATCACACAAGGTTCAAACTTCAGAATCAATCAAGAGTATAAACTAGGTTCAAATGACTGATCAGTTTTGGAGGCTGAAGTTCTTTGATCATTCGATGAAAATAAATGACACCACATAGGAGTTAGCTCCTAATTGACTGAAAGGATCGAACAGACCTCTGGCCCTGTGAACATCAAAGCAAGCCAGTTCTGAACTGAGCATTCCAAGAAGGAACAGCAGCGATGAGTCAACAAGCAGGGATAGTCCTAGAGAGGAGGAAGGAATAAGGAGGGAGGAGGGAGTTTCTCTCCCACTCTCCCTGATTGGGGATGATCTTGTGAACTGGACAAGGCTAGAAGATGTGGATTCTCATTGTCAGGGATAGAAATGGCAGCAGGGCCCGCATCAAGAGCCAGGCAAACAATCACACTGAGGAAGGACATCTTCTGGACTTTGCAAGGACACCAGCTGTCCGAGCCCTCCACACTGTGCTACACCCCTGCTGAAGTTCATGAGGACTCCACAAAGGAAACAAAGAATTTCTCACAATCAGGAGCTCTGAACTCCCTAATTTTGAGCCTGCTCCCCTGGGACCCTGTCCCCAGGAAGAATGATTTTTCTTTCTTTTGTTTTGGTTTGGGCAGGGTAGGGAATATGACATGTAACAACTGCTCTTACTATATTTTCCTAGCAAATGTCTTTTTTTCCCTAAAAATTAATTAACTTGGGTCAGCAAATTGGTAATTGATGAGGAACACATCGTATGGGGAGTTGTCAACAGCAGTGATGGAAACTATAATTCCCTGGGATCACTCTAGATCACTGAGAAGAGATGTAGTCAGCTGTGCTGTCTGTGCTAGTGCGGGGGTGGGGGGGAATTGGTGCCCTAACATGGACGCTGTACCCCCAGGGCATGGTTTGTACTTACCCCACCATTCTGGTCTCTGTCTCATGTTCCAGCATGTCAATTCCCTTCCTAAATGTAGCCCAAAGAACTGGACAGCATAGTTCCAGATATGGCCTGCCCAGGACAGGGTGGCATAGTAATTCTGTTCATTCAGCATGAGGTAGTAGAAAAGGTAGCATCTCTGGAGGCAAGTCCAGATGTTCCCACTGACCAGCTTGTGGCCTTGGACACATGGGCTTTGGTCTTCTTATATTTAGAATGAAGGCCATGGAGTTGATCGCTAAGCCCTATCAGGCCCCACAATCCTACGATTCTTACATGACATTAACCTTTTGGGATGACTCAGGGTCACACTGTTGACTCTTGTTGGCTTGGCAGACAGACTGCCCAAACTGCCCCCCAAATCCCACAGAAAATGCTGTTTATTAGGGCTCCCTCCTTTAGGATGAGTGCTCTGGTTTACTTTTCTGAGTGTATGTGCAGGGATTCCTAGTCGGGCTAATAAATTCCATGCTATTAATTTGTCCCCTTTCCCTGGTTTGTTCAAATCTTTCTACATCTTGGTTTTGTCATCCAAACTGTTAACTGTTCCTGCCAGCTTTGTATCATGCAAATGTAATAAAGCATGACATTATGGCTTGATAGATATGATGGAATGAATAAAGCCAACATTTATTATGCACTTACAGTGTGCCTAGCACTGAGGTTCCAAGAAGGGGAGACAGACCATAGGGGAAGGGGTCAGTTGCAGGCAAATGGAAAGAGCCAGGCCATGGTCCTTAGGGTCTAGCAACAGACTGGATGACAAAGCCTAGGATTCTTAGGATACCATAGGAAGGGAGGAAAGCAAGTATCTATTAACTGCCTACTGTGTGCCAGGCACTGTGCTAAGTGCTTTCCAGGTGTTATCTCATTGGATCCTCACAGCTTTTCTGGGAAAGAACTGATGGAGTCTGAATGCCGATCAAAGTAGACTATTTGCACTTTATTTTTTAAAATGTTTTTCTTTTCTTGGTCTATTTTCTCTTTTGCAAGATGACTAATATGGAAATATGCTTTACATGGTTGCACATTTATAATCAATATCAGATTGCTTACTGTCTTGAGGAGGGGAAGGAGGGAGATAATTTGGAAATTTTTTTTAAAATGAAAATTAAAATTGTCTTTACATGAAATTGGAAAAAATAAAACACTATTAAAACAATAACTTCTACTACTACTCTCCGAGGAGGAGGTTATTAATGATCCTCATTTTAGAGATTAAGTGACTTGTCCAGGGTCACACAGCTAGTAAACTCGAGGCCAGATTTGAACTCAAGAAGCTAAGACCCGGGGGACCTCAGGAAATGATAACAGGACGGGATGGAACAGCAATGAGAGAACCTGATGAATGTCTCCCAAGACCGATTGTTCCACTTCTATGTGAGCATTTATACCTTTGAAACGGGCAAATGGTAAGGCCCCCGTGCTTCTCCATTTTACTAGAAAGGTTAGAACTGGTGATCACCTCCTCATTCAAAGGGTATGAACATGTCCTCAACCAATGACAACTGGAAAGGGGATAGTGAGCCCAAAGGTGGTAGTGGAGGAGGCCTCTGGGGGTGTGGATGGGAGGAGGTCAGCATTTAGTTAAGAAGTATGTCCAACACCTAATGAGTATGGGATTATAGGAGCTGCCCCTTAGAATATATGTGACTACAAGAGGGTTGAGGAAGAAGAGAAGGACCTTAGATGTCTTCATATGGCCCCTATCCCTGCATTTAACACTGAAAAAAACGTCAACAGAACAAGGCCAAGGTACACCTCCCTGTCGACTTCTTGTCTATTAATCAACAAACTCATTCTTCCTACTAGTTTTGAATCTGGCTAACTTTCTCATCCACACTGCATTTCTTTGCCTTGTTTGTAAAGAAATCATGAGAGACTTTATTAGGTGTCCTCATGAAATCAAGATAGATGAAGGCCGGAGCATTCTGTTAATCTACCCTTCTAGGAAGAATGTCAAAAAAAGAAATCAGATTAGTCTGGCAGGGCTTAGTCCTAATGACTCTGTGTGCTGGCTCTGTGTTTACTGCTTCCCTTTCTGAGAGTCTGTGAGCCATGTGTTTAACAAATTTTGCTGGTAATCAGCACAGCGCTCATTCATTCATAGTTTATGAAATTCATTCTCTATCCCATGTCTAAGTGTTTCTATGGCTGGCCATATGTGAGGAAACCAGTCTAAATCTGTGTATGGGGGTCAGAAACTCTAGGGTCTAGTCCATCTCCTTTGTTTTCTAGATGAGAAACTTGGGCAAAGTGAGGTTAGGCACCTGTTCCAGGATCACACAGAGAGGAAGTCCCCCAGTCACTCAGCTGGCAAATATCAGAGGACAGAGTTGAGATCATCTCCAACTGCCACAACTGGTACTCCATCCACACTCCACACAGCTACCATTTTGTGTTGCCATTACTTTTTATGGTTGGGTCTCTCCGGTTTTCTAAATCATTTGCAATGTTAAAATGTTTAGTTTCTATCTGTGTTTTCATCAGTGTATCAAACATCTGGTGTGAAAACCTCTTTGAGTGATATAAATGATCAATTCTGTGACTTAACAGTCCTAGAGAGTTTCTCAGGACAATAAGGTTAAGTGATTTGCCCAAGGTCACACATGTTAAAATGTTTAGTAGGTTTGATAACTCCCTTCCCCCTTTAAGAATTCCTTATTCTTAAGCCAAGAAACAGTCTGACATATAAAGAAGAGGTTTACACCAAGTGGGGCTTAATCATTGTAACTGAATGAAATTTATTGAATTACAGCAGATTGAACTCCAAGCTTAGACAGTGAGAGAACCCTAAAAGAAAATGGTACAAAGGGAGCTGTGAATATAGTCAGAGCTGGAAGAGACAAGAGGTTACCGATAGCTGAAGAAAAACAGTGGCCCAGAGAAAGTAAAGTGACTTACCCAAGGTCACACATCTGGGTACAATGGAGCACAGAGGCAGCTAGGTGGCTTAGCAGGTAGAGTTCTGGGCCTGGAGTCAGGAAGACCTTAGTTCAAATCTGGCCTCAGACACTGGCTGTGTGACCCTGGGTAAGTCACTTAGCCTCTGTTTACCTTAATCCACTGAAGAAGGAAATGGCAAAATGCTCCATTATCTTTGCCCAGAAATCCCCATTGACAGCACTGGTGTCCTGCCGTGCACAGGATCACAGATTCAGATGGGATGGAACAGCAATGAGAGAGCCTGAGGAACGACTCCCAAGACCGATTGTTCCACTTCCATGTGAGCATTTATACCTTTGAAATGGGCAAATACTAAAACCAGAGCTTGATGATTGCTTCATTGCCTCTAGATTTGAGAAAGTGATGGGGAAAATCTTAATAATGAAGTTTAAGCTTCCATGTCTCTTGTGCATGTTCCTCCGCCAAGGAGAAGTGTTAAACACTCACCAGCTCTGCTCTGTCAGAAGCTCACTCCAGATACCCATATATACAGCAGTTATTTTTCCCTTCACCCCTCAAAGTTGACTCATTTTAAGCCTCCCCGAAAGGTCCAGCCCAGCGCTGGTCTCACAAACCATTCTGCCCTTAGGTATGGAGGGGGAAAAGCCTGGAAGGGAAAGAGCCTGGAGGTGCTGTGCAGAGATCTAGGTTCAGACCCTTATCCAATACCTACAATACTGTGACACTGAAGAAGTCACTTTTTCTCTTGCAGCCTAAGTTTCATCTCTAAAGTGGGGGTACTAATGTTTCAGCTATCCATCTCATGAGTGGTCAGGAGGATCACACTCTGCCATCTTAACGAGGCCAGATAAATGTGAATTCCTACCAACGTTAAAGGTTTCTTTCTGAACTGGCCGTCCCAGTTTCTCAGGAAGATGGCAATGATCTTTTGCCCTGGTGACTAATTAAGTGTCCAGGGTGAATTGGTGGGCATACATCAACAACTTCAGAGGTACTAGAGGTCACAGCAAGGCAGAGACTAACAGACTAGGTCAAGACAGCACATTTGACCTTGAAATGGAACCAAAGCTTGTCTCAAGTAGGAACAGGAAGACATGCCATGTTTATGATGATGAGGAGGGTATGAGAGGAAGCCTGAAACAAGTTGGAGCAAGATTTGGGTTTAGAGCCCTCTTCTGACAGATGAGGACCATGTGAACCTGGCCTAGTCTTCCAGTCTCTAGGCAACCCTAAGACTAGAAGGGGCAGAGAAGGTGTCAACCTGAATTGGTAGGGTCAACTTCCTCTAGCGATGAAGTCAGAGTCCCAATCCCTATTTTTAAAGGTACTTCAGGGGGCACAGTAGACTAGAACTGATCACTTTCAGTGTGAGAATTTTACAGCTCAGAAATCAGCAAGTGTTATGCATTGGGGCTTTATTTATTATTTTCTTGATTGTCTAGATTTAAGAGAGTGGTAGAGAAAATATTAATGCAGATCATATTGGAAAGCATGGTGGATATTTTCCCCTCTAGAAAGCCGGTTGTTAAATGCTCACCAGCACACAACTGAAGTGGGTGAAGTGGAGGGTCATACAAAAGGAAAGTGCTTTACACATGGATGTGAACAACAAACATTCACCTTTAACAAACATTTAGAAAGTCTGTGCCATGGGCAAAGCCCTATGCTGAGGTCATGAAGCCGAGCCCCACCCCAATCTGCTAGACCCTTCCCTCTAGGATGACCTGTTCTTTCTGTTCTCTCATATGTAGTTATTAGCACGTTGTCTCCACTGATCCTTTTTTAACAGGAGCTCCTGGAGGCAAGGACAGCTCTTGCCACTCTTGTATCCTCAGTGCTGGGTACAGTGTCTAGCACAGAAGACGTATTTAGTAAAACCTTTTGACTGACTGTGGGAAAGCAACGATATTGAAAGAAAAGCAGAAATTTAGGTTTGCATGAGATTGGATGGCACTCCGAATGCCAAGCTAGGGAGTTCATATTTCATTCTGATCCAGCAAGGAAAATTAATTTCTTTCCTGTTAAATGATCTCTTTGCACACAGAACAAGAAGATAAAAAGAAAAAAAAAGGGTAATAGTTTTTCTGCCATATCTTTTCAACCTGAGAAATGTTTTAATGAAAGACCTGTTTTAATCACATCCTTGTGGTTATCTGACTTCTCTTTTGACCTGTTTCTTTGATCCAGACATAATTTCACATGAAGTCCCTGAGTTGGAAGGGATATCAGAGGCTCCAAATCTTCAATGTACCAGAAATTTGAGAAATGGCCATCCAGCTTTGCATGGGGGCTTCCAGAGAGGGAGAACCAGCCATTTCCAAAACTGCTTTGGAGAGATCCAAGAGTTAAGACGTTGTTTCTTGGCCATTTCTCAATTTCATCCATTTCTTTTTTTTAATCCATAATTTTTCACATTTGTTTACTTTATTTTTAATTTATGGAATAAAACAAGCATCTCCATAACATAGTATAATAAAAAATGATGATTGTATGTGAAACTGCAAATTGACTATGCACAACTTTTAAAATATATAACAATCATCATGTAAATTTCTTTTTTTCTTTTTTCTCTTCCCTCCTCCCATCCTAGAGATGGCCACCATCAGACACAAATAGTAGGTAAAATCATTCTCTACATACTTCTATTTTATCAGTTCTTTCTCTGGATGCAGATGGCATCTTTCTTCATATGTAGTTTATAGTTATTTTGGATATTTATAATAGTCAAAACGACTTCTTTGCTCAAAGTCATCCTTAAAAGAATATTGCTTTTACTGTATGCAATATTCTCTTGATTCTGGTCATCTCCTTCTTTGCAAGTCTTTCCATATTTTTTCCCAAGATCATTGGGCTCATCATTTCTTGCAGTGCCGTGATGTTCTGTCACAATCATATACCACAACTTGTTCAAGTCATTCCCCAATGGATGGGCGTCCCTGAAATCTCCAGATCTTTGCCACTACAAAGAGAGCTGCTATAAACATTTAAAAACATACAAGTTCATCCATTTCTTCTAGTCCTGTCCTCTGGGATCTAGCAGAACATTCTCTAATCCCTTTTCCAAGTGACATCATTAGATCTTTAAAGACAGCTATCATCTTTCCCCTCCTTGTTCTCAAAAAAGAAGATCTCTTCTTTTCCTAAGTATTCCTTTGGTTCTTCATCTGATCCTCATATGTCTTGATTTTGAGAACTTTCACCATTACAGTTGCTGGAATGTCCAATGTCCAACAGTCCTCTCCAGTCTATACTCTGAACCCTCCTGACTTTCTCTTTCTCTGCCATGCTAGATAGAGGTACCTTCTCCCCACCCCTTAGTTTGCAGTTTCCTTTTGTCTGTTGTCTTCTTTCATTAGACTGTCTTTTTGCTTATATTTGTACTGCTAGCACTTAGCACAGGGTCTGGCACATTGTAAGCCCTTAATCCATGCTTGTTGATTTTCTAAAATATGGCACCCAGAACTGAGCACGTTGCTCCAAGACTTGGAATAGGTTGGAGTAGGTTCAATCACTTCATTCATGGAAAGTATCCTCCCTCGCAGGGCAGCCAAAGAACTCTTCCTCTAGAAAACTGGCAAGGATGGTCAATGTTCCCTATTTCTTAGGAAATGGAGCCACATCCAAATGATATTATCCTTGAAATAAAAGAAGGAGAAATGGGACTTTTGACCTTTTGTTGATAGATGCATGTGAAACCTCTGTGCAGCACTGAACACTGCTAAATGTCCTACTCTCTTGGATATTCTCTTTTCTTTCCTTTTTATAACCCTATCCTTTCTTGGTTGCCTTCCTATCGGCAGAGCCTCTCTTATCCAGGCTCATTCTTATCCTACCCTCCCACTTCCAATCACAATTGTGATGTGAAAGTAGAGAAAGGGATACAAAAAAGAGATATTTTGATGGAAATGAAAATACTTGATTACTAATTGGGCTGAAAAGATTTAATGATAACGCCAAGAATGTGAATTTGTCTTGGTGATAGGAGGGATGGTGGCAGAAGAGGAATGAGGAAGTTATGAAGGAAACATACATTTATTAAGTACCTACTGTGTATCAGGCAATTTACAAATAGTATCTTATCTGATTGCTTACAACAACCCTGGAATATTAATATAGTAATATTATCACTATTTTACAATTGAATAAACTCAGGCAAACAAATATTAAGTGATTTGCCTGGTGACAGGGTCGCACATGTTGAGTTTAAGATACCTATGGAACATCCAGTCAGAAATATTCAATTGACATGTGGCAATGTGGAACTGGAGTTCTGAAGAAAGATTAGCATTATCCATGTGTATGTCAGAGCGTCATTTACATAGAGATAGCAGTATGGAGCCATGGAGAGAGGAATGATGCCAGCAATTCTTGATGCCAGACCAAGAAATCCTCTTTTCCCCATCTCCTCCCTCTCTTCTGAAAGGAAACCAAATGTCCCTGAGGGCTGTTTGCTGACTTGAACATCTTTATTTCCTCCTGGGGTAAAGAAGCTTAGTCTGTCTTGTTAAATATTCATCATGATGAAAAAAATATTGGTTAACATAACTTGAGCAATTATACTTTACTCATGGCTTAGAGAGAGAAAGGAAAGGGAGAGAGATAGAAAATACCCTGTTTGGAGACAGGAGCCTGGCTACAGGATCAACAGAAGCTGATCTGGGGCTTGGAGAAAACTTAGAATAGATGGGAAAAGGGAAAGTCCAGTTTTGGATTGTGCAAAACTGGCAACAAATTTCAAATTCATATACCTCTAGAAGTGAGATCATGAGCTGGTAAGAACAGCAGTCCTAAAAGGAATAAAGTCCATGTCCTTCCTGTCCATTTTTTCATTGGCGGTGATCATTTGACACCTGGCTCTGAAAAACAAGTCATACTCCATAGAGGGATGGGAGAAGTTACTTGAAAAGGCGAAACTGACTTTTTGAAAGGGAGCAATTTGGACCTGTGCCCTAAAAATTACTAAGTTGAGCATACTCTTTGATTCATGGATACCATTCTGAGGTCTATACAACATATAGGGCAAAGAAGGAGGAAAAGGACCCCATGAAGACCAAAATAGTTATGGAAGCTCTTTTTGAAGTATCAAAGAAATGGAAAATAAAAAGGAGTCTATAAACTGGGCGATGGCTGAACAAATTACAGTATATGAATGTAATGGAAATTACTGTTCCATCAGAAATAATGATGGAACTATTTCAGGGAAAGCAATGAAGACTTGTATGAACTGATGAAGAGTGAAGAGAACAGAACCAAAGGAACAGTTTAACAACATTGTAAAGACAAACGTGAGTTTAGTATGTTCACTTACTACTATATGTTGTACACCTTATCAATCCCGCTGTTCCAGCCCTCTATTTCTTAGCCAGTACCAGGCTGTTTTGATGATTACTATTGCATAATATAGTTTGAGATCAGGTACTGCTAGGCTGCCTTCCTTCATATTCTTTTTTTCCCCATTGATTCCCTTGATATTTTTGACCTTTTGTCCTTCCAGATGAATTTTATTATTTTTTCTAGCTCTATAAAATAATTCTTTGTTTGATTGATGTGACACTAAGCGAGTACATTAATTTGAGTAGAACTGTCATTTTTATGACATAGGCTCAGTCTACCCATGAGCAATGATTATTTCTCCAGTTGTTTAGATCTGTCTTTGTGTGGAAAGTGTTTTGTAATTGTGTTCATATAATCTTTGGGTTTCTCTTGGCAGGTAAACTCTCAAGTATTTTGTATTGTCTGTAGTTATTTTAAATTTAATTTCTCTTTTTATCTCTTACTACAGGGATTTGTTGGTAACGTATAGAAATGTTGGTGATTTATGTGGGTTTATTTTATATCTGGAAACTTTGCTAGAGTTGTTAATTACTTCAACTAGATTTTTAGTTGATTCTCTAGGGTTCTCTAAGTATACCATCATATCACCTACAAAGAGTGACAGTTTTGCTTCCTCATCACCGATTTTTATTCTTTCAATGTCTTTTTCTTGTCATATTCCTATAACTGGCAGAGTAATAGTGGTGATAATGGACATCCTTGTTTCCCTGATGTTATTGGGAAGGTTTCGAGTTTATCCCCATTGCAGGTAACGCTTACTCTTGGTTTTGGTTGGATATGACTTATCATTTTAAGAAAGGCTTCATTCATTCCTATGCTTTCTAGCGTTCTTTGTTTTGTTTTAACAGGAATAGATGTATTTTGTGAAAGGCTTTTTCTGCATCTATTGAGATAATCATGATTTCTGTTGGTTTCGTTATTGACATGGTCAATTATGCTGATAATTTTTCTAATATTGAACCAGACCTACATTCCTGCTATAAATCCCACCTTGTCATACAGTATGATCCCTGTCATATATTGCTTTAATCTCCTTGTTAGCATTTTATTCAAAATGTTTGCATTAAGAGAATCAACTAAGAAAATTAGTCTATAATTTTCTTTTGCTGTTTTTGCTCTCCCTAGTTTAAGTATCAAAACCATATTTGTGTCATAAAAGGAATTTATTACAACTCCTTCTTTACCTATTTTTTGAATTGTTTATATAATATTGGGATTAATTATTCCTTAATTATTTGATAGAATTCACTTGTAAATCCATCGGTCCTAAGGATTTTCTTTTCTTAATGGAGTTCATTGATGGCTTGTTCAATTTCTTTTTCTGAGATTGAGTTACTTAAGTATTTTATTTCCTCTTCTGTTCATCTGGGAAGTTTTTGTAGGCATTCATCCATTTCACTTAGATTATCAGTTTTGCTGACATATGATTGGGAAAATAAATCCTAATAATTGCTTTAATGTCATCTTCACCAAAGGTGGTGCATTCACCCCTTTCATTCTTGAGACTGGTAATTTTGGGTTTTTTTCCTTTTTTTAAAAAAGCAAATTAACCAATGATTTATTTATTTTATTGTGAGTTTATTTATTTATGTGGGTTTATTTTATATCTGGAAACTTTGCTAGAGCTGTTAATTACTTCAACTAGATTTTTAGTTGATTCTCTAGGGCTCTCTAAGTATACCATCATATCACCTACAAAGAGGGACAGTTTTGCTTCCATAAAACCAGCTCCTCTATTAATTCAATGTTGTTTTCTTTTACTTTCAATTTTTAATTTCAACCATTTATTTTCAGGATTTCCATTTTGGTGTTTAATTGGAGATTTTAAATTTATTCATTTTTTTTAGTTTTATGCCTAGTTCACTGATCTGCTCTCTCTCTTTTATTGGTGTTTGTGTTCAGAGATATTCAGAGATTCTCTAAGTATTTCTTGGGTTGAATCCCACAAACTTTGGAAAGTGGTCTCGTTGTTCTTACTAATGAAATTATTGATTACTTTTACAATTTTTTTCTTTGACCCACTAATTCTTTAGGATTAGATTATTTAGTTTCCAATTTTTAATCTATGCTTTCATGGTCCTTTTCTAAATGTGATTTTTGTTGCATTATGGTCTGAAGAGGATGCATTTAATATTTCTGCTTTTCTGCATTTGTTTGTGATTTTTTTATACCTTAATACATGGTCAGTTTTTATGGAGGTACTATATACAACCAAGAAAAAGGTACAGTTCTGAGGGGGAAAATTGAGGTTCTCCACTTGTAAAGTTTTAATCTCTATTTCCCCCTGTAATTTATTTAACTTCTCCTTTAAGAATGTGGATGCTATGCCATTTGGTACATATATGTTTAGTATTAATATTACTTCATTTTTTACAGTGTCTTTTAACAAAATGCAATTTCCCTGATTAACCCTTTTAATTAGGTCTATTTTTGCTTTTGTTTTGTCTGATATCACGGTTGTTACCTTTGTCTTTTTTAAAAAATCAACTAAAGCACAACAGATTCAGTCCCTTATTTTAACTCTCTGTTTCAAATATGTTTTCTATAAACAAAATATTGTTGGATTTTGGTTTCTAATCCATTTTGCTATCTGCTTCTGTTTTATGGGTGAGTTCATCCTATTCACCTTCACAGTTATAATTACTAACTGTGCATTTCCTTCTACCCTATTTTCTTCTGTTCATCCATCTGTCTCTCTCTTTATATCCTGACCATCCTCTAAAGTCTGTTTTGCTTCTGTCCACTGCCTTCTTCTGTCTGCCCTCCCTTCTATTGCTCCCCTTTCCCTTATCTGGTTCCCCATTGAGTAAGGTTGATTTCCATTATTGTTTTGCCCTCTTTGAAACAATTTAGATGTGGGATGTTCAAATGTTGCCCCCTTCCCTTTTTTCCTTCACTGTGAAAGCTTTTCCTTGCATGGCTTTTTATTTCCTCCATTCTTTTCCCTCTCTTCCTCCTTCACCTACTGCATCCTTCTTTCTCATTTATTTTTTATTTCATCCCATCATAATTAGCTTATTCTTTTTCTATGTAGAATCCTTCTAACTGCCCTAATAATGATAAACTTAGAAGTTACATATATCATCTTCCCATATAGAAATGTAAACAGTTTAACCTTATTCAGTCCCTTATGATTTCTCTTTCATATTTACCGTTTTATACTTCCCTTGAGTCTTGTATTTGGAAGTCAAATTTTCTATTTAGCTCTGCTCTTTTCATCAGGAATGCTTATGAATCTCTACTTCATTAAATATACATTTTCCTTCTGAAGGATTATACTCAGTTTACTCGACAGGTTATTGTTGGTTGTAATCCCAGCTCTTTAGTCTTCTGGAATATCATATTCCAAGCTTTCTGCTACTTTAATGTGGAAGCTCTTTTTGGCTGCTTGAAGTTTTTCTCTATGACCTGGGAGTTCTGGAATTTAGCTATGGTATTCCCAGGAGTTTTCATTTTGGGATATCTTTTGGGTGGTAATCAGTGTAGTCCTTCAATTTCTCTTTTGCCCTCTAGTTGTAGGATTGGTTGTTGTTCAATCAGTCAGTCATGTCTAACTCTTTGTGATTCCATGAATCATGGCATGTCAGGCCCTTCTATCTTCCAAGTTCATGTTCATTGTTTCTATGATACTGTCTATCCCTCTTATCTTCTGCTTTCACCTTTTCCTTTTGCCTTTAACATTAGGATCTTTTGCAATGAGTCCTGTCTTCTTGTTTAACCTTTTAGTAAATGGCATGAATTAATTTAAGTATTGACTAACTTGATTTCCTTACTGTCCAAGGTCTTCTCATTGATCTTCTACAGCATCACAATTCAAAAGCCCTCAGCTTTCTTTATAGTCCAAGTCTCACAGTCATATATTGCTACTGGAAAACCCATAGCTTTGACTCTATGGACCTTTGTCAGTGAGGTGATGTCTCTGCTTTTTTGGTATGCTGTTCAGATTTGCCATAGCTTTCCTTCCACGGAGCAAGAATCTTAGTTTTATGGCTACAGTTGCCATTTGCAGTGATTTTTGAGCCCAAGAATATAAATCTGACAGTGCTCCCATTTCTTCTCCCTCTATTTGCCAGAAAGGGATGGGACCATTTGCCAAGATCTTAGTTCTTTTGATGTTAAGCTTTAAGTCAGTTTTTCCACTGTCTTCTTCACTCTTATCAAGAGACTTCTTAATTCCTCTTAATTTTCTGCCATCACAGTGTATCATCTGCATATCTGAGATTGTTAATATTTCTTTTGGCAGCCTTAATTTCAGCTTTTGGTTCATCTAGCCCAGCATTTCCTGTGATTAAATAAATAAGGTGATAATACATGGCCTTCTTGTACTCTTTTTCTATTCTTAAACCCATCATGTTTGATTCTGTTACTTCTTGGCCTTCATGTAGGTTCCTCAGAAGATAAGTATAATCTGGTACTCCCATCTCTTTGAGGACTTGACACATTTTGTTGTGATCCATACAGTGAAAGACTTTAGTGTAATCAATGATGCAGAAGTAAATGTCTTTCTGGAGCTTCCTTGTTTTCTCCATAATCCAGTTAATGTTAGCAATTTGGTCTCTAGTTCTTCTGTCTCTTGAAAACCAGCCTGCTCTGCAGATAATTCTCAGTTCACATGTTTCTGAAACCTAGCTTGCAGAATCTTATGTAAATCTTACTGGAGTGTGAAATGAGTACAGTTGTTCAGTAACTTGAACCTTCCTTGACATTGCCCTTCTTTAGGATTGTGACGTAAACTGATCTTTTCCAATCCAGTCTCAGTTGTTGAGTTTTCCAAATTTGCTCGCATATTGAGTAAAGTACTTTGAATAATATCATCTTT
>CM053774.1:124991016-125035176 GCA_028658325.1 Potorous gilbertii | reverse complement strand
GGCTTTTGGCGGCAAGCTTGACTGCTCTTCAATGGGGCCTTATCTGCTGGTTCTCATGTGGGGGCAGGGCCGCCTCTCAGGCTCAGTTCCCTCAGGGGGTTTATACAGAGATCCTTTGTAGTGGAGCTGGGGTGGAGCTCCAGCCCACTCTGGGAGTCTCTGGCTGAGCTGCCTCTGCCTTTGGCCGAGCTGCCTCTGCCGCAGCGGCCGCTTCCCAGGGGGTCCGAGTCCCGGAGATCCCCCACTCCCCTCTCAGCCCGTCTCTCTCACTGACCTGTGCGTCTGTGGGTGGAGGGACCTTCTCGGCCACCGGAGATTCAGGTCCCTGCCGCCTGCAGGGCTCTGCTGGCTCCTCTCAGTGCCTCGTGGCTGGGGCGGGGGAGGGGAGCGCTCGGCCAGGCAGGGCTCCGCTCCCGTGTCCGGGGTACCTTTGCGGTCGGTTCTTCAGGGTTCTCTGCAACAGAAATCTCCTTCACTGTGTTGCTGCGTGGCCTCCACTGCTCCAGAATTTGTCAGGAGTTCTTTTTATAGGAAATCTATGGGCTGTGGGTTCGGACCTAGCATAGGTGAGTCTTTCTACTCCTCTATCTTGGCTCCGCCCCCCCTGAATGACTAATTATTATTTTTAAAGAACTATTTCTTCAGTGAGGTTTTAGACTTCTTTTTTCACTTGACCAATTTTCCTTTTTAAGTGGAGTTTTGTTCCTTTTTAAAATTTGACCAATTTTGTTTTTTGAGGTGTTATTTTCTTCAGGTTTTTTTGTGTCTCTTTTACCAAGTTGTTAATCATCTTTTCATAATTTTCCTCCTTTGTTCTCATTTCTTTACCTAATTTTTCCTCTATGATTCTGATTTTGAAAATGTTTTTTTAGCTGTCCAGAAATTCTTGTTGAAATACTGTGTGTTTCACATTTTATTTTTCTTTGAGGTTTTGTTCATAGCTGTCTTAACTTCATTGTCTGCTTGAGTCTGGGTTTTGATCTTTCCTATCACTATAGTTGAGTTCTTTTTTTTGGTTGTTATTTGCTCATCTTCCCAACCTATTTTTTGATTTTGAACTTTATGTTAAAGTTGGTCTCTGTTCTTGGCACTGGAGAATTGGAAGTGGGTGGAGGACTCTGTCTCAAATTTCAGGCTTTTTCTCACTGCTCTTTTCAGAGTTAGTTCTGCTAGTCTGGAAGTTTTCAGTGCTTCCAAGGTGGTATGATCTAGGGAGAGGTGTGGTCATTGCTTTCCTGGTTAGCACTTTGGTTCTTACTCAGGAAGAGTTGCTATTTCCTTAGGATTGCAACTGATACTGCTGATCTGGCCCCTTCTCTCTTGGGATTGGAAGAGATAATGTTCCTCAGGATTCCTAATGCCTTGTGACCAAAAGTGATGTTGCTCCTCAGGGCTCTTGCTTCCTCCTGACTGAAGGTGCTTGTTTCTGCCCTTGAACTATGACTCAGAAGTAGATATAGGCAATTAATTACCAAATGGCACTTGACTTTGTGTCTATTGCTAGCACACTACTCCCCTCTAATCTTTTTCTGACCAGTTGCCAGGTCCCCTTATCATCTCCAACTTGAGAGCTCCTGAAACAGATGCTTCTTCTTTTGTAAAACCTTAATTTCCAGCATTCACTTTTGTAAGATTTTGAGTTCTAAGTTCCCCCTTCTCCTCCTTCCTCCCCAAGATGTCATGCAATCTGATATAGGCTATACATGTACAATTATATTAAACATATTTCCACATTAGTCATGTTGTGAAAGAAGAATCAGAACAAAGGGGAAAAACCACAAGAAAGGAAAAACAAAAAACAAAGAAAAAGAGCATATTGTCTTCTTTGATTGGCATTCATGCCCTATAGTTCTTTCTCTGGATGCAGATAGCATTTTACATCAAGAGTTTTTTGGAGTTGTCTTAGATTCTTGCTTTGCTGAAAAGAGCTAAGTCAACCAAAGTGTATTAAAATACAATGTTGCTGTTACTGTGTACAATGTTCTCCTGGTTGGGCTCACTTCACTCAGCATTAGTTCATACAAGTTTTTCCAGGTTTTTCTGAAATCTGCCTGCTCATCATTTCTTATAGAACTATATTATTCCATTACATTCATATGCCACAACCTGTTCAGCCATTCCCCAAATGATGGGCATCCCTTCAATTTACAATTCTTTACCACCACAAAACAACGGGCTATAAATATTTTTGTATATGTAGGTCCTTTTCCATTTTTTATCATCTTTCTGGGATATAGACCTAGAAGCAGTTTTGCTGGATCAAAGGTGTGTACATTTTCAAAACCCTTTGGGCATAGTTTCAAATTGCTCTCCAGAATTATTAGATTAGTTCATAACGACAGCAACCATGCAGTGGTGTTCCAATTTTTCCACATCTCTGACATTTATCATTTTCCTATTTTGTCATGTTAGCCCATCTGATAGATGCGATTTGGTACCCTAGAGCTGTTTAATTTGCATTCTTTAATCAATAGTAATTCAGGCTGTTGCTGTGTCTGTCACCATCACCTAGTCCCACTACCAGTGTTTCATCTATATGGTATTCTGTCCATCCTCCACCTCTATGTCACCAATCTTTTTTTTTTCTGATCTCAGTTGTCTTGAGCTGTAAGAAGGTGTTATCTAACCTTTTGTTGTCTCTGACACTCCAGAATTCAATTTGAGATTTTATTTTAAAGTTGTTTGGAGGGGAGTGTTAGCAGAGCTCACCCAGTGCTTCCTCTATTCTGCCATCTTGACCTTTGCTGCCATATTTAGATCCTTGTCTGTTACATTCAGGTCCCTCCTGAAACTATGGTCAGATCAACACTGTCATTGCTTTATAAAGGGTATGGCAATCTACTCTCTTATGGCTTCATACGACATCTCTGTAATTTTCCATACAACATATCCTTCTAACTACTAATCTCCTGTATTTATTGTCTCCGTTACAATGTAACAATATCATCATATTGTTATATGACATATAATATTTTCATATAACAATAGTCATAATCTCATTGAGGACGGAGTCTGTCTCCTCTTTTGTTTTTGTATTCCTTAAAGCTTGGCACAGTCCTTGACACATAGTAAGCATGGAATAAATACTTTCAGATGGGTTCATTGATGCCTTTGTACTGGCCATCTATTATGCCTGGAATGCACTCTTTCCTCGCCTCTACCTCATGGTGTGTACTTTACTTCCTTGCAAATGAAGCCTTTCTTGACCAATCCACCCCAGATCTTATTGTCTTCCCTTCCTAAATAACTTGTATATATGTATATATATGTATATATGCGTGTGTGTGTATGTATATATGTATATATGTGTATATATATATATATATATATATATATATATATATATATATGTAGCACGGTTTGTTTCTTTGCTTTTTTTTTTTTTTTAAGGAAACCTCCTTTTCTTCAGGTACAGAGAGAAGGTTCTCAAAGCCCAATTGCACGAGTTTCTGGGAACTATAATCTGAAACAGACAATACTAATTCTTCCAATCCTAAGAGTGACAAAGAGATTATTGTGGACAATGTACACAGAGATACAGGGATGGAAGTGGGGGCCGCATGTTTCAAGAGCAAGGAATGGAAGAGACAGACATTGAGGAGGAATAGTGAAGACGGACCACTGCCCTGACTGATGTTGAGTGCAGCTGGGCATCTCATGATGGTTGGTGCCTTTTTTCACAGAGGCATAGCTTGGGTGCATGTCTCATTGGTACTGAACTTTACCCTGACCGAGAATTCATGTATATGTTTTAGTGTCTTTCCTTCCCTTTCTCTTCTTTCTTTCTGTCTCATTGGATGGATATTCATTTCAAAGATTATCTTTTCTTTAAAGTTATTTACTTGTGGTTTTAGCTATGACTTTAAGGTGACTAATTCTCTGTATAAAATTATGTTTGGTCACAACTACTTTTACTTGTATATTTTATTATTTGTGAACAGTAGAGCTGCAAAAGAGAGGAATAGTGTTTGGAGTTGGTATATATAAAAATTCAGAACTATTTGCCTTCCATTTAAAACACTTGGGGATCCAAGAAAATGAGAGAATCTTATTGATACTGATTTTTAAAAATTATTTTTTAATCCAATGAAGATCTATTTTCTCCCTGTGTGGGGAGAAATGTCTCCTCTCTGAGTTCATGGGATAGGAAGTTGCTGTCCAGGGATATTTACCACTCTACAGAAATTAAGAGGCAAAAAGAAACCTAGGTTTTATTCTGCTTAAGCATAAGTTCAGGCTTCAGAGTAAAACAATAAACCTGAATGAAAATTGGGATTCTAACAAGGCCTCTTACAGACAGAATTACATTTGAGTGATGGAGAAATAATTCTTCTACATTTTGCAATCTTGTACATTCCTCATAGGCCCCAAGAGATAAAGAGATTCCTAATCCCATGCTTCCTTCAGTGTTAAAACAGTTGAAAAAATTTAGCTAAATAGTCATAATCTCATGCATAAACAAATCTATTTAAATAGATTCTATAGGTAAACTAAGTCAGGTTGTAAGTTAAACTACATTTAGAGGGCTCACAAATAGATTGATGGAAGGGGAAAATTTAAATGTCACCAAGGAGTCAGGGACAATTGAGATTTTTCCTTTGGCTTCCTAAGTAATATTTAAGGCCTTAAGTAAATTTTTTCATCCTATGGAACATGTTTTGGTCAGATGAGGTTAATATTAATAGAAGATAAGTTTTCAGTTAACCAACAGTTGCAGAAGGAACTGCCCTGAACCTCAAATAATAAAAATTATTAAAAAGAAATTTAAAAAAATTAAAAATTTCTCATTACCCTCACAACCCTCCATGCAAAGAGAGTGCAAGATAAACAAAAGCCCCAGCTACAACCATGTAGAGTCAGGCAAAACAAATTCCTGCCTTGGTCAGGCTGGGGAAACAAATTGAGGTGAGCAGCCTCTTTCATCCAGGTTAATCCCAAGTCCTCTGAAACTGTGGTTGATCATTGTGTTGATCAAACTTCCTAAGACTTCCAAAGTTCCTTGTTCAATATTGTTGCCATTGTCTAAATGGTTCTCCTGGTTCTGTTCTTTTCATTTTGCATCAGTTTGTTCAAATCTTCTCAGGTTTCTCTGAAACCATACCCTTCATCATTTCTTATAACCCAATATCCAAACCCAATTTATATACCACACTTGTTCAGCCACTCCACAATCGATGGTTATTCCCTCAGTTCCCAATTCTTTGCCATCACAAACAAAGCTGCTTTAACTATTTTATATATGTGAGCCTTTTTCCTCTTTCTTTATGGTATAGACCTCATAATGGTCTGATATTGATTTTTAAAATATATTACATAAATGTCCTAAAATTGATTAGAAATGGGAATTCTTTTCACTGCCCTTAAGCTAAAGTAAATTGACTACTACTAGTAGGAGAAGGTTCCATTTTGGGTTTGTTTCTTTCCACATTGTTCCCCTTTTCTCCTTCCTCTCCCCCCCATGCATGCACAAAGCTTTGTGTAGGGGTGGAGTCAAAGTTGGTAACTAGAGATTAGGGATTGCCCAGTGGGAAGAGAAATAAAATGTCGGTACAGTCTAGCAACATTCAGATCTCAAAGATAAGGGCCAGAGGAGTGAGGAATAACCACCTCTTTCTTTCATATTTGCCTTAACTCTCCAAACCTAGACAATGGAAAGGTTATGGATGTATGATTACATATATATATTTCTTCTTCCCTTCCCCTAAAGTATAAGATCTTTTAGGCCAACAACCAGGTCATGTTTTATCTTTTTGTCCCTTATGCTTAGCACCATGTCTTGTATGTAGTGCATGCTTATTTTGTTTATTGTTTCTGGATTAACTAATTCATCAATTACTTAATATTTATCTATTGTTTTTGGAATATATTGGTAGGTCATGGGGAGATACAGACTTTAAATAAGAAGGGTCCTTGTCCCTTTACTAAAGGAGCTCAGGATTTAGTAGGGAGAAAAGAGACCACACAGATTTTGCCTCTATTGTCCATTAGATGATATGGACATTTGAAAGATGTCAAACAAAATACCCCATGATATCTGAAAGGAAAGACTGTTACTGACTGGGTGGATCAAGGAAGAGTTCCTAGAGGAGGTCACATTTGAATTGGATTTTAAAGAACTGATGGAAATTCAACTGATTAACATTAGGTATAAGACAAAACACTGGGAAAAGGATGGAGGCAGTCAGATAAATGGCACAAGTGGAGGATGGAGGGAATACTAGTTTGGTTGGAGTTGTGCTCTTGTGCTTTATTGTTTGTTTTCATAGAGGACCACAACATCAGGAAGATGATGCCATGACTTGCGAGTGAATTGGATTTGCGTAAGGGAGGGCTTTTCTATGGAAGGGAATAATTTGAGATAAGGCTGGGAAGGAGAACTATACAAAAGAAAAAGGAAAGATGGGCTGCTCTCTGATTGTGAAAAGTTCCAAGCTTTCCCCGATTTACTGCTTATCGTCCCAGCCCATTTAGGCAGTTTGTTATGGGAAGCCAGGATGACAGATTACAAATAAGATGGTACAGAAGAATTTACTTATTTTAGAGGGCTGCAGCTTTGCATTTGAGAAAAAGTGTGGTTCCTAAAATTGATTTTACTTTCTATTAACTATTCCCCCTTTTTTGTAGAATAGTTTGATAGGATTACGTAATAACATCTCATATTTTGTTGACAGAAAGAGGCCTGAGTTTTGACGTCCCAACACCATTCAGTTGTGGATAATTCAGGACATGTAACGCTTTTACTTATTTTGCCATCCAGTATGGAAGATCACATTTCTTCTCATCTGAGGTCAAGATTTGTTTTTTAAATTGATGGAATGAGATTAAGGAGCTTTTTAAAGAAACAGTATGCCACGACAAATTGTCCTTCTGTAAAATGTAAATGTACTCCATGGGCGGAAGCAATCAGATGAAACACATTTCTATAATGCTGTTAAGGTTTATAAAGCACTTTCCTCACACTATCTCTTGGAGGTAGAACTCTTAACCAACCTTTTTTTTGTTTTATTTTGTTTTGTTTTGTTACAGATGAGAAAACTCAGACAGGTAAGGGGACTAGCTCAGGGTCCCATAGTAAGCATTTGAGCTATGATTCCAACTATAGCTTCCTGACTCCGAGTCTCTTTCATTTTCCACTGGGATTTAGAAGTTGACAGATTCAATGGGCATTTCTTTTAATGTGCTTTGGTATTTCTTTTAACTATGTGTATATATTGATGTTCTGTAAAACATCAATATTGCTTATTTGTTGCTTGTATGAGAATTTATATATAAATTTGTATATAAATTATAAATTTATATGTAAATTACACAAATTAATATATATATATATATATATATATAAATTTTATGTAGAACAAACACTTTTGTGATTGAGTTTCTATGCCATATACAGAAGCGTCTAAAAATGATAACAAGATTCAGATTCAGATGAAATGCAATGCTGGTCACATTGGTTTCAGATGGTGGTGAAGAAACTCACTTCCATCTTACAGAGAGGGGGTGGGGTAGCTGTAAGTGTCATGTATGCTTTCAAAATCCACAGTCTCTGGATCAGATTGCTTGACTCTTTTTGTTTTGGTTATGAGAGTATATGGATACTTATTTGGGAAGTGATTACAGTGTAAAAAATACAGAAATAATACATTAAAAAGCATTGGCTGGAACCTTCAAATGAATTTTTAGGCTGTTATAACAAATCCTTTTCACAAAATCCTTCAAATTGAGAACACAATTTTTTGTCATTTATTAGTTCTAATGTGATTGATTCTACAGCTACAGAAAATATTTGCTGATTTAAAAATGTTTCATATCTACCACACTTCTACATACTTTAAAGTGCTTAATCCTTAGACCTTTGGGCCATTTTAAACATAAAATAACATACTCTGCCTAGGCAAAATGGTGCCTGGGACAGGGCTGTCTCATTCTTCTGTCTTCTTTCCACTGAAGGGGGTCTTGTGAGATCTCAAAAGGCAAACAACATCCCGAGAAGCCCCAAGACACAGCCCCCAAGCCTCAGCAGGAACAGGTCATCACCTCCTGTTCAAGGAAAAGACTGTCCAGGTACTTGTGGTATCCAGAGCAGCAGAAGCAAACAGGCCACAAGGGAGAGATCACCAGCAGATATGCTTGATGACAGTAGAGATAGAGCATTTCCCTCTATATCCCCTCACCCCCTATCGGAAAGCTCTGGGTTCCAGCTGTGATGCTGTCTGTGGTACTTACCACCCATGTCCTAACTAACATTCCAGTGCCTAAGGCAACTCTCCAGACAGTTAAGCTGCAAAGGTGTGCTGACCTGCATGGGTAGAGGGAGTTTCCTCCTCTGGGAAGTCCTTATTCTAATGAACTCATGAATCCAGTCCCTATCATTTTTAAATGACAAAGTTCTGCTGGACTCCAGAGAGCAGAAGTTGGAGTTGGGATTATATATGGAAAAGAGGCAAAGATTGGTTTGAGGGAATGTATTCCAACCAGCGTTTGTTGTAGAAGGTCCCATGGGAGACTCTGGAGATTCAAAGACAAACCAAAAAGCCCCCCAAGTCCTCAGGAAACTTGCATTCTACTGGAGTATGGGAGGAGAAGTCGGGGGTGGACTTTTTTAACAATTAGACATGCCACAAAAGTAGAATGAATAATGAGTAGAATAAGAAAAAACTGCTTCCCCCTCCCTGGAGATCTTTCAGCAAGACTGGATGATTCCTTGTTGGGTCTGTTTCGACATAGGACCTGGACTAGCTGACCTCTGAGGTTAGTCCTAGCTAAGATTCTGTGACAGGTGACTAACGGAGCTAAATTGTCTTTTTCAGACCTTGCATGTTATCCTTATTTGTCAAATCTAAAATGAATCAGACTGGAAGATCCCTCCTCAGGCTTTCCTCCTCCCACGCAACTTTTGAGCCATAGTATCAGGGCACAAGATGATGAAACTGTGCCCCTGTTTCATCATCTATAAAATGAAGGTTGAGCTCAGTGACTTTCCTTCTAACTTTAAAATCTCTTTGACTCTGTGAGTTTTTAGTAAATTTTGGGGGTAGGGACTTATGCCACCAACATTTGGACCAGGTCAATCAGTGCATTTCAATAAAAAATATTTAATATGTAGGGGACCAGCTTCCAGGCTGGAAGCCTTTTCTTTTTTTTAATCAAGATCCATGTCCAAGCTGAACCCCTGGGCTCACCTGGATCCCCAAGACGTTCCTTATCTTCCTTAGGGTCCTTAGCCCTGGTATTTTCTGATCCTCTACTTAACGTGTCAGGAGTGCTCCACCCCCTCACCTCTACCCCTCACCTGTCTTTGTGACTGAATATCCTGCCCCTGCACCGTTTCTAGCTTGATCCTAGCTCACAAATCCCAGTGGGTTTGGACCAGACAGATTTTAGGAATGCAGTGAGTCAGATGATCCTGTGAGCTGATCATTTGTCTGCCAGCAATGCTTTCTCTGGAGACATAACCAAAAACTAAAGATGTTGGAATTAGAATAATTAGATTATTTTAGCTAACACAGTGCTGGAGCTAAATCTCAATTATTGTACTAAGCAGTAACAGTTAAATTGAATAAATGGTTAAAAACCAGTCACCCTGACAGCCCTGAAGAGGAGTGCTTTTTAACCTTTGCTTCCCTGCTCTGACTCTGAAAGGACAAGACATTGCTGGAGGCAACCACAACTTAGTGGTAGGTTACTCTGACTGCCTGTTTGGCACCTGATTCCCTCTGTGACCTTGGACAGTGATGCTAATCAATCAGAATATACTTATGCATTTATTGTTTACTATGTGCCAAGCACTGTATTAGATGCTAGCGATACAAAGACCTAAAAACAACAACCTTAAAATGGAACACTAACTGCCCTCAGGGAGTTTATGTTCAGAGAACATGTACACATTGTCTAAGCATAGATGAAATAAATACAAAATAAATACTTGGTAAATTTAGGGGTGGGGAGTATAAGCAGCTGGTGGGGCTGGGGCAGCAAGTCATGAAAGTCTTCTTATAAAAAGCTGGATTTTGTAGCAAATGAGGAATTCTGTGAGGTGGAGGGGAGGGTGGCATTCATTCCTGGCAGAAGGTATAGCCAAGGCAAAGACGTGGAAATGGGAGATGGAGTGTTTGTGAAGAATTTTGAGAGGACAAGATTGGCTGAGGAGAGGGAAGGATAACGATGTGTTGTGAGGCTGGAAAGTGGGTTGAGTCTAAGTGGTAAAGTGCTTTAAAATGCAAACAGAGGTTTGGATTTTATCCTAGAGACATTAGGGAGCCACAAGAGTTTATTGAATAATGATACAGTTCTGAACCCAAGGAAAATCATTTGAGTCACTGGGTAGATTGACAAGCGGAAAGACTTGAAGCAGAGAGGTACATAGGAGTTACTGCAATGGTCCAGTAAGGGGCAATGAGGCCGAATAATGGAAGAGCCTCAGACCCCCTTGTGTAAAGTAAATGGGGGTGGGGAGGGGGGGACATGGAGGTCATGGGCTGCTACAAGGTCTCAAAGGTTCAAGAGTGCCTGAGGAATCTAAGCTTGGCCTTCACTGCTAAACATTTTTTATAAATTATTTGGATGAGGACATAGATGGTATAATCAAATTAGCAGATGAGATAAAGCTGGGAATGGTGGTACACATACAACCACACAGATGAATGGTCAGGCTCTGTAAAGACCCTGCCGGGCTAGAGCAAAAGTGATATTTAATAGGGGAAAAGGTAGCCTTAAACTTGGGTTCGAAATATCAATTTCATAAATTCAGAATGGGAGATAGTGGTTTATCTGAAAAAGACCCCAGGGTTTTAGTGGACCACAAGAAGGATTGTGATTCAGCAGTGAGATATAGAAATCCAAAAAAACCAAAGGGAACTTAGGAGAGGCATAGATTCCAGGAATAAGGAGATCGTGCCCCCTGTCTATTTATCCCTTGTATTTTAGGTCAGGCTCAAACAAGGCCAACTTCAGGATTTAAATAGTTTTACATGGGCAGAGACTATACTTTTCTCCTACTCCCGGAGCCAGGCAGGCTCCACTTGCCCTTTAGGGTTCTAGGATACCCTGAGTGGTTTAGGTGGGGGTAAGGAAGGGTCATCTCTTTACTTCTGACTTGGTTTGAGCCCCCACCAGCTGTGTTCTCTTCATTGTTAGTGGCCAATGATCAGCACCCTAATTCCGTTGAACCACTTTTACAAAGGTATATTTACTTCAAAGATAACAGCAAGAACAAGTGTCCAAACCTTTTCTCACTCCCTCAGGAGCATATTCCCTCCTACAACATTTCAATCTTGGTGGGGAGGGGGAAGGGATAGACAGACTGTAGTAAGCTCAACTTAGCTGAACTTGGCCCCACCGAATTTATGTCCAAAGGCAGCACTACTGCCTGGTTTCTAATATTGCTTGGTTGAAATCCCAAAGGTCACTCCTAGATCTTCTGGTCATCAGTGCGGCCTCCTTTCAAAACTCACAAGGTTGGAGGCTACACTCACTTTACCTAAAATGGGTGAGCACGTATGGATACACGGCTTCAGAGAGTGGAAAGTCTCACAGCCTCTCCACTCAAAGCATTCTCTCTCCTCCATGTAGAGAGTCACACCATCAAAGTGGCTAGTGTTAGCTGACAAGAGCCCTTTGAATGCTTCTGTAGCCATGCATTCTCCCATTCCCCACGTGACTAATTGACTGGAATCTGCCACTGAATGTCTGTGCAGGCTCTACAGTCTCTCCAAAGGACTGCCTTCCATCTCAAGAGTCCAGGAAAAGCCCTGATGGTGCTCAGTGGGGCACTTGTAGAGCCTTGGATAGTTCTGACCAGGCCAAAACAGAATGCCCGTGCATTAGTCTCCTGGAAGCAGGTCCTCAGCATCTTCCATGTAGGTGACTCCCTCTTAGGTAGGCCCAGGACACACCAAAACCATTTTATTCATAAAAGAAGCCAGAAATTCTAAGAAGTTTAGTTGTGGAGGGAACACTTCCTATGCATGGTCAAAGGCCTGCTGTTGACTGATGGAATGTTGTGTATGGGGCACCTACAAAGGCCAGTTTGGTGGAAATGTAGAGTTTAAGAAGTAATAATGTGAAATGAATCTGGAAAAGTAGACAAAAACGGAATACAAAACTTTTGAGTTTGTGTTTCATCCTCAGATCAATAGGGAGTCACTGAAGCTTCATGGACATGGGAGTGCCATTATTAGATTTGTTTATACAAAGATTATTTTGGCAACTGGAGATAGTTTACTTGATCCTCTTGCCTGTTTTAACTACCTGTTCTACAGCCTTATTTCTATCCTTCTCCTTCTTTAAAATTAAAAAAAACTTTTTGGTTGTATATCATTCATTTCTGAATCTCTCTCTCTCTCCCCCAACCCTTTTTTTAAAAAACAAGATTTGAAATGAAAGACAAAAGAAAATCAGTTCAATAAAACCAAACAACACATCCACTGCATCTGATAGTATGTGCCATACCTCATACCCGTAACTTTCTGCTTCTGTAAAACAAGAAGGCATGTAGATTTCTCAATTTTTCAACTTAATCATTTTAATTTTATAACATTCAATATCATTGTTCTTTTTAAAAAAAACCTTTCTGTTATCACTCTGGTTCTGCTTCTTTTCACCTATATTGACTCTAATTATTTGCAATCAAAAGAAGAGTTGCCATGAATATTTTGGTATATAAATGCAACTTTTCTGTCTTTGATATTCTAGGGGAATGTGGAATTCATTCAAGAATGTTTGGACAAAATCCCAGAACGTATTAGCAGTGTATTAGTATACTGGTTTTCCCCTCCAGCATTAACTTTTCCATCTTTTTTTCATTTTTGCCAAATTTGATGAAACTTTTACTTGTTTCAATTTGTATTTATTATTATTAATGACTGGGAAAACCTTTATTATAGCTTGCAACTCTTCTTTTTTTTAAAAAAAAATATTTATTCTTAGTTTTCAATATTCACTTCCATCAGATTTTGAGTTCCAAAATTTCTTCCCTTCCTTTCCCTGTCCCTACCGCAAGATGGTGTGCAATCTGGTATAGGCTCTACATATACACTTGTATTAAACATATTTTCAAATAAGTCATGTTGTAAAGAAGAATTAGAACCAATGGGAGAAGGAAGAAACAAACGAACAAAAATGGGGAGAGCAAATAGTGTATTTCCATCTGCATTCAGATTTCATAGTTCTTTTTCTGGATGTGGAGGGAATTTCCCGTCATGAGTGTTTTGGAGTTGTCTTAGATCTTTGCATTTGTAACTCTTTTCTTGCAAACCACTTATATCTTTTGTCCAAAGAGAAACTAGAAGATGGCTCTGTCTCAATTATTTGTATTAATTTCCTATGAATCTCAGATATCCGACCCTTAGTAGTAATATTTGTTGCAAAGATTCTTTTTTCCTCACTGGACAGTTTTCCTTATTATGTTAGTTACATTAATTTTTAGGCAAAAGTTTTATAATTTCACATAACCAAAATTATTTTCTTTTTCTCCCCTTATTTGATTAAGAATTCTTCCCTAGCTAGTTGTAAAAGATGCATATATGATGAGGAAACTGGCCAATGAAGGCCCAATCCTTAGAGGATGCTCAGGCTTTCTCTTCCTGGTTATTTGTACGTTGTATATGTGATCTTCCGTGCCTGATTCCTATCTAACATATGAACTTTGAATAGCCAGTTTCCAGTCATGAATGATTGAAGTACTGAGTTCTAATGAGCAGTTTTCAAATTGATTTGAGAGTTGGGAGGAGTAATGATGGAGCTGGAACTGAGTTCACATTCAAAGGGGCCAATATGCTCCTTATTTATTCTTTTTTTTAGGGGGAGGGGGGTTGTTCTTCTCCTTGCTGATCACAGACGAGGAGGTTGGGGTGGGGTGAGGAAACAGCAGGGGTTTTATATTACATGTAGCTGCCATGTTTCTTTTGTCTCTGTAGTGTTTCCTTTTTTCTTGGTTTTGGTCAAATGATTGTTCTCAAGTGGGAGTACCCAGGTGACTAGTAAGCCTAGGAGATCCATTAAAGCCCTCTCTGGTCCCACAGACACCTGGAGTTTTAGACCAGAGACAACAGTAGCTGAGGTCAATGGGGATCCCTTCCTTAGGATCAGCCTACCTGAGGCAGTCAAACAATAGACTGGCCAAGAAGCTGAGACCTCAAAGGAGCTACCTTAGCTGAGCAAGGGAGAAGCTCATTCCAGTTATGCCACATTCAGAAATAAACTCAGAGATGCCATCACAAAAGAAGAAAAGGAGTCCCAGGTCCAGGAGGAAACCTCTTAGATACATAGGTTCCATATATAAATTTTGTGCTTCTTGAACCTGCTTTCTCCAGGCAATGAGCACGTGCTTCAAAGAAAGTTCACCACCAGTTTGGCAAATTTTAGAAAATAACTTTTGTCCTTGTTACACCTTTTCAGTAATTATCCCTCTGTAAAAGTTAACTGATA
The DNA here is from genome assembly GCA_028658325.1 of Potorous gilbertii. Classification (NCBI taxonomy): domain Eukaryota; kingdom Metazoa; phylum Chordata; class Mammalia; order Diprotodontia; family Potoroidae; genus Potorous; species Potorous gilbertii. The sequence continues at coordinate 125,020,749 of CM053774.1, read as the reverse complement.
TCAGATGGTTAATCGATATGTGGGGGAGCAAACCTGAAGGGAGTTTAAGGGAGTTCATGAAAAATACTACCAGAAACTGCAGCCACTCAAGGTTACCAAGTCTTGAACTCAGAGGGGAGGAATATTCAGCTGCCTATGAGGATTCAATCTGCTAGTTCAAAGGAAATTGGTAGTCAGAGCCTGGAGGATATGTGACACGTATATCCATTTTCCTCAATTAAAAAAGCAATAGTAACAACACTTTAATGTACAGGTTGTCTTATCCATTTTGAGCTTATGGTGGTATTTGGTGTAAGATGCTGGTTCAAATATATTTTTTTGACGTGTTGCTTTATATGTTCATCAGCAGTTCTTGTAAAATAAGGAATCCTTTCCCAAAAGTCTTAGGTTTATTGAATAGAGGGTTGCCAAATTGTATTCCTTCTGATTCTTGCTTATGTATTGAGTTTCAGAGATCTACATTTCTATTTTTTAAACTAATACTGAATTGCACCAAGAATTAGTGCCTTACAATATAATTTGAGATCTGAAGGTTTTATCGTTCCTTTATTCCTCCTTCCCCTCTCTCTTTTTTCTTGACATTCTAGATATATTTTTTCCTCTCCAAAAGAATTTTATTACTTTACCTTGCTCTGCATAGCAAACCCTTGGTTGTTTGATTATAATAGCATTAAATATACAGAGATTACCAATAGACCAATTATGAGTAATGAATACCCCTCCAATTGTTTAATGCATTCTTTAAAGAGTGTTTTGTAATTATATTTATGGAAGTCCTGAGTGAGTTTGGATAAATTAACTCCTATAGATTTCATACGTTTAGTAGTCATTTTGAATAGAGTTTCATTTTTTTTTTTGTTTTTTCTTTCTATAGTTGGGCTATTGTTCTGTAGAAATGATAGTGCTTTTTGTAAATTTATTTTGCATCCTACTACTTTAGTAAAGTTATTTCAGTTGATTTCTTTTCTGATTCTCTAGAGTTTTCTAACTCTCCTGTTATCTGCAAATAGGGATAATGCTACCTCTTCTTTCTTAATACTGATAACTTTAACTTATTCCTTTTATCTTAGCTCTTACAATATTTCTGGAACTATATCAAATAATAGTGAGGAAAGAGAGCATGTTTTCCTTCTCTATTTATTGGGAAAGCTTCTAATATTTTCTATTGCCAAAAAAAATAGTAACATGATTTTAGACATATTCTTTTCAACATTTTAAAAATTGGACCTTCCATATATAATGCTTTAATTTTTTTGCATAAATGAGATTCTTACTTTTTCAAAGGCTGACAGTTATGTAGATTTGGTTGCCTTAATTTATCATATTTATTTTTATATTTATTTATATTTTTATTTAATTATAATATTTATAATATGGTACAAATCAAAACTGGTCATAATGAAGTAGAGAAAAGGACTCTATCTACTAGGGCCTTTGCTACTTGTTTTCCCTATGCTCAAACTCACTTTTGATTGGCTCTATATGTACTTGGGGGAGAATGTACCCCAGTGGAGGGGATATTTTTTCTAATTACAAAATTGATATCAATTGATAATGAATGGAGGGAGTACTCTGGTGGAAATTCAGAGTGATAGAACCTGAAAGATATGCCCAATCCTAAAGCAGCCTTAAAATTCTCATAGGAAAAATAGTTTCCTCTGGGACCTAGCCTGTCAGTATCTGAATGAGAATTTGGAACTGTAACCCTCGAACCTCTGCCATATTTCCAAAAGGAGGAAGGTGGTTGACAGACATTCTCAGATATGATAAACACATCAGAAATGTACAGACATAATTTCAATTTCACAAAGAGATAGTAAAGGCTGATAGCAAGTACAAACCACCAGTGAATTTGTCAATTGTAACTGAAAAGTCTTGTTTCCAACCTCCAGCTGGAATCTGTGAAATCGGCAAGATTTAAGAGTAGGTTCAATATCTGCATGACATTGGGCAATATCTACACGAGTTCAGCCCACATTACACAAATGAAGTGGAAATGAACAAATGCTTGAGTCATGGATGTGTTTATGGAAAGGGAGGGGCTTATAGTGGCAATTCCAGACCAGGTCATCACTATCAGGCCTTGGCATAATACATGTTTATTGACTGACTGACTCACCACTAGAAATCACAGGAGGGTTATACTTAAGGACTGCTACAGGTGCTCTCAATCATGGTTGGTAGATATTAATTCTCTTTGGAAATATGTATCCTGGAAATGGGTACTTATTGGCCAGGAGGGAAATCCCCCCAATTCTCCCCTCTTGGACCTCTTAGAATGTTCATCCTGCCCTGGGAATGACTTAGTTGGACTTGACTGACCAATTTGCCATCAAATCCAAAAGACCAAGAGTGAAAGTAGAGTCTAGGGCTGCAGAGGAGCTAGCAAAGGCGAGACAGAAGAGAAAGGTAGAACTGCAGCAATGACATGGGCCAAAGGAGGTCTGCCTGGAGGGGACAATGGTGGATAAGCTTTAGGACACCTAGACTGTATTCTCAGGGCTATGCAAAAACCAGCTGGAGCAAACTCAAAGCTACTGGAACCATGTTGGGGATCCTTCCCTTTCCCTACCTGGCCCACTCTCTTGGGAAAGGGGAAGAGGCATTTATTTAGTCTCTACAATGTGCCAGGCATTGTGCTAAGCACTTTACAAATATCTCGTTGGATCCTCACAACAACCCTGGGAGGGAAGGTAGATGCTGTTATTAGCTCCATTGTACAGATGAGGAAACCAAGAAGTGAAGGGCCTTGCCCAGGATCACATAACTAATAAATGTCTAGGGATGGATTTGAACTCAGGTCTTCCTGACTGCAGAACCATGCTCTACCCACTGCACCACCTAGCTGAGTTTCTTTCTCAGCCATTGTTTATTACAAGTTTTCTTGAATCTTATTTTGCTGTTATTATAGCTCCAATAACATAATCTTAGAGGGTCACTGAGATCTGCCTATACAACTTGAACCCACGTCTTTCTGGATCCAAAGTTTCTCCTCCCTTCATTATGTTACCCTGCCTTTTCCCATTTAGAATGCATTCTTATCAGTTCCAAAGGTAAGTCTGGATGGAGAACCTCAAGATGCTACCCTATTCATTCAAACTGTCTCCTTTTATTGAACATGAAGGAGCAGATCTAGTCTAGATGGTGACAAATCCTGTAAGCTTTGTGGTCAAAGTCCTCTAAGGCATACTTAGTAATACACCCCAGTATTTTAGGCTGGCCGTTGGTTTGAGGATAAATGAGGGTCACATGGCAACAGGTTGGGTAAGCTTCTTATCTACAAATTCCCCAAATGCAATTAAGACAGAGCCAGCATCAGAAACTGATAGTGTCTGGAATCTCGTTGTAAAATAACTGTTGTAGAACTGTAGTTGTGGTAGCAGTGATTTGGAATGGAATTTGGTGCACCGTGAGCTAATGGAATGGTTGTGTATGGAGTAGTCTGTGTAGAACCTTGCTTAAAGCTTCTCAAGTTGTAAGTCTGGTATGTGCAGCTTCAGTCTGGTCAAAATCTGAACCAACTTCAGAAGGCTTGGACATTGTGTCAAGTCATGCTTTAATGGGAAATATTGTCAAATTGCAACTTAAGAGTACTATAGTGTAGAGAACGGTCATGGTATCGAAATAATCCATTTATTTTGAACTTGAAATAATCATCAATGAAGACAAATGTTTGCCACCAGGTGGTGCTAGTGAACAAGGTAGGCAGAACTGTCAATCACAGTAGCCATAGGGGTCTGTTTGTGGTGCATATGCTGTAGTGGGGGTGGGGAAGAACATTTACTCCCTCCTCGCCTCATGGAGATGTAGCTTTCTTTTCAAGAAGAGGCTGTTTGGCTGTTTCTCTGGGGAAAAAATAGCCACCTTATTTGCTAATAATTTCTGTTGTTGAGTTGTCTCATGTTTCTTAGCTCTCTCTCTCTCTCTCTTAAATATGTGCATCTTGACCCTCCCTTTCCCGCAAAAGCCAGTTTACAGTGGCAGCTCCAACTTGGATTTATAAACTCTTCATAAATTTAGATATCCTTTCCCAAGGGTTTATTCCTTTCCTTCTGAATCTCTCCCCAGGCCTTTAAGTAAGCAGAATTGGCATGGATTCGATTAGCTATCTGGTTTTAATACAATTTCAAATGCATCCCAGGAAATCCCAAGAGCCCTGCTAAAAGAGATAACAAAGCTATTTTAGCCCTCAGTCTGTAGCTTTTTCTCTCTATTCTCTTCTCAGTCACTGGTAAGTAGGAAGTAAATGAAGGCAAATAAGAAGGAAGTATGCCTCCATCAGACGTATGGGAGCAGGTTGTGTGCTATCCTTTCTCTGCATTCTCACAATGGCAGTATGGTGCTCTCTCCCCAGCTACCTATAAGTAGACACATTCTGCATTCAGGGCAGTGGCTCTAGTCCTTCCTGGCCCCTCAATCACTCTGTATCACCACTATTACCCTCTGCTTTAAAGTCAAAGGTTCTGTTCCTGGCATTGAAAATATCTTTTCCCCTATGCCAATGAGAAATAGAAGCCCTTCCAGATGAAAAGCACCAGCACTCTGTCCAGGTATCTTGATGGTCTCTGGGAGACCATCAGACAAAACAGAAAGAAGAGCTCTTAACACACTAAAGTGTGTGTGTGTATGTGTGTGTGTGTGTGTGTGTGTGTGTGTGTGTGTGTGTGTGTTTGGGGTGTGTGAGGGGGACTAGACATTTTACTGGTGTAGGGAATTCCTGATGAAGAAGGTCAGCATCTTCTCCACCATTTATAGTCTTAGAAAATAAGATGGAGCACAGAGAGGTTAGGTTGCTCCTTGTCCAGGGTCCCAAAGCCCATATGTGTCAGAGGTGGGATGTGAAGTCAGGGGTTCTGAGTCTGACTTTCTAGGCTCTAGGATACCCTGAGGTGGGCTGGTAAATGTTTAATAACCAACTTCTGGAAAAAATGTTATGATACATGTGTAAGTTTAATCTGAATTATTTTTAATACTTTCATAATATTAAGAATACTCATATACTTTCTTTAAAGCTTTCTTAAGTCTAGGTAATCAATAAAGTAGTAAATCCAACTCTGATGTGAGCTTTGTCAATTTCGAAAAATATTCACAATGAAAATTAAATAACTGACTCTCAAAAAATGTGGCTTTCATGTATCCCTGACACCATAGTGCCATTTATCACTTTGGTTACTTCTTGTCAGGTCTCTTATTTGCATCCTTTATTCTCTTAATTTCTCTTTCTTGCTAAATTAGCTTGCATTTTATAAGCTGTATCCAACAGTAATGTTGAGAACAGGATGTCCTTGCTGCTATTTCTAGTGGAAGAGCCGCTTACACTTCTTTATTATGTACAATGTCAGCTCTTGGCTTTAAATAAGTCTTTTAAAAATCAAAATTCTATGCTTTTTGTGTTTTTGAATATTGTGATATGTCTTTTAAATATGTATTAGTGTAATCATACAGTTTTTGTTTGCTCATATTAATATGACATATTGAACTGATTTTGTCAAAATATTTAAATATATTTGTATTTTCGGCTACTCTGAGCTCCGACTTTGATTCTATTGGATCATAATGAATCATTTAAAGTATATTGCTGTATTCTGTTAACAATCATTTTCTTTACTATTTTTGCATTGATATTGATTAAGGATGTTTGTCTACAATTTTCTTTTACCTTACCAAGCAAATATGGCCAGAAACATATTTGCCTCATACAAAGAATTAGGTAAAATGCCCTGAATCCCTATTTTTGAAAATAGTTTCTATTATTCTTCATTGATCAACAACATTTGATTTTGGATCTATCTGGTTTGGTAGATTCTTATGGGATGGCTCATTAATGGCCCATTTCATTTTTTTCCTACTGTTGATTTATTTAGATTATTTATTTCCCATTTTGGCAATTTAGATATTTTATGTTTGTCAAAATATTCATCCATTTCTTTTCCATTCTCAGTTTGGGGGCCTTCAGTAATATGTAAAGTCTCTGACTTTTTTTTGTTTCTTCTGCTTTTTTTGTAGTATTCCTAGTTTATTTCTTAATTGTGTTATTTGGTTTTTCACTAGACTCCTTTTGAGAGAATTTGACTATAGAATCTCAGAATCTGAGAGTTGGAAGGGAGTGCAGAGGGCATCTAGTCCAACCCATTAATATAAGCACTTTTTAAAAAAAATTCAGCCTTTTGTTTTATTTGGTATTAACTAGTTAATTAATCATTGTGTTTTCTATTTTGGCAATTTCTTCTTGGACTTTACATGTTTCTTCTTGGTGCTTGCTTTTAGTGCATTAACATTCTCACTTTCTAGTTTCTCTAACTTCAATCACAACCCATTTTGTTTCTTTTCTTTTTTAGTAATGTAAGTCACAGAGTTATAAATTTAGATCTTGAAGATCTTAGAAAGCATTTAGACCATCTCCCTCATGTTATAAATGAGAAGACTGAGACCCAAGAAGGTGATGTGATTTGCCTGTTGGTCATATAGGCAGTGAGTACCACAGTTAGATTTGAATCCATGTCTTCAAACTCCACATGTTCTTCCTACCATTCTATATTAGCCCTCCTAATCTTCACAGATTTAAATTTGCCTTAATTAACTAATTAAGTAATATTTACTATTCTGCCCATATGCCATAAATTTAGATATGCTGATATTGTTATCTTAAATAAAATCTTTGTTACTATGGTTTTTTTCTTAACCCAGACATTATTCATGTTAACAAGTCATGTTAAGACTTCATGTAGGCTTGCAGTTTCCTTCTTTTTGTCTATTCCAACCTACATTCTCACTGGCAAGTTGAGTCTCCAGAGGGGTAGCTCAATACTTTTCCCCCTCAAAATTCTAGAGATAGTCCTCAGGGGTGGGAGTGATTCTTCTAGCGTTACTGACTCAAACTCTCATTCTAGTGTATTCCCCCCAATATCAATTGTCAATTAATATCTCCTCAATATAATCAATATCAATTATAGTTAGTATTTCTGATTTACAATAATATCTAGGATTTATGTAGTTTATTAATGTTTGTAAGTTACCTTAAAATATTATCTCATTTTTCCTCACAACAACCCTGAGAGATATTATCTCTATTTTTACAGATAAGGAAACTGGGACAGAGGTTAAATGATTTATCGGGGGTCCCACAGCTATGAAGTATATGAGGCAGGATTTAAATTCTTTCCTTCCAGGTCAAGTGCTCTATCCACTAAGTTGTCTAGCTACCTTTATCTGGGATTACCTTTATTATTGATTGACCCAGTGATTAATGAGCCAATCTCATACTAGTCAGTGAGCATCAATTAGCAAGACAAAGGAATATTTATTAGGAAAAATAGCAAGGTCAGAAATTACAAAGCATTTTCTCTCCAACACCAGAAATACACTCTCCCCTCTACCACCTTCATCCCTGGGGAGAATAGGCTCAGACTTGAAGTGGTTCCCATGAAGCCTTCACCCCACCTGTTTTGCTTCTGAATAGCATAGTTGGTAGATGGGAATGTGCCCTTGCTCATAGATCATGCTGTCAAGGTGTTGGGCCACTGCTGGGTTAGGCCAACAGGGCAGCTCCTTAGGGCCAAGGGGCACCTGAGGTGTGGCTGCTGACAAACTCTGGTATGGACCTCTGGCTAGTGGCTTCTTCATATCTTTTGAAGCTCATAAAGTCCTTACCAGATCCATGCCATCTTCAATATTCTGTCACCAAAGAACAGAAAAGAACAAATGTAGCAAAGATATTAAAAATAAAAAGGACATTCACCATACTCTCAGGCATATATTAGCCCAGGTGGGAAGAGTGGGTCACTACCTTTCTCTCCTTACCTGGAGGCTTAGAGCAGACAGTGACATTATCAATAAAGAGAAAGGCGATTTGGCCAGTTAATGCCATCTGCTTGCAATTTCACTTCTAGCTCAGAGGCCATCCAAAAGGCTTTTGTTTATTTGTTTGTTTTAGCCACATGAGTGGAAAGGAAATGGTTATGGAATATACACACATTCATACATTTGTTAAAGGTTCCCCTTTGATAATCTGGCAAAGTCCTGGCATTCTGCCTCTAGAGTTTCAGAATGACACTGCTGGCACCAGCACAGACTGGACCAAGAAAAGAACACTGGCTTTGAAATCAGGTGACCTAGATTTATTCCTCCAAATTGCCCCAGGATATTTTTAAAAAATCCTCTCTTCTGTATTTAAAACCCTTCATGATCTGACTCTGACTTGTCTTTCTGGATGGATTTTCCATTATTCCTTTTTTTGAACATTATAGTCCATTCAAACGGTGTTCTTGCTTTTCCTTATATAATACTGCTTTGGAGCTCACTCATCCAATTCACAACGCCATAGACTGGTTGGATCCCCAAAGGATAGGCATCAGAACTCCCAGGACCATAGCAGGGTATTCTGCAAGCCCGAGTAAAATCCATAGAACATCCCATTTTCCCATGTTTTATAGCTGTTCATAATGATGCAACTGCTGCCAGAGCATAAGCCCCCACCCATATGCTTCCCCTTAACCAGTTGTCTCAATTCTTTAGCAAAAGTGTTTTCTCAAATGGTGTATCAAGTTAGAAGTAGTTGGAAAGCATTTTGCCTAAATATCAGGGGTACACTCTTTCCTTAGGAGCAAACTCTCACAAACATGATGAGGACCTAGGAGGGAGAAGAATAGGTATGAACTTATGATTTAATAGTTATTAGATACACATAATGGGATACACATATGACTGAGGTGACTCAGAACTCTGATTCTGGGAAAACATGATGAGTTTTCTCTCTCCAGAAAGTCCTCCAAAGTTCACATTTATGACATTTTTCAATGGATAGCTGTTTTCTTTCTTTCTTTCAAAAAACAGAGGAGGGGCAAGGGTAATGTTTTTTAATACCTTCCTCCAGAGACAGTTGCTATCCTTAGTATCAGCAGAAGTGCCTACCATTTGGTTTCTTTAAAATATATCTACTGAGGTGGTGGTCACACTCTGGCTAGAGAAGAGAGAATGCTTGCCTCTCCTTTCAACAAGTATTTTATCCCTCAAAAGTCCCTTCTCTACTTAAGCCATTTCATCTTGTCCTAGGGAGATTGGTTTTAGTTCATTAATCTTTACCTCTGATACTTCCCTTACTAGAAAAAAAATTCTAGCTGAAGTCTTTCCCCTTTTTCCTTCTTTTTCCTTTTTTTTAAAAAAAATATTTATTTTTAGTTTTCAACCATCATTTTCACATTTTGAGTTTCAAATTTTCTCCCCATCTCTCCCCTTCCCCACCCCAAGACACCTGTGCATTCTGATTATCCCTTCCCCCATCTGTCCTCCCTTTTATCACACCCCTCCCTTCCCTTGTCCTCATCTTCTCTCTTTTCTTGTAAGCTAAGATAGATTTCTATACCCCGTTATCTGTTATTTTGCAGTTGCATGCAAAAATAATTCTCAACATTCCTTCCTAAAACTTCAAGTTCCAACTTCTTTCCCTTCCTCCCTCCCCACCCATCCCCACTGAGAAGGCAAGCAATTCAATATAGGCTATACATGTGTAGTTCTGCAAAAGACTTTCATAATAGTCATGTTGTGATAGGCTAACTAAATTTTTCTCCATCCTATCCTGTCCCCCATTTATTCTGTTCTCTCTTTTGACCTTGACCTTCCACAAAAGTGTTTACTTCTAATTACTCCCTCCTCCCATTTGCCCTCCCTTCTATCATCTCCCCACATCCCACATATTCCCTTCTCCCTGACTTTCCTGTACTGTAAAATAGATTTCCATACCAAATGAGTGTGCATGCTATTCCTCCTTAAGACAAATGTGATGAGAGTAAGCTTCACTTTTTCCCTCTCACATTCTCCCTTTTCCCTTCCATTGGAAAACTTTTTTCTTGCCTCTTTTATAAGAGATAATTTGCCCTATTCCATTTCTCCCTTTCTCCTCCCAATGTATTCCTCTCTCACCCCTTAATTTTATTGTTTTAGATATCATTCCTTCCTATTCAACTCACCCTGTGCCCTCTGTCTATCCCTCCAACTACCCAAATACTGAGAAAAGTCTCAGAAGTTACAAATATTATCTTTCCATGTAGGAATGTAAACAATTCAACTTTAGAAAGTTCTTTATGATTTTTCTTTCCTGTTTACCTTTTCATGCTTCTCTTGATTCTTGTGTTTGAAAGTCAAATTTTCTATTCAGCGCTGGTCTTTTCATCAAGAATGCTTGAAAGTCCCCTATTTCATTGAATGACCATTTTTCCCCCTGAAGTATTATACTCCGTTTTGCTGAGTAGGTGATTCTTGGTTTTAATCCTAGTTCCTTTGACTTCTGGAGTATCACACTCCAACCCTTTGATCCCATAAGGTAGATGCTGCTAGATCTTCTGTTATCCTGATTATATTTTCATAATACTCAGATTGTTTCTTTCTGACTGCTTACCATATTTTTCCCTTGATCTGGGAACTCTGGAATTTGGCTACAAAATTCCTAGGAGTTTTTCTTTTTGGATCTCTTTCAGGAGGTGATCAGTGGATTCTTAAAATATTTTCTTCACCCTCTGGTTCTATAATATCTGGGAAGTTTTCCTTGATAATTTCATTAATGATGATGTCTAGGCTCTTTTTTCACAATGGCTTTCAGGTAGTCCCATAATTTTTAAATTGTCTGTCCTGGATCTATTTTCCAGGTCAGTTGTTTTCCAAAGAGTTATTTCACATTGTCTTCTATTTTTTCATTCTTTGGGTTTTGTTTTGTAATTTCTTGGTTTCTCACAAAGTAATTTCCATCTGCTCCATTATAATTAAAAAAAGTATTTTCTTCAGTGAGCTTTTGAACCTCCTTTTCCATTTGGCTAATTCTGCTTTTTAAAGTATTCTTCTCCTCATTGACTTTTTGGACCTCTTTTGCCATTTGGGTTAGTTTATTTTTAAAGGTGTTATTTTCTTCAGCATTTTTTTGGATCTCCTTTAGCAAGCTGTTGACTTGCTTTTCATGATTTTCTTGTGTCCTTCTCATTTCTCTTCCCATTTTTTCCTCCACTTCTCTTACTTGATTTTCAGAATCCTTTTTGAGCTCTTCTGTGACCTAGACTATTGCATATTTTTTTGCAAGTTTTAGATATAGAAGCCTTGATTTTTATGTCTTCCTCTGGTGGTGTGCTTTGTAATTCCTCCTCTGAAAGGATGGAAGAAAATACCTGTTCACCAAGAAACTAACCTTCTGTAGTCTTGTTTTCCCCGCCTTTTTTTGCGGGAAGTTTCCCCAGTCAGTTACTTGACTTTTGAATCCTTTGTCAAGTGGAGGGTATATTCTAGGAACTTATAAGTTCTCAGTTCCTCCAAGGTGGTACAATCAAGGGAGAGGAATTTACTCCTCTCTTGACCTATGCTCTTGTCTGGGAGCAACCACTAGGTTTCTGCCCAGGATCTGCGAGTAGGATTCCCTTTCCAAAGCCACCACTAGCTTCATCAAGCCAGTGCTCCTCCTCACCCCAGGACCATCACTCAGAACTGGGACCTAGTTCAGCTGCTCAATTCCCCCAGGGTCTTTAGGTGGAGGATTCAAAAAATGGATGCTGCTGCCATAGTGGTTGTGGCCACCCTGGGTCCAGGGCTTGGGCCATACCTTGGTTCCCTCTCACCCAGGTGAAAGAGCTTTCTCACTGACCTTTGAAGCTGTCTTTGGTGTTTGTGGGTTGAGAAATCTGGAAACTTCAGCTGCTACATGTGATTCCATATCCTGAAGTCTGCTCTAGTGCTGCCCAGAACATGCTGCATGGCCAAGGCTGGACTGTGCTCCAGTCTGTATCCAGTGCAATAAACCTTTCTTGTCAGCCTTCCAGGCTGTCTTGGGCTGGAAATCTCTTTCACTCTGTCATTCTGTGGCTTCTGCTCCTCTAGAATTTGTTTAGAGTCATTTTTACAGATATTTTATGGGCTATAGGGGTAGAGCTAGAGCAGGTCCATTCTTCTACTCTGCCATCTTGATTCTGCCCTTTCCCCCTTTTCTTCTAATGTCTCTTTCCTTTAGCCCTTATAAACCTTTAGCTTTTGCTGAAATCTCACTGAGTCACACATGCGCACTATTCTATGTCCCATTTCCAAGCCTTTGTTCAATATCAGGAATGTTTTCCATCCTTCCTTAGCCCTTCTATTCAGATACCTCAAGAGTCATCTCAAGACTTTTCTTAATCTCCCCAGGTATTAGTAAACCCTTAATTCCTTTGTCCTTACTTTGTATATATTTTAAATTTTGTTGAGGGACAGTAGGCAGGTGAGTAGCTAGCTTTAAAGTAAAGAAGCCCTGGGTTCATATCCTGCTCCATGTCAGAGACTACATGACCTTGGGCAAGTCACTAAACCTCTTGATTCCCCCAACAGATCTCTAGGAATCTGAGTTGTGAAGTAGGTATAGATCTTCAATGGGAGAATAACTTTCTTCTACCAATGAATCACAGTCCCTATCCCTCCCTATATTTGGCATTTATTTATAGGTGCAGTTGGAATAGAATGGAAGCCATGTGACATCAGGGGCTCTTCATTTTTGTCTCTGTAACCCCATTGACTTTCATTGTATCAGACACATTGTAGTCTCTTTATTAAGAAAAATGATTGCTGAATGATCATGAATGAATGTGAACGAATCCTGATTTGAACATTTACTATCTGTGTGACCATAGATAGATTTCCTAATTACTCTGATCATAAGCTTCTTCAGAATCTCTGGGCAGGTTAAAGTGCTTTACCATTCCTTCTCCTCTCCTCTTTAGTACTGTGATCTGTGGGTCACAAATTCCCACAAGGCAGGGACTCAGTGGTGTCTGATCTCTATCTCCTCGAAAGATCAGTACCTGACTGCTCAAAGCAGATACTTCATCATTTTGTTGGATATAATTTTTCTCCCCACCTCATGATTCTTTTCTGTTCTCTCAGCTGAGGATGACTAAATCTCAAGTTTATTCTCAAGAACTAATGTGTGGGATGAAATTTCCAAGCTGGGTTAAAATGCTTTTTTGCCTTGGCATGAGCATCAAAAAATTGCCCAAGTGACATTTTTTATTTTTATTCCTCCCAAGTTTAATGAATAACTTTTGTGGTTTTTACACCGTAGGTATGTTTTTAATAGATCCCTCCTCTAGCCTCTCCCCAGTGAACCTTTCCTTAAAATAAAGTCAAGGCGAGGTAGACAATTTGACCAAAGGGACACCTTCCAGCAGCCCGTGCAATGTTCTGCACTTGGGGTATTGCGCCCTTCCGACCAAAGGACAGTGGGTCATTCCCTCAGCTCTTCTCTGGGACTAAGATTGATCCTTACTGATTGCAGAGCATCACATGGTATTTCCGTTCACAAAATCTAATGCTTTTGACTGGAGACAGTTTCCTTATACAACACAACTTCCGCTTAATTTTGGACACTTTAACAAAACTCTTCTCTTCCTTCCTCCTTTGACACCCAAGATGGGTTTGCAAATTGTATATAGTTGTATGAGCCTCAGGGTGGCAGGGTTCTTTCTGTAAGGGACCATGGCACAATGAATGAGGGACAGCACAAGCCAGCAGGAAGACCTGAGTTCAAATTTGCCTCCAATACTAACTAGGTGTATGACCTTGGATAAGTCACTTAACCTGGTTGCCCAATTTCCTCACCTGTAAAATGAAAAGGTTAAATATGATGTCCTCTAGAGTACCCCTAGAGTCTCGAAAACTATGTCTCCTCCAAAAAATCACTTTCCAGATGCTTTGTACATACTTATTCATGTTCACTTCCTCTTCCATCTTCTAGGTAAGTACTATTTCCATTTTATTTTGCTGTGTTCTGTATCCTCAGCATTCCTTGCATAGCACTTTAGGCACTTTGATATTTGCTGAGTCAAATGGAGAAGAAACACTAGCCCAGTAGAAGATTTACTGGCTGTGGAGGCTTCCTTCCAAGCCCTTAAACACCATGAAAATAATATCCCATGTTTCCCTGTTGTAGATGATAATGACTAGCTAGCATTTGTAAAGTGCTTTAAAGTTTACCAAGTAGGCTAATATACGTTATCTCATTTGATCCTCACCACAACCCTGGGAGTAATTCTGATTGCTCCCATTTTACAGATGAGGAAACTGAAGCTGGAAGAAGTTCAATACCTTGTCTGAGGTCATAACAGATAGCAAGCGTTGAGGCTGGATTTGAACTCATATCTTCCTGATTCCAACTCCAGTATTCTTTCTATAGTATAATTCTGTTTCTAGAATTGTTTTCTGGGCCCCATTGAAAAGAGTCTGGATTGTGGTAAGACCAGATCGGTTCCCATCAAATACTAGGAAAGGACAAATTAGCTGATAGTGGGGGTGGGGAGGTGCTCTCTCTAGAAGAAAACATCCCATTTGTTTCCAATTGACCTCATGAATTTTTACACCCTGCCGAGTTTCTGCATTCTTCAGAAGGAGGTGCAAGGAGGTTGGAATTCCATCTGATAGTGGGCATCCTCTCCCAGTGCTGGAAAAGGGCATTGACTGGTAGAGCTGCAATTTTGAGGCTGCTTGGAGTCAGAAAACTGAGATTACAATGGGGGTTGCTGCTGACTAATTTGAATCCTTTTACAAACTACCTGGGGACATCCTGTTACTTTGAAGGAATTGGCTTTTACACACACACACACACACACACACAAACACACACAGAGTCAAATGCCTCCACATGGACCATAGCCAATGCCATGTGACCCAAGCAAATGCTCCTGATGTGCTTTAAGGAGTTCAGGGAACCCCCTGAAAGATGAGAGGACTTAACAGGGTTGCCTGGAATGAATTCACAGACCTCAAGCATTCTTTAAGTCAAGTTGGCAAAGGTTTATTGTAACTCCAATATGGTGGGCAGGGCTGCTTAGGGAAATTACATTCCTTAAGGAACTTGCAACCTAACAGGAGTTAGGTTGCAAATATAGGAAAGTAGCTAAAGCTAATATAGGAAAAGTAGAAGATTATCTGGCAGCTATGCTATTTAGGCGATAACATGCAACCTTGGTCACAGGCATCATTCACTACTGGAAACCAGAGGAAGGAATTTCTCAGTGGAGTATTTTTGGTTTGTTACATCTGTAGCAAGATAGCTTTGAGAGTTGATGTTTATAGCTTGACTTCTGGATTGAATATGATAACTTTGGAAATCAGTACTTGATAATTCTGTGGTTACAGATAGTCCTGTTTTTATAAGAGAATTTCTTCAGAGGTCAGCTTGTTCTTATGATGGGGAAAGACAGTTTGCTTTACTGGGGCCCACTCATAAGTAATTGCTAGGCATAGTGTCCTTGGGCTGCGGAGAAAGCTGTCAGGCATAGTGTCCTGAAGCTAGGGAGAAATGTGATTTTGTATCTGGGATCCAAACACAAGCAACCAAGCATCCCATCACTCCCCTGATCATTTTGGACATGCCCATGAAAGTGGAAAACACCAAGAAAATGAAATTGACTTTGAAATGTGCCCATGGTTTCGACCAGATATGAAATCAGATTCTTTTAAGAGGAGGGACCCAAGGAGGAGTATGGTGATAAACTTGTGTACTTTCCTTCATAATTTCTCCGTCGGATTTTTAAAAGAAGTTACCATTTTCTTGTCAGCAAAAGTAGCCGCTGTGAGGCAAAGGCTTGGGAAACTTGAAAAGTACATTAGTGAGCTCTAATCAGAGAACTTAGGGAGGAGTCAGAGATAAAGGATGGGCATAAGGAAGAAATGGGCTATCTTGTTCTGGAATCTTACGAATTAGGACCATGGTGATCATTGGATTCAAGTCCTTGTTTTACAGATAAGGACACTGAAGGCCAGAGGTGGGGAAGGACTTGCCCAAGGTTGAACAGGGACTTTGGCCCAGGAACCTTGAAATTCTGGGCCCTTTTCAGTAGTCTGTAACTCCTCCCTTCTAAGCAAGGAAAGGGTAGGGAGTGAGGAGATGAAAAGGGCTCCATTCTAGAGTGTATTGGAGACCCGTGCTTCAGGTTATGCTTTGGAGTTTCTGGACAAAATGAGACCAGAAAGAGAAGTCAAATTAGAATAAGAACTGGCATTATTTATCCAGTGCTTTGCATACATATCTCATTTAACTCTTATTACAACCATGGGAGGTTGTCCGTGTTGGCACAGATCCCCTCTCTAAAGCTGAGAAGTGAATGAATGTCTGAGCCAGGATTGGAACCTGACTTTCCTAGCTCTGAGTTCAATGTTCTTTTTGCTATAGATAGTCCTGACATTGTATAGACTGTTTTAAGGCTATCAAAGTGCTTTATGAATATTATCTTTACAAACACAAGGGAGGGGTTGAAGGCACCCCCCCTCTCCATTTGAGCCGTGATTCTATGGCATTATTACTGTTGTGAGTGTGCATCCTTCACCTTATGGTTAGGGTAAGAATTCTTAGTCAAACGGCATAGTTAATCCATGCTCGTTGACTGATCTGCATCTCCCAAGAACTCTGAAGGTCCAGTACCTAGGGAGTACTTCCTGCTTTACACAACACGCTGAAGTTGTGGCTTGCCCATGGTCATGTAAGTCTCAGGGTCAGATTCAAATCTAGGACTTCTTGACTGTGTCTAGCACTCTAGCTGCCTTTCTATCAGTGATCCAACAGTAAACAGTAAGTGGCAAGACCCTAACTAGAGAAGAGAGTTAGGGGCTCACTCCCTTTGGCTCTGAGAGTAGCTAGAGTTCAGAGATCGAAAGCAGGAAGGGGAACTTGAGTTGGCAATTGGTTAGTTTCCAGGACAAAGATGGCAAAAGTCTCTCAAATGAGATGGTGCTGGATCAAGTGGAGGATTTCTCACGTCTGGTCATGTGCTTCCCATCCTAGTGGTTCTGAATCTCTGTAGCTCATCATCTTAACCCCATTTCCACCCTATCACCTGATTCCTTAATCCCATCCCTCTCACTTCTCCTACCTCAAAGTTTCAACCCAATACTACCCTCCCCTTCCGTTGTGGCCCCAGGAATGCCTTCCTTTCATCCTAAATCTTTTCTTCTCCCACTCCTTCCATGCACTAGCTGTCCCTAAAATCTGGCTTTCCCAGATGACACAGGCTCTGGACTCCCTTTCCAGTGCTGACTGGATTTCATTATCCTCAGTTCCCTGGTTGAGGTGGGGATTTCGAATTGTCCTTGCTCACCATTGCCACTTCCTGGCTCTTCTCCACCCTCCCATCACTCAGTAACCCCCGCTTCCTTTGAGCTTTATGCTATCTGTATCTACCACCCCCCAAAATTATGGTAGATGTTATCTATCTTCAGCACCCAGGTCACTCCTCCTTTCTCAATTAGTTTGATACCTCTCATACCTTTTTCTCTCCTGCCCTCATACTAGCAGATTTCAACATTCTCCCTCAAACACTGAACCTAACTACTCCGTTCCTCAATCTACTTACTTCCCATGAGCTACTTCACCTCACCGCAGTCACAAAGAAAGATTATACCCTTGGGTTTCTATCAACCACAAATGTACTGACTCCATATCCAGGAATTCTGAAATCCCTTTAAGTAACCATAATCTATCAGCTTTTCATTTCTTTCTCTTCCTTCCCTTATAAAACCCTACTCTTCATCCACAATCCCTTGAGCCTTCAGTTCTCTCCTGCCATCTCTCCTGCACTTTGTACTCTCTCTTCTTTTTTTTTTTTTTGTTGTTGATAGGTCATTTTTATTGAAATGAGGGTGTATGTGCACATATACTTTTATATCATTTTCTTTTACGAACATTTCACTCTCTCCCCTTCTCATCAAATAATTCCTTATAGCAAAGATATTTTAAGAGAAAAACTTTAGCAAAACCAAATAAAACCACACCAATCAATGCTTATTAAAGCCCTTTCAGGTCCTGAAGATATCTTGGGAAAAGTGAAATGGTCCATACCCATAAACCTAAAAATGCATATATACGTACACATTTATGGGACTTCATACGTACACGTCTATGTGTATACATCTGTGTGGGAGGGTATAGAAAAAATCAGCAAATAACACCAACAGCTATGGTAACAGTTAACATTGATATAGTGATTTATAGGTTGGAAAACGATTTGAAAATATCTCACAATAATCCCTGGGAAATATTTGTTATTATTTTTCTTAATTTTACAGATAAGGAAACTGAGACTGAATGACATTAAAGTGATTGCCGAGGCTATTCAATGGTTGAGGCAGGATACTAACTCATGTCTTCTTGATTCAGGTACTCTTACATCCTAAGCCACCTAACTTCCTCCAGATGTGTGCATA
This sequence comes from Potorous gilbertii, assembly GCA_028658325.1. Lineage (NCBI taxonomy): Eukaryota > Metazoa > Chordata > Mammalia > Diprotodontia > Potoroidae > Potorous > Potorous gilbertii. The sequence continues at coordinate 125,002,551 of CM053774.1, read as the reverse complement.
TCTCTCTTCTTTCTCCCATCCTGATCCTTTGCTGAACCAAATAACTCAATACATTAGTCCTCTCTGAATCTCATAGCTTGAATCTCACTTACTAATTATTTATTGCCAAGCCTGAATCTTGGGTCATTGTCACTATTCTCCTACATATGTACTTTTGAATGAAGGTGGAGAAAATCATACAACTATTCTGACTGGGTCCATTACACATTTTTGATGTACAACATCAACTGGGTCCTCACTGCTGCTAGGCAATCTTACTATACCTAGTTCTTCCAAACCTTTTCAGCACCCCTCAAGCTTCCCTTAGCTTCCCCTACTCCACCCTCTCAGCTGAGACCCTTATCTTATATTTTGGCGAAAAAATGAGGCTATTTTTTTTATAAGCTCCCTCTTCCCCTAGAACTCAAACACCTTCTGCCCTATCTCTTCCTTCACCTCTGTCTCACATGATAAAGTGACCTTGTTCCCTACCAAGGCTAATTTCCTTCACTTGTTTAAGTGATCCCCTTGCAACCTGTCTTCAATAGATCCCTCTTATTCTCCCCATTCTAGGACTTATTTTCACTCTCTTCCTGTCTATGGCTGCTTCCCTGGTGCCTATAAACATGTCCATGTCTCTCTCATCCTGAAAAAAAACCCCTCACTTTATTCTTGCAACCCTGCTGTCATCTTATAGTTTTGTTCCCCTTTGGAGCTAAGCTTCATGAAAAGGCTTTCTCCAAAAGGCTATCCTCCACTCTCTTCCTAACCTGTTACAGTCTGGCTTCTGACCTCATCATGTCACTGAAGGTACTCTCTCCACATTGCCCTGGATCTCCTACCTGCCTTTTCTCAGTCCTCATTCTTCTTGACTTCTCTGCAGCCTTGGACATGGCTGACCACTCTCTCTTCCTTGACAGCTTCTTCTCTCTAGGTTTTCAGGATACCTTTCTTTCCTTGTTCTTCTCCTATCTATCTGACTGTTCCTTCTCAGTCTTTTTTGCTGGATTCTCTTCCACATCATGCTCTTTAACAAGGGGTTAGGATCCTCAGGGTTCTGTCCTGGACCCTCTTCTCTTCTCCCTCTATACTACTTTACTTGGTGATCCCATCAGCTCTCATGGCCTTAACTACTATCTCTATGATGACTGACAAATCTTCCTTTCCTGTGCCAATTTCTCTGCTGGCCTCCAGTCTCAGAACTGTGATGACCTTTAATCTCACATCTCTGTCTTTCAGACATCTCAAACTCATTATCATATCTTAAAGTGATATGTGTAACACAAAACTCATTACTCGCCCCCCCCACCTCTCCTCCCCCCTTCCCTATTATAGTAAAGGACAACACCATCCTCTTAGTCCCTCAGGCTCACAACTAGGAATCATCCTAGACTCCTCACTGTCTCTCACTCCACATATCCAATCTACTACCAAGGTCTGTTGATGTTACGTTTGCCACATTTCTTGCTTATGCCCTTTCTCCCATCTGACCCTACCACCACTCTAATGCAGGCCCTCATCCCTTCAAGTTCGGATTATCACAATAGCCTTTTAGTGGCTTGATCTGCCCTAAGTATCTCCCACTCCAGTTCATCTTCCATTCAGCCACCAAAGTGATTTTCTGAAAGTGCAGGTCAGATTGTGTGACACCACCCCCCAAACCCCACAACAAACTCCAGTGGCTCCCTATTGACTCCAGAATCAAAAGGCAATAAGCTCTGTTTGGCATTCAAAGTCCTTCAGAATTTGTCCCCCTCCTTCCTTTCCACTCTTCTTACACTTACTCCTTATGGACCTGCATCCTCTGCAGGATTGACCCAGTGACACTGCCCTTCTTTTCGCTGTCCCAGATACTCCATCTCTTGGCTCAGCCATATTCTCTGGTTGTTCCCCCATGACCAGAATACTCACCCTCCTCATCTCTTCCTACTGACTTCTTTTGCTCCCATGAAGTTCAGCTAAAATCCTGTCTTTTACAGGAAGCCTTTCCTGATCCTCTTAACTCGAGGGCTTTTCCCTCTCTTAACTAGTTTGTATTTATCCTAAATAGAACTTGCTTTTTGTCTCTTTGTTTTCTCCCTCATTGGATTTTAAGGTCCTTGGGATTCAAGAGTATCTTATTCCTCTCTGTATCCGTAGCATCTAGTATCGTACCTGGCACATCATAAGTGCTTAATAAAAGTTAATTGGTTGGTTTCTTGGAGGAGAAAGGTGCCAACTACCACAAAGATTCAATTGAAATTACTAAAGAGCCTTGCTTCCTGGCCTGAAGATCAGCATTTACAAGCTGCTTGGACAGTAGGGATCCAAAGGGAAAGTGCGCTTCTTGTTGAATAATCCTACAATGTTTCTTAACTTCCTGGGAGAATACAAGAGTGATGGTTGCTGATTCATATTTTAGGTATTTACTAATGAGAAGTTGGAGTCTTTTGTGTTTTAAGCATTTCTTTTGTAGTAGAGGGAATAACTAGCTGTCCCACACCATATGTATGGCTCCCTATGGAGGCAGGGGGTGGAGAGAGGAAGCTAACGTAAACATGGACTCCATCATGAAGGGCTGAGTTTCCAGGAAGACAGAGGTGAATTCCCACATTGGACCTCAGCCAGAATATTATCTTCAGCTTTGGGGGGGGTCATAATTTAAGAAAGCTATTGATAAAGGACAGCAACCAGCATAAAGGAACTCCAGTTCATGTCATATGAAGATTACTTAAAGGGCCTGAGGATATTTGTTGTGGAAAAAAGAAGACCCAGTGGGGATGTAATTGCTCTGTTCAAAGACGTGGAAGGCTGTCATGTGGTGAAGGTTCTAGACTTGTTCTGTTTGGCTTTGGAGGGCAGAACCAGGAGCAGCAGGTAGAATTTTCAAGGAGGTATTTAGGCTTGATGTCAGAAGAAAGCTCTCTAAGAGTTATGTTAAATGGGCTCCTTTGAGAGGTGGTGGGCTCTTCCTTCCTAAAGTCTTCAAACAGAGGTTGGAATGATCACTTGGTAGGTTATTGATAGTGGAGATTCCTTTGGTGTGTTGGGTTGGATTCAAGTATGCCAAAGTCTGCTCATACTGGCTAACAAGGACCAACTGTTAATTTTTCAGACTGAGCCTGAAATTGCCACCTTGGAAATTTCCAGTCATTACAAATCAGGACTTATTGTATTGATTGTTTAGATTTAAGAAAGTGATGGAGAAAATGTTAGTAATGAAGAAGAAACTTAAACATGTGTCTATTCATGCATACACTTTTTGCAATCAGTTGTTAAACTTTTACTAGCACACCTCTGGGTACACTAGATGGTGCTTCATCCTTTTGTACTTCTCACATTCTGGGTACCCATGATATTGATTTCTTCATGTTTGGGTTCCATTTCTGAAGTGCTCCATCTTAACTCCTTTTGGAGAGACCATAGACATATACCACACAATATTTGTTTAAGAGAATTTCCCCAACATTAGCTGAGCTGAGGTCAGGTGTGGGGGAGAGGGGCCCAAGGGTGCAAGAAAAAGCCTGTTAAGATCTCCTAGGACCCCAGGGAATCCAGTTTGCTGGAGTCCAGGTAAGGAGCAGCCCTTTTGTGGAAAGGGGAAACCCCTTGACTACGAGTGACACAATCTATGTTGCATTTACTCATTTGTGGAGGAATATGTGTGAATTCTTTCAGGGCAGAGAATAATTTTATCTTTGATTCTTTAATACCATGGTGCCTAACACTTAGTAGGCATTTAATAAGTTTAAGCTGAATTGAATTGAACTGAATGGTGGAAAACTCACTGGTCAGAATACCTGAGTTAAAATCCATCTCTGACTCTTACTCCCAGTACGACCTTAGGGAAGTCGCTCACCTCCCTGAACTTCACTTTCCTGATTTATAAAGTAAGATGATTTAATTCAACGGCCCATGGGGTCCTTTCTAGTTCTATGTTCTAGAAAATATGTACAATTCAGCTTTATGTGTCAGCTCTTATCATGGTAGGAACTTCTTTCCCCTCAGCCAAAAGCTTAGAAGCTTACACTTGAAAAAGGATACACATGGGTGTTCAGGCAAGCGCTTTTCATAGATGTCACTGCAGAGTTCTGGGTAATTTAATACGGCAAGGAGAATCAAAGACTAGAAGTGACAAGGATGGCTAGGGTGAGCCAAAGAGCTGTTTCCGTGTCATTAGTGCTGTGGAGAGACAGGTTAGAGACAAATAGACACCAGCCTCCCCAGGACTCCTCCCTTCTCAGGAAACTGCTGGAAATGGTAACCAGATGGAAACACTGAGCAGATAAGTGGTGGTCCCAAGGAATCAAGCACAACAAACAAATAAATGGTAATCCAAGACTCGTGCTGGGCCAAAGTGCCCTCATTTCTTCTAGGTAACCAGGGGAAATTGGTCTGCATTCATTTCCCCATCAGAAAGGAGCCTTCCCTGGAAACAGATAAAGCGACTTTTGTGGAACTCATCTGAGCATTTGGCCTCCTAAAATAGAATGAGGACTAAAAATAGAGTTCCATCTGAGAAAATTCCAGACTCAGAAATTTCTTGATGGAACAAGGCAAAATGGAGGTCAATGATCAAACTGAATTTAGATGTCATAGGAGACTTTAATTTCAGTGAAGTCGAAAGGCTATAGGCCAGCATGACCACCCAGGTTTTCGTAGAAAAGCCCACTTCTTTCTGAATAATGTTTCTCATTAAATCAAAATTAAACAATATCTTAGGAATGTTTTACTGATGAAAGGAAAGAATGGCTCGCTGTCTACTATTTCTTAGAGATCAGCCACTGGGCTAGAAGAAAAAGACTTGAGTTTTGAAGTACTTATGTTTGAGTTTAGGAGTGGACAAGTCCCTTCCTTTCTCTGGGCTTCAGTTTTCTCATCTGTAAGCTGAGGAGATTGGACATGATGTCAGCTTTAAGTCTATGATGCTATTATTGAGGAAGAGATAAGATGACCTATTATGTAATTGTGCATCATGGACGTCAAGCACATGGTATTTTTTGGGTAACTAGTATCCTCTAGACTTTATTTAGCATTAACTTAATGTGGCTTTGCTGGGTCCACTGGCAGCCAACAGAGAAGAACACAGTTCTAATGGTTGCATATTATTCTAAGAAATAGATGGGATCTGTACTGTTCCTTTCCCTAAGAAGAAGAGAGCAGAAAAAGACAGAGCTTTCAGTAGATTGACAGGTTCTTAAGCTTTCTCTATAGTTTTTATTCTGGCCAACCATATGCATCTAGTTATGTTTCATCTTGCTAAGATCTAAGCCTGCTTACATTATATAGCATCTTTGCATTTCAAGTTAAGCCAGATCTGAAGATCAATGGAAGATTCCCTTTTACCAGAAATGAATTAATTTTGAATCAGTGGAGACCTTCCTTGTTAAAATGAGGCAGCTGCCTTTTTGAACCAGTCAACATAAGTCAGGAGGTAGAAGGATCATAACCTCTATCACACTTCCCATTGCAAATAACTAAAAGATGTATATTTGGTAATAAGAATTTTAATACTCTTCTTATCCCATTTGGTCTCACTCCCCCAACCTGCAGATACTCTGATAAGTGGGGTTCCCAGAGTGGTGGCTGCTACTAATTTCAAGGTTCTAGGGGTATCCATATGATTGACTAGTCCTCTAAAACTAGTATATGAAGCCCCTACCAGTGCACTTCTCCTTTGTAATCAGCCAATAGACTAAGTTCTTTAGCAAAGAGATTTACTCAAATAATATAGCAAGAAAAGCATTTATAAAGCATTCTCCACCCCCAATATAAGGAGCAAACTTTCCCATAAGTACACCCAAAATCCAGGACTAGGAAGAGTGGACATGAACTTAAAATACAGTGATAGTGAATAAAACTTGTAGGACGTGTATTTAGCCAAGGTAAGTCACAATTCTATAATATCCACATAATGTTTGCTCCTAGATACAGTATTGACTTTGGAAGAGTTGCTCTGCTTCTTGACTGGGCCTCCTCTTCAAAGGGCATGCCATCTTGGCTGGATAGGCCAATGCACTGATGGACTAGGTCATTACCTGGCTTAGCCATTGTGGAACTGAGCCAGGAAGGCAGCTTTACCTTGGGGTGGTGGGTTGATGAACAATGACAGGCTGTCCATACTTCCAATGCACTGCAGCTTCCAGAAGGGAAAAGGAAAGCTACTCTGCTACTGGATGGCCATTGGCAGGTTTGATCAGACTGGCAGCTTAGTCAGTCAGTCAGCTTAGGCTTTTTTTTGGGTGAAATGGCTCTGCTGGATGGGACCTCAAAATGCTCCCTTAAGACCAAAACAAATAACATCATAAGTAAGAAAGAAGTCAAAGACCTAAATAGAATTGTACAGAAGGTAGATATGATAAATGTTTGGCAACTAGTCAACAAAAATAGAAAAGAATATACTTCTTGCTCAACTGTGCAAAACACGTTTATAAAAGCTGACCATGTACTAGTGCATAAAAACCTTATAAATACAATAAACCCCAGAAATATAAAATATATCCTTGAGTGGGTCATGACCCAATGTAATTATAGTCATTAAGAAAGCATTCAATCATAAATGGAGTCTCAGTAATATTAAAAGATTGATGGGTCAAAGGACAAATCATAGAAACAATAGATAACCTCATTAAAGAAAAGGAAGAAAATAAGAAAACATACCAAAACTGATAAAAGGTAGCCAAAATAATCTTTAGGGAAAATTATTTCAATGAACACTTTTATCAATTAGAGAGAGGAAGAATCAATCAATAAATAGACATGTGATTCAAAAATGAGGAAAGCAAAATATCCAGACTCCCCAGTCTAGATAAAAATAAAAGTTTTAAAAATTAAAGGAGATAAACAAAAAAGTACATTTAATTATGTATAAAACTAGAAGGTGGTTTTTAAGCCAACTAATAAAATGTTAAAAACCATTAATTAATTTGATTTAAAAAACAGGAAAGAAATACAATTCTTAATATCAAAAAATGACCAAAGGAGAATTCACACCCAAATCAATTGGCTATTTCTATTTTTGGTTGGAGGGAATCATTGGGAAGTGATAAGTCATATGAATGTTGAAAACTACCCCTATAACTCTAGAGTATAACTCTAGAGATTCAGATACTTTTCCAGGATTCAAATGGCCTCTGAGGTCATCACCTGTGTAAAGGCTTCTCATCTACTTGATAGAGAGCTTTGGGAGAAAGTCCATGGGAGAAAAAGGAAGAAGCCAAAACTTAGGGGTAGGAGGTCATATCCTCTCCATTTTGAGGCAAAAGCTTAGCACTGGATTCATCCTTTTCTGCTGTCCTTGTCATCACATAGCACATAGCACTAGCGTCTTATTCACTTCTAAATCTCCCAAGCCTCCAGGAGTTGGTTTGAAATGAACAGGGAAATATAGCACCTGTCTCTATTAAAAACACCAAAGAGCATCGGAATAAAGGGAGCGTTTCTTAAAAAGATAAGCAGTGTGGATCTGAAACCAGCAGGGACTATTGTGCAAGCTCAGAATAACGCACCATGGAAACCATGTCACACTGCTGTAAGGTTGGGGCACCAGTGCAACATTTTAAAACAGGAAGAAGGTATTCTCTGTGTTCACAAGGCATGATTCATATTTCTAAAAAATACACAACTTACCAGTTGTCTTGGTAATTTTTCTTCCAGTAACTGAAGTGAATTCTAGACTATTTTGATCATCTAATAAACAAATACAAAAAATAATCCTCAGACCAGTAAAAGAAACCCAAAAAAAAATAATACCATTGAACAACTTACTACAAAATGACAGGGAAGTGAACCAATCCATTCACTCACTTTAGTGAGGATTAATTGTCATTTGGGTAGGTGACCAATCACAGAAATGCCTCACAAGTCTCATGTATTAACTATAGAAGCTTTGTCTATTCCTGGAAACATGGGAACCCTGGAGAATCCACCTTGAAGAATAATAAATTAATAAATTAAATAAAATAATAAAAAGAAGGGTATTAAATATCCTCTTTGAAGGTTGTGTCAGTCTCTTCATATTCACTTTAAAATGTGTCCAGAGGACCATCAAGGACTTAGGATTATCACAAAGACCAGGAGCTTCAGTTCCAATATGGTCTCTGACACTTGCAAGCTTTGTGACTGAGAATAAGTCACTTTGCTTGCCTCAGTTTCCTCCTCTGTTAAGTAGAGATGACAACATTCCTAAAGAATGCCCCTTTCAAAGTCTTTGTGAGACTCAAATGAGATCATACACATAAGTACTAACACCATTATTGTGGCCAGAGACCAGATTTTAAGACTTTGCCTTCTGGGAGACAGAGTAAGTCCAGAAAATCATGATGATTAGGTAGTACAGTGGGTAGAATGATGGACACAGAGTCAGGTTGATTTACATCAACTTCTGGTTTCAGACAGTTAATCGCGGTGACCCTGGGTAAGTCACAGCATCTCTCTCAAGCTCAGTTTCTTCATCAGTAAAATGGAATACTAAGAGCTTCTACCTCTGTAACTCATTTGTTATGGGGGGGATTCCTTTTTTATGTTGTTAGGGAGTGTGTTGTTTTTGAGGTCCCAACCAACTCTCACTCTAGGATTCTGTGACCTTAGAATATTTTTTGGTATTGAGTCGTTTTGGCCATGCCCCACTCTTTGTGACCCCCATTTGGGGTTTGCTTGGCAGAGATTCTGGAACGGTCATTTTACAGATGAAGAAACTGAGGCAAACAAGGTGAAGTGACTTGCTCAGGATCACACAGCTGGGAAGTGTCTAACACCAGATTTGAATTCAGATCTTCCTGACTCTAGGCCCGGTATTGTATTCACTGAGCTACCTAGCTGCCTTAGATCTTAGACATACATAAGGTTTGTGTTTGTGTATACATGTATACATTTACATACACATATACGTATATATATAATCTCAGAAATATACTATAGGTCAAATCTCTGATTTCACCCATTTTACTAAAGGCAACAAAAATGGATTGCTTTCACTTCACTTGCTGCCTGCCTCAGTTTCCTCAACTGTAGAATGAGGATCATCATAGCCCCTACCTCCCAGGGTGGTTGGGAGGATTCAATGAAATGATATTTATAAAGCACTTAGCATGATGCGGGGCACCTTATAGGTGCCTTCCTTCCTCTATTATTTCTTTGTTATTGAGGATTGTTTTTTAATTATTATTCATTTATTTGTTTTTAGTATTCTATAATCACTTCCATAAGTCTTAGATTTTCTTCCCCTCCCTTCCCAAGACTGCATGCAATCTTATATGGGATTTATAAATAAATTCTTATTAAATACATTTTCACATTAATCATGTTCCATGGAAGAATTAAAATAAATGGGAGAAACCATGAGAAAAACCCAAACAAAACAAAGTATAATACAAGAGAAAATGGTCCACTTCATTCTGCATTCCAATTTCATAGTTCTTTCTCTGGATGTGGATGGCATGTTGCCTCAAGAGTCCTTTGGGAATGTCTTAGGTCCTTGCTTTGCTGTGAAGGGCTAAGTCTACCAGAAAAATTCCTCGCACACTGTGGTCGTTGCTGTGTACAATGTTCTCCTGGTTCTGCTCATTTCCCTCAGCTTCAGTTCATATAGGTCTTTCCAGATCTCTCTGAAGTCTTCATGTTCATCATTTCCTATAGCACAATAGTATTCCATTACATTCATAGACTACAACTTGTTCAACCATTTACCAATTGATGGTCATCATCTCAATTTCCAGTTTTTGGCCACCACAAAGAGTGCTCCTATAAATATTTTCATACATGTGGGATCCTTTCCCATTTTTGTGATCTCTTTGGGATACAGTTCTAGAAGCGATATTGCTGGGTCAAAGGCTATGCACATTTTTGTAGCCCTTTGGGCGTAGTTCCCAGAATGGTTGGATCAGCTCACAGCTCCACCAGCAATGAATTCGTGTTCCAAGTCTCCCACATCTTCTCCAACATTAATCATTTCCCTGTTTTGTCACGTTAGCTAATCTGATAGGTGTGATGTGATACCCCAGAGTTGTTTTGACATGCATTTCTCTGATCAATAGTGATGTAGAGCATTTGTCATATGACTCTAGATAGTTTTAATTTCTTCTTCTGAAAACTGCCTGTTCATATCCTTTGACCATTTATCAACTGGGGAATGACTTGTATTCTTGTGCATTTGGCTCAGTTCTCTATATATTTTAGAAATGAGGCCTTTATCACAGACACTAGCTGCAAAAATTCTTTCCCAGTTTTCTGCTTCCCTCCTAATCTAGGTTGAATTGGGTTTGTTTGTGGAAAAACTTTTCAGTTAAATGTAATAAAAATGATCCATTTCACACTTGATAGTGTTCACTGTCTCTTGTTCATCATAAGTTTCCCTATTCTCCATAAATCTGACAAATGTTATTGAGGATTGTTGATAAATGGAAAGTTTCTTTGGTGAGGTCCTTGTGGTAACTCATGATAAACTGGCTCTTTTCTGTCTGTTTCCTAATCACAGACTTCACCTCCAATTCCCCACTGGCCACCTGGTCAGGTTGGAAGCTCTGCAAAGGGTGGGGAGTGGGGTTGAGGAGATGCGCCCTGCTTTGCTAATGGGACACCTCTCTGGCTGTTCTTGCTGGCTAGCCCTCATGTGGGAAGGCAAGAAGATGCAACTCTTTTCAGTTCTGTGATTTCAGAAGAGGTCTTTGCTTGACCCTTGGCAATCCCTCGTGTTAAATGTCACGCATCCTGAAGGCTTTGGGGGCAGGTAGTTATTATCTACCATTTAAAAATGGAATGATAAAGGTCAGGTTGGGCCAGGTGAGAAAAGAACCAGAGGTCCAGCTTCCATTGGTTTAAAGGAGCCATTGTTATCGTCCAGAGCAGGACTAGCAGTCTCCCTAGCCACTGGTTTTCTGCAGAGTGGATGCCTTCCTGTCAGTCTCACGAGGCTCCTAGCAATCTGGTCCATATCACCACCTTTGAACTATGTCATCCAGGAGCCTCCTAGTCCTGCTGGATTTAGAATGTTCTCCCACATGAATGGTGGAGTGGGTAGAATATTAGACTTGGAGTGAGGAAGACCTGGGTTCAAGTCTTAGCTCAGTTATTTACAGTTGTATGACTAAGGGCAAGTCCCTTGGTCTCTCTATGCCTCTAGGTGGTGCTGCAGTGGATAAAGCATCAGCTCTGGAGTCAGGAGGACCTGAGTTCAGATTTGACCTCAGATACTTACAGACTGGATGAACCTGGGGAAGTCATTCAATCCTGTCTGCCTCAGTTTCCTCATCTGTATAATGAGCTGAAGAAGGAAATGGCAAACCACTCCAGTATCTCTTCCAAGAAAACCCCAAATAAGGTCATGGAGAGTAGGACATGACTGAAAGGACTGAAGAAAAGTGAGGAATGATGATTTTTTTCTTTTCTTTTTTTAAAATTTTATTTATTTTTTTAAATGTTCTACAATCACTACCATAAAACTTAGATTTTTAGCCCCCCCACCTCATTTCCTCCCCATGATGGCATCCAATGCTATATAGGATCTACATATACTTACCTATTGAATATGTTTTCACCATAGTCATGCTATGTAGACGAACTAAAATAAATGGAAGAAAT
>CM053774.1:124947457-124990516 GCA_028658325.1 Potorous gilbertii | reverse complement strand
AGCTTCATCGAGTAGATAATCTATGCTTGGTAATTATCTCCTCCCACCCCCCCCTCCCCCACTTTACCTTGGAAAAACTGGCTACAAGAAAAAGTACAACTTTGGTGGAGTTGGCAATGTCCCGGAGATCTCCTAAGGAATAATGGTGGAATCCTGCCACCTAGTGGAAGCTGAAACTAGGATCTCACATCCGCAAGACTTTCAGGAAAATAATCAGTTTGAAAATTTTTGCTTGAAGGACCTTCTTAGAAAATGTTTGCTCTGTACCTCCAATGTGTGCATATTTACTTACTTATAAACATGTACTTCGGTACTAATCGTTACGTTCATAATATGAATGTGTACATTATATGTACGTTGTCATCCAAAACAGACATTTATAAAGGATGACATGAAGATGAGCTAGAGTCCATGGAAGTCATTTACTGAGTCACTGGGGAGTGACTTCATGAGGCCTGTACCTGAGGAACAATCACTTTACGACTGTGTGGAATACGGGTTCTAGAGAAAAGAGGCAGAACCATGAGGAGGTCAGGAGGGAGGCGAGAAGGCCCTGTGCTACAGTGGTAGCTGTGTGAGTTGGGAGAAGGCAACAGATGTGAGAAATCTTGAGGATATAGGATGGTAACACTCGGGAGAGATTGGCGGGGGTGGCAGGGGGGATTGGACGAGTGAGGCCCTTGAAAAGCTTGGAAGAGGAATAGGCTGGTTGGGGGCGGGGGAGCGGAGATAATGTAATCAGGTCTGTGATCGTCCATGTCTGATCATCCTGTGTGACTCACTCTGCACCACCAAAAATGAAAAATTTGGAGAGGAGGATGATCTTCATCTCTGACCACTGCTTGCCCGGGAACTCCTGCCAGAGCCTTGAGGTGATCTGGGCAGGCAGAGTATGGGTGATGGTGGAGGGATGTTAGCTGCTCAGCTGTTACTACAGCTATTTTCTTCTTTTGTTACATTTCAGCCGTTTAGTTGCAGCCTATTCCATCGAGTTATACTAGGCATAAATTACAACCAGTGTGAGGGAAGCAGAGGCAGGCACGTCAAGTGCTAGCCTAAGATAGGAAGCTTGCTGGCCGTGGAGGGGGGTGGGGTGGGGTGATATTACTGGGGAAAGTTGGAAGATGATAGTAAAGTCGGGGATAGAAAAGTGACGTTATATTGGAGATGAGTCCTCCCCGCCAGAGCTCTTGTGGCAGGGTTGGAGTGTTACCCATCTTCCCCACTTCCGTCTGATTACTCACATTAGGTCATGGGTTATGCCACAGATACCCCACTGTTGGTGGAGGGACCCAAGTTGGAGACCAATGATATCTAGAACTGAAAGGTCTCATACTGGTCAGTGAGTTCAGCTGTTCCATTTTACAAAAGAGGAAGCAGGAGTCCAGAGAGGTAAAAGGAAACAGTCAAGGTAACTTAAGGTACTAGTAAGGGTGAGCCAGGATACAAACCCAGGACTTCTAACTCGAAATGCAGCGTTGGATCCCCTAGACCATATCATCTCTACCATGTATTTTCCTTTTCCAGTGAGTAATGACACACAGAGATAAAGGATACAAAGTGAATATTGGTGACAGTAGGCTGCTAACACAAAACTGTTCTTGCAGGGGTAGAATAAAACCAAGGGTGGGTTGCTCAGTTGCGCCTCTACCAGGTGAGGTCACTAGTATTGACCCTCAACTGCCTATATCCAGTGATTGGTTGGTCTGGAGCCAGGCTGAGGAGAGTACATTCACCGCAGAGTTGTCCAAACTTGGCATCATGCATGCTGGATAAATGCAACCAAGGTTGGGGCAAAGGGCTGTGGGGAGGAGATCCTGGGGAGAGGCTGTATGCCACAGGAGCAATGGCTGGGTGCTTGGAGGGAAGTGAATACTTACATCATCCCCAAGCAAGACAGCATGCCCTTGGCCACCTACATCTGGACAGCAGAGGATGATCTGCTTGGCTTTTCCTGGTGCTGGCTGCTAACCTTCAATTACCCTGTGGGTATCAGTATAGTTTATTCTTAATCAGTAGACTGAAAGCTGAGGAGACTGGCATTCTGATTGTTGAAGAAGACCAGTATATGCCTCTGTTTACCATCTATTTTTCTATTTCTAATTTATCATTCCATTCAACTTCTTAAACTCAACCCTTACATTTATTTTCCTAGAAGTTTATTTATTTAATTCTTTTAGGAACTTAAACACACACAGACAGCATTTCTCTATACACAGTGAAAGATAAAAAATAGATTGTATGTTAAATCATAAACCTTTCTTACATGTTGCTTGCTTTTTACTTTTACAAAGGAATAATAAATTCAGTATGTTACCTTCAAAACTACTCTACTTACCTTTGCTTTTTCCTGAACTTTTATGTATTCTTTGTATATTTTTAGAAATATTTCAGTGGTCTTTCTTTTTTCACTCCTTTTTCCTCCTCCTTCCTCCTCCTCCTTCTCCTCCTTCCCCTCCTCCTTCCCCTCCTCCTTCTCCTCCTTCTTCTCCTCCTCCTTCTCCTCCTTCTCCTTTTCCTTCTCCTTCCCCTTCTCCTTCTCCTCCTTCTTCTCCTTTTCCTTCTCCTCCTCCTCCTTCTCCTTCTCCTTCCCCTCCTCCTTCTCCTTCTCCTTCCCCTCCTCCTTCCCCTCCTTCTTCCCCTCCCCCTCCTCCTTCCCCTCCCCCTCCTCTTCCTCCTTCTTCTTGCACTACCATTCTATGGCCCAGATCACAGCTCCTAAGCTATGATCTTCTGATTGCTACTACATCCTCTTTAACATGATGGAGAATGTGTCTACCCACTTTTTACACAGGCACCAAATTATCTTTCCATCTAGTCTAAGGGTTCAGCCTGTTCTTTGTCCTAGCCTGTTTTGGCCATCTGGTGAAGCCTTTGCAGCTCTTGCATGGTTTTAAGCACATAAAATAAAACACAGAGAATTACAAAGGAAGCCAATTACATTGAAACACAGTTACAAAGTTATTTTTTAAAGAACAAGTTAATGGACCCCAGATTAAGAACACTGGCAGGACTAATGGTAACTTACTAGAACCAAGTTCCATCCAGTATGGACTTTATCCAAATTGGGGAAAGACCATGTGCTACATACAACACTCAGTAAATCAGTAGCTACTTGGTATGTGTCAGGCTCTGAGCTAGCCACTGTGAGCACAAAAACAGTGAATGAAACAGTCTTTACCCAAAAGGAGCTTATACTCTAACAGCTATTTCATTAATGCAGGCCTGTATGTTTGAGGTGGGAGCTTCTGAGTTTAGCTCAAAGCCTTGACAAATGTGCCAACCTCCAGTATCACAGAGGCTAGTGGTTTCTGATGAAAAGTTCAGGTGATGCTGGAGAGTAGCAGGGGACAAGCCCTTCATTTTGTTTCTGCTCTGGGGCCCCAGTAGGCCTTGAAACAGGCCAGTGGAACAGTAAACACTTGATCAAGTTCTCCTTGGAAGCATCAAAGCCACACTTGGCGGTCTGAAATAGCTAGTGGTGGAGATTTCCCCTTTTTCTTCTAATTTCTGGGAAGAATGACAATCTCCACCAGCTGAGAAAGACTTGTATTCTACACCTTAGTCTGGGTCCCACCCACAAGGCTTTGAAGCCTCCCTGTGAGTCCTATCCTGGCGACATCATGGAGCCTAGCCCTGTGGAGATGTGCTGAGGCAAACATCCCACTCATCTGTCGTCCTCAAGGAGCTGCTGCCAAATCCCCTCTATTGAGGATCACCCGTTCCTGATATTAATATCCACAGAACTTCTCATCAGCCAGTGAGCTCAAGGTCTGTTTATGAAACATTTTGGTTTTGTTTTCGAGAGTAAACTGCACGAGGCCCAGCCCTCCACCCAGCAGGTTCTCTGTGACTTCCAGGGGCTCTGGTGCCGTAAGGTCTTTTCTGTCAGTGGATCTGATGGAAGGATAGACAAAGGATCATGGAGGTGCAGACGTGTGAACACAGGGTCTTAAGATTCACGGGTTCATAGAGAATAGGATCACAGATCTAGAGCTGCACAGGACCTTGCAGGTCATCGAGTGGATCCAGGAGACAGGACTTAGCAGCTCAGACTCGGAGGAGCTTGCTAAGTAAGAGAGAGTCTCTTCAGTTTCAGAGGCTGCTTTCAATCATTTAGGTGAATTTCACCAGGCACAGTCACAAGGATGAGACTTCATGTTGTGGGCACATACATTCTCATCCACGTTGGACAGTATGGTTATTGCAAAACTCTTTTGAAGGACTTCCACTTGAATACAAGGGCTTTCTCTGAACAGAATCCGGACCTTGGTGTTTCTACAAATGCCTGGGAACGTTCTGAATCCAATGAACTTGGGGCTTAGTGGCAGCAATGTGGTGTGTGTGTGTGTGTGTGTGTGTGTGTGTGTGTGTGTGTGTGTGTGTGTGTATGTGTGTGTGTGTGTGTAGACATTTTAACAGCCTGAAAATGTCATTTTCTTTCCTGTCCCAACAGCACATAGATTACAAGTAGAAAGTTGCAGCCAGTTTGCTCTTTGCCCCATTTTATACAGTGAATATAATTCAAGCAGCTTCCCTCCCTCCTCTTCCCCCAACCCTCCAAACTTCTCAAGTGTTTATTCCTAAACACAAAGATGTTTGACCAGATGATCTCTGCAGACTGTCTCAGCTCCAGAGCTATGATCCTATAATCCATCCCCTCAACCTTTAAAAAAAGATTTGGTGGTGCCTTTGTTCACACAACATTTATCTCCTGTCATATGACCATGATTAAAGTCTCCTTTATAATAACAAAATCTTCAACCAAAATTTTAATCCAAAGGGTTCCTTCCAATCCTGGTTAGCAGCATATCTGATTAATTGAAGTTTCATTGAAAATTGTTTGCAATAAGCATTTGTTTATACAGTGATAATTCTATGGAAACAAATTCAATTTTGCCTCTGCTATATACAATGTACTATGTTGTAAATGAAAAACTTTTCTTCACCTATAAAGTGAGTGCACAGGACATGACCGGTCTCCTCCAAGGATGCTTCCAAATCAGACCTGCAGTCTGATCCTGAGATCCTGCCCTCCAGATGCTTACCTTACCCCTGGCTTAGGCAGATAGAACATGATCATCGACAAGTATATACTAAGGAATTTCAAGAGGGAGTGACTGCTAATAATAGCTGGGGGGATCAGGCAAAGCTTACTGTAGGACGTGACACCTGAGCTATCTGTGAGGGCAGCTGGAATTCTAAGAGGCAGAAGGGAGATGAATTATAACCATTCTTTTCAGACAGCTCCAATGAATCAAACCCATCAGGGGGATATGTCCTTGACTTTCTGAACAAATATATTACTTCCCCAAAGTTATTCGTCCCAAAGGATTTCAATGAGTAGATTGGGGACTTAGCATCATCCTCCAGCAGCCTAAGAGTGTCAAATAAAGCCAGCTCAGGGATGCAGTTACTCCTAAGGGAAGGGAAAAAAGCAGTAAGAACAATACTGTTTGGGAGTATTTTTAGGAAATGAGTCACCTTTCCTACCATACCAATGATGGCATAAACTTCAGGGGAGACCAGCTTTGGGGAAATAGATGCCCTATTGGTGTGTGTGTGTGTGTGTGCGTGTGTGTGTGTGTGTGTGTGCGTGTGTACTTCATGTGGAACTTTTAAGCACTTTTGGAACCGGATTTCTATTTTAGAATACAAACCATGCCAGCTGTATGTAGGTATGTATGTATGTATGTGTATTTATGTATTCATGCATGAATTTGCAAATATACCCTAGGACTAGTATGACACGGTGAAAAGAAAGCATTAGTTCTAGTGTATCTGGGTTCAAACCTTTCCTCTGACACTCAGTCCTGAGGCCTCAGTTTCCTCATCTGTAAAATGAAGGTGTTTGGACCAGATGACCTCTGAGGTCCAACCCAGCTTGAGATCTATGATCCTATAATCCAAACCCTCCATATTTTAAAAAAAGAAAAGACTTGGGAATGCCTTTTTTCCCCGCACAACAGTCATCTTCTGACCTATGACTACAATTAAATTACAAAATTCAAAAACAAAGCTGGTTCATCAAAACTGATCCAGGGAATGATCCTGGCAGCAGATCTTACCTCTTTGTCCTGGAGTCTCCCCACGTGTCTTTACAGGCGAGGAAATTGCGCTTCCTCATCACTTCTCTGGGCCTCAGTTTCCTTATTACAATTAATCTGAGCTCGGGGTTTTTTCCAGTGTTGTTTCCATTCCCATTAGTGTGTTGCTGTGTGTACCTGGCTCAGCATCCTTCTCTCTGCTTCAGTTTATATGAGCCTTCCCATGTTTCTTTGAATTCTTCCTATTTATCATTTCTTAAGGAATGATAATACTCAATCCATATGCTAGGATTTGTTCCAGAAAAATCTATTTAGATAGATAGATAGGGAGGAAGGGAGGGAGAGAGAGAGACAGAGACAGAGACAGAGACAGAGAGTATTTATTTAATTTATTAAGTGGTTACTACATTCTAGCATTGTGGTAAGCACAGGAGGTACAATGAGGCCAATAGCACAGAGCAGACCTCAGGGAACTCCCACTCCCATCGGGGAAGGAGTCTTCAGCTCCGTGTCAGATGGGAAGCAGCAGCAAGGCAGACAGATCCTCTTTGTACTGTTCTGGGACCCTGGTTCCAGGAGCTCAGAGGTCATTGCCTCCTCTTCTTAGGGAAGGGCCAAATCTTGGGGAAGCAAAGTTCTGTCCTCCAGTACTGGGTTCACAAGCTCTGTGGTCACTTTCTTCCTTTTCCTCCTTTTTTAGATATATTGTGTCCTGCCTCCTTAGAGCTGATGGCCCCGGAGCTGTTCCAGGACCTTTTCTTTCCCATCAGCCTCTGCTGGGAAACTTTTGGGAAAGGTCATACTTGGTCAGGTCTGTCCTTCCAGGAAGGACATTGATAAGTTGCAGTACAACAGGGGACAGCAACCAGCATGGTGAAGGCTCCCAAGTTCATGTGGTGGGAGGAGCAATGGAAGGAACTGGGGGTGTTTAGCTTGGCAAAAAGAAGCTTTGAGGGCAAGAGGTTTTCCAGTTCTGAAACTGTAGGGTTCTGTGATTCTTTTCCATAAACCTTCACAAATCCTCCATAGAAAACATGCCCAAAGTACCATCTTTTAGTATCTAGTGAATGTCAATGCCAAGAGTCAGGCTGGCTGGTTGCCATCCTGTACCACTCACTCAGCGCACCAATTTTCTCTTCATATTTATCCTTATAGATAAATAAAATATATTCTGCTTATTCTGTGTATATTTATTCTTTTTATTTATATGAGAGGCTGTACGGTGCAGTGGATAGAGAGGTCACATGCAAAACCAGTCACTCTTGGGCTCAAGTTCTGTTCACTGGCTGTGTGATCCTGTCATCTTGTGGAGGCTCAGGGAATTCTCCAAGGCTTTAACTTGCAGAGATTCTGACCTGCCCTGGTAGGGAACATTTACGCACCTGGGAGTTCTTTTTACCCTTGAAATCATAGGTTCAGTGCTTATGTACATATCTATCTATCTGCCTTTTCATCCATCCATCCATCCTCCATCCACCCATCTATCTATCTATCTATCCATCCATCCATCCATCCACCCATCCATCCATCCATCCATCCAATCTGTCCTGCCTATCCATCCTTCTGTTTATGTTTCTATATAGACACAAATAGATCAACAGGAACATATCTATACAGATTTCTATATGTATAGAGAGATCCTACATTATACACAGATTAGAAAGAACTAGATTGCTCCATGGATAGAGCATTTATTAAGCTCTTACTGCGTGCCTTGTCATCGTTTGAATGTTGTATTGTGCCAAGTGCTGCAGATACAAATAGAAGCCAAAGGAAACATTGTCTCTGCCCCAGATAAGCTAACCTTCTAGCAGGGAAAAAAACACGCAAAGAGAATGGACAAGGGAGTGGGGAATGGTGAGGAAGGTCCCAAGTGAGGGTCAGGGTAGAGAGGTGTCCCAGAGTTGTCCCAGCTTGAAGAGGCCGTGCTGGCTGACCTGGGGGGACGGTGAGAGGGGCTCTCCAGATTGAGGGAGAGGCACCAGAGGGGATGCAGTTACTGATCAAGGTCCGAGCAGCACCCACCTCTGGCACCTGGAAGTCCCTTCCTGCTTGGTCACTTACACTCTCTCATAGGTGAACCAGAAAACCTATGGAGTTCTGTTAGTGTTCTCCACATTGTTCTAGATGGTGATGGGTGCAGGGGGTGGGGAGGGAAGATCTGTTTCAGTTTCTAAGGTTGTTTCCTGGCAACACTAACAAGTGAGGTTATTGTAGACAAACCCCCTAAGTTGACAATCATCAAGGGAAAATCCTGCAACAAGAATGCTTCCAAGCTCCAGGCAGGGGACCCACCTACTCCTTTCAACAAGTATTTGAAACAATATTCCAATGCGATGTGATTCTTGTGAATGAGGAGCCTGCTTGCACCCTCTCCTCTGGGTCAATGGTTGTAAGCCCAGGGGACATCACATGGCATGGAAGCCTGGCCGTCCCTCCCAGGTGCTCGTTCCCAATGCTTTGCTGCTGTGACCCTCCTCCTATCCAGCTCCCCTATTCTTGGTCCCTGAATGAGTGTGGGGAGGGAGGAGAAGCTCTCTCCTCTCCCTTCCCCTCCCCTCTACTCCCTTCCTCTCTCCTCCCAAAATCCCAAATGGGGTCATAAAGACTCAGATACAGCTGAACAGAAAGAAAAAGTGAAAGGGGGCACGATATGTGAGTGGAGATTGCACACTGATCAAATCTTGGAAGGTTCAGAAGATAGGGTTCAAATCCTGCCTCTGTTGCTGTTGTTTCTGTGACCCTGGGAAAACTGCTTAACCTCGGTGTTGGGAAGCTCAGACTCGTGGAGAAGGTGCTGATCAGAACAGGGAGAAAAAGGTCACTCCGCTGGGGTGTTCTGCAGCTCCAGTCTCTGCCTGCTGTTCTTTAAAAGATCCTTCGAACCAAATGGGAGGATTTTTATAAAGAAAAAATGTTGACAGCCTAAAAGAGGATTGTAAGTGACCGCCTAAAGTTAAAAACTTCTCAGAGAAACTCAAGGACACTGTATCTTTTGCATATGTTTCAATTACAGGCTCTCTCCCAGTGGGAACATTTTTCAGAATGTTGTGTTCGTTACCTTCGGCATTTTCTTGGTCTGCCTTATCTCTCATTCTTTTCTCCTTATGAAAACGCAGATCTGGCCAAAGCCAAAGCCCGGGAAGCTACTTTAAAGAGCTTCTGATGTTTATCAGGGGCTGTCAGATCGGGAGGGAGATAGGACCCTTGTTCCTGCTCGGGGTCCTTTAGGGTTGGACCCTGGCTTGCTCGGCTGAGATGGAAATCAGATGTTTCAGAAGGGCCTCCTCCAAGCCGAGTGCTTCTGGGAGCACAGAGAAAGCTACTCTCTGAAGGATTTCCCAAGAGAGATACTATGTCTAAGATTATGTAACAAAACCTTGTTATTCCTCTCCTCCTCTACTTCCCATGATCCTTTTCCACTCTTGGATCCAGAACGGAGCAGGGAATCTTCCTGGACCTGGAGTCATCAGGAGAAGGGAGGTGGAATCCTAGCTCTTCTGACAGTGACTGTGGGACCCTGGGCAAGTCACTTATCCGTGATGCTGGAACATGGTGTGAGGGCAGAGCTCTCAGAGTTTGAGTAATTATTCATTTTCTCCCCACCTTATTAACTCACACACAAAGTCGTTGAATTTCAGAGGTTCAGGAGACCCCCGAAGACAGCTAAATCCAATCCATTACAGAAAACCTGCTATGGTACTGCCATGAACAAGACAGCCAGACCTATAGACAGGCAATCAGCAGCAATAACTTGAATTTACATAGGACTTGAAGGTTTGCAAATGGCTAGCATTTATATAATGCCTTCCATGTGCTAAGAACTTTACTCATTTAGTCCTGTTAATAACCCTAAGAAAAGGGGGTGGCTGTTATCCTCATTTTATAGAGGAGTCAACTGAGGCAGGCAGAGGTTCAGTGGCTTGGCTGGGATCACACAACTAGTCAGAATCTGAGGCTGGATTTGAACTCAGGTCTTCCTGACTCTAGCCTAGCACTCTCTGCACTATGGCCCTCCCTAGCTGCGTGAGTTCAAGACTCGCTGCTAACTGGCTTTGTGACCCTTAATCTCTCTAATGAACCCATTTCTATATCTGTAAAATTAGAGGGTAGGTTCCAGTCATCTCTAAGTCCCTTTTACTTCTTGATTCGTGGTCATGTGATTGTCTGGCTTGCCTCGGCATCCTGGCTCTCACCCTTACAAAAATTATGCGGCCATGAACAAGCCTCTTGGCTGACCCCAGCCTCACTTTCCCCATCTATAAAATGAAGATAAAAACACATGTTATACCCAAATCATAAGGCTTCTGTGAAGAAAGCATCATATGCCACTTAATGTACCATATTATAATTATTTGATATTCTTCAAACATTTGTTTAACACCTACGATGTGCCGGCCAAGCTGTGAGATACAAAAACACCAATGAAATCATTCCTTCCTCAAAGAGTTTACATTCTGCAGAAAATGGGGAAGGTGTCATAGTACATCCCCTTGGAGGGTTAGGAGGTAGAGTCTGAATCTGTGATTTCATTGGGCAGGGAATTTCTGGGGAGGAAACCCCATTTACCCCACTTTCTCTCTCGCTTATGGTCTTAGAGAGTCACCTAGACCACCAAGGGGGAAAGTGACTTACCCAGGGTCATACAGCCAGTACGTGCCACAGGTGGGCCTGGAGCCTGGCTATGCTATCATATTCATCTCTCCTTATATGTAAGTAAAAACAGAATATTTTTCATGTTAATTCCTATCCAGCTTAGAAATACAATTAGCACTCCATAGAACAAAAATACATTTTAAGAAAACTTTAATGAAAATGCACTATAGGAAATGGACTGGTGAATGATTTCATTGGCATAAGAACTCTCCCTGCAGATGCTAACCAGTACCTGCTGCAGAAACTTATTCCTTAGAGAAACAGAAATACCAAATGACTTTTCCAGGGTCATGCAATCAGTATCTGTTACATGTCAGGGCTTGAATCCCTGTTTTCCTGACCCCCAGATATCTCTCTAATGCAAAATATGGATAAAATAATGGAGTTACAGGCACTTTCCTCTGAGCAAGTAGGTATTCAAGGTCCAGATGCTGTCTACTTTTGGCCCAGGAAGCCTTTGTCTTTGATCTTCTTCCTCTTTATCTCTTTCAGCCTGACAGTGCCGAACCCCGCCTCCCCTCCCCGCCGCTGCCCTGAGAAATATCCAGGGGAGCCCTTTTCTAGAATGCCCCCAGTCCTAATGAAGAGCAATGCTGATCATTGACCAACTGTTAGCATTCCAGAACCGACTCTCTCCTCTTTGCTGAACAAGCCCATATCTGGGTCCCAGATATTTCTGTTTTGGGATCAAGTTAACTCAAACTGCCCCAGTCTGCTCCATAGCTGCTGTGCTCACCACTCAAGTATCCCCAGATGTGCCAGTAAACCAGCCCACAATGATCCATGTGGAGAAGGGTCCTGCCATTCCCACCAACTGCCACTGACTGGGAGGAAAAACCAGCTAGCCTTACAGAAGGCACCCTGACGGAAAAACAGAAGGTGGTATACTACCACCATCTGCCTCCTTTGGGCCCCAATAGAATCAGCCCAGGAGCCTGGACCAAGACCATTGGTTAGAGCTTTTCTCCAGTCTCCATCCCCTCAAATTGCTTGGCTTCCAATCCAGTCTTTGTAGCCTTCTTCCAGAAAATTAGACCTTATAGACGTGTCTTGACAATTGTCCTTGCAGGGGCTTCCTTCCCAGAAGTCACAGCCACAAAGATCCAGAAAGTTCTCACTACTGAAATTCCTGGTGTTGTCCAATGGCCCAGTATCACACATGGAGAGGGCTCTACCAGTGGAAATAATATTAAAGAAGAGACTTTCCCATATGTTTGGCTGCTGCACCCCAAAGACCTTCCATCTGACTTGCAACTGGAAGCCACCCATATTGTCTCCCTCAGCTAGAGTGGGAGATCCCTGAGAACAAGCTCCGCCGCCCCCCTCGATTTTCTGTTTGTATCCTTAGAGCCTAGCACACTTATGTGCACATAGTAAGTACCTGAGAAATGTGGATTGATTCACACATTCATTGTATCTCTCCACATGTTCCATCCCTCAATGCTCTTCCAGCTGACTCCCATGGAAATTCTTTGAGGGGAGAGATTATTTTGCTAGTCTATCTCTAGTGCCCTGCAGAGTGTAAACATTTAATACTCACTGAATTGGGTTTTTCCTCTATCTCAGCTTCTTACTATGCTTGTCATTTCAGGGAGGAGGGGAGACAAGGTCATATATCATAGGTTTGGGAGCCAGAAAGGCCCTTAGAGATAATCTCTTCCAACTCCTTCATTTTATAGGTGAAGAAACTGAGTCCTAGATATTAGAAATGATCTACTCATTGTCAGTTTGGTGATAACTGTCAAAACTCAGGGAGTTCTCTTCTTACTCCCCCATAGCTCTAGTATGACTCTCTCTTTTTGGAATCATTTGGAGTACTGGACCAGAAGCAAGGGTTAAGGTTGCATGCGATTCAAGTGTTCCCTCACTTTCCCAATGGGAAGGAGGGACTTCTATCAAGTCTAAAGTCAATCTAATGTATAAAGTGTTACATGTTAGGGTTTTGACTTTCCAAATAGTGGTAATTACCTTTCATCAGTGATGACTCAGCTATGATGTAGCTCAACATCTGGAAAATGCCTAGACCTGGGGATTAGACCGTGCTAGAGAAATCATATCCAAATGCCCCTCCTCATCGAAAGAAAAGCATAATGTGACTCAATGGATCCTACTTCAGATGATTGCTGCAGCCTTGATTATGTCAATAAACAGAACAGCTTTGGGTCTCTCCCTTCCTTGATCTTGAGAATGGAATTTAGAGCTTTTTGTCCAGCCTCGAAATTTATGGGTTCCTTTCACAGAGAATGTTGATGACCAAGAATTCTTCAAGAAGTCACCCTACATAGATCAGTGAGGCAGAGAAGCAAACGCAGTGAGTAGGCACAATCCCAGCACCTGATTCTCCCCTTCCAAGAAATGATCTTGTAGATGGAGTCTTTAGAAGATAAGAGGATTGGAGGTGACCCCAGTGGAAAGGCCAGGATGAAGCAGAGTCAGGGTCAATCTTTCTTCTCTTGCCTTTTGGCCACCGATGTCACTCCTCTGTGCCTCTTGGTCCTTTTTCCACCCTGTTTCAATGACTTTTTTCATTTATGTACCAGCTTCCCTATTCTTAGCATCAGAGTGTCTGGAGCTGGGGGAACCCCAGAGGCGAGGTAGTCCAGTTCTCTCATTTTACAGATGACGAAACTGAGACCCAAGTAGAAGTGATGGCCTGAGGGCACAGTACTATGGTAGCTAGAAAGATGGCAGGCATTAGTGACAGGATCTAACCCCAGGTTCTCTGACTCCAGAATTAGAGCCCTTTTCTCTGAACCTCTTTCTACAGTGTCCTTGAAAGATAGTGTCACAATTTTGATAATACTCTGACTTTTTCAAAGCTCTCTTCTTGCAATGACTTTGAGAGTATGAAGTATCATTAACTCCTGTTTTAGAGCTTCAATTCAACAAGGTGCCTTTCAATGTTCCAGGTTGTAGGGCTACAATGGCAAATAGGAATTATTTCCTCACCTCAAGGAACTTTTATCACATAAGTAATACACAAGTATATATGAAGCAATTTCAAGGGTGAGAAGTATAAATAGTGGGTGTAGGAAAGGAATAAAGAAAGGAATCTCATAGGAGGTGGTACCTGAGTCACTCTTTGAAGGAATCAGAGATTCTGGGTAGTGGTAGTTGAGGTGACAGTGCATTCTGGACTTGGGGGTTGGGAGGGAGGGAACAACATGTATAAAAGCCTGGAGGTGAGACCTAGAATATCATGTAGTGATTGACTCTCAGCCATTTTGACTGGACTAGAGTGCATAGAGGGCAGCAATGTGTAATTAGAATCCAGCTAATTGCATGGCAAGTCTATGAAGGGGGTTCATCTACGTATGGAATAGATGCTACTCATGAGTAATAAGTTGGCTCCATATCTAGGAGGGTGAAAGTGGGCAGGATTGCCTTTGAGAAATTCCACAAAGCTTTCAAGATTCCCACCCTGCCCCCCAGTCATCTTTTTCACACCAGTGTTGTTCTAACGGCATTTGCTCTATGCCTGGCAAACACTCAAGTCAGGGGCCTCCCAAAGGGCAATGGAAAGGCACGTTGTAGGATTAAAGAGTGTGCATCAGATCCCAGAAGAAGTATTGTGTGGCAGAAAGGCCAGGAAATGGACCTTATTTTCTTTCTCTGTAGAAGGAAGGGGCCAGACCTTGTGAGCTCAAAGTTCTCTTCCAACTTTAAGTTTAGACCCACTGACCTTGGCTGGAGCCTGTGCTCTGCCCCCTTCCTAGGGAAGAAATGTCAGCTCTTTGGACCTTATTCCACAGACATAAAAAGAGGAGTGGCCTACATGAGGTCTCAAGTTCCTTCTGAATGTTGTCCCCAATTTTGAAAAAATAAAATTTCTATCATGAACTTAATGAACATCAACAAGTAGGACCAGTTCAATACACAAAGGAAAAATATGGGGCTTGGATAAAAATCTGTGAACTTCTGTTACATACAACTTGTCTTTCCCCATCCTCTGTCCCTGTCTAAATAGAGTTGGCTATTTGGGGGAGAGAGAATATATAATTCAAATTTAGCATGATAATTCCAGTGTGCCCTGCTTATCTTTATTCTCTATACACTCTCTTCTATTCATTTTAAAAATGATTCATTGACCTTCTTTTCTTTATTTTCTTCCCTTTTTTTAGTATCACCTCTACTACTCTTCACTCTTCTCCCTGCCCCCCCCCAAAAAAAGAATAGAAAAAACCCTCCCTTGCAATAATTAAGTAACTCAGGCTGAGCCAAGGTACGCATTGACAGTGTCTGAACATGTCTGTGTCATCCTGGAAATGTAGATTGTTACCTCTCTGCCAAGAGCTGGGAAACACACTTGGTCATCCTTTTTCTGAAGATCCCTTAGAAATCTAAGTCTATGACTCTAGGACTTAGAAAGCCTGGGTTTGCCATTTATTAGCTATTATCTTGGCCAAGTGATTCACCTGTCCATTTCTCCTTTGGGAAATAGTCTATTTCTTCATTGGTATGGTGATGGTGGAGGGAGGTGCTGGATTTGGGGTCAGCCCAGACCTGGGTTCAAATCCTCCCTCAATACTTAAAAAGCTGTGTTGTTTTGGGCAAGTCCCTCAACTTCTCTGTACCTCATTTTCTTCATTTGGTGCTATAACAAGACAATAATCCATGGACAACATCAATTCAGCCCTGAAAAGTCAACAGCCAGGAGGGGAGAGGGCTGGGGAGCAGCTTGGCTGGAGTGTGGCTGTAGGTCAATTGCAATACTTCCTGTCTGAATGAGCTGGTCTTGCCAGAGAGGTAGCTGCTATTGTCCTTCGATCAGTCCTCAAACTTGGGGTGCACTCTTCTACTCCTAAGATGCTGAATACTGCTTAATTTGCTCCTTACTGCTTTAGGGCAATCATTTTATTCTTTCTTGATTGAGTCTTTCCCTTCTCCTTTGAGGCTACTTCAAAGCTTTTCTTTTCTTCAGTCCCCAGCCAGTCATTTAGCAAATGACCTCACCTCTTACTTTACTGAGAAAATTGTGGACATCTGTTGTGTGCTGCTCATCTCCCCCTGTTCCACTGAAGGTTGAAATGTCTCTATATTTTGTCCCATCCTCTTCTTCCTTACTCATGCCTTTAAGAAAGTGAGAAAGAGGTGACTCTTCTCCTTGCCAAAGTTGTCCTTGTGCCTTTTGCTGAAGTCCTGTGTGTTCTCCAAGAGTTTCATCTCTCGGTCTGTTAGTTTCTCTCCATTCATAGTGTGGAGATATACTATATGCATAGTATGTACTTTGAGCGTTTATGTTCTGCCTTGATACCCATGTTGTCAGAGTAGAAGTCTACTAGAGTAGGCCTGGAATCTGTGAATTTAAAACAAAAAGTGATGATGGCACTTTGGTGTAATTTATTTCCTTTGTGATCCTATTTATTTTTATGCATTTAAAGACATGATTCCTAGAGAAGGGATTTATTGACTTCTCCAGACTGCCAGAGGGGCTCCATAGAACACAAAAGGTTAAGAATTCTTGGAGTAGTGGAAAGAGAAATGGACTTGAAATCAAAGGACCTGATCTCAAATGCCATGTCTATCATTTACTACCTGTTTGACCTGGAGCACTTTATCTGGAACATAAGGAGAATCCACCATGTTTAGAATGCAATGTGTGACCATAGGCAACTCACTCATCCTGTGCGTACCTTAGTTTTCTCATCTCCAAAATGGGGATAACTCTAACTATAGAACCCACGATAGCAATCATCAGCAATCCTTCTAGATGAAGGGAGTTCTTTACCCTTTATGGGTCATGGACCTCATAGATGAAACTATAGACTCCTTCTCAGAATTATACATAGGATGGCAAAGAAAACAGATTATAGTGAAAAGATAGTCTTTGCTCTCAAGGAACTTACATTCTAATGAAGGAAGATAACTCCCAAAAGTCAGTCAGTTGAAAAGGAGGGAAGAGTGATTTTTAAGTCCAGAGAAAGTCAGGAGAAAGAAGGCAGGTGTCACTCTCAATCTCTCCATACAATGGAGGTTCCTGGAAAAATTCACCAGTGAAAGAAGGGGTAGACCTTGGAGAGAGATGTCCTCATCATCATCATCATCATCATCATCATTGTCACTGTTATTTCTGCCTCTTGAAGTCCTTATCTCCCTTCTAGGCTCAGGGGCTACCTCCTATGGAAAACCTTTGCTTTTAGTTCAGTTATTAGGGTTCACTTACTCCCCAAACTACTGTGCTTACTTATTTATATTTATTTTGAATTCCCCATGGTAGAATGTAAGATCCCTGAGGCTTGAAACTCTTTTGAGTTTGACTTTTCTATTTCTAGTACCTAACTAGTACCTCCCACACAATTAATACTTATTGAGTGTAGTTCAGTCTGTGACTAAAATCAAAAGCCACACCAACCTCAAAAATGTTAAACCATGTAGGTGCAGTTCATTCTGAGAGAGGGAAAAGGATGTATTGGGTAAGACCACATTGGATAGGGGGTTTCTCTTTGTGCCTACACAACAAATAGAGAAAGGTTCCTGGACAGTGCCTTCATTTACTGTTTCTGTTGTTCAATGGAGGTGAGGCTAGGTGCTTACCCACGTGATTCCCATCAGCTTTATTTCTCCCTTGACTCAGAGAGTCATCTATCAGTAATCACCTTAAGTTCAAAAGAACAATAAGAATTATTTTTGAAAACACATTTGAAGCAAGATTTTATAATAAAATAATTCCACTGTATTTACTTGTGGACTCAAATTTTTCCTTAGTTCTCAGTTAAAGAAACCATTTTAATGAAAGGTAGTTGGAATGTTGGGTGATCTCAAACATGCATGCCATAAAGATTTTATAGCTGGTATTTCTGAAATTATGGGGCCTTAGTATTTAAGCTCATCAATGTAGATAGATCTGAGAGGGCTCTCAGAAGCTGTCTAGTTCTACCTCTTCATTTTGCAGATGAGGAAACTGAGTCTGTTCTGTGAATGTGATTCCTACTTTGGCACAGTGGGAGGAGTCCTGAATTTAGAGGCAGAGGATATAGATTCAGATTTCACCTCTGTTATTGGACGTCTTTGTGACCTGAGGCCAGATGCTTCACCTCTCTGGGTCTTAGTTTCTTTATCTCTAATACAAGGAGGTTGGTATAGATTACCTTTAAAGTCCCTTCTAGTTCTAAACCTAGGATCATTGGTTAAACTCCAATAATTGAACTTTCTCTTTGCAAGTGTGGTTTTTCCATGCCTGTTCACCTGGAATCTCTGACTCTGTTTTTTTCTGAGGGCCATACTGGCCTCCTGCTTCCTTTACTGAAGGATACTCAAGGCACAAAGTGTAGGGGATTCCTCTCCCTTTGTCTGGTCCCACCACGACCTTCCCAACTGATGGGGCATCTCGGTATTGAGTCCTTCCTCCAGACTATATTTTCCCTTCCTAGGGGAAGAACATGTGGTAGAAAGCAAAGATGTCCAAGCTGTCCATTCTCTCTCTTCTGTCACATATTTTTTCTTCCTTGAACTTGCTTCTAACCTCGGCTTTGCATTGTGTGTAACTCAGATCCAAAAGACAAGCCTTGTATGAAACATTTCCATTGTTGCAATTTCCAATTCCTGAACCATCCCTGGCCCAAGGCTAATTTGTAAACTCAGTGTGTAGGCGACATCCCATCTTAAGACCTTCCAGTTTTTACCCTTTCCAAGAAGGACAGTTTTGAAAACCGGCTGGCTCAAACACCATGTAAAAAGACACTTCAGGGGCTGGTCATGGTTAGTTTGGCCGGATGACATCTGTGAACATTTCCAAGATTGTTTCAAAGCCAAGCAGATCTCATATGAGATAATCCTTTCTGAATGGTGACAAGGGTAGCTGCCCATGAGCAAAACAATTGATTTCCTGCTACATGCAGCCAACTCTTAATGATTCCCAGAATGATTACATTCCTGTTCCTGTGCCTTCCTTCAAGGCCCAGTTCAAGTCCTGTCTCCTCCCTGATACATTCTCCAACTTCAGTCGCCCATAATGACCTCTCTGCCCTCTGAAACTCTAGGCCACTCGTCTTTCACTTAATCACACACTACTCTGTATTATTATTTAACTTTTCTTATTAAAACATAGGGTTATATAATTCGGATTCCAACCAGCTCATTTTGTAGAAGACAGAACTGAGTTCTGTAGAAGGCCAAATGGCCTATTGTAGGTCAAAATGATCATGAGCCTTCCATTAGAGCCATCAGAAGAAAGGTAGGAATGTTACTTTCAAGTTAGTTAGTATTTGAGCTGATTTCCTTGACAACCAACTTCAATAAAAAGGTTTGATGGGGCAAGTTGAAACTTGGAACAACCAGAGTAGTAAAGTGTCTTCAAACTCAAGTGCCGACCTTGTCTCTAGTGAGAATAGAATCCTTAAAACCTAGGGAGCAGGACCAACCTCTTGATTATACTGTAAGCTCATAATGGCTGATCCAAGTCTACTTTTTCCAGCGGAAATCGGTGTTGATGATAATTATGTCTCATGTTAGCCTTCTCTGGGACAAGGATGAGATCCTAGAATTAGACTCATTATACATATTCCATTCATTTTTCATGAACCAATTTCTCACCCTTTTCTCACCTTCTAGATATTTCAGTACTTCTTAGAAACATCGAATTATGAATCTAGAGATAGAAGAAACCTTAGAAGCCACCACTCCTGTCCCTTCATTTTACAAGTGAGGAAACTGAGACCTAGAGAGATTAGGTGATTTTCCTAACGTCACAAAATCTTGCCACCATCATTAGAAAGTTATGTCAGTCAGTCAGTAACATTTATTAATCGTCAGAATACAAAGAAAGGAGAAAAGGTCCCTGTCCTCAAGCAGTAGAAGACAACATGCCAGATATTACTTATGTTAGCTATATGTAGAGAAAAAAAGTTAATTTAAGATGTCACTTTGTTAATTGTAGTGACCCTTGCTGGGGCAAGAAGTTGAAACTTTGAGCAAATTAAAGTCCTTGGATTATAGTTTTCTATTCTAGACTTCTTTGGGTAACTAGGTGACACAGTGGGTAGAGTGACAAACTTGGAGTCAGGAAGACTCCTCTTCCTGAGCTGACATGTAGCCTCAGACACTTATTAGCTATGTGTTCCTGGGCAAGTTACTTGACCCTGCTTGCCTCAGTTTCCTCATTTGTAAAATAAGCTGGAGAAAGAAACAGCGAACTACTCTAATATCTTTGCCAAGAAAATCTCAAATGAGGTCACCAAAAATTGGACATAACTGAAAAAAATGACTGAACTGAGTCTTGTTTTCTTTGTTGTAAGAAACCCACTCAGCAGTTACTAATTGGGCATCTACTTTGCTCAGAACACCATGGGCTATAATAAGATGAGGAAGAGTTGGCCCTGGCCCTTACGAGCTTGGAATCCAGTAGGAGACATAAGACAGTGAGATAAATAACTTGGACACAAGCTAGACTGTACTAAATGCCATGAGAGGTTTGCACAAGGTGCTTGGGGGGAAAAGAGGTCAGAGGAAGGAGACATTATTCTCAGCTGAGGGTATCAGAGAGGATTTTGTGGAAAAGGTAGCACTCTGGGTGTTGAAGGAATTAACATTAACATGAAGTCTTAACATTTGAACCTCAAAAACATTCACTGTTTTCTCTGCCATTGCTAAAGCGCTTGGAGCAAAGCACTCTCTGGTACTGGAATAAACATAGTCTACGGGGAGAGGTATGAATGAAACTTTTTGGTTGTTCTCGGAGCTAGACCAGGAATATGGTGCTTCGTGATGTTCTTCTAGAAGTCAGCTGTAGGTCACAGACAACCATCTTGGCCACATTTTTCCTTCTTTTTTGTGTGCTTCTGTTTAGGCTCATCATTGCTCAAGCATCTGCAGTATAAACATTGGGAATCTCTGGCATTTCCACTGGGGCCTCTTCTTTGCCAAGGTTTTCTCCATTTCATCTTGTCACCCACCTTTGTAGACCCACATGCCATGAATCAATTGCTCCTTGTCCTGTTTCTGCATTCAAAGACTGTATGCATTTTCTTACTGGTTTGCATGGAGTTTGTTTTTCAGAGAAAGTCCCTGGAAAGGAGGGCTGTGATACCTCCCAGGGGTGGTGGTTCTTTAGACATTTACTAAGAGCCTAATATGTGCAAAATACTGTGATTCAGAGATGGCCCTGCATTCCTGGAACTGAATCTAGAAATGGATACAAACATCCATGCCACTGAATAGAAAGCGAGACATGCTGAAGAGATGTACCAGCAGAGTATTCTGAGCATTTCTTGGGCTAGATCTTTTCACAAAGGTCAAGAGAGTAATTCTGAATTTTCCTTTAGCATTAGAAGTCAATCAATCATTCTAATGTCTAGGTCATTTCTGAATTTACTTGCCACAGAGAAAAAAAAATATTCTAGGAAATCACTAGTGTGATAGAGAATTGTTAAACTAGCAGTCTGGACCCAGGGCCATTTTCACCCTCTAACTCCCTAAACATGCTTCTGGCTCCTAAAAGATGCCTTTTCTTCTTTAAGTTATTGGGAAGAGCATTTCCTTCTTCCTGGAGAACTGGAGAGCAGCGAGGCCTTGCTGGAAAGTTTCGTTGTCAACTTGCAAAGGGAGCTCAGCCTGCAGATACATAACACTTACTTGGCCCTGGCAGAAAGTCAAGGCCTGCTCATTGCATGCACTTCCCTGCTAAATGATTCTGTGCTGCTCTGTTTAGGATCCTCTTTTGTCTTTGCTATATCCCTTAGGACGAGCTGACCTGGCAAAGTCAGGTAACTGATTCCTCTTCCACGTTATGCTGCTAGCCTCCATGGGACTCCAGAACACAGCTCTGTCTCTCTCCAGCACTCCCTTTTTCTCTCGAAGCAAGGCTAGTTTGCTGTACTGTTTGTAATTGTCAATTATCAGCCTTCTGTCAAAGGCCCAGCGGTCACATCTGTGCTTAACAAAGACCAGTCTGGTAGCAGCATGCAGGACAGATTGGTCTGGGGAGGGAAGCAAGACCAGAACACCTGTTAGCAGGCTCTTGTCAGTGATCCTAAGGGCCTGTCTTAGGGTGCTGGCAATGGGAACAGAGAGTCGGGGATAAAACTGTGGAGATGAGTTATTTATGAGTTATGAGCTTTGGTAATGAATTGGAAATGCAAGGAGAGGGAGAAAGAAGAGGCAAAGTTAATTCCAAGGTCATAAACATGAGAGTCTGGGTGAATGATGGGGCCATAAACAGACACAGAAACATCAGAAAGAGAAATAGTTTTATAGTTTGTTTTTTTCAAGATAAGTTCAGTCCAGGGGCCCTTGGAGTACAGGTGCCTGGATGGTCCATTTGGGGAAGACGACCTAGAGGCAACTGGAAGAAGTGTATGCCATCAGTCAGAACTCATGCAATACAAACTTCATTAAGCCATGTAACCACAAAGTAAAAAGTAACTTTACAGATCAAAATCTAAGCCCTAGGAACTTCATGGCATATTTAACTTCCCAGTTTTCTCATCTGTAAAATGAAGGCTTAGAGCAATTGACCTCTGAGCTCATTTCCAGATCTAGGTCTGTTATATTATGCTCCTAAGAGGCATCAGGGTCTAAAGCCACAGCTCTGTAAAATACAGGGCCTGATCTCTAAGATTCCCTGAGTTCATGATCCTAAATCTCTCCAGCGGGAGTTCTTCACCTCTTTTGTGTTGTGGGCCATGTTGCCTGACTGGTGAGACCTATGGATCCCTTTCCAAAGTAATATTTTTAAATAATTAAAGAATATATTAAATTCAAAATGAGATTTGTAAAAATTAAGATGTAATTTTTTTCTCCCTTCCAAATTCATGGACCCCCTGAAATATCTGTAGATCTGAGGTTAAGAAGCACTGCTCTGGGGACATGGACCAGACCTGGGATCTCGTTGGTATGGGCAACACCTAGGTGAAGGGACTCCCTCTGTCAAGGCAGACTGTCATTTCCCTCCAATTGACAGTGTTCGTTCAGTGAGATCAGTGCCTTCCCCAAGGCACACAGCTACTATATATTAAAAGCAGAACTCAAACCCAGGATTGCCAGGCTCTGAGGCCAAATCTTTACCTACTCTGCCTCTCTGTATCCCCCTTCAAATGCTTATGTTGCTTGAAACATGGCATTTAGAGATAATTAGACTCATGGTCAGTCCCACACTTGACTCAGCCTTATATGTAGAAAGCATCCACCAAGAAATGGAGGGATGCAGAGATGAGAGGCCCAGAGAAGAGGTCTACAAGGACCACCCTTTTTGTGATTTTCTTCCCCGGTGATCTTCCAGCCTCAACTTGAACCCTTGCCAAGGATTCTTTCACTGCTTATAAAGAAGTCCATTCGCCGGTTGATTATTACAGAGTTCTTCCTTATAATGTGGCACAATCTGCCTCCCAGCAACTCCAACTCATTGATTTGAGTTCTACCCCTTAGAGCAACCCAGGATAAGTCTTCTTTTTCATAGGGATATTTGTTAGCAATGATAATGTCTCCTCTTAGCTTTTTTTTTCTGATACTTACTATTCCTGCTTCCTCATATGACAAGTGTGACAATATTTGTAGATTGTCCCTCTCCCTTCATGTACTTCTGTTTATAAATGGTTCTCTCCGCATAGGGGTCTAGATCTCAGCCTAGGATACAATAGGACTGTCACCTTCCTCGTTCCATGTGTCACTTAAATTTCTCTGGGTCTCAGTTTTCTCACTTGTAAAATGAGGAGGATTTCCGTAGCCCCTTCTGATGCTAGTTCTCTGCTCCTTAGAGGGATCAGGGCTGGGGATTTGTATAATGAGGTGGTTGATCTTTGAGGTTCCTTTTTTTGATCTATCTGCAATTTCACTTGGAGATTTGGTCAATGAAAAGTGGTATAGCAGCTACCATGCTGACCTTGGAGTCTGAAAGTTCAAATCCTGCTGATTTGGCGTCCGATCAGATCCTTAGCTGCTGTGTGACTGCCAATCACCGAGCCTCTCTCAGACTCACCTTCCTCATCTGGAAAAGGTTGATGACCGTAGTACGCACTTCACAGGACTGTTGGGATGGTTGACTCCCATAGGTAAAGAGCGTGACAAACCTTAAAATGCCATACAACTATTAGCGATTTTAATTATTGTTCACTTGAATAAATTTAAGGTTATATTTCTTTACTTTGTACTTAGTGGACTTTTTAAAAAAAATCTTAATATGTGAAATTATCTTTCTGTCTGATGAATTTCCTCAGGTCTGTTTTGGTCACATGTTTCAGGCTCTCCAAAGTCATTTTGTATCTCACATGAACATGTCTTAGATGCCTGAGTAGTCCTTTCCAGTTTTGTGTTTTCTGCAAATTTGACTGGCCTGACTCCCACATCTCCATCTATGTTATATGATTCTGGTTTTAAAATGTATCTGTTTTTTCAGGCACTGGGTTTATTAACTTTGAGAAGCTTTGCCCAAAGTGCCTTGAGACTAATTGAAGGATGGGGAAAGAAACATTTCTAATCATTCAAAACACTATCATCTACTCAGATTTGACCTCCTCTGA
The DNA here is from genome assembly GCA_028658325.1 of Potorous gilbertii. NCBI lineage: Eukaryota > Metazoa > Chordata > Mammalia > Diprotodontia > Potoroidae > Potorous > Potorous gilbertii. The sequence continues at coordinate 124,966,362 of CM053774.1, read as the reverse complement.
TGGATTTTCACAGACAGGTCATCAGGGAATGGTCTCACTGTTGAGAATGAGTTTTCTAAACCCTTCCAGAGGGATATCTATCTCTCTCTCTGTCTGTCTGTCTGTCTATCTATATCTATCTATTTATATAGAAATAGATACAAACATATATTTCTTGGTGCCCTTAACTGAAGGGAGTGCAAACTCATTCAATTTAATAAGCATTTATTAAGTTCTTACTATGTGCTAGGCACAGTGCTAAGCACAGTGGGGCTTCAGAAAGAGAAATTCCAAGAGAAACCTTGGGATAACCTGACAGTGTGATGTTACATGTTGGGTTTTGCTGGGATTTCCTTCTTGATTTCTTTTTCTTAAAGGGAGTTAGAGCTGGAGGAAATAAATTGTCAACAGGCATCTTGATTTTGTGCTCCAGGGGAGGCAGAGACACCAAGTTTTTCTTCAGCAACCAAAGAAGATAAATTAAATTTTAAATTTTATTTTGAGGGGTATAAATCATTGCTATTAATACTGGGGAGTATTCTTATAGGATCTGAGATCTGGAATTGGAAGAGACTTCAAAAGCCATGGAGTCCCTCAGTTTACAGATGAGGAAACTGAGGTAATTATTAAATGTTTAGGGAAAAGGGAAAGGAATAAATACTTATACAGCACTATTGTGTGTCAGGTTTATAAACAGTATCTCATTTGATCTCTCTCCCTTTCAGGGTGGTTAGGAGCCTCACATGAGATAAAATTAGTAAAGTACTTAGCACAGTGCCAGGCACAGAATAGGTACTATATAGATGTTAGCTTAATCAATCAATCATTTATATTGTATATTATATTACATATTAAATTATACATATTATATATCATATCATATTATTTTATATATCAATTAATCCATTTGTAACTGTTTATCAGGAGCAGTGGATAGGTGGTATAGTAGATAGAGTACCAGGCCTGAAGTCAAGAAGGCTCATCTTCCTGAGAGCAAATCTAGATTCAGACACTGACTAGCCGTGTGACCCTGGTAAAGCCACTTCACCCTGTCTGCCTCAGTTTCTTCATCTGTAAGATGAGCTGGAGAAGGTAACGGCAAACCACTTCAATATCTTTGTCAAGAAGACCCCCAATGGGATCATGGAGAGTTGGGCATGACTGAAATGGCTGAACAACACCAGTCATTCATCAGATAGCTTGTATTTGCCAGGCATCATTCTTGGTGCCGAAAATACAAAAACAAAATGCGTGAGTCCCTGCCCATAAGGAACCTCCATTTGGTGAAGGGAAAAGCCATATATATATATGTATATGTATGTATATATATATTTATGTAGATCCACAAAATATATTCAGAATATATACAGAGCAACAGAAACAGCTGGCGTTTACCTTACAATACCTATATTCTCTCATCTGATCCTCACTCTCAGTGACCCTGTGAGGTAGGCACTCTTACTGTCTGCATGTTACAGGTAATGAAACTGAAGCTGACTTGCCCAGGATCATACCGCTAGTGAATATTCAAGGCTAGATCCAAACTCTGGGCTTCTTGTAGTCTTTCCATTAAGACATCCATCTGACTGAGACCCAGTGAAGGTTGAAGTGATTCTCCAAATTCACCAGTTAGTTAGTGGCAGATGATGCAAAGGTGAGTGGAATGTTGCCCAGCACTCAAGGTCAGTGTCTGCAGAGGCTGTGGCTGCATCTTCCATCAAGTTATTTACAGGGCATAAAGAGTGAGAAGTCCTTGAAAATTAAACTGAGATTCCAGAATCTTACAGTTAAAATGAGCTGCCTCCCAAGAGTCATTGACGCTTCTTTGGGGCTCAAAGATTCACAAAGTGCTTTGCCACAACAGTGGCTAAGTGGAGCCGATGGAGCCCTGGCATTCCATTACTAATACAGAAATGAGAGTTCAGCCTACCTAAGGCATGGGCATTTCAGCTGCAGGGCCACCACTTAAACCTGACTCTTCAGACCCTCCTGGGGTAGTCCATTGTCCACTGCACAATCCTGTCTAAAAACCAAAAAAGTGGACCCTATTTTGGGGGGTTTGGCATCCCCAATATCTTTATGCAGTTTTAAGTTTTCATAGCTTAAAACCATACAGACTTCAGGGATGGCCTGTTTTTAATTTTTGGAAAGCATAGCTCCAGTTTTGCTGTTCAAAGAGGAGAAGCTGGGACTTTCATTGAACAAATACACCTGCTAAACATGTGTGCACATAGTGTATTGTGTTCGTCCTTTTCTGCTGAAGAAGACCACGCCATCAGAGAAATGATGACATGACTTGCACTTGACTTTGTTTTGAGTGAAAGGAGGGCTGTGCAGGTCACCAGCCTCACTTCTCCTCCAGAGTCATCTGAATCCAGTGACCAGATATTCATCAGGATGACTGGAGATGACCCAGGATGAGGCAGTAGGGGTTAAGTGACTTGCCCAAGGTCACACAGCTAGTGAGTGTCAAGTGTGTGAGGTGTGATTTGAACTCAGGTCCTCCTGACTCCTGCACTACCTAGCTGCCTCTGTGCACATGCACACACAGAGAGATATACACAGCCATCATCTAAGTCCTATCTTTGGACTCTAGGTAGCAAATATAATGTCATCCCAGCTTGAAGGAAGAGGTATGCATGACCAGATAAGCCTCCATTGGCACAGTTGATGTAAAAGATAGATAGACAGGTAGATAGATATAAAGAGGATAGGGGATAGCTAACTGGGTAGATAGAGATGATAGAAAGTTAGGTAGGTTAATGTATAGAAAGGTAGGTAAATAGGTAGATAGATGATAGAAAGATAGATTGATGGATGATAGATAGGTACATGGATAGATGATAGAGAGATAGAGAGATGGTAGACAGTCAGCTAGCATGCCTTCGTTAAGTACTTCCATTATGCCAGGCATGGTGCTGAACTAAAAGCATGATTTCATTCGTCCCCAGAATCCTTCACTCTTCTTTCATGGGCACTTTTGGACAGAGACAGGAGAAGGAGAAGCCCACTCTGAAGGCCACAGGAAGCTAAATCCCAGCGAGATTTTTGTAAAACTCTAATGGGATAAGGTGTACATTAGATAAATTCTACATAGAATTTTAGATTTATAGCTGGAAGAGCCCTCAGAGCCATCTGGTCTAACCCAATTTGCAGATGAAGGCACAGAGGCACAGAGAGTTTGATTGACTTGCCCAGGGATCACACAGTTAGCAAATATCTAAGTTGGGATTTTATGGTCAGGGCTTCCTGACTACAAGTTTGGTTCTCTCTCCCCTACACTACATTGTCTCAGAAATGCCGAGTTCGCTACTTTCCAAATATTTAAATATAGCTTGAGCAAGTGAGTCCAGGGGAGCAGCTGGAGAGGGGTTCTGGGAGCGTGCTGAACCCATGAGAATGTTGCTGCATCAAAATGTGGAGGCGGGCTCCATGGTTCATGACGAGGAAGGGTAAGAGAAACTGTAGGCAGGGGCTTTCTACAGTTTTTCAAGCTCCCTGAAGACTGGAAGTTTTTATTTTAAACACATATTTCTTTACATAGGGCAACAAGTATCCAAAGTGTATCCAGATGTAGTCTGAATGTTTGTAACAAATGAAATAAATGCACAGTGACTTCTCGTTCCACATGGAGAGGGGTGGGTGCATGAGCACGTCCTTTTCTTCAGAATGTGTTCCACGCTGGGGCTAAACATCTGTGCTGGGATCGCAGGCTGGGTAATTCAGTGGGCCAGGCTCATATTTTATAGCTCTCTGCTCTTTGCTCATAGAGAATGTCTTCAAATAGACATGGGAAGAGGTTTATCACTAGAAACAGGTTTGATTCCTTAAAAGGAAGTTGTTTCTCTTTTTCTTATGCTTCTCTGGAGAATTGGCTCCAAACTGGGAATTGTTATCCCATGACTCACATGCCGAGCAGGAGGCCACAAACTGAGCTTGGAGAGGATTGTAACGACACCGACCCCCACAGACCAACCGTGGGGAGTAGCTTCTAAAAAGAAAACACTCAAACGTGACTGATTGCCTTTTCATTTCTTCGGTGAGAGATGAAAGATGATGATGGTGATTTCTGTTTTTAAAAATAGCAGCCCATCAGAGCCCAGGGCCGAGGGTTCTGCTCTGTGTACCTCATCTGGGCAGGGTTCCAGCAGTCCAAGGAGCAGTTGTTTGAGATAATGCTAACTTCGGCACCAAGGGGTGGGAGAGTCTATGGGTGCCTGACAAATCTCCTGCATTAAGAAAGCCCCGGGCATATTTTTAGCCTCTGAGAGCTGGCAGGTACAAGTCCAGTTGAAATGACGCTGCCAACGGGTCTTTACATCCTGTGGATCAGTATGCTCTAAAGTTGTTTCCATTCACCCCCATCATTGCTCTCTCACACATTGAACCTGGTTCTGGTTCAAGCCCTCCGTAACTCTAGTCAGAGAGCCTTTCTCTCTACCACTGTCTCATCTTCTTCCGGTTCATCTTCCATATGACCGCTACAATATTCTTTTGAATGCATCCTTCTAATAGTTGTGTAACCTTAGGTATGTCACTTAACCACTTAGTGCCTTAGTTTCCTCATCTGTAAAAAAGTGGGGTTGAACTTGATGTTCTCTAATGCACTTTCCAGCCGTGAAACTCCAAGCTTTTGATCATGTCAGTCCCTTCCTCATCCATGCCCAGTGCCTGCTTGAATCCAAGCTCCTCCACCTGGTAATTAAGGTCATCCAGAGTCATTCAGGTATTGAGTGCCTTAACAGAGAGACACTGATTCTATTTCATACATGGCGAATGCTGTGGTGGAGAAATCACAGAACTGATTCCCAGCACTGCTGCTCACCTACTGCATAATTTGGAGCACGTCACTTTCATTCTCCAGGCTTCCATTTTCTCTTCTTTAAAATCAGATGATTTTTAAGGTATGTTCTATCTCCAAGCTCTTATGCTTGTGCTACACTTTAAGATTCTCTTAAATACACACACACATACACACCCATACAGAGTATGTATATATATATATATATATATATATATATATATATATATCACCATTATACATAATTGTATTGCTACCTTTGACACCTAAGTACTTGGTCTCAAAATGACATATATATCTTGCCATCTGATTTTCAAACTGTATGGACCCAATTTATGCCCAAAATATTGCAATACACAGAAATAATTCTTGGTTTGCACAATGACTTCTCATTCCACATTGTGAGGGGTGGGTGTGTGCGCACATCCTTTTCTTCAGAATTTTTTAATCCAGATAATCTAGGGAATCACCAGGTACTTGTCTTGTCTTGGAGTGCAAATTCAGAGATTGATATGACCACCTTGGAAGAGAGGAAAGTAGCTCACTTCGAAAGGTCTGCTAAAGACGCCAACATTTATGAGCCATTACCAACATCCTTTTCAGTTTTAGTGAAACTTGAGAGGAAGATATTAATCAAGAACCACATGGCAAGCCTGGGATGGACTTTTCCAGGTGCATTAAAAAGCTGCAGACTGGTATGATTTTGCTGAGCTGGAGTTAAGGGTTAGAAATTTTAGTGATGTATAGACATGCAAATTGGGAAGTGGCCTGATGAAGCAGCTACTATTTCTCTCTACTTGGCAATAAGACAACTCTTTCCTCACTGAGGTGTTTCCTTGGCTCTTTTGACCTTCTTGATGTTTTCTTCATACCCACTAAAGTTCTATAGTTCATGCTTGTGTCCTTTCCTTTGTCTATTTCCCATTTTTGTGTAGCAATAGCTTGTTTGAATGGGTCAGGTCATAGCTGTTGTAATTGGACATCATGTCTTCTCTTCTTTATTTTGTCTTCTAATTTGGGGTCAATTTTCACCTTTGCTCAAGTTAGTCACCTGAAGATTCACATTAATGATTGACAATGGTACCCGGTCACTTTTTATCTATTAAGATGTCGTCAATCTCATTGGGAAAGGGGGTGGTCAGATGTTCAGTGTTCGTCATATTCATTTCTTGCTCATTTTTCTGCGGAAAGTATTCATAACATAAAGACATGATGGGAAAGGCTTCTACATAGTCTACAAACCATTTCTTTCTTAATTCCAAATGGTATTTTTCCACTTTTTTAAGAGGGTGTCATGTTCTTTCCACTCATCTTTGCGTTGAAGTCATGGAGTACTGAGGTATATATTAATCTTCTTTGGAGAGTTTTGTCAAATTCTTCATAAAATTCTTCTACCTCATCATTCTTTACAACAGATGTTTGTGCACAAGTAGAAATTATCATAATATGTGCCTCTTTTTGCTATGTTCATTCTAATCACTGCAAGTCAAGATGGTCAAACACCCACAGTAACATCTTTCTTGTTGCCTTTTGGCACACAATAAAAAATGACTAAGCAAAATCTTTTATTTGCCTCTCCCAGAAGAACTTTGGAGTCATCCTTATGTTTAGTCCCAATTTTCTTATGTATTCTGGTACCTTAAAATAAGAATGAGGATACTGATAGGGGTTCCATTCTTCTAGGAGTATCTTAACTCATTGAGTGTTGGACAATGACTTCCCATGTAGAATATCAGATCTTAGACTAATGTTGATAAATGGTCTAAAAATTGATTATTGGCCCTTCTGTTTCCTTTCTGTTGCTCTTTCATAGCCCCAGAAAGGGAATTGAACAACACCAAGAACCATTTTTATGTAGGACAAACGTTCTATTCTGATGTTCCATCATGTTGTAGCTAGATTCTTGAAAGTTATGCCAGAAAAACATAGCTCAGAGAGCTGGCTCTGTTGGTATGGAAAGATTTCCAAAACATTTCCAGCAACAGACTCTGTCTACTGTCTGAGACAGTAGATAAGGACAGATAGCCATAGCCTGGAGAAGTATAGAGACTTCATTAAAAGTAGGCTGGCCACTAGGGGATGGAGTCTTAAATTGTGACAATCTATCTCTTAGGTCATAGGATTATAGATTAAGAGCTGGAAAGGATCTCAGAAACCAACGAATATAAACTCCTCATTTTACAGATGAGGATACCTAATTTGAGAAAAGTTAAATAACTTTCCCACAATCACATAATTGGTTACTGTAAAGGCTGGATTTGGACACAGGACTTCTGATTCCAACCTCAGTATTCTAGCCATTAAAGCATGATGTCCCTCAAAGGATCTTCATTTAAAAGCAGCAGAATTAATAAAGAGTGGGTGATGTGACAGAGCCATAGCATACATAGATATGTGAAGAAATCCAGAAAACCAAGGTGAGAAATATGTTGGTGTGGATTTGGGTGTGAATTAACAAAAATAGAAACAGAATTCATATTGTCACCCTTGAATCTTTTTTCTCCTTCATTCACTAGAATCAGATACCAAGTTTTCTTAATTCTAGCATCTCTGAAAATGACCACCTTCTTCCCATTCACACAGCTGCTGCTCTAATTCAAGCCCTCAGCACCTATTAAATGAATTTTACCCTCTATCATCTGCCCTAAGGTTCCTGTTATTCCTACTTTGGCAACCATTTCCTCCTTGTGGATTAGAATCAATGAGAAATAGAGAAGATCTTGGAGGAGGACCTTCAGTCCTTTCATTTTATAGGTGAAGGAATTACCTAAGGTTGAACAGGTAGTAAGTGTCAGGCAAGATTTGAACCTGGATACCAGGACAGGTAGGGGGTACAGTAGATAGAGAGCTGGGACTGGAGTCAGGAAGACTCCTCCTTGTAAGTTCAAATCTTGCCTCAGACATTTACTAGCTATGTGACTCTGGGCAAGTCACTTGACTCAGTTTTCTCACCTGTAAACTGCCAAGAAAGCTCCATATGAGGTCACAAAGAGTCAGACACAGCTGGAAACAGCTGAACAACCATGACGAAACTCCTACTCTAAAACCACTGTTCTTTCCATTCAGCAGGTTACTTCCCTTCTGTTGCTTCCTTCACCATTCAAAGAATAAAATTATCATTAAGGTCAGCCAAGAATCTACCTGCTGCCCTACACAAAGAATTCCTCAATCAATGAACAAGCATATATTATGTATCTACTGCATGTCAGGTACTGTGCTATGTGCAGGGGGTACAGAGACAGATAATCTGATGCTTTCTGCCACGTATGTAATCAATTGCCCAAAACGCTTCATCCATGTGATTAAATTCATGTGCAAAGGATTTTGAGAGAGCAAATTTCCAACAGTTCAGAGAACAGCTAGAGAAGATCCACTGGCCTCATGTTTTGCAGAGGAAATTGGTCCAAGAGGGACTCAGGGCTCCCAAGGAAGATGTTCTGAAGACACCCTGAGAGATTATTTCAATCTGGTTAAGTAAATCAGTTTGCCTGCAGAAGAGTGTTATGGATCAGCTTTGATTTCAAATAGAAATGTACAGGGCATGGAGGCAGGGAAAGCAGCTGAGGATGGTGGAAAAAAAGAGCATGGTCCTGTCAGATTAGTAACAGGAGTCCTGCAGCCCAGGATGAGCCGAGGCTGGAGAAGGCTGCTAAGGACCAATGACAAGGATTTGTTCTGAATTATGTAGGGGGCAAGGACAATGATTATGGGAACCTGTGAGGGCAGCTTGGTCTAGACAGAGAACGTGGAATCCAGAGGTCTGGGTTCAAATCCCATCTCAGACATACACTGGCTGTTTGGCCCAGGGTGGATCAGTTAACAATAATAGTGAATATTTATTTAGCACTTTCACATGGGTGAAGTGTTTTACAAACAGTGACTCATTTTACAACAACCCTCGCATCCGGGGTGTGCTGGAGACAGCCCCTGTTGGCTCTAAAGTACTGGAAGTTAAATTTTCAGTGTGGGCATTTACACCTTGGAAACTGGCAAATCAGGACTTGATTTATTGTTTTGCTGATGGTCTAGACTTAAGAAAGTGATGAAGAAAATATTGATAATTCAGATTCCACTTTAAAGTGTGTCATGCATATTTTTTTCCTAGAGAGCTTACCTCTAACTGGGAGGTAGGTGCGATGATCAGCTCAGTTTTACAGGTGAGACTGGATAAATGACTTTCCCAGAGTCTCACAGTTAATAATTGCCTGAGACTGGATTCGGGCTCAGGTCTTCCTAACTCCAGGTTTGGTGCTCTTAGCTGCCTGCCCCAACCTAACCTCTCAGAGCTCTGAACAACAATCTAAGAGTTTATTTATATTGCAGAAAACCTACTGCTCTGACATCAATGAGGGTATTTCTGATATCAGCAAAATTTCAGCTCCTGTAAGAAGGGGAACTATACTAGTCAATTCGATTTTTGTTTCTTAAGGAGAATGAAAAAAGGCCGAAAATTACAGTGGAAAGAAGCCAGAATTTAAAGTCAGAGGAGCTGCCTGTTGCCTATGTAAGCTCAAAACTGATCTTTCCATCACTAAAGCTGTGATTTAGGGGTGCTATCTATACCCTTCAGACGTGAAAGGTTGCAGAGAAGAAACCCAACATCGATGAGACCACCTCAGGGAAATGAGATGTAATAAGAGCTCCTGTATGCCCTCAGGGAGGGGAAGTAGTTTCAGGGGATCCTTCTGTGGTGGGAGGTCAAGGACAGAATGACATTGCGGGACAGTGACAACTGGGACAGTACCCAGAATTGGGATCTAGGAAGGCAGATACTAGAGCGGTTTTACTGGGCTTTGGAAAGAGCTGCTAGGCAGACTGGCTTGGCCACTGGACTTGGTATCAGGAAGACCTAGATGAAGTTTTGCCTCAAATATTTACTTAGCTATGTGACTCTGAGTAAATCAAGTGACTTTTCTGTTCCTCTGTGTAAAATCAGGTGGATGGATTCAATGACCTTTCAAGGTCCTTTCCCCCTCAGAACCCGTGGTCCTACGATCCTAAAGCAAGTCTCTTCGGCACCGAGTTAGAAGAGGGGTATTTTCAGAAATTGTCCTGATGTGAAAACAAAAGGCATCAAATGCGACTTGAAAATGCACAAGTAAAAATAAAATAAAATGGAATGGAATAATAGACGGAATTCATAATCCCATTGGCTGAACTTGTAACTTCTCAAAGCCAGTGTCAGATTAATTTCCATGAATGGCTCCCTTTCTCATTAGAGCCATGCTGAGAGATTGTCCTCTGGAAATTCTCCATCTCCATGCTTGGGGAAATAGGAGAAATCTTCCTTGAGGCTGCAGACTCCGGGAGTAAGACTATGTCCATGACAGATAAGCTGGATCTTCATATCCATGTCTCTGCACCCTTGACACTGATCTGTGCCTCTTCCCCACGCAAAGCGCGGGGTGTTGGCTGCTGCATTTTTATCTTTGACCTGCTGACAGACAGCTAGAATCTGATGACTCCATTGATTACAGCTGTGTTGAGGTACACATTGCATGAAAATTCCAACTCCTACAGCTGAGGTCATCATTAATTGAAGTCTTCACTCTTCCCCCCACCCCCAACCAAAGCTCCTTCTTGTTCCTTCATGAGCTGAGTTCATTTTGAGTAGCAGCAATGGGGGTGTCAGGCTCCTCCTAGTCCATGGCTATTTCCTTGAGGAGATGCTGTACCCAGAAAACCTAGATAAAGGATCATAGAATGATGGGGCTTAAAGATCACAGATTCAGGGCTGGATGGGACCTTGGAGGTCGTCTACTTCAAAGGGGTCAAACTCTGCCTGAGCATACAATGTGTCCAGAACCAATTAAAATATAATTGGGAAATATTTAATAAAATAAAAATACGGTCTGACATAGATAATATCAATTTGTGGTTCTCCAATTCAATATGTTGCCTCAGGGATCTATTTCTATTTGAGTATGAGCACCCTGTTTTAGTCCAGCCTTCTTATTTTACAATTGAGGAAACTGAGGCTGAGGACTTTCCTGACACTGAACAGGTAGTAAATAGCAGAAGTGGTAGCCAAACTCAGGACCTCAGGCAAGTGAAAAGGCAGCAGCTGAATGGGAGGTGTGCAGAGACTTCACAGACCTGATTGTTACCAGACCAGGTAGTTTCCCCAGAGGACTCCTGTAGCTGACTTCTGCCTCTCCTGTACCCCTCATGTCCAGTCTGTCACTACTTCTGCCTCCCATCCTCGACATAGATTCCCCCTGAGTACAGCCCTCACTGCTTCCTGCTGGACTATTGCAGGCATTTTCTGATTGGTGTGTCTGTCCTCATCCCTCTGAGCCATCCCTTGCTGTGATTTCAGGATCATCTTGGTCATGTATAGATCTGGTCCTATCAGTGGCTCCAGATGAGGGAGCAAACATTTACTGAGTACCTAGTATGTGCTAGGCACTGTGCGAAATCCTAGATAAAGTGTCAGCTCTGCTGCTTGGCATTCCATTCCATTCAATTCAATAAGTGTTTCTTCTGTATTAATTAGTGGTGAGCAAGCCCTAGATCTGGGTGAACATGATCAATCAATCAACAAACATTTTAAACACCTACAAGGCCCCTACCAGGCACCATACCAGCTGATGGGGATATAAAGGAAAAAAACAAAACTAAAAGTAGCTGCCTGCAAGAGGTTTACATTCTCTGGAAAAACATATAACATGATCACATGATAATAAATGGAAAATAAAGGAAAAAATCATTTTAGGGATGAGGAGTAGTACTGGGAGTTCAGGAAGGGGTCTTGAAGGACTGAGGAGTTCCTTGGTGTTTGATTGGAAATGCATGAGAATTCCAAAGCCTCCCAGGGTGGTGGTGAGGATCACCTGAGATCATATTTGTAAAGTGCTCTACAGTGCTGGCTAGTCTAGAATCAATGCAATAGAGGATACTTGGGTGCCGGATTCAGGTTCATCCCATGACTGTTCTGAGGCTGTGACCTCAGGGCTTTCCTATGGCAGCCACTAAGACGATTCAGGCTCTTTTGGAGGACTTCTCGTAGAATTTGGATTTGAGGAATCTGTTTCAATTTGCTGATTTCATGAATGAAAACTTTAGATTCTACAAAACAGCTCTTTATTTTTTACTTTGCAATTGTATGGGTAATTATCATAGTTCATAGCAGTGTTCCATGAGAGCTGGCCTCAGGACCAGAGAGACTTGAGTTCAAATCTTGTCTCTGACCCATAGAGGCTATGTGACCCAGGGCAAGTAGGAAGGAAGGAAGGAAAGGAGGGAGGGAGGGAGGAAGGAAAGACTGTCCCTGCCATGGAGGAAGAGAAAGACAAGACAGCTGAAAGGTGAGGGTGTCTGGGAATGAAGGTGTCCTGTGCAGTGAAGCAAACCCGTGGTGGCCCCAGAAGGCAGCACGACGGAGAGGCCCAAGTACAGGGATAGTCCGGGCAAAGGGTGATAGATTTTCCCATGGACAAAGCTCCAGGCACTGAAGGAAGGATGTGACAGCTGCAGAGGCAGGGTGCTGAAGTCTAGGAATACATGTAGCCATGTAACCTCTTAGTAATTATCTCTTAAATTCTCCAAGACAGATATTTAACTTGGGGTTTTTTAAAAATATATTTTGATAACTACATTTCAATATGTTTATTTTATGATCCTATATATTTTATTTTATACAATTAAGAACATTATTCTGAGAAAGGGGACAGAAGTTTCACCAGATTCACCAAATTGCCGAAGGGCTCTGAAAAGGTTAAGAATATCTGTTCCAAGACATTAAATTTCAGAGACTTGAAGTGGTGGAGAGAATTTCCTTACGTAGGAGTTCCCTAAATGAAATTACAGGTCTTGTCCCTAGCCCTAAATTTCTGATGTTTTTCATTTTTTGTATCACCTTTATTGTTGAATATATCCTCTCCTCTCTCCACAGCGAGCCATCCCTGGTAATGATAAATAGATAGACAGATAGACAGATAGATAGACAGACAGGTAGGTAGGTAGATAGATAGATAGATGATAGATAGATAGATGATAGAAAAATAAAGAGAGGACAGAGAGATACATACATACATAGGATAGATAGAATGGATGGATAGACTGATGAGATAGATGAATGAATGGACAAACTAATAAAGAAATAAGAACAAGAAGGAAACCCTCTCCCAACAACGTAGTCAAACTAACCAACCCATCAAGGCAAGTTTGACAGTGTATTCAGAGTTTGACCTATGTGTTCCTCACATTTGTAAAGGAGGCAGAGAAGTGTTGTTTTCCCCTTTCCCTTCATTGGAGATAAGCTCGGTCATTGCAGTTGTTTGGAGACTGGTTTCTTTGTTGTTTCCGTTACCATAGTTATCATCAACTACAGAAATTTAACAGACATTTGTTAAGTGCCTACTATGGGATACAACACCAAGACACACACTAGTCTTTGCTCCCTGATAAGTTTACATCTACTGGGCAAAACAATGAATTCACAGAAACAGATCTGCAGTCCAAACCCAAAGTGAAGAGATGGGTCCAGTATGTAGTGATGAGCAGGGGAGTCTGGTAGAAGTGCTGTTTGAGCTGATCGTGAAGAATCTAGGGATGCCTGGGAGAAAGAGGACATTCCAGTCATGATGTGCAGGCAGTATATATATATGTGTGTATATATATATATATATATACACATATATATATATATCTGTGTGTGTATGTATGTATGTATGTATGCCTGTATACAAGCATAGATGGGTATGAAATGATGTTATGTATGAACATCAAGTAGTACAATTTGCCTGAAAAATTCTGTGCGCACGTGTGTGTATGAGAGAGAGAAGAGAGAAAAGAGAGGAGAGGAGACAGAGAGAGAACATGTGTAACTGTGTGTGTAACTGTGTGTGTGTGAGAATGCGTGTGTGTCATGTGAATCAGATTCCCACCACACCAGTCTTTAATTATGTATTAGGTACACCTCAGTTAAGAGGCAGCTTTGCTAATTTCTTAAGTGATTTCTCATTGTTCAAATAGGATTAACTCACTTGTTTTGGAACTCTTTTGAAAACTAAGATCCTAGCTCCATGTTGACAAGTCTATCATGCTAGAATCTTCTCAAATCACCCACATCATGGGTGCAGTCGTCATGGCAGCGAGCATTTCCAAGAAATCGCATGGGGTAGTAGGAAGAGCCCAGAGCTTGGGGTCAGGAGTCTGGATTTCTCTCTTTAGCTCCTCTATTTATAGCTCTGTGACATCAGGCAAATTATCTGACCCCTCTAAGTCTCCATTACTTCAAATACAAAATGAGGATCATTGTATTTCCACGTCTTTCCCCACAGGGTCATTTTGAAAATCAGATGAAGTAAAGCAGGGCTAACCCTGCCTAGGAGATAGCCCCACTCACTAGGGACCCTAGCTTTGGATTTAAATGGAATGGGTTCTGCCCTGGGGGAGACTGACTCCTAATCAAAGAGAGTCAGACTTTCTCCTCCCCACTCCATCAAGGCACTTTCTGGATCATTGTTTCCATCCTAGAGTCCTGGAGAAAAGCTCTTAGATAAACCTTAGGGAGGCTTATGTCTAGGGTCTTTCCCAGTGTCCTTTCTAGAAAAGATACGCTTTCAGGATTTCTCTCATAACTGTTTTTATTGCTTTCCGGTTTTATTACTAAAATTACAAAATTACTATCAGAAAGGGTTACCACCTTACACAGTCATAAATGCCTTTGGTAACCCAGGATCGGTTACAAAAAGAATACGGACACCAGGTGTTTTGGTTGCCCTCATCTTTAACTTGGAAGTGGTACTTCGTTTTATTTAGATCAAATGATGATGAATTTAAGGCTTGGCCAAATCATACTGGGCTTAGAGTATCTCCAGGAATAATGCCACATTTTATACTGTGATCCTAACATTATTTTGTTGGTGATGTGTTTTACATAGAGACCAATGGAGATCAAATATTTTCTCATAATCATTTTACTTATGTTTAATATATTTACAGTAGGTGAATAAGTCATGAACGGGTAACTGAGTGAAAGTCTTTATGATAATAGATAAAGGCAACATAGATGGTACAGTACCTTTTGGCTAATTTTTTCCCCATAAGCACTGAATCAATAAAAATAAAATAATAAAAACTAAGATAAAATAAAAATAAAAAATAAAAACTTTATACTCCAGGACTTTTTGGAATATCCCTATTTGTTCCTCAACCAATATAGATTTTTTCTCCTTGCATTTACAGAGATTTTTCTAGTAATATAAGCTGTGAATACTTTGTAAAAAATATAAAAATACATTATTGTCCTGTTTCGGGAGGGCTCACTGGTATTCTCATCTTTTGAATTGATATATAATGCCCGCTATTAAGAAAGGTGGGATCAGGCTTACGCCTGAGAGGAAATTGGGAAGGTGCTTTGTGAGCAGTTCATCCAAATATCATGAAGCATCTGAACCAATAATTAGGAATCTTTATGACTTAGCTGCTTTCCAATTTTGTGAGCAGCTAGACTTGTCCCACCTCCCCTGCCCCATGATAAGAAAAGTCTGAAAAAGAATTTAAAATCTGAAAAAAAATAGAGAAAATTTAAAATAAAATAGTTAGAAATTAGACACAGAAGCAATTTCTAACAGGTAAACTTGTGGACGACTTTCTGCCACCAGATTAACATGGCACAAGCTTTCTGTTTCTTATTGACCCACCTTTTGTTTTCCTTGTGTTTGACAATGGAGATGAGAAAATGAGAAAGTATTTGTAAAGCACCTCGCAAAACTTAAAGCACTCTTTCTTTATAAATACAAATTTATGGGTAAATTAAAAAAATATATTGATAAATGACAGAGATTTATAATCATTGTTACTGTCACTATAAATGATGACCAGAAATTTTCCTCATCTTCTTTTTGTGGTGAAGCTCTCACTTCACGTTTCCTTATTTCTCAAGCCTTTGCAGTCAAGTTTTGGGTTGTAATGAATATTTCATTTGCTGCTTGAGTGGCTCTGACTCATTACATCACCTTTGCTTTCAATTGCTGGTTAAATAAATCAAGAATTTTGATTTTTCTTTTCTGGGTTGCTTTCTGCATTGTTCCTTCTTGTTGCCATTAATTGGATAATATGATACGTAAGTTTTCTGTTGTAATTACTAGCTCGATCAGAGCTATGGAACTCATGGTCTGTGGATTGCATGAGAGCTAGGACAGTTCTAAGGGAGGTCCCAATCAGATTAAAATATAGTTCCTATCTAATTTTGAGGTGTTGATGTAGTCATAAAAAGTAAATACAGAAACATTTCTGATTATCTAAATTAACGTGACCCATCGATATTCTTATGTACAGTCTCATGGCCCCCATTTCTGTTTGAGCTTGATACCACTGAACTAGTGTCCATAAAATCTGCCAATGCCTGTTCACAGCTCTTCAACATAGGCAGGTCCCAATTAGTGAGAAGAATAAATCCTATGATGATGTTTTGTATTTGGATTGCACTATTCAAAGTAGTAACTATAGAAAATAGCGTCATTGGTTCCACCCCACTGGAAATATGCAGTGTGAATTTGAATAATGTGACCACTTCATGGAACTGGGACCCAGCTGTAGTGCTCTCAAATTGCTTCTGCCATGATAGTGGTTGATGTCCAGCCTTGGGAGTATTCCTTGGTGATTCCATCTTTCCTTCTATGGTTACTACTATTTCAATAAAATTGCCATATTTATTGCTGCATACAGGTCATAAAATGTTTTTTACAAACTCTGTCCAATACTGTGGGAGAATGTGTCTGTTTATGAAGGTGGGAGAGAGCAAACACCAGCTTCTGGGAATGACTGTGTCGGTATAATTGACCTGCTAGATGCGTTCATGCCATCAAACTCCAGAAACATTGTTTTTGGAATTCCAATCTAAGCATACCCATCTCCTTTTCAAATGATCTGAAGTACCAGTACTTTTTGGATATCCATTTAATTCTAGGAATAATTTTTCAAATAGAGATTTCCTGTGATCTTAGGATATCTTCCTTTTGCATATTCAGATTTTAACAGCTCCTTGATTCTTGATTTCATGTCTTGCTTCATCTAATCTAGGCTTAGGGATGAAGGCTTTTAAAACACAATTTATTTTTTTTTTAATGATTGCCCTACAGTGGTAGGTAATTCATGGGTGTGAGACTTGTAACTATAAGTATCATTGATAAATAGTAGTATAAAGACTTTGCTGGTGAGATCTTTTTCCATTTCTGTTATGATACGGTATTGTATAATGAAAGTATTCATGTCTTCAGTTCATTTCATGTACACTTATGGTTTGCCTAATTTAGTGCTCAGAGCTAGGTGTACTGGAGCATCTCCAGAAGGGGGAAGTATTGAGATTTCTGATGGGTTCTGCTGTCTCTTGCCTTCATGTGGCACTAGAATTTGAAGGCTATTCTCTATGGCAAGCTGAAGTGAAGTTAAACCATAGGCAGATGCTGTCTCATCTCCTTCTTAAATTCATAGATACAATTTCACCATGCCAGCTTGAATGGTCACATAAACAGCAGAATCACCAGTACCAATTTTAGAGTTCCTGGCAGGCCTTCACAGCTATTGTAGCAGTGTCTTAGCACAGAATACCAACTGCTCACCAGGTTGGCTAGCATTTCTTCACTTTGCCAGTATGCAACACAAACAGTTGGTTGGCTTTTTATGTTATGGAAATGTAATAGAATATAGCTAATGGTTTATCAGTTATGATTTGCAGAAATAATAGACCATTTAATCAAAGAAAATTAGAGTTAGTAAGCAACATATGAAAACTTTGGGGACTTAGACAAAGAAATTCTTAGTGTATTTAAACCGATTTCTAAACAGTTTCATCAATAAATGAAAAAAGATGGGGAAAGCAATGATTTGGACAGGCAACTAAAAAGAAACAGAAAAGCAAAAAATCAAAAAGATCCCCCCAATGCAAAAATTAAAAGTCTGAATTTTTTAAATCTGAGAAAAATTAAGAAAATTTAAAATAAAATAATTGAATTATGAAATAAAACTAGAACTAATTTTTTTAATGGAAACTATCCAATTTGATCCAAAAAAGAAAGCAAATCTATATTTTCAAAATGAAAAGAGATAAATTACAACAGATGAAGAGGAAATAAAGGAAATTATTAGACTAGCTTAAATAAAATGGATGAATATATTTATGTAAATATCTATCTATATCTGCATGTCTATGTATATATACACATATAAAGTACCTCAGATTAAGAAAATAAGAAATAAAGGATGTAAATTATCTAGTCTTAGAAACAAGCTAAAAGTGAACTCCCAAATGAAAAAAAAATCCAAGTACAGAAGGATTTTTAAGTGAATTCTATCAAACATTCACAGAACAACTGATTTATATGACTTGTTTGCAAAAATAAGGAAGGAAGAATTCTAGTAAACTCCTTTCATGAGACAAATATTATCTAGATACTTAAACTAGGGAGAGATAAAGCAAAGAAAGTTAATTAAAGGCCACTATCGCTAGTGAATATCAATGCAAAAATACTGAATCTTACATTAGTAAATAGGTTTTAGAAATATATTTAAAAATTATGCACTATGTAAAGGCTGGATTTATACCAGGAATACTGAGTTAATACAAGTTGACTTTAGGAAAAAATGGATGTTTCTTAATATGTCTGGCCAAAACCAAGTGCTCATATAATCTGTTAGGGATAAACTTTAGGCACCTTTCTGATTAGATCATAGGTATAGCAAGGATGTTTACTATCTTCACTATTGTTTGATATAATTCTAGAAATGTTAGCTACAGGAACAAGACAAGAAAAAGAAAAAATTAAGGAAATTTGCTTAGGCAAAGAGGGAACAAAATTATCACTCTACCAGTGGTATGATGGTTGACTTAAAAAATAAGTAGCAAGACATAAAAAAAAATCACAACAGTCATCAGCCTTCCTGTGTATTACCAACAAAATGTAGCAGGGAGATTTAGGATGAGTTAGAAAATAAATTTCCAAGTCCAACAGCAAGAGATAGAAAGAGAAATCCCATTTAAAGCTAGAGTAGACACTATAAAATACTTAGGAGTTTACCTGCCAAAACAAACCCAGGGACTGTATGAACACAATTACAAGACACTTTTTGCACAAATAAAGTCAGATTTAAGTAAGTGGAAAAACATCAGTTGTTCATG
>CM053774.1:124907572-124946957 GCA_028658325.1 Potorous gilbertii | reverse complement strand
CTTGACTTCTGAGAGTCCTCTCCACCCCAGCCTAGGTCTGCCCAGCTAGTGCTTGGGGTCTGGGATTCAAATGCTGCTCCCCAGCCTCAGGGCTTTTGGCGGCAGGCCTGACTGCTCTTCAATGGGAGCTTATCTGCTGGTGCTCAGGTGGGGGCAGGGCCGCCTCCCAGGCTCAGTTCCGTCAGGGGGTTTATGCAGAGATCTTTTGTAATGGAGCTGCTGCTGAGGTCCTGCCTACTCTGGGGGCCTCTGGCCAAGCTGCCTCTGCCTCTGCCGCGGCCACCACCTCCCGAGGGGGTCCGAGTCCCGGAGATACCCCGCTCCCCTCTCAGCCCGTCTCTCTCACTGACCTGTGAGTCTGTGGGTGGTGGGACCTTCGTGGCCGCTGAAGATTACAGTCCCGGAAGCCTGCTTGGGTCTGCTCGCTCCTCTCAGTGTGGTGCAGCCAGGGCCGGGGGAGGGCAGGGCTCTGCTCCGTCTGCAGCGAGATGGGCCTCTGCGGTCGGCTTTTCAGGGCTCTCTGCAACGGAAATCTCCTTCACTGTGTTTCTGTGCGGCTTCCACTGTTCCAGAATTTTTCAGGAGTTCTTTTTAGAGGAAATCCATGGGTTGTGGGTTTGGAGCTAGCAAATGTGAGTCTTTCTACTCTGCCATCTTGGCTCCGCCCCAGCAAGGAATTTCAAGATGAAAGTGAATGTAAAGGTCCCCCAGCATGCCTCACTTGCTTTATAGAGAAGGAAATGAGGCTCAGAGGGGAGAGAACCTGGTCCAACATAACCAAGCATATGGCAGAGCCAAGACTTGAATTCGTGTCCCTTTTCTCCTTATTCAAAGTTCAATCACCATAGCCTAAATCCAGGGGTAAAGTGACTGCGCAGTGACTAGAAAGAAGGAGAGTTCAGCCCTACTCAGAATGGAGCCAGGCTCAGTCAATAACGGCCAAGGCATTCCAAAGTATCATAGGATCAAAACTCTGGAAGTAGAAAGGTCATCAGAACAGGGGATATCAGAACTGGTAGAGTCTTAGAACAGGGGATGTCAGAGTTGGGAGGGGTCTGAGAATAGAGGATGTCAGATGGGAAAGGACATTCAGAATCTTCTTCAACAGATCATCCTAACTAGATTGGACAAGATGATGAGTTAACATCTCATTAACAGCTTCCCCTCATAGAGGTCACAAAGTCATTAGCAGAGTTGGGACTTAGATCTAAATGTTTTAAATCTTAAAACCAAGAATAGCTAGTAAATACTAGTGCTTTTAATCTAGGGCTTTAAGGTTTACAAAGCAGGGAACCTCTTCCTTTTTTGTCTGTTTCTGGGGTCTCCAGCACAGTATCTGGTAGGGAGGTGGCTTGATCATTGCTTATTGAACTGAACTGGATTGGATTGGATCCAGGTACAAATCAAACAGAATCACAGGTGGTTCAGGAATCTAGATCTCACCCTTCACTGCAACCTCAGTATCCCTAGAAAATGGGCATTTCCTGTCCCCACAGTGAGAGATTAAGGTCTAGGTTCTAATGCAATTAGACAGATGAGTTCAGTTCAACTGATTGCATTTCCATTCAATCCAATCTAATTCAGTTCAGTTCAATTCAATTTAACCAACATTTATAAAGTACCTATGGTGTGAGCACCAGTGTTAGCTGCTGGGCATATAAAGTAGTCTCTGCGCTCAATGGATTTACACCCTCCTTTTCAGTTTTCATATACCACTGAGAACATGAGGATGTGGAGCATGAAGGGACCTTGGAGATCATCTAGGTTTCCTCCTCATTTTACAAATAGGGGAAATTGAGGCCTGTAGGGGGTAAATGACTTGTCCCAGGTCATTTGTTTAATAAGTGGCAGAGCCAGGATTTTCCTGATTTTGATCCAGTATACTCTCATTTACTTAGAACAGAGACTTGTAACCATTTTTCACTTGTTACTGTTTTTTGTGCGTTGGACCCCTTTGGCAGTCTGGAAAGTCGATCAGCCTGAACTTGGAAATGTTCTTTGTTGCATATCTTCGTAGCTGAAGCAAATGTTACATTTTATTAGGGCTAGTGAAAGTAAAGATTCATATTTCTGTTTCTACCAAATTCATTAATCCCTTCAATTCTATAGATAGTGCTCTTGGGGGCCCATGGACCCTGGGCTAAGAACCTCTGCCACAGAGCTTGGTTTGTGGCAAAATTCAAAACAAAGGTATCCTTATATAGGCTCAGATATAAGGGCAGCACCTTCTTAGCCAGCAGAGCTATCTAGAATGGAAAGAGCTGCCTTGGAAGGGAGTGGGCTTCCCATCCCAGGAGGTTTGCAAACAAAGCCTGGAGGACCACTGGGGAAGGGGCCTTCCCTTATGGGTACTCCTGATTAGCTGCCTCTGAGGTCTCTTCCAGCTCTGGGTTTAAGCCCTTCTGTGTCCAATGAACAGGATTTCATGTTTCCCACATGGCTTGCTTATATAACTTTTAGGAAATTGGGCTCATCTCCGGGCCTTTATTTTTAGGTAGGTAATACCTCCTAAATAAAAAGTCTCCTCTGCAGTACAATGAAGCTACTCAGTTAATCCCAACTGTGTGTAGACATCCCGTAAGAGGAGCTGGGATCGAGGCTCTTGGTCTCTAAAGACCAGTCAAGCATTTCCTTGTTTGGCATTGGGAGAGATTGCTGTGGCATTTCAGCCTGGCCTTTGACTGCTGAAAGCCTCTAGACTGTGGACAAAACAAACTGGCTATGGAAACCAAGCAGAGCAAATAAAAGTCAGAGGAGGTTGGCCCAGCTCTTTGTCACATCCAGAAAACACAGCTGGGTCAGGGAATGTCACTGGCTGAGTTTCCAATTGACCTGCAAGTCCTTTCCCCTAGAAAAATGAAGGTCAAAGTTTAAAGTTTCAGGGTTCTTCCTTTTACCTTTGCTCTCTGAGACTCTGGGAAGTTAGGTGGTACAGGGGATAGAGTTCTGAGTACAGGCAGGAAGACCTCTCTTTAAATGTCACCTCAACATATCAGCTATGTGATCCTGGCAAGTCACTTGACTTCTGTCTGACTCAGTTTCCTCATTTGTAAAATGGGAATAATAGGCAGGTTTGCTGTGAAGACCAACTGAGATAATATTTATACAGCGTCTGGCACATGGTACGTGCATGCTTAATAAAGGTTTCCTTCCTTCCTTCTGTACCGATTTACTCTCTAGTGACCTTGCCCCAGAGATTTAGGAGAGCTGGCTCAGGTGTGGTGCACTTTTCTGGGTGCCATCACTAGTGCTGCCATCCCCCATCCTCTGGTCCCACTTAATTGGAACAATACATGTAATTTTGGGTGATGAGTCTGGAGGGGCAAATGGTGTAATGGACACAGCATTGGGCTTGGGGTCAAGAAGATTTGAATTTGCCCTGTTTTAGATTCCTACTACCTGAACTACTCCAAGTAAATCATTAGCCTTAGGTTCTCTCAGTTTCTTCATCTGTAGAATTTGGGGGTTGAACACAATGTTCTCTAAAATCCCTTCCAGCTCCCATTCTATCAACCTTAGCACATAAATGGGAGTCCTTCTGTCACAGACAGACTCTGTAGCTGTTTCCAGCTTCCTCTGAGTTCTAGGAAAGTCGTGGTTTTGAAGCAGTACAAAGGAATTCAGAAGCAACAATAGAAAAAAGAAAAAGAGTGAATGCAGGTCAGTTTCTGTGGGGAGGGAAGGAGGAAAGGGAGGAGAGAAAGAGGAGATGAGAGACATAAGGAGAGAGGAAAGAAAGAGAAGAGAGAGAAGAAAGAAAATAGGAGAGGACAGAAAAGGAGAGAGGAGAGAAAGGGAAGAGAAAAGAGAGAAGACAGAGGGACAGAGAAGGGAATGGAGAGATAAAGAAGGAAAGAGAGAAAGAAAAGGGAAAGAAGGAGAGAAAGAAAAGGAAAGGGAAGAGGAAGGTGAGAGAAAAGAGAAGAGAGGAGAGGAGAGAGAGAGGGCTTGTAGGGGGTGGCAATAGTACTGCCTTGATTTCCTCATGAAAGTCTTACTGTAAAAACTAGGCAAACATCCCAGCTTCCCACTGGGAAGAGAAATTATGACATTTTAAGATGCCTGAATTATCTGTGTTCAAGGAGGTTTCATATTTGAAACAATGTTGAAAGCTCCAATTTTAAAACAGAAATTTCCCAAAGACTAGATAAGGCTTATTTTGAGCTCTCCTGCATAGACTACAGGCTGTATATTAGGAAGGACATTGAAAAATTGGAGGAAGGCTAAGGAAACATTCAAAACTTAATGAGGATTGGTTAAAGGAAATGGAGATAGGATTTAACTGTCTTCCCAGATTTGGAGGTCTATCTTTTGGAAGAGGCATTATAACTAATAGCTAATATTTTCATAGTTCTTTAAAGTTTACAAAATGCTTTATATTCCTCAGTATATTTGATCTCCACTACCAGCATGAGAAATAGGTGAAACTGAGGTAAGAGTAGTTAAGTGACTAGTCCAGAGTCACACATCTGCTCAGGCGGGACATACTCAGGTCTCCCTGACTTCAAGCTCAACACTCTGTACCCCCACAGCTCCCGAAGATTAGGGGTTTTTTCTGTTTGGTAGGAGAGGGAAGGACTGAGACAAAGTGACTGCCAAGAGACACATTTTGGTCCGTTGTGGGATGGGGAGACAGTCTGAGGAGAGTCATTGAGAATTGGAAAGAGTTCCCCCCGGAAGAGATGGAAATCTTTAAGTAAAAGCTGGTTATGTTGTAGACAGGGTACGTGTTCAGATGTGAGTTCTACTCCGAGTTTCTTTCCAACTCTGAGACTGTGGTGATTCCTATGACTTTGTATGCTGAGAAATAAAATCTGAAATGTGAATTTCACTGTGAAAGTCCTACAAGGTACAGAACAGCATTCACTTTCTTTATTGCAAAGGAACTGGAATAGAATCAGGGTCCTTAACTTTGTTTGGTGTCATGGACCTCTTTGGGAGTCTAGTGAAGCATGCTTTTAAATAGGTAAAATAAAAGACATAGGATAACAAAGGAAACCAGTTATTTTCAAATAGTTATTAGAATTTCTTTAAAAAATCATGAACCTTAGCTTAAGAATCCCTGATAGATGATCTCTGAAATTCTTTCCAAGTTTATATCCAATGATGCTATGGTCCTAACTGACTTCCAAGATTTCAGTTACCTCATCTCCAAAAAGATGGCGTTGGGCTGGGTAATTGTAACTTTTTTCCCTCCAGTTCTATTCTCCTATAAACACAGGAATGTGTTTCTGGCGTGTTGCCACCGTTTACTGTCTCCCAGCGCTGGAAGGTAATTACTAATGATCTCCGGCAATGGTCCCATATAACAAGCTTCTCTCTGACAAGTCCAAGTTCACATTCACCAAAGGGCTTTGTCCAGAACTTCCACTGCACTTGGTAAAAGTTCAGGATGGGCTCTAGGGACTGCATCTCAACCTGCCTTTCTACTGTGACGCACCCCCCACCCCCCAAAAAACCATTTATAGTGTAATCTAGGCTTCAAATGGAAAACAACTGGAAATTGTGGTTGTAAGGAGATCCAGTGATTCTCCCCAGGCGGTGACAAAAACACCCTCCTTCTTGATAAATGGTGCATTTACCGCCCTCTGCTGCCCTTCCAGAGCATCGGAGAAGGGGAGCCAGCCATCGGTGGCTGGCCAGGAATGCTGGAGTTGATGTTATACTTAATTTCTTCTGGCAGGTTGCAGGTGAAACATGATCTGATTTGGCGCCAGCCTCCTGGTGAAATAGACAGCGGCTGAAACTGACGCAGATATTGATTAATTTTCTTAGTCAACTTTTCTCTACTCCCCTGGGTGCTTCTGAAATGCCTCTCCTTCTGCTGTCAGAACTATCCTTTTCCTACAGCGATTACTAACTGATCCTTTGCTTAGGGTTGGTTACAAATGTTATTAGTAAAAATGTCAGTTATTTTAAAATAATTAAAGTGAGGAAGAGTGAAAGACTAAGAATACAGTAAATTACACCACTCATTAAATACCTACTGTGTGCCCTACTAAGGCTTGGGGGGAGATAAAAAGCTTATACAGGGTGTTCTAAAAGTACAGTTTCAAACTATTAAAGTTCTTCCTTCCTTATGCAGCTAGACTAATATATTTGTATTTTTTAAATGAAAAGAATTAAACTTCTAGTAGTCTGTGTTAGTAGATAGGTGTTAGGATGTTGCAGAGAGGTTAAGTAATTTTCTGAAGGTGAGTCAGCTAACAAGCATCAGAGGAAGAATTTGAACCAAGGTCTTCACAATTCCAAACCTATTTCACACTGCCTCTTGTCATGGACTAAAATGAAAAATGATAGTGCCTTAGAGAAAATACACAAACCTGACATATCTCACTCTGCTTTACAGAAATATAACTGTAATCTCTTCAGGATCACTTTTTCCAGGTGTATGGGACAGCATGTAATATATTCTCTTCCTTTCTTCTTTTGAAATCCTATTTATTTCATAATGTAGAAAATGTAAATCAGTAATGGAGCGGAAGCATCACACAGTAGATAAAATGTTGGATCTGGAGTGAAAGGACCTGGGTTCGAATTTTGCCTTTGAGGCTATCTTATTTGTAGTACTGCAAGCAGGTTACTTCAATTTCCTGCACCTCACTTTCCTCATCTATAAAGGAGAGGGTTGGAGCAGATAGCCTCTGAGATCTCTTTCAGCTCAATAGTTAGGATCCTATGGTCTTTCCCTGATGTTTTTTATCTAGACCTCAGCCAGCACTTTGTCCACCGAACATATCCATTTCACCTCTTAGGCTATAGTTTCTTCCTCTGCATGATGAATGGTTTGGACCTAAGGATTTCTGGGGTCCCTTCACTCTCTGCATCTGCAAGGCATCCATTTGTCTACAAAACAGGTTTTACAAAAGAGGTACAGCTGAAAAATATTCTATCTGGGTACACAAAAATATTTAAAACAGAGATTGAAGTCAGAATCTGAGAAAACTTAGGAGTAGTGTGTGTGTGTGTGTGTGTGTGTGTGTGTGTGTGTGTGTGTGTGTGAGAGAGAGAGAGAGAGAGAGAGAGAGAGAGAGAGAAACAGAGACACAGAGAGATAAAGAGAGACAGAGCTAGAAAGACAGAGTGAGACAGAGAGACAAAGAAAGATGGAGGGAGAGAGAGAGAGAGAGAGAGATTGATTTTCGGAATGCCCTGTGTTCTAAGGTTTGTCATGTCTGTACCCTTAAGGTTATCTTCCTACTTTGTGGTTCAGTCATTCTGCCGTGTCTGGTTTTACATGACTCCATAGACTTTTTCCATGTGGTTTCCTTGGCAAAGATACTGGAGCAGTTTGCCATCCTTACCCCAGTGCATCTCCGTTTTATAGATGAGAAACTGAGGGAAATAGGAGTTGAGTGGCCTGCCTAGGATAGGGCAGCTGGTCTGAGGCCAGATTTGGAGTCAGGTCTTTATCTGAGTGCCCGGGGCTTTATCCACTGCCCGCCTTGCTGCCCTCTATTGGAACATCAGAGAATAGGATCTGATATTTTTAAGGGACCTTGGGTATTATTCAGTTCCGTCAGGACCTAGTCTGACACCCTTGTTTAGTGATGAGGAAGGGAAAGGCCAAAAAAGGTTAGTGGCAGAGCCAGGATTTGAACCTAAGTCTTTTGGTTCCAAAACTAGCACACTTTCCATTGTACTCCACCCTAATGCATGTAGAGAAGCAGCGTGGCTCAGCGTAGGTAGTGTTGCCTCTAAAATCAGGGATCTGGGTAGAGACTCACATGTCACTCACTGCCTCTGCCACCTCTGGGCAAGTCCCTTAAATGGTCTGGGCCTCAATTTTCTCTTCTGTGAAATTAGAGGGATGGGTGGAATGATCTCCAAGGTCTGTTTCATCTCTAACACTTTTATGATTTTTCTGGAATGGCAACCTGGGCCCTGAGCCAAGGGAGCTGGACTTCATCTTTCGTTCTGTAAGAGAGCAGAGTTCTGGTTGTGGAATTCTGATGCTAGAGTTTCATTGGTGCAATGGATCTCAGGGCCTGTGGAGGCAACGCCACAGCTGATCAACAATCCCTTCTCCAATATCGGTCTCTGAGGAGTCTTCATTCTGGCATTTGTTTCCGCAAATCTAAATCAAAGCTTAGAGTTCAGATTGTGGGGAAAAGAAAAATCCCAGGGGGTAGAATGAATCTGAAGAAAATCTCCCAATTCAAACCTCAGTCAATAAAAGCTCAATGACTGAATCAAAAGGAAACAATTGGAAAAGGAAAGAAGCCAGTCTAGAGAAACATTGAAATATTTATTTAGGGATTCCTATGGCCACAGGGACATTTAACACCTTGTTTTCAAATTAGTTCAACAAATATTTATTAAGCTTAGAAAGAGAGGCAGCCAAAACTTGATATTTAGAGAGCTAACCTCCAAATCAGGAAGACTGGGTTCAAATTCTGACTTTGACACATACTGCTGGGCAAGTCACTTAAACCCTCAGAGCCCATGCAAATTCCTAGGACTATAAGCTGCACAGAAGGTGTTGATTTGCATGAGTAGAGGGAGTTTCCCTATGAGGAGAACCCCATTCCAAGGAAACCATCAATCTCCCTCCCACTCCATACACAAATAGTAAGACATTGTGGAAAATGCTGGGAAAATAAGGATACAAAGTTGCTAGATAGAAAGTCAAGAATCTCATAGTCTGATGGAAAATGCAACCAGTATTCAAAAAAGTATCATGCCATGACGTCTTGGGGAGGGAGAGAAAATTTGGAACTTATGGGAGTGATTGTTGACAATTGAAAACAAATAAATTAATTATAAAATAAAACAATAATAATGCTAGTAAGAAAATGTATCATGGAAGTGATGGGTAATGCAGACAAGAAAAGGAGCATGCAAAGCTTTCTAAGAAAATTAAAGAGAGGAAAGAAAGGATGAAAGGAAGGAAGGAAGGAGGGAAGAGTCAGTGAATTATGGAAAGCTTCTTTGAAGGAAGGAAAGGGAGGGAGATCAGGCATACCTGAGACCCTGTACAAATGCATGAATGAACAAGGAGATGGCAGAAGGGCTGCGAGCACCATTTGGCTGGAATGCAAAGTACATGGAAATAACGAGCTACAAGTAGGCTGCAAACGGAAGCTGGAGCATGGAGCGTCTTGAACGCCAGGCTAATTTTGACAGAACATTTAGTTGCCAGTGATTCTATCTATTTAGTCCATTTCCCAAGCATTATTCCACAGCGCAGATATTCATTTTTATCTTCTCTCTGATTTAGGTTTTATATATTAACTGTATAATTTTCCCACAAGTTTGTGTACTTTAGGTATGAAATTGTTACTTAGTAAATTTGTTGCTTTTGCAAGCATCTCTCTCAAAATATTTGCTCAGTTTTTTTCTCTCTACAATGAAATATATTAATCAGTTATCTGTATAAACACAGTGTCTCCCAGCATGCTTCCAGAGCAAATATAACACTTCTAGACTCAATGTAGACCACAGAGTGTAAATGACTATTTGGTAGAATTTGACTTGAAATTGTGTCATGGCATCGATCAAAGCTTGTGTGACTAATAAGTGCCCAGGATGCCGCAAATCATGAAAAACACAGAGACATTTTGGAAGCTTCTCATTTCTCTACTATTCTGACTTTTCCTCATGTGAACCTTGATCTGTCTGACACCAGTTTCCCTTACAAGCTTTCCACCTCACAAAGCTCAAAACACATCACAGTTTTATTTATAATTTAAGAAATTCAGAAAAGACTTGCTTCCAAACCTTGGAAGGGGAGGAGTATCTTCTTTTTTCCTAAAGTCCAGTGAAGTTTCTGTGACTAAGAGTATCACTTTGAGTAGGCTTCAAGTGGAGTAAGGAAGGATTGTCCCTGCAAATCTTTTTCCGCTCTGTTCCAACTGTAGTGCCCCTTAGATTTAATTAGGTGGTAGTCATTTTCCCAAGTTATTTTTTTTCTTTTCTTTGTGTTTCCAAATTCCTTCTTTCTTCAGAGATGTTGAGTGAGTTTTTACAAATTACCTGCCCTCAGTTGCTTCTCAGAGGATGGCTAAAAATAAATGAGAAGGAAAGGACTTGACTGCCCTTGATGATGAGATGAAGATGGCTATGATAGCACATAGAAGTAGCGTGGATAATAGGTAGGTCACTGGCCTCAAAACAATGAAGACTTGGATTAAAGTCTTGCCTCTGATGCACATTGGCTGTGTGACCCTGGACAAATCAATTAGCCTTTCAGTGCTTTTCTATATGGGTTGGGCTAGATGAATGTTGAGGTTCCTTCCAACCTTTAAATCCTGTTATGCTATTAAATACTTCCCTCTAGGATTCTAAGTTATAGAGAAAGTGCTAACCTATACTGGTAGAAGACATTTTTCTCTCCTTAGAGTTTCCATATTAATGAAATAACAGCTCCAGTCTCCATCCCTCCAGTGTAAACCTGAGTACAGAGATCCTAAATTTAACCTAGAAGGGTCTTAGAGATCATTTAGCCCATTTTACAGATAGGATTACAGAGGTCCAAAGAGAACTTGTCCAAGGTTACATTATAAGTAGTAGAGCTGGGATTTGAACCCTGGTCCTTTGACCCCAAATGTGGTGCCTTTTATGCTGGGGAGACTTTGGTAGAGTGGATGGAGAACTGGTTAGAATGGATGGAGAGATGGATAGAGTAGATAGAGAGAGTTGGGTGGAGTGAATAGAGAAAGTTAGGTAGAGTTCCAAGGAATAAGAGACGTTGGTGTAAGATTTCAGAAGACCTTGGACATCAAGTAGAGAATTTAGAATTTTACCTGGTAAGCAATGGGAAGGCACTTGAGATCTAACAGTAGAAAAACAACATATCTACAAAAAGTGGCATAAATAAAAAGATGAGACTATAGGCTAGAAGACCTCTAAGATAGCCACTCCAAAATATTATCATTCAAAATATATTTTGACATGTATAATATCAAAATAAAATATGGAAACAAACACACTATTTTTGTTGCATTTTCCTAAAGTCACACAAGAACCTTTCCAGGGAAAATTCAGGATGTCATGATAGCAGAAGTGTTTTCTGAGGATCACAGATGTAGATCTGAAAAAGACTTCAGAGGCCTTATAGGTCAATCTCACTTTTAAATGAGGAAACTGAGGCACATAGAGTTTAAATACCTTGCCTAAGGTCACACATGTAAGTAAGGAACCATCAGATGTGGGTTTTGAACCTAATCCTTTGGCTCAGGACTGTACTATAATGATTCCTCCTATTTTATTCATCTCATTTGACCATAATCACACACACACACACACACACACACACACACACACACATACACCAGTATAGACATCCATGCACACAGATAGACACATAGCCACATTAAAAACACACAGTTTTGAATTGCTCTAAAACATTGCACATTGATCAGAGCAAGAGATGATAACCAGCTTCTGTTCAGTACTAAGCTAAGGGAATTTATTGCTTCTAAGATTTATCCAGAACTCTCAAACAGTTCTCAAATAGGCCAAGTGTCAGTATAATCCTTGCCAAGTACTTCCCATTTTATTTTGAAAGTTTCGTGCATTTTATGGGAAATGCAACCCATGAACCCAAGATTATTTACTTGAACTCATCACAGTGTTGCTGAGCTATTTGCCCCTTATTATAACCATATATAGATTGGTGCAATGGGGGTGGGTATGTTGAATTTGGAGTCAGAGGACCTATGGCCAAATGCTAACTCTGTCATTTATTTACATAATCTTCTGGACCTCAGTTTCCTCATCTGTAAAATGAAAGGGTTAGTTAGACTAAATGAAGTTCCTTCCAAGTCTAAATCTATGATCCTAAGTCATGCCCTGTCTCTGGGGCCGAGCTTCCTCATCTGTCAAATGAGGGGATTGTATTAGGAGACCAACGTCCCCTTCCAAGTCTCCATATTAAGAACCTGTTTTGTCTAGAATGATGCCTCTTAAATTGTCTTAATGGGGTTTGGATCTCACCGTGGCTGAGTGTAATTCTAAAATCCTGTCCATTCCAGGTGGTGATAGCGACCCATAGCCTCTGACCAGTAACAACCTTGGTCTTTTCCATCTTCTCTGATAACTACTTAGGAAGCACCAACAAAATGTGGGGAATTGTGAAATATCTCAATAAGGTAGAGTCTCATTAAAGGATGAAGGAAACAAGGAAGGTCTCATTAATCATTCTTTCTTTTGTTTGTTCATCTCCATCTTCATGCATAAACAACCCTTCCTCCCAGAGGTGTGAGAAGACCATAAACAGCTAGATGCTATGACAGGAGTTAAGGAACCTGAACCTTTTGGATATATGTGTGTGTGTGTGTGTGTGTGTGTGTGTGTGTGTGTGTGTGTGTGTGTGTGTGTGTATATATATATATATATATATATATATATGGAGAGAGAGAGAGAGAGAGAGAGAGAGAGAGAGAGATGGCACTAGGATTCTTTTTTAGTTTGTAAAGAACTTTTAAAAACATTAATTTAATTTTTATTTTCAGTTCAAAATTCTCTGCCTGTTGCCACCTTTTTCCTACCCATAGAGAAGGCAGGAAATGCAATCCCCATCATACATATATAGTCAATCAAAACATGTTTTGACATAAACCATTGAATTGATAATTAAATTATCAATGGCAAAATTAGGAAATGGGGTCAGACACAACAATTAATGGGCATCCCCTCAATTTCCAGTTCTTTGCTACAAAAAAAAGCTGCCACAAATAGTTTTGTACATATGGATCCTTTTCCTTTGATCTTCTTGAGTATACAGACCTATTAAGACCTAATAGCTTTTTGCTGGTTCAAAGGATCACAGCTTTATAGCCCTTTGGGTGTAGTTCCAAACGGCTCTCTAGAATGGTTGGACCAGTTCACAACTCCACCACCAATGCATTTGTGTCCCAGTTTTTCCATATCCCCTTTAGCTTTTGTTATTTTCCTTTTTTCTTTTGGTCGTTTTAGATAATCTGATGGGTGTGAGGTGCTACCTCAGTCGTTTTAATTTTCATTCTTCTAATGATTAGTGATTTAGAGCATTTTTATATAACTACTGATTACTTTGATTCCTTCTTCTGAAAACTAGCCTGTTCATATCATTTGACCACTTATCAATTTGGAATGGCTATCATTAAAAAAATAAACTTAGCTCCTTTATATATTTGAGAAATGAGATGTTTGTCAGAGAAATTTGCTGTAAATTTTTTGGCCAATTTCCTTATTTTCTTCTAATTTTTCATTGGTTTTGCTTGTGCAAAACTTTAAAAATTTCACCTAATCAAAATTACCCATTTCACCACTTGTGAACTCCTCTGTTTCTTGCTTGGTCATGAACTCTTCCTCTATTGATAGGTCTGACAGTTAATTTCTGTCATGCTCACCTAATTTGTTTATGATATATCTTTTATCTCTAAATCATATACGCATTTTAAGCTTATCTTGGAAAATGATGGAAGATGTCTATGCCTAGTTTCTGCTAAATGGCTGTCTGGTTTTCCCAGCAGTTTTTGTCCAGTAGTGAGTTCTTGCCCCAGCAGCTAGAATTTTTGGATTTACCAAGCACTAGGCCACTGTGGTCATTTGCTTCTGCATGTTGGGTAACTAATTTGTTCCATTAATAAATCTCTCTTTTTCTTATCCAACACCCAATTATTTTGATGATTACTGCTTTATAACATAGTTTGAGAACTGATACTCCTAGGTTCTCTTCCTTCACATTTTTCATCGTTGATTCCCTTAATATTGCTTTTGTCTTTTGATCCTTCAGATGAATTTTGTTATTTTTTCTAGCTCTATTAGGCAATTCATTGGTAGTTGATTGTCATGGCCCTGAATAAGTAAATTACTTTAGTTAGTATTGTCATTTTAATTATATTGGCTCAACCTAACCAAGAGCAATTATTATTTCTCCAATTATTTAGATCTGTTTTCTCTTGTGTGAAGAGTGTTTTGTAATCTTGTTTATATAATTCCTGTGTGTGTCTTGGCAAGGGAACTTTCAAACTTTTTAGACTGCACGTGGCGATTTTAAATGAAATTTCTCTTTCTGTCTCTTCCTCCTGGAAGAGATCCCAGGGCCCCTTCAGTTCAGCCTGTAATTGAACAAGAATAATCTCAAAAACATTTCCAAAAGGGGACCATCCAGCCTTTGTATGAAGGCCTTGTTGATGCTGGGGCTCTATATCTGGTCCAATAGTCCTCCTCAGAGACTAAGAGTCCAGGTAATCCTTATAATAAAAATATACAACAATGAAGACAATAAAAGATCTTCCATAATCTTAAAAAGCAAAACCACACTGTCCTCCGTCGGACCCTGCTCCCTCTTTTGCCTTCCTCTCTGTCTTTGGCTGCCAAGTTCCTGAGACATGCTTCTGGTGGTCGCTTCCCTTCTCTCTCTCTCAGTCATGATGTCAGCAACCTTTAGTCCTGCTTCTGCAATGGCCACTCTGGTTAAACCTGTCTCCAGGAGTAACCAGTACCCTTCTTTTAGGCATTTACTGGCAAGTTCCATTCCACAACCTACAACTTCCAGCATTTAATACCCTGGGCCATCCTTTGCACTGTCTTCTTTCTTTTCTTCTGTGACATTGCCTTTGATTGATTTGCCTCTATCCTCCCTGCCCCCCATCATGGCTTTGTCTCCACTACTCTTTACATTCCTTTCACCCCTTATACACCTTGAATTCTTGTTCTCTCTCTCTCTCTCTCTCTCTCTCTCTCTCATTTTCTAGCTTCTCCTTCCCCTCTCCTTCATCCTCCTTCTCCCTCCTCTCCTTCTTCTTCTCCTCTCTCTGTCTCTCTTTCTGCCTCTCTGACTCTGTCTTTCTCTGTTTCTCTTTGTGCATCAGTCTCTTTCTGTCTCTCTGTCTCTCTCTTTGTCTCTGTCTCTCCCCCTCCCTCTCTATCCCCTATTCCTGCTTCATCCCCACTAGCCTTAAGAAAGTTCTAAATCCTAGGTCTACCCCTCCACACTTCTTTTCTATTAAACTATCTGTAACTCTTTCTGTCATTAGCAGAGGTGAAATGGAGAGTTGTTCCTTTAATTCAATATCTGATATCTATGGTTACTTGGACACTGAAAGGATCTATGATTTTGATAGCATGGGAAACTCCCAGTGTGGGAAGCCCCTTCACCATGGCAGATCCAGTACAAGGTCTCTGAGTTCATAGAGAAGTCCTAGGGAGTTGTTCATGGACTGACACGTAGTCACACAGCTAGTGTCATGGTGGGAGCTGACTCTGACTCCAGTCTGGTACTCTGCATTGCTCCTTAACTGTGCTGGTTCTTGTGTGCCTGATCCAGCACATTTAATTTGCAGATAAAGAGGAAGTTTTCTTGCTGCAAGACCTTGGGAAAGTCACTTTCCCTTCTCTGGGCCTCAGTTTCTTCTTCTATCCAATGAAGTAGTTGGATTAGATGATCGCTAAGCTTTCTTCCTCCTTTAAATTGATGATCCTGCAGAGATCTCAGTCAAAGCTCACAAAATCAGAGGCAGGCAACAAGGAAGCCGTCCTAGAGGCCTCCCACCACTAGAGGGCAGAATAACCTCACTTTTGGACTTGTCCCTGGATCAGAAGCAACATCTGAAAATTAAAGAATTAAGCTATAAACAAGAAGGAAAACAGTTATTTAAACTCCCCATCAAGGCTGGTCCAAAAATACTAAGTGATTTTTGCTCATAATTTAAAAGTCTACATTTAAAAATCCCACACATTCTGTGATTGGGATGAGGGGAGTCCAAGCCAATGTCCAGTGGGTATTTATGCCAGAGGGGACCCAGACTCCTTGACCTGCTCTGACCACTTCAGTGCCCTGGGATACTGAGCCACAAAATAAGAGCTGACACTTGTTAGCTCCAATGCCTTCAATGTTTGTGAAAACTGCAGAGAAGCTCATGGGTCACCCAGCAAGCAAGTGTCACAGGCCAGACTTAAACCCAGAGCTTCCGGACACCTGGTCCAGCATTCTGTTATCTTTCTTAAGTGTGAGAGCAGACAAAGAGGGCCAACGAGCACGGTGATGGCTGCTCCCTGGTGCTCTGCCCCTCAGCCGCTCTGATTGGCCTTACTCTGGGTATTACTGGGACTCAAAAAATGATAGATTATAGATTTAGAGCAGGAAGAGACCTTAGAGTCCCCTTATTTTGTAGATGTGGAAACCAAGGCCCAGCTTGGTTAACTGAAGGGCCCAGAGTCACATAACTAGCAAGGATCTGAGGCAGAATTTGAACTCAGAGCTACCTGATACTCTTTCCACTGCAGCACGTTGTCCTGGGTGGGTTCCTTTACCATTACATAGCTGACCTGAGATTCCTTGTATTTCCTGGACCATTGTCTAATCCATTTGGGTGTAAATCTAAGTGGCCAAGAGAAAACATGGCACTTGGGAAAGGGAGAAGGGTATGGCTTCAGCCCTTTCCCCATCTTAAAAGAGATGTCTTCACTAGAAGAGGTCCTTATGGGCTCTGACCAAAGGAAATCAGGTTCTAAATCACTGGGAAGGGGCTTACGCACACCTCTCTTCCCTCTCCAGTAATCTGCATGTACTCTTAGAGCTTCTTGAAGATGCCAACGAATTTTACATTCGGCTGTGATAGACGGCCTTGGCTTGACATTTTTTCCAAATGATTAAGTAATGGATCCCACTGGGTCATTTCTGGGGCCCAGAGAGAGGTTTCAGTTCTAAAGAAATGTGAAGGGCATACCCCCTGCTTCCTGTCCCTCTGCTGGTCACAGTAGGGAAATGGCAGTGCTCATAGACGTGGTCCAGGCTAAGCAAGACAGAGCTAGCTCTTGTCCGTCATTTACTGAGGGAAGGCCAATGCCAGAAACTCAGCTTTTGGAAACTTTATGTCCAATGGGGAAGCAGGGCCATTGGAATCCAGGAATTTCCACAGGTGAATCTGAAGTTGAAAGACCTAGGTTCCTGTTTCAACTTGATCAAGTCACCATCCTTGGCTGGGCCTCGGTTTTTTTTATCTGTAAAGAGGACTGGGGTAGATGACTTCTCAAATTTGGAAGTGAATGGGGATCCTGGGCACAGCAGTAGCTTCTCCTCCTGCCAGCCTTGCCCAGTATCAGGAAGAAGGTATGGCATGGCAGAAAGAGCACCAGCCTAGGCCAGATACAACTGACCACATCACCTTCACAGGATGAGAGGGATGGGCTTTGGAAGTCTCTCCTAGCTCTGAATCTAAGAGCCTAGGAACAAAAAGTCCTCTCCCTTCATTTTATAAAGGAGGAAACAGAATCAGAGAGAAGTTACTTGCTAAAGATCACACAGAGCCTGAGCTAGGTGACATACTGAGGTACTCCGACTTAAATTTTTGTTTGAACATTCTATGAGTTTAGCTCTAAAAAGTCTTACTGGTTCCCTCCTCTCAGTTTTTCTTTTTTTGTTATCATGAACTTGACAAACATGAACAAATATGAGCATTTTTCCAAAACAAAGAGGACTGCGTATCATACTGTGCCTATCAGATAGCTTATTAGTTTATTTTAAAAACCCACCATATTGATTAAATTTAACACAATTCTGTTTATACACGTCCCCCTT
The DNA here is from genome assembly GCA_028658325.1 of Potorous gilbertii. Taxonomy (NCBI): domain Eukaryota; kingdom Metazoa; phylum Chordata; class Mammalia; order Diprotodontia; family Potoroidae; genus Potorous; species Potorous gilbertii. Next base: position 124,929,448 of record CM053774.1, on the reverse strand, counting down.
TTGAACTTTCTGTTTCATTAATGATCTTTTCTTTTTTGGGGGGGAAGGAAGGAGGCAGTATCATTTACTGCTCCCTCCCACACAATGTAAGCCTTTTCTTGTAACAAATAGTACAGTGGAGGAAATAAAATCCATTCATTGGTCATGTCTGAAAATGTATGCATCACTCACATCTCTGATCTGTCACTTCTCTGCCAGGAGGGGGTTGGCATGCATCATCATTAGTCTTCTGGAGTGCTAATGGACAGTGTGTTGATCAGGGGCCTTAAGCACCAGAGAGAAAAGTGAAGCTGAGTGACCTAGGTGTTTTAAAGCTGTTTTCCTTTAAGTTGTTGCAGCAATTGTGTGAATTGTTCTCCTGAAGCTTCATCAGAACATAAAATGCTTCCCAAGTTTTACTACCCTCTTTGCATTCTTTATGGCATACTAATGACAGGGCAGGTAGGTGGGGCCGTGGATAGAGCCGGAGCCAGAAAGATCTTCCTGAGTTCAAATCTGGCCTCAGTTTCCTCATCTGTAAAATGTGGAGAAGGAGAAGGAAGGCAAACCACTACAATATCTTGGCCAAGAATACCTCCAAAAAGAGTCACGGAGAGTCAGACACAACTGACACAACAGAAAATCACAATAACAAAATCGTATATATGTTTCATTCCACTCATACGCTGTAACTTATCCAGCCATTCCCCAGTTGATGAGTAACCATTTTATTTCCCGTTCTTTGCTCTAACAAAAAATGCTGCTCTAAATACTTTTGTGCGTATGGGTACTTTCCCTCATTCTCTTTGGGGTGCAAACTGAATAATGGTATTACTGAGAGGATATGAACAGGTTAGTGACTTTGGGGGGGATAGTTTCAAATTGCTTTGCAGAGTGAACAGATCAATCCACAGCTCTACCCAGGGGGCATTAGTTGGCCTGTTTTCCCATAAATTCTGTAGTAATGGTCATTTTTTCTTTTAAAAATAATTTTTGTAAATCTGATGGGAATGAGGTAGAATCTTGGTGTTGTTTTAATATGCATTTCTCTTATTAAGTAATTTATAATATTTTTCATGTTAGCTTGAATTTCTTTTGAAAATTGCTTGTGCTGGTTAATGCAGAAATACAATTACATGCCTATATATGTGTGTGTATAATGTATACATATACACACACATATACATATATGTATATATAATATTTCTTGCCTTCTCAATGGGTGGGGGAGAGACCAGGGGAAGGGAGAGAATGTAGAGATAAAAAAATCAAAGTTTTGAAAAAGAGAATTGCTTGTTCATATACTTTCACTATTTATCAATTGAGTAATGGCTCTTTTTTTATACATCAGTAATAATCCCTTATCGACTTGGAATATTCAGTCTTTCTTTCAGATAAATTTGCTTTAAGATTTTTTTTTTCACCATTAGCTTCCCCTTTCTAATTCTAATTACACTGATTTATTGGTGCAAAACCTTTTCAATTGTATGTATTGAAAATTGTTCATTTTATCCTCTTTGGTCCACAATTCTCCCTCCTTTTCTGTACTTAGAAACGTATTTCCTTTCCTTTTCTTTAACTTGTTTATGAGATAACCTTTTCATTGAAGCCATGCATCTACTAGAAGCTTATTATAGTATATGGTGTGAGTTGGGGGTTTAAATCTAGTTTCTGCTGGACTCCTTTCCAGTTTTTCCAGCAGGTTTTTATGAACTAGTAAGTCCCCTACGCCACTGACTGGATTCTTTGGATGTTTCAAACATGCTACTACTACTACAACTACTACTACTGTTAGTATTACTACACACACATACCACTGCTATCCTTTTGTTTTTAACATCATGTACCCAGTCTACTCCACCAATCAACCTTCTATTTTTTTTAAACAAGAACCAAATAGTTTTGATTATTGCTGCTTTGCAGTGTTGTTTGAGATCTGGAGCTGGTAACCCTACCCCCCCCCCACCCCAAGTTGTTACCCTTAAGACTTTTGACCTTTTGTTTCTCAGATGAATGTCTAGTTCTATAAAATAACCTTTTGGTAGTTTGATTAATATCTCATTGAATGTGTAATTTAATTTAGGGAATATTGCCATTTGTACTACGATGGGATAGCCTAACCATGTGCCATTAATACTTCACTAATTATTTAGTTCTGTCTCTACTTAACAATAATTATGAACATTTATATGTTGCCCATTATGTGCCAGGCACCGTATTAAGTGCTTTGTAAATATTATCTCATCTGACCCTCATGACAACCCAGGGAGAGGTAGGTGCTATTTCTAGCCCCATTTTACAGCTGAAGAAACTGAAGTGAAGTGACTTGCTCAGGGTAACACAGCTGGTCATTGCCTGACGTGGGATTTAAACTCAGGTCTTCATGACTCCGGGCCCAATGCTCTAGCCATCACACCACCTAGGTGCCTTATTTCCCCAAAGGAGCACTTTTGGGGTGTATTTGTATAAATCTGAAGTGTGCCTTGATTGGAGGACTCATCATACACAATTTAAAAGCTCAGTGGCGAGGGTCAGCTAGAAGTGGGAAATGCCTAGGCTTCCCTCCTGTTCTCACATGCTCCATAGGTCTTGCCAGTGTTCTGGCTCTGCCTAGGCTGGGCCTCCTCAGGATGTTTAGTACCAGTGCTTTTTACATCCTCCCCAGAGGAGCAGAAGTTCAGGCCTCATTAACAACCTTGGTTTTTCATTCTTTTGCAAGTCCAGCAGGGGAGGGGCTCTTTTCCATTTCTAGATCTTGAGACATAAAACATAATATGAAAAAGATTGTATGTCCATGCCTCAGGCTGTGTAACCGGATCCCAGATGATCCCAGATTTAAAGCCAGAAGGGATCTCAAAGGCATTTAGCCCAATCCCAGGGAATCCAGAAAAGTCAGGCGACTGCTGGGGTCCAGCAGCCAGCACAACCAGGAACAGAACGTGGAGCCACGTATCCCTGGCTCCCAGGCTGGCGTTCTTTGCTAAGCATCATCACAACCAACATGCCGTAGTGCTTTGAGGTTTGCAAAATGCCTTAAAGGTGTTTGGTGGCTGAATTCTCACAACAACCCTGGGACGGACGCTGTTGTAATTCCTGTTTTACAATTAAGAAACTGAGTGACAGAGACATTCAATGCCCTGCCCTGAATCAAGCAGCTTCAGATACATGAAGCAGAATATGAACCAAACTGTCCTTGGCTACAAGACTAGTGCTGTGTCTATGGACCTAGCGGTTGTTGTTCAGTCATTTTTTAGTGGTGCCTGAGTCTTCGTGACCCCATTTTTAGTTTTCTTGGCAAAAATACAGGAGTGGTTCACCATTTCCTTCTCTAGCTCATTTTATGGATGAGAAAATGTAAGCAAACCGAATGAAATGACTTGCCCAAGGTCACCCTGCTAGTGAGTGTCTGAGGCTGGATTTGAATACATGAACATGAGTCTTCCTGACTTCAGCCCTGGCATTCTATGAACTATGGTGCCACCTATCTGCCCCTGACCTTACTGCCTCCCTTTCTCATAGGCCTTGAAGCTTGAAAGGACTTCGGAAATCGTCACAAACCCTCCATTTGAGTCTCAGAGAAGTTTAAAACATCTGCCCAAAATAGCACAGGGCGTAAGCTTCCAGGACCACACATGAAGCTCTGTTTGGCTTTAAAGTCATTTCAGCCTGATTCTTTCTTACCCTTCCAGTTTTCTTACAGTTTAATCCCCTCCATGCTCTCTACCATCCAGTGACTCTGGCCTCTAACCTGGTCTTGGGACATGACCCTTGATTTCTGACTTTCACAGTCTTTGCACGGGCTGTGGCCCTTGCCTGGAATGCTTTCCCTCCTCATCCCTCCTGGATTTCCAGGCTCACTTCGAGCTCCAGCTAAATTCCCAATTTCCCTGCACCCCTCAGTGCTGGTGTGCTCTCTGTTGGTTATGTCATCCTTACCTTGTATATGTCACAAATGACCACAGCGGTTTGCATGTGGTCTCCTCCATCAGACTGAACTCCCCATTTTGTGGGCCCCAGGGACCCAGTTTTTGTCTTTCTTTGTGTCCCCAATGCTTATCACAGTGCTCAGCACATAGTAGGTACTTAATGCTTGTTGACTTTTTGACTAAACAGGAGGATTTGAACTCAGATCTTTGGGTTTACAATCCAATCTAGTTCAACAAGCATTTATTAAGCACCTACTGTGTGCTGGAGAAGGTATTATGACAGATGCAGAGTATATAAAAACAGAAACAGAAAAAAACAACCCTTGCCCATAATTCTACTCTAGGAATGTGATCAAGAGATAGGCTCTTTTTCTACCTACCGTACAGTCGAATGGCATTAGTATTCAAAAGTTCTACCAGCCCCCTATTGAGTCCAGCCCTGGGCCACCCAAAACCTCTGTCGGTTAATTAATTAACCTGCTTAATTTGTTATTCAGCAAGTGTTTATTGACTCTAGACCCTGCCTAGTTCCATGTATTGTCTTCTGGCTCCTGGGGCACCCTGGGGACAACCTTTCCTTTAGTGTCCTTAGACCAGCTCTGATCTCAGAGCTAATTCAGCTGCATACCAGGCATTGTCAACTGCTGGTTTAGCGATGACCAGGCGAAATGGGATCCAAACCCCACCCTTCATTCCTTCCCCAAGTAGTGCCTAATGAAGTCAAGAGAACGGGTCCTAGTTTGGTTGTGAACTTCCCTCTTTGCTCTGTGCCTGGCTCTGACTCTAATGTGGTGTTCTCTACTCCTTGGATACGTGACAAAATCCAGCAGGGAAAATCTCTCCTCTTGGTTGGGGCTACGTGAAATCACTGGAATGTCAAGCTTTTAGAGATTCTGGCAGGTTTACAAAGCACGCTCCTTTCGCTGCTCCTGTGAAGGAGGAAGTGAAAGCATTACTACCCACATTTTATAGAGGAAAAAACTGAGTCACAGAACAGTTAAGTGACTTGTACAGGGTGACAGTTAATATCAGCATGGGGATAGGTCTCTGACTCCAGAGCCAGGGTGGCTGTCCCTCTGTACTACCCTGTCTCCCTCCCCACTTGGCAAGCCCATCACACAAACAAAAACTCAGAGTCAATAGTGAGTCAACTACTGTTAACGGGACTGGCCCAGTCCACCACAGAACTGACAGCACCAGTGAAGGTCAAAGTCTGGCGTTACTCCTCCCATTACCTATCTGGAATGACTGCTGCCTCTGAAGGCACAAAGACTTGGGAGTATTTCATCCTATATGTGACCCTGGTTTAATCATTTCACTCAGGTGTTTGAGGTTAACTAGAAAGACAGAAAATTGCAGGGTGGTTGCTGATTTGCATTTAGGGTTAGAGGTCTCCATCCCCAAACAAGCCCCAATGCAGCCGATGATCCCCGATCTGCCCATCAAAATACCCCACTGGCCTTGAGGGAGATGATTCATTCGACATGCAATCCATGACCCGGAACCAAGGTGGAATTTACATGGACCTGGTTTGGCTTGGGGGCTCTCAGGGATCAAAATGCCTTGGGGGGTGTCATTGCTCAACCTAGGGTTCCTTCAGGAAAATCCAACTTTGCCTTGTGTCTCGGTCTCTGCAAAAATGGGAGGCAGCCCTCAGGTGACAGGATGTCACATAGGAGCCAGGCTTTATTTGACTTGACAAAACATTAAAGGCCTCACATTGGAAGGCTTGTGTGGCCTGGCAGAGAGAGTCATGGGTTTGGAACTGGTTTCAAATCCCAGCTCTGATGCTTAGTAACCATGTAGCAAGTCATTTAACCTCTCCTGGACATTGGTTCTGCCTCCGTAAATTAAAGGGCCTGGCCTTAGGGACATCTGAGTGATCCTGTATACCCAGAGATCTTCAAATCAATTCTCCTTCTCTCTCTGAGGTCTCTGTTTCCCCTGGGGTGCCCCAGACTTAGGGTGCTTGACTCAATAGGATTCCCTGAAAGGAAAAAGGACTTGTGGCTGCTAGGGGGCAAACCAAGCCTTCCCTCCTGTGAACCTCCCTCCCAGGGATCTGTGCTATCCTTCAGGCTCTGCCCCAGGAGCCCCCTCCCCTGTGCTCAGACTGAAAACACTGGGGGTCACTAGCTTGCGATATCCCTTCACTAGGCCTGGTAGGCCCTGTCTCTACAAGGCTTTGTCCTAGTGAAAGTGGGTCTGGTGGGTCCTCCCATCCAACGCTGTCCTAATGAAAGCAGGTCTAGTCTTGCTCATCCATATGGTGTGAGTTCTGACCCTTTGCAGCATCTCCATCAGGTTTCAGCTCCTGCTTGGTTCTAGGCATGTACCTCTGCTCTGGAACTGACTTATGTTGCTGCAACTCTCGGAAGGGCACAGGAGCTCCTCCCTCCTCAGCCACTGACTCTGGCTTGATGTCCCCAGGGGCTAGCACCCAGGACACATTTAATTCAGGCTAAAGTAAAAGGTAATGGAATATTCATTCATCACTATGACTCCATGCCTAGGCTTACCTCTTCTGAAGTCTTTGACAAGTCCATGAATTAAATTCAACAGATGCCTGCTTTCCATCAACTCAATCAAACCAATCCAGAACACAGAACAGCAATTCACCTTGCTGGGTCACACAGGATATTGGTGCCCCACACTTAGGCATCTTGGGGGCTCAGAGAGAAGTTGGAAGTTAGCACAATACCTTTCTAGATCATAAAATTACTGCTGAAAGGGATTGTCGAGACCATCAACTCTAGTTCCATCATTTTACAGACAGGGAAACTGAGGCAGGGTGACTTGCTAGGGATCACACAGCTAGGAAATATCTGAGGAGGACTTTGAACCCAGGTCTTCTTGGCTCCAACTCTAGTAGAATGTGAGGGCATCGAACCACATTTATCTCTGGATAATTATCATTGGCAAAAGATTCCCTTGGGCAGCTGAGAGTGCCACTGCTGAGTGCCCCTGCTCTCCTCACCTGAGCCAGAGCCACTCCAAGTAGTTCATAACTTATAAGCTTTGGAACCAGAAGGGGGCTGAAGATTACCTAAACAAACCCATCAATTTACATATGGAGAAACTAAGGCTGAGAGAGGGTGAATGACCTCCCCAAGGTCACACAGTTCATAAGTAACAGAAATAGAATTTGTAATCAGATCTTCTGGCAGCAAATGGAGTGGTCTTTATAGGAACTAGGAAACAAACATGGGGTTGAGAGAAGATATAGGGGGCACTAGATGCTCTGGGGTACCTGACTATAAAGTTCAGGTGACTCCAGCCCTTGCTCAAACCTCCAGAGCCCACAGGGAACATGCTCATTTCATAGACAGGTGTCAGCCTTGTTGGATCACCCTTCCTCTATGAGGAAGCGGGGGAGCGGGGAGGGAGGGGGATTCTCCCTGGTTTTTGCTACAGACCTGCCTCTCTTCTATATTCTTGCTCTCTGGGGTCTGATCCAATCAGTTCCTTTGAGTTCAACTGTCCTCTCTTGGCAGATGAATGATTCCATGGATCACCTTCATCACTTTTCTGAACTCCATGTTGCCACATGTCAATTGAATAATTCCAACTGGACGTCCCATAGACATCTTAAACTCAGAATGTTTGAAGTTGTCTCCCAGTAAGTCACTTAACCTCTGCCTCAGTTTCTTCAACTGTAAAATGGGGTCAATAACAGGGCCCATCTCCCAGGGTTGTTGTGATGACCAACTGAGATGACATTTGTAAAACACCTGGCACGTGGCAGACTTTAATAAATTCGTTTTCTTCATATCATCCTTCCTATCATATCATCTTCGTATCATTCCTGCCATAGGCACCACCATCCTTTCTGTTCCCCAGGCCGATTTACAATCTTGGCATCATTCCTGAACCTTTTCTGTTCAACTAGTTGCTCAGTCTTACCATTTCCACCCCCAGGTCCCATTTCTGTGTCTCCATTTCTCCACTTTCACAGTTATCCCTGTAGTCCAAAGGAATTAGAAACTTTATGGTAGTGTTGTGACTCCAGGCTTCACTGCACAGGTTGATACAAGCCATGGGAGGACTGTCATCCAACTCTGTGCCCTATAGGTTTGTGTGTGTGTGTGTGTGTGTGTGTGTGTGTGCGTGTGTGTGTGTGTATGTGTATATATATGTGTGCATTTGTGTGCCTGTGCCTGTGTGTGTCTGTGTGTGTCTGTGGGTATGTGTCTTTGTGTGTCTATATGTGTAAACTGTGCCACACTTGCCATTTCCAAATGCACATATTCACATTTGGTGAATGAGTAAGTGAAATGATGAAGACCCAATTAATGGTCCCAATTAATGGTCCCAATTCAAATGAAAACAAAATTAGCCTGTGTCAAACACCTTCTAAGTGCAAGGAAGTAGGGGTATGAAGACCCAAAATAACACTCAATCTAAGAATTGTGGCATATTTTTCATATTTGTCTCATTATCACAGGTTTAGAGCCAAAAGCTGTGTTAGATGTCTTCAGGTGCAAACCTCTCGTTGTCTAGAGGAGGAAGCTAAGACCCAGAGATTGTTCTGTTGAGTTGTTTTCAGTCATGTCTGACTCCTCATGAACACATTTGGGGTTTCTTGGCAAAGGTACTGGAATGGTTTGCCATTTTCTTCTCCAACTCATTTGACAGATGAGAAAATTGAGGCAAACAGAATTAAGTGATTTGTCCAGGGTCACACAGTAAGTATCTGAGGCCAGATTTGAACTTAGGAAGATGTCTTCCTGATTCCAGGTTTAGTGCTCTGTGCTCTAGGGTGACACCTAGCTGCCCAAGTCACAGGTAGTAAGTTAAAAAATGCAGAATTTGAACCCAGGTCAAAAGATCATAGATTTAGAGCTGGAAGGGATCTCAGAGAACTTCTAGAGCAGTGGGATCAAATTCAGAAAGAAACTAGGGGCCATTAGACTATACACAAGAATCCCTGGTGGCTGAATATTGAGTTAGAAAACCATAAATTAACATTATCTATGTTCTATAGTGTTTTGGTATTTTTTGGGAAATGTTACCCAATTACATTTTTAACATTCTTGATTCGACTGCACTCTGAAGAGCTATGTTTGACATCTCTGATTTAGACCAGCCTCATACTTTCATTGCTAAGCAAGTTGAGAATTAGGAAAGTCCAGTGACTTGCACAAAGTCACACAAGGCATGTGTCAGAGGTGATATTTGAGCCCAGATCCTCTGACTGCAGAGTCAGTCACAGGCTTTAGAATGAGAATGATCCTTGCTCACCCACTTGTCTAAATTCCTCCTTTTTCAGAGGAAGAAACTGAAGCCTGGAGAAAGGGATTGGCTTGCCCAAAGCCCCAGAGATGATAAGTAGGCAGGCTGGGTTCCACCATGGACTCCAACTGTCAATCAGAGATCTCCTTAATCCTCCCCCCAGGACTGTGGGCAATTTGCAAATAAATAAAATGTGTCCTCATCACTTGACAGATGGGGAGTATTACACAGCTTAAGCCACATCCCAGCACCAACTAGGAAGGGATGAGAATGGAGAACAGAGACCAGAAGGTTCCCAGGCTTGTAGAACCCTCTCTGATGTGATCCAATAAAATCCCTTCTACATCAGGACATGGGATGTCCTGTCCAGGGGGCACAAGAAGACCTTAGAGAATGCCTTTGACTGCAATAGGAGGAGATGGGCACCCCGCTCATGTTCCTGATCCCAAAAGGGTGGTAGCCAGGAAGCTGGAGGGGCTCCTGGATACCATCACCTCCCACCCCCTCACTGGGCAGTGAAGAAAAACAAACTGCCAAAGCAAAATCGTGCCACCTCTGCACCAGGATCCCTGGTGCCAAAACAAGAAACCTCTCTAGCTCTGCCCAGTAACTCCAACTCAGAGAACTGTCAGAGATTTAGGGGTCCAAAACTGTCCCAAAGTCACACGGCATAGCCTGTGGGACATGGGATTTGAACTCCCATCTTCCATACGCCAGTGCCCTGCTCTGCCCACTACACCCTTCCTCCCCTTCATGCTCTGTCTCTCACCCAATGCCAACCTGCCTTGGGGCTCCCTTTCCATCCCTGATCTCTTTTATGGTGCCACTGGGAAAAAATTCTTTCTTTGCGTTAATAATCCCTCCTGACTCAAAGAATGAGTTCCCCTGTTATAAGCCTACTTGTACTTGGAAGAATTCATGCAGCTAGGGGCCAAGGTGCCCCACTGTGACTCAGCAAAGCTCCAAAGTATCTCTGGGGCTCAGTTTCTCCTTCAAGAAAAGAGGGGCGTTTAGCCTTTTCCTTGGTCCTGTACCCCTTGGCAAACTGGCAAAGCCTGTAGCCCCTTCTCAGAAAGTGGTCTCCAATGTACAAAACTAAATACACACAGGATTACAAAGGAAGTAAGCTTTATTAAGTACAGATGTCAACGTAGGATTTTACAAATTCATGGACCCTAAGTTAAGAAAGCCTGGGTTAAATGAGCTCTAGAATTCTTTCTGGTCCTAAAACAAGAATGCTACGATTTTTATATTAAATATTATTACATTAAACATTTTATATTAAACATTTCATCTTTATATTAAACATTCAGTGTTTTATGTTAGACATTTTTAAGTTGAACATGCTATAGAATGAGTTAGACATAAAACTATAAATACTGCTACTAATTCGCATTTCTATAATACTCTTTATTCGGCATACAGGACTTTGAGCTTTGAGGTCTGGATTTGGAGGACTGAGAGGGGGTCCCCCTTTGCCCTAACTGGTCACAAACTGTCTCTGGGCCTCCTTCCTTCCTCTGGCCAATAAGAGGGTTGGGTTTTCAGTCCCTTCCAGATTTAATGCCTCCCGTTCTAAGAGCTCTAAACTTCCCAGACCCAAGACCCCTGCCCCTTAGAAAGTTCTGCCTTCCCTGCTGTCCTACCTGACCACTAGAACGCCTGCTCTGCCCAGCCCGGCCTCAAGTGGCAAACACCATTCTAAAAATAGATTGTCCCTTGGCACGTCAGTGATGGGCATTAGAATATGTCTTGTCTCTCATGAAAAATTTGGAAAGGGCATCCTGAATTAGGGCTCCAGGAAGAGATTTTCTAAGTTTCTAAGAGATAATATGATTTCAATCATAAACTATTATTAGTTTGTACTGGTACTCTCCTCTTGGCACCCCCCGCCCCCATAAAAACAAGGCAACAAATAAAAAACAACTTTCAATGGCTAGCATATAAAAATGCTAGGTGGTGCAGTGGATTGAGTCAGGAAGTGTCCAAGAGTCTTCCTGAATTCAAACTTGATCTCAGAGACTTACTAGCTGTGTGACCCTGGGCAGCTCACTTACCCCTGCTTGCCTCAGTTTCCTCATCTGTCAAATGAGCTGGAGAAGGAAATGACTAACGACTCCAGGATCTTTGCCAAGAAGATCCCAAAGGGGTCATGAAGAGTCAGACACAGCTAAAAGGAAAAAAAAACTGAATTAACAACAAAATGCCCTGCAGTTAAAGCCCAGCACAGCCCTAGGCATACCTACCTTTCTGGTCCTGTTTCCCATCATTGCTCTCCATCCTGGGCCTCTCTTCTAGCCTCTGCATGCCCAGAATGCACTCTCTTCTCCCACCTCTCCTCTAAGTCGGGGTGCCCTCTTGTGTGTGCACCTTCCCTCTCATTGTGCACAGGCTCTCAAGTCTTCTGAACTGTGGTGTTCTCTCCAGCAGCATGTAAGCTTCTTGAGGGCAGGCACTGCCTGTATCTAGGGACACAAGTGCCTGCTACAAGGCTGGCCCCCTCACTAGCATCTTGATCTTTTCTCACTGATCCCTGGCTCCATCCTGAGCTTCCACATGGGGGAGGGGAAGGGCTGTCTTGTATTTCTCACTGAAGGTGGCAGCCAACTCCATTGAGTCCCTTCTGCTCAGGGCACAGCTGAGAGATGGCACCGTGTATGTGCTCCTTGTCCTTGGCACTGCTCATGGAATTCTGAACCATGTCTTGAAACCTCAGTGAAAAGGCGAAAGGACATGGTTTTTCCCTTTTGTTATGGTTCTCTTTTCACAACATGACTAATGTGGAAATATGTTTAATGTGATTGTACATGTACAGCCTATATCAGATTGCATATTGTCTTTGGGAGGGGGAGAGGAGGGAAGGGGAAAAGTTTAGAACTCAAAATCTCATAAAGTGAATGTTGAAAACTAAAAATAAATGAATACATAATGAATGAATAATTTTTTTTAAAAGGAGAAAGAAAATGGGGCCCAGTGCTCCAAAGAGAAAATTTCCCAAACTTTGGTGCTAGTCAGAAGCAAGAGCTTAGACTCAAGATTGCTTAGAAGAAAGTGGAATTGTTGTTAGCAAAGTATGACATGCCTCCCTGGCCCAAGGATGAAGCAAGACTCATATAGAAGCAATAGAAACCTAAAAGACAGGAAGTGTTCAAAGGGGACTTGCCTTTACAAGTCATTTAGATTAGCTCTTACCAGAATGAAAACTCTCCTGTCTGGAAGTCCAGCCTGGAGCCAGCTGTCACCAGCTTTCCTGCTCATCTTTATTGTTGACTGAGTGAAGCAGCAATGGATCATTCCTTCTTCCCTCCCTTTCCAGTCCTCTTATATGTTATTCCCCTCCATGCATTCTATAACTCAGCTCCTGGCCTTCTTGTGCTCTCCTCTAATCTCCCAACTCCATGTCTTTGCATGTCTGGAATGCTCTTCCTCCTTAACCTTTTCTGGCTTCCTTCAAGACTGAGCCTTTCCCAGGCTCCTCCTTTCCCCCTTCTCCTCCCAGTGCTGACCACCTCCTGACTCCTCTGCATGTTGCATGTACGTAGTTAATTGCACACTATCTCTCCTTTAGAATGTAAGTTTCTCAAAGGCAGTGACAGTGTTTTTCCCTCTCTTTGTAGCCTCAAGATTTAGCACAGTGCCTGGCACATAGGGTCATAGGAAATGTCTGTTGGGCTGTTCCAGCCCTTGCCCCCTCCTCTCTCTGGCCTCTAGGCTGTAGCAGAAGTTTCCCAAGGAGAAGAGAACTCTTGAAATAGTTCACGTATGTGATCAGTCAGTCAGGTCCCAGGGTGAATGCCCCCTGCCTCTCCTCTTCTCAGGCCAGAGCTGAAACTTGAGTGGATAAGCCCATTTTAAAATCATGGCAATGGTAATTACAACAAAGATTGCTTGCACTTCCATGATTTTTTTTAAGGTCTGCAAAGAGAGATCATGTGGCTAAGTAGATAGGGCACTGGAATTGGAGTCACAAGACCTGGGTTCAAATTCTATCTTTACATATTTTTTGGGGGTGGAGGCAAGGCAATGGGGCTAAGTGACTTGCCCAGGGTCACACAGCTAGTAAGTATCTGAGGCTAGATTTGAACTCAGGTCCTCCTGAGTCCAGGACTCTATTCACTGCAGCACCACCAAGCTCTCCCTTACTTCTACACTTATTGTAGGACCCTAGGAAGCCGCCTACTGTCTCTGGTCCTCTGTTTCCTCTTCTGTAGAGTGAGGGGGTTAGATTCAAAGACCTCTAAGGCCTTTTTCATCTCTAAATCTATGATCCTATAATGTTGGGAGGTAGTAGGTAATTCAAGGTTATCATTCCCATTATATAAATGAGAAAACTGAGGATCTGAGCAAGTCAGGGTCTAGAGGTTTGGTAGCATTTAATTTTCACCCAGGAGTTGACCTAACCCCTCTTCTATACACATACTTGAATAACTTGGTGCTTGAACATTTAAGAGCCCTGTTCTTGTTCTGGTGCCCTGGCCTGGGCTACAGCAACGTTCTGGGCTGTTTTTAGCTTCAGGATCATGCCAGGAAACTCTGACTGCTGGGGAAAGTGTCCGAACCCCCTAGATGAGGCTGGCAGCCAGGGCAAGGCCATGGCTCTAACTGGGAGGCGAGAGGAAGCCCGGGCCTGTATCTGGGGAATAGGAGCAGAAGACTGACCAGGCTGGGTCACAGCAGCAGCCAACACTCCCCTGAACCTGAGGTCTTGGTGCCACAGCCTTCAGCAGTTAGGTCTGATTATACCACCCAATAAGGCTACTGATGTCCTCAAGAGAGGTAACAAGCATTTGTGTTCGCAGAAATTCCTGTCAAGTTACCACACATATATTAAGGACCTACTATGTGCTGGCCTCTTCTCCCCCCGCTCCCACCCCCATATGAGGCAGTGTGGTAAAGTTAAGAGAGCAGTAGCTTTGGGATTCAGACACTGCCTTGATCCCTTAATAACTGTGTGGTCTTAGGCAAATCACTTCACCTCAATGAGTCTCAGTTTCCCCATCTGTAACATGAGGGGTTGGACTACATGTCTGTCATCTAAGGTCCCCTCTAGATCTGTTATGAGGCTATGAAGACAAATGAGAAAGTATTTATTAAGTACTTACTGTGTGCCTTCAAAGTGACACAGCCTTTGCTTATCATCTAGTAGGAATTTGGAGGGGGAGAGAGATTTCAGGTTGGGAAAAGGAGAAGCAGTCTTTTGAAAGCAGAGCAGGCCATATCAAGTAGGAGACAGCATTTATTGAGCACTTACTGTATACCAGGCACTGTGCTAAATGCTTTGCAGAGTGTCTCGTTTGATCTACCCCTTAACTCCAGGAAGGGAGATGCCTGTGGGCCCTGTGACTGCAGAGACTGTGGCTTTTCCATGCAACTTTTCAGTGTTTGAGCTTTGAGATAACACGATCCAGCCTGTGGCTTAGAAATACGAACTGGACTGATGGGGGTAGAGGGGTTGGAAAGGGCAGAGGCTAAAACCTGGCAGGCCAGTTGAGAATTTATTAGAGCCGTGCCGAAGGGAGGGAATGAGGCCTGAATTGGGTGACTTCTTTGTACATGAACAGAGGAGACGGGCAGAGAAGATTCTGTGACAGGTAGACTTGACACCCGACTGCTCCCAGAAGGCGCCTGGCAGGAAGGAGTGGCAGTGACTCCTTGTCTTGGCATCCTCGGCGTACACTGGCACCCAAGGGATATCTACTGATGGATTGATTGAGTTTGTTAACAGGGACATAGCAGCTGCAGCAAAGGAAAGGATGACCTTGGGATCAAAAGAGCCAGTCAACAGGGACACTAGAGGTTGCCTCGTTCAAGGAAGGCCAGGGAGAAGAAGAAGCTCCTAGCTCAGGGTTTGGTCACAGTCAGGAAAGAGTCTGTCGGGCTAAGCAACGACAGGTCTATTCATGAAGAGGACAAGGTTCTGCTGTCTAGAACTTCTTTATCAGGTGCTAGACCAACCACAGTAATAATAGCTCCTCCAAGCTAGTACAGATACCAGTTCAGATCTCCCCTCTGACTCTTGCTAGCTCCATGACGATGGACAGGAGCTTAACCTCTCTGCATCTCAAGCAAGTCCCTAAGAGTTATCTACTAGGTTAGAGCAGAGCTCTCTTTTTGTGGAGGGTCTAACCATACTGATGAAATCACATATGCTTAAGTAATCCAAAGGCAAAATGAATTCCAGGAATGCAGAAGAAAGGAGAGCAAGGGTAGCACAGAAAATGATTAAAGTGTTAGGCCTGTTATTGTTCCATTGTGTGTCATATCTGGCGCTTTGTGGCCCCATTTGGGGTTTTCTTGCAAAGATAATGGAGGGGGTTGCCATTTCCTTTTCCATATCATTTGACAGATGAGGAAACTGAGGCAAACAGGGTAAGTGACTCGCCCAGGGTCACCCAGCTAGTAAGTCTCTGAGGTCAGATTTGAACTCAGAAAGACAAGTCTTCCTGACTCCTGGTCTGGCACGCATCCATCTGACCATATTAGGTCACATCACATCAACAAAGGGCTAGGCACAGAGAGTGATAGAGGGGCCTGGCTTGTGCAGGGAAGTGGGGAGAAAGTTTTCTGGTACCTGGGATAAGGCAAACTCAATGGTCTAAGTTCCTTGAGGGCAAGAAATGTTTTTTGTCTTTTTCTATCCCCAGGGTTTAGCACAGTGCCTGGCATATAGTAGGTGCTTAATTAATGTTTATTAACTGTTAAAGGGACACAGACTTGGTCGATTCTGCACCTCTCTACTTCTCCTCTTTGTCTCCAGTCATCACCCTCAAGGGGCTAGTCAGTCTTCTTGACCAGGTGGACAACATGGACCCATGGATAGAAATCTGGGCTTGAATTCAGGAAGACTGGTTCATGTCCTGCTTCTTTGGTACCCTGGTCAAATCATTGAACTTTTCAATGCTCTAGGGAACTTTCTAAGACTACTAGCTAAAAAGAAAAATGCTGCCCTGCATAAGTAAAGAGATTTTTCCCACATGGGACTTCCCTATTCGAATGAAATCTCAGATTCCATCCTTATCCCTATTGTACAAAGGTCTGGCTTGAATTTTAGAAGCTGGCATACAGCCCCTTCCTCCCCATATTCTTATCTGCTTGTGGTTGCCTGAAAAACTTCAACAAGGAGAAAAACCTTTCCTTCTAAAATTAGTAATAAAATACGAGGTCCCCTTAGCATGACAGAATATATATTGAAGTATAGACAGCTAATTAATAATTGTAAAGGACTTTTGTCTGGAGTAAGACAGTGGAATAGTCAGAAATGGACTTGCAGGAGACCCCTGGACAGCTAGGGAGGATGGCTTTGAGAGGGGAGGTACTTGAGCCACAGAGACTGAAGGCCTGAACTAGGGTGGTGGCCAGGTGAGGGGAGAGAAGGCGATAAGTTTGAGACACATTTTGGAGGTAGAATTGGCACGTGACTGAATGTGAGGGGGAGAAAGAAGGAGTTTGGAGGATTCCGAAGTGACCAGGAAGCTCTTCATACCCTCAATAGGGATAGGAAAACTTGGAAATGGGGGGATGTGAACACAATGAGTTTGGGTTTGGGCATGCTGACCTTGAGACATCTACAGAATATCCAGTTTGAAATGTTTACTTGGCAATTGGTGATGTGAGACTGGAGCCTGAGAGGTCATGGCTGAATGGAGACACCTACATAGAGATGATAATTCAATTCATGGAAACTGAGGAGGGAAATACATTGGTGGGGGCAGAAAGTAGGTGAGTTTGACTGAACCATCGTATGGGATAGCATCATGAAAAATAGCTGGAAAGAGAAGGTGGTATTGAAGATGTCTGTCCGTGGGGTGGGAGCATTTAGAGGAGGCAAAGTGAGTGGTAGTTAAGACAGCTTCCATACAAAGTGGTTACAATAAATCTTTTCCACCCAATCAATGCGCAAGCTGATTATGGAATTGCACAAGGTAGGATATTCTCTTCCCTTAAATTTACAAAATTAAGGGGAGGAAATAAACACCTATAAAAACAGTGACTACCAACTGAGGACTAAACTATGTGGTATCACATACATTCAGAGAAAAGTGGGATGATTGATTCACATGTTCTGGAGCACCAGTTAAGGCTTTTTGGACAAGTAGATTCTGGGCTCAATCTCTGGGGATCCTTTGGCTTTTTGATGGATAGATACAATGCCCATAATTTCATTAGCCTAAGGAACTTCTAGATGAGTATATGCCCTCTACCAACAAAAATTGTTAGCTTCTCTGCCACTTTGAGAGATTTCTAGAACACTTAGGGATTAAGATGCTTGCCCAAGGTCACATAACCAGTTAGTCAGAAGTAGGGCAGATGAGTAAATAAGTTGAGGGGAAGAGAATTGACATTCCAAGCATGGGAGACAGTAGGAGCAAGGGGATGAGTTTGGGAGTGAACATGGGGTATTCAAGGGAATGATTGTGAAAAGAATGACAAAACTGGAGTGCAGGGTGAATGTTGGGAAGTGACACAGTGCTTGGCACATTTAGCACTTAATTATGCTTGTTGACTTACTGATGGGTGGAAAAAAGTTCAGTGAAGTGGAATAGAGACAAGATCTAAGTCCAACAAATGAGTTTGGTTTTGATGTGGGAGGCAACAAGTGTTCATTAGAGATTTCTAATTGTAGGATTGACATGATAAAATGATAGGTGACGACACTGAGTCTAAGGGTGATCTACATGCAGAATGTGTTGGAGAGGGGCAGACAGAAGACTTCAGGGCTCTTGTTTATAGAAATGGAGTCCCAGAGTCTAAGTGTCTTGGTGTCACTCTACAAAACCAAAACTACCAACTTCATAGTGTGGCTGTAAGAAAAGTGCTTTGTAATCTCAAAGGGCAAATTTGTGAAGGATTTCTAATTTTGTAAATATAGGGAACTTCTGGTTGGGAATTCTTTCTACTAATGTAGATTATGATCCATCATCAGATGAGGTGTCAATATTGCTATGTTTATTTGAGCAGAGGCAATTCAACCCAAATTCACTGATGCTTAGTTCAACGCCCAATACATTACAGCATCCTTTCCTTCGATCTTGTTGGACTCATTCCTTTTTTGGAGAACTGATGTCAGCTTCTACATTAATTCTAAACACTATGATCTCACAGTCCATTTTAGGCCATTGACTGCCAAGGAGTTCTTTTCCTCTAGGGAATGAAAATGTCTTTTTCATGTGTCTAGTTGGATCTTTGGGCCATTTGAATGTTTTCTGAACGGTCCAGGTGATGAGAAATGTAGCCAAAAATATATCCCGTGGTTCTATGCAGTGCCGATATCACTGAGAGCAAGAACAGACCGTCCCAGACACAACACAACCTATAAACACCCTTGTTCCTCAGGGTGGTTCCTTTCCCATTCCAGTCTGGGAGCCAGGCATGTGGCCCATGTAAATATCTAGCAAAGGATATGTATCCTGCACATGCAGCAAACACCATTAGGAGATTTAAATAAGTGGGTTCTGTGTTGACAACCCTAAATGTTGGACTGTGGAGTCCACTGGAAACGGGAGTCCAGTCACACCAGCGGAATGTAGCTTGATGAGGTATGGAGGGAAATTTGGATTGGAAAGACTGATGTAAATAGCCTATGGTAACTGAAGGTCACACATGCCTGATTGTTTATTGGTAGAATAAAGGTTTTAAAAAGTACTGCTGGGCAAATCAACCAGCATGTACTAAGTGCCTCCTGTGTACCAGGTGCAGCACTAAGTGCTGGGGGTTATAAAGAAAGGCAAAAAAAAATTCCTTCCCTCAAGGAGCTGATATTCTTTTAGAGGGGACATGTAGCCAGATCATGCAGTGGGTAGAGCTCTGTACCTGAAGTCAGGAAAGTCTGGGTTCGAATCCAGCCTCAAACATTTACTGCATGACTTTGGGCAAGTCACTTAACCTCCATCTGCCTCAGGTTTCACATCTGTAAAATGGGGGTAATAGAACCTACATCCCAGAATCATGTTAGCATAAAATGAAATATTTGTAAAGCATTTTGTAAACTTTAAAATATTATATAAATACCATCATGCATATATGTGAATTGTTGTTCAGTTCTGTCTGATACTCCGTGACCCCATTTGGGGTTTTCTTGCCAAGTATACTGGAGTGGTTTGTCATTTCCTTCTCCAGCTCATTTGACAGATGAGGAAACTGAGGCAAACAGGGTTTACTTGCCCAAGGTCACACAGCTAGTAAGTTTCTGAGGCTGGATTTGAACTTAGGTCTTCCTGACTCAAGGTTCAGCACTTTCTACAGTGTTCTACCAAGCTGACGCATGTATACTGGTAAATATATACAAAATGAAAACATGGTATTTGGGGAAAAGGGTACAAGGCGGGCACCTACCATCCAAGAGATCAAGAAAACCTTCATATAGAAGATGGTGCTCAGGCTGGAAGGAAAGTCAGAATCTGAAAGGCAGAGGTAAGGAATGAGTTCATTCCAGGTGCAGTGGCTGCCCACACAAAGTAAGGGAAGAAAGGGAAGAGGGAGGACCAATGTGACTGGGCTGTGGAGTGGGATGAGCTCACCTTGCCCTGGGCCGTGCTGGCACCATCCAACACAACCTTCTGAGAAAGCCTGTCCAGGGACTTCCTGCTCTTTTCAAGTCAGTCGTTCCATCACCTGGCATTTATTAAGCACCCACAGTGCCAGGTACTGTGTTGAGTGCTGATGGATACAAGGTGCTGATGGATACAAGGAAAGGCAGAAATGATTTACTTTTGAGGAGCTCAGTCCAATGGGGACAGAACATAGACAATCCCATGCACCAACAGTGAGCTCTATACAGGACTGACTGAGGTCACTCTTAGTAGCACTAAGCACTGGTAAAGGCTTCCTCCAGCTTTATCCGTTTATCCCATCTATGGCTTATTTGCACATGGTTGTTTTCCTCGTCTACCACATTAGATTGTGGGCTCCCTGAGGGCAGAGACGATCTTGGCCCAGTGCTTAGCATGGTGCATAGTAGGCACTTCACAGACATTGACTAGAAAGGCAGAGAACTTAGGTGGTGACTAGGAGGAGGGAAAGTGTTTCAGGCGGGAACTAAATGTCCAGGTCCCTCCCGTAACTGTTGAGCAAAACAGAACAGGTGCTGAGGTAGCAGTACCTCGGTGCTTCTTAGACCAGTGACCTTTCTGCATGGTTCTGTACTGGTGAACATGAAGGTTTACTGGCCTCAGGGACCTACCTTTTGGGGAGTCATCCTTACTCATTGCTGCTGAAATGTGGTTGGGAACTGACCTGATTCTTTGGCAGTGAATTCACTCTCTACCTCTGGCTCTTGGATATCATGGCAGCCACCCTACCTTGTGGGTAACCTTGGTAACTAGGTGGGCTTCTGTCCATTTCTGCTGCCACAGGACATGGCTAGGCTCAATTTGTGTCAATGGTGGGGGGGTTGTGAGGTACCCTGCTTCTGTAGTCTTACTGCCTCATGTTCCAATTCTGGTAGTTACCCAATCTCAGTGCCTGGGCAGATCATCCCTAAAAGGCCTCTGGGATTCCTTCCAACTTGGAGAGTCTGCAGTTCTGGAACACAAAGTCAGCTCTAACTTTAGGGCTCTTTCCAACACAGTTTTTCCCCTTCCTACTAAAGTGGTTAAATCTAGCACCAGCATCTCATCCACTCAAAAAAGCCAAAATATTTTTCCCACCCACTGCAAGGGGAATGAAAAGGCAACTGTAATTCACCTGGTCACGCACTTGATGGGAAAGGGTCTGTCAACAAAAAGGCATTTGAAAAACACAAAGTGAGAGGTACAAGGAGGCTGAGGGGGCCAGTGATTCAGATGCCTTTCCCATGAGCCAATGCAGCTATTTGAATAAAGAAGGGTGACTCCTCCAGGTTCTAGAATTACAACTGTTGGTTGCTCTCCATACATGGGTGAAGGGTCAGCTGTTCATTTTGGTAATATGTATTCATCAGTTGTATATGTGCATGCACATACACACCCACGTCCTGGGGCTGGCCACACTGGTGCCCTCTCTCCTCCATTAGACATGAAAGTGGCATCTGACTCTTCTGTCGACCCCTTCGAGACCCAGAGACTTTGCCCATTTTCTGTCCTTTTCTGACTGGGCCACTACAAATATTAGGTCAGTGTTCCTTCCTTTAAAGTTCTCAAATTGAAGGGTATTTGCCAGAGTTTGGGGTCCCTAAGGAGTCGTAAACACATCAGCACATCCTGACAACATTTCTTTCAATGAGATGCACCTGTGAATTCAGGAGGAATCCTGAGGAGATACAGATTGGATGACTCAAACTTCATTCACATCGTTCATAGTCTTAACGGGGCAGCTTAACAGGGCAGCAGTGGATAGAGCACCAGTGCAAGGGTCAGGAGGGCCCGAGTTCAAATTTCCCCTCAGACACTTGACACTCACTAGCTGTGTGACCTTGGGCAAGTCACTTAACTCCAACTGCCTCATCCTGGGTCATCTCCAGTCATCTTGATGAATATCTGGTCACTGGATTCAAATGGCTTTGGGGGAGAAGTGAGGCTGGTGACCTGCACAGCCGTCCCTCACTCAAAACAAAGTCAAGTGCGTGGCATGGTCTTCTTCGGCAATGGAGGACCAACACACATACACAACCTTAGCAGTACTCAATACCAGCTGACTTTTATCTGGAGCTTTAGGGTTTTCAGAGTGTTATGTGTGTGTATATGTATTCTATATGGTGGAGAAGTGATGCACTATATATATATATATATATATATATATATATTATTAGTATATTGTTATATTT
>CM053774.1:124781906-124907072 GCA_028658325.1 Potorous gilbertii | reverse complement strand
TATATATACATATGTATATGGAAATGGAGTTATTTTCATACAGCTAGTAAATGCCTGAAGCAGGATTTGAACTCAGGGCTGAAGTCTGGTACTTACTTCATACTTGCCTCTGGGCTGCTCAGATATGTCTAGTGGTTGCAGACACCTGGAAGTTGAAAGTTGGCTTCATCCTATTAAAGCTACAAAGCAGGGAAATGTCCAGCTGGATAGTGTAGCAGATAGAATGCTAGACCCTGAATCCAGAAGACCTGAGTTTAAATCCTTTCTCTGACACTATTTGTTAGGAAATCAGTTAACCTCTTTCAGCCTCAGTTTGTTTATCTATAAAATGAGGAAAATAATAGCTCCTACTTCCCTGGGTTATTTTGGGGATCCAATAAAATCATATTTGTAAAGTGTCCTGTTAATGCTCCTTGCCTTTTCTCATTGTTGGTCTTTGCTCCATTCCATAGAATATTTATTCTAGACCTTAGGTCCAGAGACCCCATGGACAGATTTGAGGGGAAGTCTGAACTTGGACAGGAAAGAATCACATCTTTATTTTCACCAGCCTTTAACTGAAATTCAGCATTTACTTCAATTATGAACACAGACAAGAAAGCAAGATTCTGAGAAGGAGTTCTGTAGGCTTCACCAGATGAGCTTCAGCATTCTCCTAGTGTTATGCCTAGAAAACTCAATCTCTCAACTCAAAACTATTAAGAGGGGTAAAGCAGTGCAGGGGGTTTTAAACTGGTCAATCCAATAAACATTTATAAACCCCCTACTGTGTACACTGCACGGCTAAGCCCTGGGAATGCCAAAATGGAACAGTCCTAGTCCTCAAAAGGCAAGTCAGAAGTATTGTTTTTAAGACAGACACACACCCACGAGTGAACAGATAATGGAGAGTGATATTCTTTGGACTGCCAGCATCTCATGGTTTGGAATGCACATAAAAGAAATGAGCATAGTGCAGTGCACACATACATAACTCAGAATTACTAGAATATGAAGAAAACAAGGCGTTCCAATGGACCTAATTCAAGAAAATTTAGCGTTCAATACCTAGTCACCTAAATCCAATTCTGAAGTGTCATTTTGTTCAACTATTGCTTCCACTAAAATATTACTGCACTTTCTCTCCTCCTTTTTCATCCAGTCATTCAAATTATTCTGGAGAGTGCTTACAGTCTCTTCAAGATCTTCTCAACGCTCCTCTTTGAGATCAATCCACTTTTGCTCTCTTCTCTTCAGCAATAACCAGATTTACTCATTAATTTTGTCCTTCCTCTGGTACCCTCAAGAAATTCATCCCTTTCTCTTGCATTCACCCTTACCAATCCCCACGTGTCCCAGATGATCCCACAGATACTTTCTGCCTGACTCCACACATATCATTACATTTTATTCAAAGACCCCCCAGGTGCAATCAAATACATTCCCATATTGTTCCTTCCTCCTTCTTTCCCTTGGGAAAATGCTGCACTCAGTTGTCACTTTCTATCTACTCTGTAAACATCTCATATGACCCTCACTAATTACATGTTGTTTCCCGTGTTAGAAAAGGAGCTCCTCGAGGACAGGGATTGTTTTTACCTTTTTGTCATAGTTGCTTGTATCCCTACAGCTTAGCACCGGGCTTAGCACACAGAAAGAGCTTAATGAATGCTTTCTGACTATCTCCTACTGTCAGCACAAACTGACTTTCCCTTCAGGATTCCATCGAGGCTCCTAAAGACACAGTACCAATATCTGAGGTCTTAAAAAGGCGGTGAGTCTCTATAAGATCTAATTTGATAGAGGAGATGCAGTTCTCCCTGCAGCCAAAAGTTTTCTGTCCCATGAAAATAATTGAGGTGGACTTACAATTCACAATAATGTTAAATTCTTGTGACTTGTCCACACTTATCTTCATGCACAGCACCACTTGGGAGGCTGGAGAAGCACTAGCAATAACAGATAATTAGAATAATATTCAAAAACTAGCACAAGACATACTATATAATTAGACACCGAATTATATGGTCCCAGGTGTGTAAGACAACAACATGTAAGCATCAGTATTTCACGGTTTGCATAATTAACATACAATCAGTGTAATTGCAAAATTTCTTGTTCGTGATCTTCATTTGATAGAGTCAACTAATATATAAACCAATCTAACACAAGGACCACAGGTAGACAAAGGACAATGTTCTGATAAGTTAACATATCAAAGAAACGTTGCATATGAACATATATATCTACATTGTGTTTAAAGCAAATACCAAACCAAACCATAGCTCAGTAAAATAACGGTGCAGTCCGTCTATGTGAGTCGTCACCTCTCAGTTTTCCTGGGGCATCATAGAGAAATCTGGTGCCTGGCCTGGCCTCACAGCCCTTACACATCTACTCTGACTTGTCTCATCTTCCAGGTGGCTGATTATCAATATACCATAGTTCCAGATTTGAGTTGAAATGGTTTAGGCTGGCTTTCACAGTTTGTTGTGCATCACACTATTCCCTAAATTCTTTATAATTAGGCTTATAGGGCAAAACACTACTGCCTATAGGGTTAGTCCTCCATCATGTGAATTGAAATTCCTTTGCAACTGAGGTATACTTAGGCATTTTGACTTTCTGAAGGTTACCAATATATAATTCCTCTTTCATCAGAATCATAATTTTCCACATTATTACCTAGCTCTCTGTGTCTTTCTGCCATTAGGGAGGTGAGTAATTTTCCTTTGATTTTTCTTTGCTTAGCTGATCATCTACCATTCTTTTCCCAGGTCTCACAAGGTTGTCTCCCCAGTAGGAAACAGACAATTCTGGTGTACGGTGTTGTAGAATTCTGACCCTATCGGGGACTATTTTGTAAACTGGCAAGCCCTCCAGGCTCTCTACAACTTGGTAGGATGCATTAGTTTGCTCTCTTGGCACCACTGGCTAGGCTTCTCTCTGTTGCCTTCAGATTCAAAGCAAAATTCATGTTGGAGAAATCTAAGTGATTATCTTTTTAATACAACCAAGTGAACCTTGTGGCATCCTGCCAAGGAACATCACATCCACTCCTGCTAACACTATTAGGATTTCTTCCCAGGTTTCAAAGTTCCTGGTGTATTTATTAGGGCAAGGTATGTACTCAAGCTATGCGTCTTCTTCTAGGTGACATGGTATATGATTCTAGAGCTCCTGATTCTTGCCAAGACCAATTTCTCCTTGAATAACTTGATTTCTAACTTGATCAGAATGAATTTCGACAGAGAAGCCATATACAGACACATTTTTCTTATGACACCTTAGTAAAGGTAGTAGCTTTCCCGAATGAGGCTTAATAGCTTTTAAGGTACCCTGTATTATCAAAGTTTGCTGCTTATGTTGTTGACAGATCTTTTCTTTAGACACCTCTAGCAAAAGCTACACCCTTCTCATTGACCATTTACAGCTACTATTTGGGGTTAGTAAAATTAGTTTCTCAATAGTTCGAAGAGGTTTCTCTTGACTCACATACCCACGGTTGTTTTGTAAAACCTTCATAGCCATAGTATCACATATGGGACAGCGCCAACTGCTTCCTGGTGGCGTGTGTGAGACTACTTACAATTCAGCACCAAACCCCACATCACAGCTCAGGTTTCTGCCATTGTCTTAGCAGCACTGGCTCTCACAGGAATCAAGTCTTTGAGGATCAATCACTGACTTTGTTGCTTGCACAAAGTTGCTTTCGTATTCTTTCATCATGGAGTAAGAGCAATTATTCTAGTCATCTAAGGACAACTGAGGCAAGGAAGATTAGACTGTTGCTAAGATTGTTTATATATGCACAGATGGTAAGTCTTTGAGGGAATCTCCCAAGCTCTCAGCTACAATTGTACTTTCTCGCATACCTGATTCCTGAGTATCACCGATTGACTTCACCCCTTCTCTGGGTGTCAAGAGAATTTCCATTTCATGAAGTCCATGAGTTAGGGCAATTGTGTCCAAATATTGGCTTTTCCTGTCCTGTGATGAACGATGAACTTATAACAAACTAAGGTCACCACCTATCTCTGACAGGCAGCATACAACTTAACACCCGTCAAAACGTTATTAAGTTGTGCTTCCATATTTGGAATTTTGATCTGTATTTAGGCTCTGAACTTCTCAGAGAGAATCCATTTCAAAGCTAAGAATTCTAGCTTGTGAAGGGCATACTGAGCCTGATGACCAGTAAGTCCTCTACTGGTGAACACAAGAGGTTTTTGATGACCATCATGTTCTTGATAATAGACCTGCTTCCACAACTTTCACACACACACACACACACATACACACACACACACACACATACACACACACGCACACACGCCTCCAGACAAGTCAAATCATTAAAGATTTGATTTTGCATATACCAATAATAGTGGATGTGTAATAGGAGTCAGGCACCTGGGATGGTGTTTCCTCACATGCAGAGGTTGAGGAACCTCTTTCTGAGAGAGCTGTAATGACTTGGAGTGGAGCTGCCTTGGAGAGACTGTGGAACACGTGTATACATTCTGTAACTGCTTCTGCTCTGCTAACACGCCATTAACAGGAGTCTTTTCCAATTGCATTTTTAGCTAGAATTGGGCACGTGACTCAGGGGAGACAGGCTCACAGACTGCTCTCTTTGCCTTCGTATTCTTGGGGAATCTCAGTGACTCATTCCCTCATAGTTTTTTTTCCTGAGATACACTGACTGCCTTAAAGGAAGAAGTATAGGCCTTCCCCCATATGAGGTCAAACAGCCCTGTGAAATTGGCCCAGTTTCTTGGCCAGTATCTTTTCTATCTTAGATGAAAGGATTTGGAGGCTTATAGAGTGAGTTTCAAAGTATCAAGGGGGGCATCTCAGTGTCCTAGCATTCCCAAGTCAAGATTTGGAGCCAATGTAGGATTGATACCCTGAGGACCAAGGGTAACTTGGCAGTGACCTCTCAACCTAGGCCAATGGTAACCGAAACAAAGACAACGTCAGAAATCGGGCTACAATTGGGTGTGAATTTGGTGGGACCAGTGTTATTTAAGAACTGAGCTAATAGTAGGTGCCTGAGACCTTTGGAAGTTGTTTGTATGTTTATTCTTACTGAATCTTTGAAGTAAATGTCCCTCCCGGTGGTAGGCACAAGGCTGGTGGAAGTTTAAATCTATAAGCCTCGAGACCAATGAGAGATCTTATAGTAGTGCCTAAAAACTCCTTCACAGATTTGGGATAGAATACAATTAGTCTTCTAAATATCCTTAATTCATACAGGTTCTTTGGAACCAGTAAAGGAATGTTCCTATCTTTTCTGAACAAGCACTCTCTACTTGACGAGGTACTATATCACCTCCATACTTGATCGAGGCTAGGAAAAACTAGCATTTGGCAGTGGAACACCACTCATCAGCTTCCCAAAACTATTCTGATGCTTTCATGAGTTTCTTCATTCCAATATCTTTCCAAATTTACTGAGATTAGGCAGCTCCAAAAGGCCATATCCTTCTGTGTAACCCATGTCACAAACCTCTCCATAACCGTTGAAAAATTTTGAAAAGTGGCAGGTGTTCCTGAGACACCCTGAGGGATACACTCAAACTGGTAAAAATCCTACTGAGCAGCTGAAGAATGTCTTCTTTTTTTCTTCTGCCAAAATAATCTGGAAGGTCCCTAGTAAATCTGCGACGGAAAACTACCGATTGTGTGGTAAGCAGTGCAAGGTATCTTGAACTCTTAGTAGGATGTACTTGTCCACTTTAGTTCTCTTGATTAGGCCACACATCTCTCTCTCTCTCTCTCTCTCTCTCTCTCTCTCTGTCTCCCTGTCTCTCTCCCTCTTCTCTCTGTTATAGTTGATGCACACCTATTATTGAACTTGATGACAATACTGGTAATAAATAGTTTTCAGAAGATTTTTAAGATCTCTTATCAGTTACGGGGATCTGCTATGACCACTTGACAAAAGGTCTAGAGCCTTTTGAAAGGCATTCTGTGTGTTGTTCCTCAGGGCCATCACAAGTCTTACTCTTCCCCTGAGAATATCTTTGTCCTTCTCTCACCAATCCTCTCCATTCTTCAGGCAGCAGAGTGACAAAAGGCAAATTTGGTTGCTTCTGTCATTCCTGGATTTGAGGAAACGAAGAGCCCTGGTGGTTCTCGGCCACCATTCCCTTTCATCTTCCTCTGTATTTCTGCATAAGCTGTAGAGATGTTCTCAACATTCAGCCATTGAATCCCAACTTGCTGCTTGCAATATGTGGGTCGTATCTTGAGGAATGTGGGGTTGGTCTCAACTATGGCCAAAGATGCCTTCTGGGTCTGGGCGAGCAACTATTTAGCCAATTTCAGGCATCCAAGGGTGGGTAAGGTAGTACTTGTGGCTTATTTCATAGATTCCTAAACTTGTTATAGGTTGCCATGGAATATTCCTCAAGTGACTCTCACAATAATAGACTGTAACTGAGTGGACAGATCCACTATACAGGAGAGCATACAATTCCCACCTCTAATCTTTACCATCATTTTGTTGTGGAGTCCCACGAGTCCACATGGAACAGGTCCCCAGACAATTGGTATTGAGATCATTTAGCTTTCCTCACTCAGGGGATGAGGTCACCTCCGTTGCTGGCCCTGTCTCTATTTCCCCAAGACTGGTTTTGGGGAATTCAGCTTCTTGTACACCAACCCTGCATCCCCTTTTCTGGTCCACATTAGTCAGATGTCCATTTAAGCCATAAACGTGACCAAAGGCGTGTCTGCTATTGGTTTCTGATGACCATCTTGTTGAATCTAATGGTTGTGATTTTATCTTTTGCTCCCAAATTCCTCCAAGGGGAACTTTTCTGTCTTCTGTTTCATCTCTTATCAAGTCTTCTCTGCATTCTTGTCCTTGAGCCTGAGCAGTTGAGAAGTCAAAGGTCATCTCCTGCTTGGTTTTTGTGGTCCACACATAGAAAAATGTCCTGGAGCCAGACTGTACTAAAGACAGTGCCGGGTACAAGGGAAGCACTATAATACAGGGTCTGTAGTCTGATATCACTCATGGTGTATCACTCAACCCTAACCTGCCACTTGACTTATTGTTATGTATTTAATTTACTAACCCCAAGCTTTCTAGTGACTTAGCAATCTGTCAGATTATTTCTTCCTCACTTATAAATTTACAATCCCCTCTCATTAAATATAATTGTAAAGCACTTAGCACAGGGTCTGGCCTGCAGTGAGCATTATAGAAATGTTAGCTATTAGTAGTAGTATTAATTAATGAATGAGTTCAAGCTCCTAATTCAGTTACTTAAATCTTAATTATTCAGGGAACTAGAAAATCTCCTTTCTCACTAGTCAGTACTGTCATTTACCCATATTTAAATAAATATAAAACCTATTATACAATTGATTAAAAATGAGCAATAAGGAACATACATATAAAGATAACGGTTGGCAGTATTTTGGCTAAGATCAGTGTGAGCACCAGTCACTCCAAACTCTCCAACCACCGGTGACTGACTCCTCTTCACTTATCTGGAACCTGTCCTCAAACAGTCAACTCACTCCAGGCAAGGCTTAAAGTCCCTTTAACATCTTAATGCTCCTTCTCAGGATTAGCTCTCTATCTCGGTGCCTTCTCTCCAGGGATGACTTTCAACCTTTCTCCAGCTCTTTAGGTTTCTTGTTATAAACTTATCTCCACAGCATTTCCTTTAAATGTAACACATAAGAAAATGCTCAGAAATAAAGCAATTCTCTCTCTCTCTCTCTCCCTCTCCCTCCCTCTCTCTCTCTCTCTCTCCCTCTCCTCTCTCTCTCTCTCTCTTTCTCTCTCTCTCTCTCTCTCTCTCTCTCTCTCTCTCTCTCTCTCACACACACACACACCCACACACACAGATTCCTGATATATCTTCAGGATAATGGTTAAAACATTTACTTTCTCCCTGTCTCCATAAGCAAAGGTGGACATAGTATGAACCAGTCACATAATCCCAGGGATCTCTCTCACACACATGCACACACACACACACACACACACAAGCACACACCCCTTCTCCCTGCCTCCAGAGAGAGATGCTTCACATCCTGCTCCAAGTCAAGGTTCTTCAAACTGTCAACAGAAAACTGTCTTTCCCCTGGGAATTCCACCTAAACTCCTGAAGGTACAGGGTCAGTCTCTGCATTCTTAAAGATGTAGCGACATTCTCCTTGAGTGAGATACATACCCGATAAAGGGTTACATAGCTGTAGCGAGAGGACCTATGATTTCATTGGCATAGAATCCTCCCTCTGTTGGGACTGAGTGGCACCTTCTCCTCAAGTTACACTTTTAGAGAGGTGCCTAGATCGCCGAGTTTTTGAGTGACTTCCTTGGGGTCACATCGCTAACTATGTATGTGTGTCAGAAAGGGGCCTCAAATCAAATATTGTCGACCCTAAAGCTGACTCTATTCATTAAGACAATCAAAGCAGAGTAAAATTTAGTTTTTTCCCTTTTCTGGGCATTTTCCCAGCCAGTTACTTGACTTCTGAGAGTCCTTTCTACTCCCTGGCCTAGATCCTCCCAGCTAGTGCTTGGGGTCTGAGATTCAAATGCTCCCAGACAGTTACTTGACTTCTGAGAGTCCTATCCACCCCAGCCTAGATCCGCCCAGCTAGTGCTTGGGGTCTGAGATTCAAATGCTCCCAGACAGTTCTGAGAGTCCTCTCCATGCCTGGCCTAGATCCACCCAGCTAATGCTTGGGGTTTGAGATTCAAATGCTCCCAGCCAGTTACTTGACTTCTGATAGTCCTCTCCACCCCAGCCTAGGTCTGCCCAGCTAGTGCTTGGGGTCTGAGATTCAAATGCTGCTCCCCAGCCTCAGGGCTTTTGGCGGCAGGCCTGACTGCTCTTCAATGGGAGTTTATCTGCTGGTGCTCAGGTGGGGGCAGGGCCGCCTCTCAGGCTCAGTTCCCTCAGGGGGTTTATGCAGAGACCTTTTGTAATGGAGCTGCTGCAGAGCTCCTGCCTGCTCTGGGAGCCTCTGGCCGCGCTGCTTCTGCCGCAGTGGCTGCTTCCCGAGGGGGTCCGAGTCCCGGAGATACCCCACTCCCCTCTCAGCCCGTCTCTCTCACTGACCTGTGCGTCTGTGGGTGGAGGGACCTTCGAGGCCGCTGGAGATTACGGTCCCTGAAGCCTGCTGGGGTCTGCTCGCTCCCCTCAGTGCCACGCGGCCGGGGCAGGGGGAGGGGAGGGCTCCCCTCCCGTCTGGGGAGCGATGGACCCCTGGGGTCGGTTTTTCAGGGTTCTCTGCAACAGAAATCTCCTGCACTGTGTTTCTGTGTGGCTTCCACTGTTCCAGAATTTGTCAGGAGTTCTTTTTAGAGGAAATCCATGGGCTGTGGGTTCGGAGCTAGCATATGTGTGTCTTTCTACTCCGCCATCTTGGCTCCGCCCCAGAGTAAAATTTAAAAACAAAGTTTCTTTCCTCATGGAATTTACCTTCTGTTGTGGTAAGGTATAACAACAGTATGGCAGATAAGGGAGTCACCTGAGGTGGGAGAGTGTATTAATAATTAGGAGTATTAGGAAAGGCCTCTGGGAGGAGACAGTACCTCAGCTAGACCCTGAAGGAAGCTAAGTATTCTGAAGAGCAGAGCTGAGGAGGCGGGGAGCCCTGGGAATGTGAACAGTCTGTCCAAACAGCATTATTGCTGTTTCGTTGTGGCTGACTCCTCATAACCCCATTTGGGGTTTTCTTGGCAAAGATACTGGAGTGGTTTGCATTTCCTTTCCCAGATCATTTTTCAGATGAAGAAAATGAGGTGAACAAGTTTAAGTGACTTGCCCAGGATCACACAGATCAGATTTGAACTCAGGTCCTCCTGACTCCAGACTTAGCTCTTTATCGACTGTGCCATGTAGATGCCCAAAATAAAAGGCATGGAGAGGTTGGAATGGCCAAGTTCAA
This sequence comes from Potorous gilbertii, assembly GCA_028658325.1. Lineage (NCBI taxonomy): Eukaryota > Metazoa > Chordata > Mammalia > Diprotodontia > Potoroidae > Potorous > Potorous gilbertii. The sequence continues at coordinate 124,897,169 of CM053774.1, read as the reverse complement.
GGGGACATCACTTGGGTCAGTTTGACTAGAATATAGATAGAACAGTCCAAGAAGAGCAAGGGAAAATAAATCTAGAAAAATTGGCTGGAACCAGACTGTGAGAGGCCTTGAAGGCCAAGCTGAGAAGTCTGCCTTAAAGATGCTTATTAATTGCTACTCACAGAATTGTCAATATTATCCCAAGAACTAAATGCCTGCCCCTGTCTTTAGACATGAACAACCTCTGTCATAAGTAGCTAACACTTTCCTTCAGAGGAGATTTCACTTTATCCCCAAATGTCCTGTTCATGATTGAGGAATGGTCCATCAGGACACTTCTTACAATAAGCTGTGGTCCCAGGGCATGCCTCATATCTTGAAAAGGATTTTAAAGGCTCATGGTGACTCCAGTGCACAAGGGTTGGCCACTTCTGGGAAGGGCCGTCGTTGGCACAGTTTTCTTTAATAAATGGCCACCAGAAGCAGGTCTGGGAAAAAGGAAGGGAAGGAAAAAAGTCTAGGGACATGGTTATGGGAAAACTCTCTGAAATAAAAGTATGATCTAAAAGGGGACCTCAAGAAGGAAACAAATAGATGCTTAATAAGCAAAGGTTGGAAAGGGGCAGAGATGTATCTAATGAGGTGGGCCTTCTCCCATGATCACTTCATGAAACCATCTAGCCTAAGTTGGGCCAGCTGGCTGGGTGGCTTAGTGTGACGCTAAGGAGCCAGAATCCGGAGCTTGTGCAGGGGAATCTAGCAGAGATTGGGAAGGGGAAGGAAGACTGGGGGAGGGAGAGCCAGCCTGTAGACATCCAAGGGATCCTTCTTTTGTGGCCACTGGTTCAGGATTTCAAACCAAGGGACCTAGTTCAATCTTCTCATTTTACAAAAGAGGAAAATAAAGCCGAAGGTGGTGAAATGACATGCCCACAGTCACATAGGTAGGAAACTCTCTCTCTCTCTCTCTCTCTCTCTCTCTCTCTCTCTCTCTCGAGAGGAATTGAACCCAGATACTCTTATCTCAGGACAATCCCTTTCAAATTGCCAGGGGTTGCTTAGAGGCTTCCCAGGGTCTCATCTAGCACACAAACCTTCTTCCAAAAACTAAGCCCCCTATGAAAGGAGAAAAGAGAGGTAACCAAGGCAAGAATAAAGCAAGGAGGGGGGAAACAAGGACTGAATTTACTATTCCCTCCTACCTCCAGGAAACAGTGGGATGAAATTTGAGTCCTTCAAAGGATAATTGGAACAAACTTTGACCTTATTTCTCCCAACCTCAAATGCTAGATTTCACAGTTAAGCTTGGGTGCCCTGGATGGTTTTAGGATTTCCCAGTTTATAAATTTGTCTGAACTGAAGTAAATAGCAACATCATGGTATGGTGGGCATAGTGGACAGGGTACTGGGTTTAGAGGCAAACATATCTGGTTTCCAGCCTCACCTTAGCTCTGCAACCCTGGGCAAGTTACTTGGCCTCTCTGTTCTTCAGTTTCCTCATATGGAAAAATGAAGAGATTGGATTTTTTATCCTCTAAATTCTCTTCTATCTCTTAATTTCTATTACTTTGATTTGGGAGATAAAAGGAGTCACTGAAACCCAAGTGTGTTTAGAATCCTTAGATCCAGCCCAAAAAGGGACCCCAGTATCCATGCCCTTCATGGAATAGATGGAAAGTAAGGCTCAGATAGCAGTTCCCACAGCTAGGAAGCAACCCAACTGGAGCCAAGCTCAGATCTTTCAGTTCTTGGGGACCATGACAGGTGAAGGGACTATACTGTTCTACTTCTGTCTGCTTTTGCATCTTTGCTCCTCATTCACCCTCCCCCACCCCAGTTCTGATGAGAGTCAAACCCTGGCAGCCCAGGAAAAGATGAGGTCAAGTTTCCCAATGTGGCCATGGCATAGAAGCAGGAGAGATCATTTCCCTCCCCCACACAGGGCAGCGTCCAACACTGGGTACTAAGAGGGAAGCCACCATGTCTTAGGAGCAGCCTCTGATCTGGGGGCTTGGCCCATTTTGCGCAAATTCATTAGGAAAGTGGCTAGCTGGAGCATCATGGCCTGAGGAATGAGTGAGAAGGAAGGTTCCTGAGAAGACTTCCTCAGTGGAGGCTGTCCAGGCAGAGAGAAGATGCAGCCCAGCTAATTCTGCTTCAGAAGTAGAAAGTGCCACAGGGCCAAGCTAAGGGGTCTTAGGAGATTTGAAACAGAGTGAAGACTGGTTAGAGAAAGGGAAAGACTGTCCAGAGCCTAGATTTGGAGTCAGGAGGTTGAATTCTAATTCAGTAAGCAGCCATCCTGAAATGAGCCATTTTAGAAATGATGAGGGGTAACAGAGGGAGGGGGAGAAGTAGAATGTGTCACTTGTTCCTTCATCTTCACTCAGAGGTCTATAATAAAGCCTTCCATGTCTATGCACACACACACACACACACACACACACACACACATACACACATACCCCCCCCCCCACACACTCACACACATACACACATGTTCGGTCGTTTTTCAGTCATATCCAACTCTGTGACTCCAGTTGGGGTTTTCTTGGCAAAAACACTGGAGAGGTGTTTTTATACATAACAACAGTATGGCAGATAAGGGAGTCACCTGAGGTGGGAGAGTGTATTAATAATTAGGAGTATTAGGAAAGGCCTCTGGGAGGAGACAGTACCTCAGCTAGACCCTGAAGGAAGCTAAGTATTCTGAAGAGCAGAGCTGAGGAGGCGGGGAGCCCTGGGAATGTGAACAGTCTGTCCAAACAGCCTTTTCTAGCTCTTTTTACAGATGTGGAAACTGAGGCAAACAGGATTAAGTAATTTGCCCAGCTAGTAAGTGTCTGAGGCTGGATTCAAAGCCAAGAAGATGGGAAGATGAGTCTTCTTGACCCCAGGCCTGGTCTCTGGTCACTGAGGTATCTAGCTATCTATACATATGTACATACATACACCTATATGAATATTAGCCCCATAAATGTTTCCACATGTTACTTCCTTAGAGCTAATATAAATAAACCCAAGTTACCAAGAATTTATTAAATGCTTACTTTGTACTTACTTAGCATATACTGTGCTAAATGAGAGGATATTAATATAGGCAGAAAAAAGACAGAGCCTGCCCATAAAGTGCTTCCATTCTAACAGGGAAAGGCAGTTTGGGGGAAGAATGAGGAACCTGTGTAAGGACATAGTGGACAAAGACAGAGAATCAACAGTGGAACCACGAGAATGAAACTCTGAGCAGTGTGGATTCTCTCCTTAAAATGGAGGTTCTAGAAAGAACCAGCCCATCAGGGAAAGGTGAGCTGGGGCAGAGGGTACTTTCAGGGTGACCAAAGACTGGGCTGTCTGGACAGACGGCCTATTTATCCTGGATGAATGAATGAATAAAAAATCATATACAAAGCACTTGCTGTATGCAAAGTATTAAATACTGGGGATAGTGAAGAAAGAGTCCCTCATTCTCACAAAGCCCCCATTCTGATGAGGGAGACATCCCAGAGAGGAGTCTTCCGCTGGAGAGGACCAAGGGATGGGCCTTCTGGGACAGCAGCAAAGCAGATAGTAATGCTGCGAGACCCTGTCCTTAAAGACCATCTTTCTTTTACACATAGAGAAACTGAGGCTGTGGAGTGGTGAAATGGCTTGCCCAGGGCCACACAAGTAATAAATAATACAGCCACAACTTGAGGCTGGGTCATCTGGCTCCAAAGCTAATATTCTTTCCATTAGACCTGGCTTTCTACCCACTGAAGGACCCTGATGGAATTCTAGCTCAATATTATACCTACAGAAGCCTTCTAGAACATTTTGCATTCAGATATTGAATCCCACTACCCATTACTGTTTATTTACGGACCAGAGACTACTCACACAGGCTGGGATCTAGAAACCAGTGTTTTCAATGGCTAGAAGAGAAGGATTTGTAGCAAGTGACTTGGGGCTGTGGTTTCCTATCAAACAGAGACAAACCTCTCTTAATATCTCTTCCAATGGACAATTGGACATCTGCCTCAGAATCTAGGGGGTAATTTGTACTTTTTTTTCCACTTAGAAGTAGAAAGTCTCTAAGGAACTCTCAGAGTGGCCAAGTTCGCTGAGAATTGGGTCGCCATGATTCCACCTGGCCTTTCCTTACTACTAAGACATTCTAAAATTAAAGTGCCAAATTCCTGTTCATGGAAAGGAATATTTGTAAAAACTTCCCATAAGAACAAGCAGAGTGGTACAGAGGACTCAGTTCAGAGGCAGATCTGGGTTCAAATTCTGATTCTGCTACTCAATACCTGAGATTTAGCCACTTTGCCTCTTGGGAAAGTCAGTTTCCTTATCTGTAAAATGGAACATTTGGACTCAATGATTTCTGAGGTTGTTTCTAACACTAAATCTATCATTCTGTGACCCAATAGCTGCAAATAATGCTTTAAGACATGAGGAATGTAACAACTGGCTCTCTGAAGAAAAAAAAAACATGCACGTGACACTCTTTGAGGTTTAATCTGCAGTACTAACAATTCCTCCATCACTTTCTTAAGTCTAGACAATCAATAAAGCAGTAATCCAAGCTCTGATTCAGTGTTTATTGATTTCTGAGTTGTAAATTTAACAATCAGCTCTCCTGGATGAGTTGGAACTAGCCCCTGCTTTAAGATTTGTCAAACACTTTATATACATGATCTTATTTACCTGCAGAGAAGCCTGGCCAGTTTGGTGTTTTTTTCTTGTCTGGATCTGTCATTTGACGATATAGAAATAAGTGAATGCTTTTAAATTTATTACTAGGAAGTGCTCAGAAATTTTTATACCAGTGCAGATTGGAAACTCTAATATTTAGGCTTGCTGAACCATAGATTCAAATCTTGAAAAAATCTTAAAGAGGATCTAACCCAATTCCCTTATTTTACAGGTGAGGAAATAGAGCCTCAGAGAGATTGTGAGTTGCCCAAGGTTGCAAAGTTAACTCATGACTGGGCTGGGATTTGAATGTAGGTCCCCTGAGTGCATTTCTGACTGTACCTAGATGCCTCTGTCACTTAGAGCCTTAAAGAGCTGGCTGAACCACTGAGAGGTTAAGTGATTTGACTACAGAAAGTGTCAGAACAAGACCTGCACTCATGATTTTCTGACTTCAAGGCCATTTTTGGATCTACTATCCATGTTGCCTCTTGATAAACTGATTATTTCCTCCATTTTCCCTTAGAGGGAAAATGACTTGTCCAAGGCTCACATAATAAATGTCAAAGGTGAAACTTGAACCCAGATCTCTGACTCCAACTCCAGAATTCTAACCACTGGACCATGCCGCCTTTGCAAAATAGTGCAGCCTCAAAAAGCCATAAATTAGATAGGAACATTCAGTAAGGATTCTATTACATCCCATGAGGTGATATATTGCACAGGGAGCCGTTGCTTCACCAGTGGTTCAGCTGGTGGTGACGTAAATGCATCATCTTGTGTCCAAGACAAAGTGGGTGGGAGCCAGGAGATAGGATGACCACTGACCATTTACTACCTGGAAACAAATCCACCCGTTGCCCCTTTGGTGGGAGACTTCCTTCAGGACTTCTCAGTGGGTTGTTTCATTGACTTTGAATCCTTCCTGTTACTTTCCATTATTTTAATAATTGCCCTAAATCTGATGATGGATTGTCATTTCAGTAGCTGGGGTTCTTATCTCTTTGTTATCATGGAGCCTTTTGTAAATCAAGGAAATATCAACCCCCTTCTCAGAAGTATGTCTTATGTGCAAAAAATAAAATAGCCAGGATGATAACAGGAAGAAATTATGGTGAAATAGTTATAATATTAAAAACTCTCTCAGGTACAGAGATCCTGGGTTGGGACCCTTGGCTCCAATGATTGACACGTTACATTTACAAAAAGGTCATGTTACAACCTCTTACAACTCAGCCTCCCATGAGGTTAGGCAAGCTTTCCAACTATAGTCACTGGCTTGTTCTATAAGTCAGCAGCTAGGATGTGTTAGAGATTCATAACCATCTCACTCTGTGCATTTTAAAAAATATTTTTCAAAATATTATAATTTGTACGTGTAGTGCTAGATCAGCCTTCCTTCCTTCCTTCCTTCCTTCCTTCCTTTCTTTCTTTCTTTCTTTCTTTCTTTCTTTTTTTTTACATACCTCACAACTAGATAAGCAGTGTGGCTTACCAGAAAGGGAGAAAAAAAGAATTAACCTTTATTAAGTACCTACCATTGTGCATTTAAGAAATATTATCTCATCTGGGCACTAGACTGGCAGAATCTCTGGCTATGGGACCTTCAGCAAATCCTAATTATTCCTAAACCTCAGTTTCCCCATCTATAAAATGGGGATAGTAGTACTTAGGATCAATGAATTAAGTCATTAAGAAGCTCAAATCTGGGCTCAGACACTTCCTAGCTATGTGACCCTGGGCAAGGCCTCAGCTTTTGATCTGTAAATTTGAACCCCACAAGACCCCTGTGAAGTCAGTATGGATTCAGTGACTTAACCGTAGTTACCTAACAGATAAATGGCAGAGGCAGAGTTTGAGTGCAGGTCTTTCTAAGTCACCTCTGTACTGATGACTCCCAAATGTGTATTGCTCACCCTTTTCTTTCTCATAAATCCCACCCCTCCATCATTGGCTCTCATGGGTTTTGCCAACTAGATGCCATTCTTTCCTGAAAACTCAATATGGCAAATAAAAAGGAATGGCAGTTTTCCAAATATTTGCCAAAGCCTTTAAATGCAAATCAAGATAAATGGAAGCCTGTGGTCTGGGCATGAATGGTGATGAAGGAATGAATGAAAAAGCAGATGACTGAGAAAGCAAAGCAGGACTACTTGTCTCGCATTCAAGCTACAGTGTTTATTGCCATTTGAAGCTTTGCCTGATGTACCAGTATGCCTTTCTCATCCTCTTTCTTCATGCTTGCTAACTCTAGCTCTCTTTTGTGCTGCCTTTTCATTAAAATGTAAACACTTTGAAGTCAGGGACTTTTCCCTTTGGTATTTCTATCCCTGGGCTTATCATAGTGCTTGCTTTCCATTCATAATCTCATTAATATAGGGACTCCCTCTGCCAGAGGAGGTCACAGCCCATCCATGCGTTCTATTCTCACTGACTCTTGTCCATATTCTACCATGAATCCTCCAAATGGGGTCCAACCACTGTTCTGGAAAATTTCCTTTAAGTTTCCTTAGATTATCAGGGTACTCATGTAGAGCACTGGTTATCCCTCACTGAACCCTCACTATGAATGACTACCTCACCTAATTTTCAGCTCCTACATCTCTTAGATGACATTCTTTTAAAAAAAATTAAATTTATTTTCAGTATTCTACAATCGTTACCATATAACTTAGATTTTTCCCCTCTCTCTCCCTCCCTACCCCTACCTCCCCCACTCCCTTCCCGAGACAGCATACAATTTTATATAGATTCTACACATACGTTTCTATTAAGTGCATTTTCACCATAGTCATGTTTTATAGAAGAACTAAAATGAATGGGAGAAATCATAGAACAAACCAAAATGTAATACAAAAGAAAATGATCTGCTACATTCTGCAATTGAATTCCATAGTTCTTTATCTGGATGTGGAAGGCATTTTGCCTTAAAAGACCGTTGGGAATTTTTTTTAAGTCCTCGCATTGCAATGAAGTTCTAAGTCTGCCAGAAAATATCTTGGCACACTGTGGTTGTTGCTGTGTACAGAGTTCCCCTGGTTCTGCTCTTTTTGCTCAGTATCAGATCATATAAGTCTCTCCAGGCCTTTCTGAAGTCTTCCTGTTCATTATTTCTTATAGCACAATAGTATTCCATTGTATTCACATACCATAATTTATTCAGCCATTCTCCAATTGATGGACATCCCCTTGATTTCCAGTTTTTGGTCACCACAAAGAGTGTACCTATAAATATTTTTGTACAGGTGGGGTTCTTTCCCATTTTTATGATCTCTTGGGGATACAGTCCAAGAAGCGATATTGCTGGGTCAAAGGGTATGCATATTTTTGTAGCCCTTTGGGCATAGTTCCAAATTGCTCTCCAGAATTGTTGGATCAGCTCACAGCTCCACCAACAATGAATTAGTGTTCCAACTCTCCCACATCTTCTCCAGCATTTATCATCTTCCCAATCTGATAGGTGTGATGGGGTATCTCAGAGTTGTTTTGATTTGCACCTCTCTAATCAACAGTGATTTAGAGCATTTTTTTCATATGACTATGGAGAGTTCCTGTTCATATCCTTTGACCATTTAACAATTGGGGAATGATTTATATTCTTGTACATTTGACTCAGTTTTCTATATATTTTAGAAATATGGCCTTTATTGCAGACACTAGTTGCAAAGATTATTTTCCAGTTTTCTGCTTTCACCCTGATCTTGGTTGCATTGAGTCTGGTTGTGCAAAAACTTTTCAGTTTAATGTAATCAAAATTATCTGTTTTGCACTTCATAATGCTTTCTATCTCTTTAGTCAAAAATTCTTCCCTTATCCATAAATCTGATAAACACACTATTCTTTGCTCCACTAATTTGTTTGTAGTATCAATCTTTATATGTAGATCATGTACCCATTTGGAGTTTATTCTTGTGTACAGTGTCAGGCATTGGTCTATACCTAGTTTCTGCCACCCTTGTATCCAGTTTTCTCAGCAGTTTTTGTGAACCAATGAGTTCTTATCCCAGAAGCTGGGGTCCTTGAGTTTATCTAACAATAGATTGCTATATTCATTGCCTACTGTATCTTGAGTACCTAGCTTATTCCATTTGTCTACCCTTCTGTTTCTTAACCAGGACCAAGTGGTTTTGATAATTGCTGCTTCATGATACAATCTGAGATCTGGTAGAGCTAGGCCTCCTTCCTTAGCATTTCTTTTCATTAGTTCCCTTGACATTCTAGACCTTTTGTTCTTCCAGATGAATTTTGACATTTTTTTTCTAGCTCTAGAAAATAATTATCTGATAGTTTGATTGGTATGACACTAAATAAGTAAATTAATTTAGGTATAATTGTCATTTTTAATATATTGACTCAGCCTACCCAAGAGAAACTGATATTTTCCCACTTACTTAGATCTGACTTTATTTGTGTGAAAAATGTCTTGTAATTGTATTGATATAGTCCCTGGGTTTGTTTTAGCAGGTAGACTCCCAAATATTTTATAGCATCTACATGAGCTTTAAATGGGATTTCTCTTTCTATTTGTTGCGGTTGGGCTTTGATAGTAATACATAGGAATGCAGAAGATTTGTGTGGGTTTATTTTGAAACCTGCAACTTTGCCAAAATTGTTTATTATTTCAAGTAGTTTTTTTTAACTTAAATCTCTAGGATTCTCTAAGTATATCATCATATCATCTGCAAAGAGTGATAGCTTTGTTTCTTCTTTGCCATTTTAATTCCTTCAATTGTTTTTTATCATCTCTAATTGCTACAGCTAACATTTCTAGTACCATACTGAGTAATAGTGGTGATAATGGACATCCTTCTTTCACCCCTGATCTTATTGGAAATTCATCTAGCTTATCCCCATTGCATATAATGCTTGCTGAAGGTTTTAGATAGATGCTGCTTATTATTTTGTGGAAAGTTCCCTTTATTCCTGTGCTCTCTAGTGTTTTTAATAGGAATGGGTGTTGTATTTTGTCAAAAGCTTTTTCTGCATCTATTGAGATAATCATGTGGTTTCTGTGAGGTTTGTTGTTATGATCAATAATGTTAATAGTTTTCCTAATACTGAACCAGCCCTGCATTCCTGGTATGAATCCTCCCTGATCATAATGTATTCTTCTTGTGATAAGTTGCTGTATTCTTTTTGCTAAAATCTTATTTAAAATTTTTGCATCTATATTCATCAGAGAAATTGGTCTCTAATTTTCTTTCTCTGTTTTGGCTCTTTCTGGTTTTGGTATCAAAACCATATTTGTATCATAAAAAGAATTTTGGAGGACTCTTTCTTCCCCAATTTTCCCAAACAGTCTATATAGTATTGGAATTAACTGTTCTTTAAACGTTTGATAGATTTTTTCCTAGGGAGTTCATTGATGGCTTGTTCAATTTCTTTTTCTGAGATGTGGTTTTTTAAGTATTCAACTTCCTCTTCTGTTAATCTGGGCAATTTATATATGTATTTTTAAAATAATCATCCATTTCATTTAGATTGCCAAATTTATGGGCATACAGTTGGGCAAAGTAATTTCTAATTATTGTTTTAAAATTCTCCTCATTGAAGGTGAGTTCAGCCCTTTCATTTTCGATATTGGTAATTTGGTTTTCTTATTAGGTGACATTCTTTATGCCAAATTGGTATGATACCCACCTTGTATTTCACTATTACCTCTTGGGTCAAGTACAATTTTGATACTTTGGAGAGTAGGTATTCCAAGCAACGCGTGAAGAATGCTGCTGTTATGAGTTTTGTTTCAGACTCAACCTTAAGGTCACTGATTACATTGTAATTTTTTTGAAATGGAATCCAACTCCCTCTCTTTTTCCTCATGTTCAACTCTGAGACTAGTTTGATACCCATCCTCAATGTCTGTGTAAGATACACACACCAATGGGACAGTTTGATGGATTGTAAATCCAACTGTACATCACAATCTGGACTGGGATGGGGAACCTGCAGCCTTGAGGTCATATGTGGCCGTTTAGATGCTTGAGTGGAACCTTTTGACTGAATCATAATTTTACTTGGCAAATTCTTTTACTAAAAGGTCCACAGGCATTTTTTATGCACTTAGTTTGTCCTGTTGGAGAGTAAGACCTGAAGCTTTTGGGTGATTGGTTTCACTGAAGAAACCATGAAATTTTTCATGCTATGAAGGAATGAATGAACGAAAAAGCATTTATTAAGCATTTATGATGCCTCAGGACCCATAGTAAGTGTTGGGTACACAAGTTAAATGAGCTAAATTCTGACCCCCAGGAATATACATTCTCATGGAGGGGGAAGAGGAATATCACAAATAGGGAGGGGGTAGCCAGAAAAGAATGCTGGTCTGGGCAGCCAGTGGGATGAGAAAGTCAATTGTCTCACCCTTTCTAGAAGCAGTAGTAATGTTGACTTAAATATTGCATTCAGAATAAGAAAGGCTTGGGTGTGTTTCACAAGTGATGACAGGAAAAATTGTAGGATGGACCAGGTGGATAGTGGGATGGAATGTGAAGTATGGCATGGTCTGGGATCAACTTGATACAGTGGCTTAGGTGAGTTGGCACTGACTCATTAATTGAAATAACATTGCTCCTGGGTAGGAATTCCAAAGTTGAGTGGACTAACTGTTCCAGAAGTGGGGGTTGTAACTTTAGGAGGCATAGTAGGCAAGTACTTCTTCAGGCAGCAAGATGTATAGTAGCAGTGGGATAGATGGCAAAATGGTCTTGGGGAATGAATGATAGAATGTGGAGGGACTCAAAGTCATGTGAGTACACTAAGGAGCAAACAGGAGTATGTGTAGGACTATATTATCTTTTGGAATCTTTCATCCATTTGGATTCTATATCCAGTCTTCCACAACACTGATCAATACCTTTTTCCAGGAGAATCTCTTTGTTTTGTGCCTTGCTTGATATTAATAACAAGAAAATTGTCAAAGTTATTGACATGGAGTCTTTTAAGACATCTCTTTATTTTAAATTATTTGTGAGAAATACATTATTACACAAAAGCCTTTGAAACTGCACACTGCTTTACTGAATAGCTTATTTTCAGTTAATAAAAAACAGAGCCAGTGAACTCTAGTGTTCTATACACCTTTCAGTGAACTATGTAATTGTACAGATGGAGTCTGTTGCCTGATGTCATTTGGCAAAACTTGTCTTTTCACTTCTCCTACTTTGATCAAAGAGTCCCTTAATGTTTTCTGGATTGTCATAATGAAGGTTTTGTATATTTTGGTCTGATCAAGTTGCTCTTTCCATCTTTCTTTAAGTGTCCAAATGTGGTAGATTCACCATCATTCATGAAAATAACATTATATAAATATCAACAGATCTTTTCCAATTTCATCTGCTTCATGTCATCACTCTTCTGTGCATAAATGTTCTAAGTGGTATCTGTTAGTCATTCATAAAGATATAATTCTATTAAATGCCCTCTCTATCATCCCTGCTCTTGTACATATCTATGTACATTTCTGAGGCTTCAGGCTTACAAACACACTCATGTCTCCCTCAACCTTGAAATCACCTCCAGTGATCCATCCATCTCTCCAGTCACCCCATCTATCTCCTGCCTTTTGTGAACCAATTCCTTGAAAAGGTTGCCTGCAGTAAGTGCCTCTGCTTCCTCTCCTCTCCCTTTCTTCTGAATTTCCTTCTGACCTCATTATCTAAACCAAATCACTCTCCCCATAGGTATCAATCATTTTCAAACACTGTTCTTTTCTCCACCTTCATTGTGCTTGATCTCTTTGCGGCCATTGGTGCCACTGGTCACCCTCTTCTCCTCGATGCTCTCTTCTCTCTATTTTTCAGTACATTATTCTTTCCTCAGTCTCCTCCTATCTGTGGACTTCTCAAGCTCTGTTCCTAGGTCTTTGTCCAGCTCACGCCTGTGAACCCTGGGTATTCCACAGAGTTGTGCTGAGCCCTCTTCTCTATACTATTTTGCTTGGTGATTCCATCAGTTCCCTTGGATTAAATTGTCACCCCTATGCTGATGATTCTTAAATCTTCTTATTGAGTCCTAACATTTCTGTTGACGTCAATCTTCTCCAACTTCATGCCTCTCCTACTGCCTATTCAGTATCTTGAACTGGATGTCTTGTAGACATCTTAAACTCAACATGCCCAAAGATGAACTCATAACATTTTCCATCAAGCCCTCCCCTCCTTCTAAACTTCCCTATTACTGTTGAAGGTACCATGATCCTCTCAGGTGCTCGGATTTGCAACCTAAATATCAGCCCCATTCTCTTTCACACACACCATCTCCCATATTCAGTCTGTAGTCAAGTCCTGTCAATTTTATCTTTGTAACATTTCTGGAGTACTTCGCCTTCTCTCCTTTGGCACTGCCACCACCCTGGTGTAGACTCTCATCCCCTCACATCCAGACTATTAAAGTAACCTTCTTGTTGGTCTGCCATATCTCTCTCCACTCCACTCCTAATTCCATTCAGTCATGAAGGTTATTTTTCTAACATGCTGATCATGTCATTCCCCTACTCAGTAAACTCTTATGTCTCCCTATTACTTCTGGGACCAAATATAAAATCCTCTCTTTGCCATTCAAAGCCCTCCATAATCTAACCTCCCCACCACCTTTTCAGTCATTTTATACCTCATTACCACCTCTTCCCTGGATAGTCTTTGCTTCAGTGACTCTGCTGTCTCCTAACTCCAAGCATTTTCACTGTAAGTGAAAATTACATTCTCATGTAAGTGAAGCTCTCCTTCCTCCTCTCTGCTTCTTGGATTCCTTCAAGCTCCAGCTAAAATCCCATCTGCTCCAGGAAGTTTCTCCCACTCTCTCTTAATCCTAGCATCTTCTCTCCATTGAGATTTCTTATTCATCCTTTGTGTAGTTTGTGCATAGTTGGCATGCCATCTTCCCCAGCAGATGGAGAGCTCCTTGAGCACAGCCCCTCTTTTGGCTTTCTTTGTCTCCCCAGTGCTTGGCACAGTGATTGGCACATAGTAGGCACTTTGTAAATGTTTCCTGACTAAATGTCTACCCCATCATTCCTAAAACAGCAAGCAGCTTTGCCATAAAGTTAGAGCTTGAGCAGTCTTTCTATTTTAAATATCCCTAAGTCATTATTTAAATTCATCATTTATTTAGGGATGAAATTTGGGCTGGAAACCTGCATTTCAGCAGGATTAACATTTAAATTAGGTATCCTTGTTCTGATAGCAAGATTCGTTTCCTTTGAATCCCTTCAGTCAGCATGGCAGCATAAGTTAATGGCTGGGGAACTGGGCTTGAAATCAGAAAAACTGAGTTCAAATCTTAGCTCAGATGCTTTCTGTGTGACCATGATCAAGAAACAAGCACCCCATGAGGTAATTGGATCTTTGTTCTGAGGTGCCACCATTGGGGTGCCACATCTCTCCTCAAGGTCTCCTCAAGGATGTCACCCATTACCATCTTCTACCCAATCTGCTCAGGGACAAAGGTCAGACTGTGTCTTCTCTCAGAAAGCCAGACCCTGCAGGTGGACTGTTCTCAGTATCCCTTCCCTACCTCCCCTCACCCCCTACATAGACTAAGCTATTTTTGCCCTTGGTGAGTTTCATATTCTAACTAGACTCCATCTAAGTTTTTCCCTGGGCATTCTTTTTTCTCATATGGACACAAGGGAGTTCAGAAGTCTATCAATCGGATATTTACATCTGCCAAAGGTTTGTTACCAGTGTCCCTCCCCAATGCTGCTATTTCCCCACGGGGATCAGAGCAGGAGCCAGAGCTCAGCAGCTCTACATGCTAGTTGTAAGGCCTTCTCACCTCCCAGGCATCCGTGGAGTCAGCTTGGAGGAGTCACATCCAGAAGACTTTCCCCTTACTACCTGGCTAAGAACCCAGAATTGGCCCCAAGGTCCCCACTCAGCAGCTGTTTCTTCCTTTCACTTACTCCCCAGCACCCATTGTCACTCTGAATGGACCAATTATGGGATTATAGGTTAGGAACTGAACGAGATCTTAGAGGCCATTAAGTCCAACCCTCTAATTTTATAGATGAGAAGGCTAAGACCCAGAGAGCTTCACTGACTTGCCCAATGTCACAGAGTCATGAAGTATCTGGGTAGGGGAATTCGAACGCAAGTCCAGGGATTTGTCTGTGTTGCCTCCCTGAGCCAACTTCTTTGTTTTTCTTCATTCTCTTGAGTCACTCCCATCTTCACTCCCTCAAACTCAACTCCTCCATCCATCCCCAACATACCCACATTTGCCTCCCTCAATCAGTAACCACTCCCCCTCCATTATGACTCTCCTTCTGCCATGTTCACCATTCCGATGTCCTTCTAGAGCCTGGTAAAATCATTAGCAATGGTGAACAATGGTTTGAATGTGGAGGCTGGCCCTCAGGGTTGTTTGTCTCCTTTCTCTAAGGATCTTGATTGAGTAACTGTATTCCCCCAGATCATCACTGGGTCTTCAGTCCTATGTTTATGGATCTTTCTGAATTCAGCTAGACCAGTCCTTGGACAGCAGAAACACAGTCACCAGTCCATTATCAAGCTTTGTTGTTCTTATTTTTCAGTTGTGTCCAATCCTGCATGACCCCGTATGGGGTTTTCTTGGCAGAGATTCTAGAGTGGTTTGCCATTTCCTTTTCCATTTCATTTTATAGATAAGGAAACTGAGATAAACAGGGTTAAGTGATTTATCCAAGATCATATAACTAGTAAGTGTCTGAAGCCAGATTTGAACTCAGGAAGATGAGTCTTTCTGACTTCCAGGACCCAGGGCTCTATTCACAGTACCACCTAGCTGTCCTTCTTATCAAATATTTCCATCCAAAGCCTTCCTAAATTACTAGAGCCTCCATAAACAAAGGAGAATCATGGAGCATTGCATTGAGAGTCAGGATGACCTGGATTCAAAATCTTGCCTCAGATATCTGTGATCTATGTGGGCCAGGGAAGTAATTCAGAGTCTGGTAGACTCTTCCTCTTTAAATGGGGCAGTAGGGTGACATGAGTTCAGAAGAACCTTCCGTCTCTAAACCTAGGACCATTGGATCACAATGAGACATTGGAGGATGCCTTCTATGGAGGCCTCATCATCTGCATCATCTGCATCTGGGATACTATAATAGGGCTAGCAATAACTTCTTCTACAGTAGAGTCAAGGAGTAAGGCTGTGCCTACTGGACATGCTAAGTTACTTTATTATTCAGTTGAGAACATCTTTCCCATAAAATAATTTGTTGTCTACATGTCAGGCAATAGTCCAGATATGGAATGTTAGGGGTCAAATAATATCACACCATCCCATTCCAGAGATCATCTGAGATGTCTTTAAATATGGGAATAATGCAGTCACTCAGGGGACTTATGGGACAGACTTAGGAAGTAGGCAGAAGGGCAGGCAATTTTGGCAAGCTAATCACATAGGTTCTGGAATGTGACTTTTTAGGTACCCTGGGGCTACTTGTCATCATGGAAGGCATCCTCATGGGGGTGGGGAGGCTTCACAGAGTCAATGTGTGTCCTTTCCTCCACCCCAGAACATTCAATATTTCTCATAATATTGTGGTACAAGAGTATACATATCTTCTACCAAACAGCACTGGATCATCCAAATGTCAGACATGGCAAGAACATAAGAGCATGAGAAATGTCGTCCTGGCTCTGACCCATGTATAGTTGTCTTCCATGATGTCAGTCTCAAAAAATCAGCAGACATATTTCTGAATCCCTAAGTCCTGTTGATTACCCAATGGAGATCTCGGTTCCATCCCATTGATTTGTATTTATCTGAATTCTCCTTGAAACTCCTTGTAGTTTCCCCATATAACATGGATTTATAGTTGGAAGAGACCTTAGCAGGCATCATAGCCATTTTACAATTCATTCATTTTACAAATGGAGAAACTGAGCCCAGGATCCCACCAAGAGAAAGAGGTAAATCCAGAATTTGAATTCAAGTCCTCTCACTACAAATCCAGTGGAGATGATGAATTCCGTAACTTGACTTCCCATGAATATTGCCAATGGTTAGTTTAAAATGACCTCTTTTAAGGACCAAAGGAGTGCATTTTGTTCTGTTGCTCCAAGATTAAGTGCCTGGGCCCATGTGCTCTCTCTCCACCCTTTTCACGATTTTCCTAACTTAGCAGTTAGGAGGAAGATGCAGCTTATGTTGGTATAGTCTTTCCTAGGCTCTATCAGTTCTATCAGAACCCAGGGATTCTTGCCACCAAAGACAGCCCTCATCATGCCACCCACTCAAGAGCACTCTTAAATCTGAAATAATTGAACAAGGACCAGTGCAAGGTCTCTATAAACCCCTTAGCTAGACACAAAGGAGCACTTGATCTAGGCCTGCTTCCTCCAAGAACCAGATCAGTAGGAATTGTCCTGCTAAGTCACTCAGGATATGTCTGAATGAAAAACAAGGGAGGAACTGCAGGGCTTTAGGAGGACAGAGCCCAGCTGAGGGCCAGAGAGAGGCAGCTGCTGACATGTCTGCCTGATTAGAATCCAGCCTGCTCTTGTGGGGTGTGGGGTGTGGGGTTTGTATTTTTTTTAAGTTTGATAAACGTGTTGGGATATTAACTTGCATAGGGCCAGAGGCCTTTTGGGGTAAGGAGCTGAGTGACAGGTGCAGCTGCTGCCTCCTTCACCCAAAGTGTGTGTGTGCAGCCCTCTTTGGGGAACACACCTCGGGCCCTGGGGACAGTCAGCATGCCATGGAAACAAGTGATCTATTGCACAGCGACCAAGAATCCTTCACCCACCTCACATGACCTTTTAATTCTTCCAGGTCACAAAGCAGCCCTCTTCCCTAGGGGGAATAGATACAGGGCTTGGCAGTAGAAAGAGCATTGAATTTGAAGTCAGAAGACATGGGTTCAAATCACACCCCTGCCACTTACTTCCTGTGTCATCTTGTCCAGTTAAGTCAACTGTAAAATAACAGAATTAGACTGGATAATCTTTAAGATGACCCTTTCCAGCTGTCAATCTACATGATCTAGGAATTGGGTCTAGAAGAGTATTTGGTCTAGAAATGGTTCAAAGTTGGAATTGGGGGGGATGCATAGCAACAGAGGTGGAAGGGGCTTAGAAATGAACACCTTTCCCCCTACCCCTGGTCCATTTTACAGATGATGAAACTAGCCTAGAGTGGTGGCTATTTTCTTAAAGTCACCTAAATGAGTTAGGGCAGAGACTAGAACCTTCCACCATGCCATTCCATGTTACAAATCATTAGGCCACTTGTCATCTTTTATTCAGCTAACATTTATAGAATGGCTATCACATATGAAACACTGGGAGATGTATAAGATGTATCCTTAGAAAGAGTTAATATATTGGGAATAGATTTGTATAATATTTCTGGTCAGCACTTGGCTTTTTAGCATTTTTTTCAGAGTTGGAAAAATATCACCAGAAATCTTCTTCCCTCTCCTTCCATTGTCACTATTTTCACCAACTTTCATTATCACCTTAGTTTCCCAGAGAAGCCTTGATCATGCCTCTCTCTGTATCTCTCTCTCTGGCTCATCAGAGCTTTTCTGATATTAGTCTGTGCCTCTGGGAAGGCTTCAGTCTTGCTCTCTTAGGGATGGCCTCCAGGTCTCAGAAGTGATTCCAGGTGTGGATCCCAGAGCAGGATGACCAAAGACTTGACATATTGAGAGCCTAGAATTTTCCCAATGGAATAAAGAGGGACATCATGGCAATCCTTGGAGGACGTTGGCATTTTAAGTAGTCATTGTTCATAGTATGAAGTGGTTACATTAAACTTAATGCATCCAAAGCCCAAGAAATCTCATTGTCTGAAGTCTATATACAAGTCACACATTCCTATATAGAGAAAGATTTCCCAAATGTATGAAAGAGAGAGCATTTATTAAAAATTCACTCTGCTCTAAGCACTGTACTATGCAATGGGACATAAATACAAAACCAAAAATAGCCTCTATCCACAAGAAGCTTATATTCTAATAACAGGAGACACCATAGGCAGGGGAGTGGTGGCCAGGGATGGATACTTGGGTCCTGAGTGTTTCAGAAAGGGTGAGTAGGGCCACGAGGAGTGGAGACTGACATACCCTTTGTAATTCCAATGTTCAGAATATGTCCCCATTTGTATTGTGAGTTGTTGTCTAAATCTGGATAAAGATATTCTAGGCAAGCCTTGAGACATTATCCCATTGGTAACTCAACTGGATGGAATTCTGTGGTTGAGCATGAAACAACATGTCACATGGTTAGAAATCTGACAAAGCTCACTGCCAGTCTCTAACAGAATTCTAAGGGTGCTGAGCCTCAGTCAGTGCTATCTTTTGACCCTGACCTAATGGTTGATGAGGTGCCATGTTGAGAGCTCATTTAAGGTTTCTGACACAAACTTTTTTTTATAGTTAACTGAGATCAATACAGAACCATCCAATCAATCAACAAGCATTTCTTAAGCACCTGCTGTGTACCAGGCATTGCACTAGATGCTGGAGATGCAATGGCAATGAATAAAACACTCCCTTTCACAGAGGTTACATCCTAATTTGGGGTTGGGAGAGCAATAAATGCCTATATAAGTATATATCAAGAAATAAAGAGAGTAGATACAAGGTAGTTTGAGTTATGTTTTGTCCATGCTGAGTTTGAGATATTCCCAGAATATCCAGGTTGAAATGTCCAATAGATAACTGGTAACGAAGGACTAACTGTCAGGGAAGAGGCTAGGGCTCAGTGTGCATGCATGTGTGTGTGTGTGTGTGTGTGTGTGTGTGTGTGTGTGTGTGTGTGAAAGTCATCTACAAAGAGATGGTCTTTAAATCCATGGGATTACCAAAAGAGAGAATGTAGAGCAGAGGGTCAGGGCCAGAATAGAGCTTTGGGGAATGCCGATGGTTAGGCAGTATAAAACAGAGACTGTGACCAAGCTATATTCACAGAAGGGTACATAAGGCACACAACTAGGTACAATGGAGACCTAACTCTTACCCTCTGGTCCTAGAGAACCACTGCTATCTTTTACAGGTGCCATCACACTGTTCCTTCCAGTCTCAGTCTCTACTGTATGCTGCTCAGCTAGGACCCATGGCCCATACCAGATGCCACTCTGATGGATGTGTGGTCTCCAGTTTAGAGCTCAGATGAGACTTTTTTTAACCAAAGGAAGGGCAGAGACTGGCACTCTCATTGAGCTCAAATAAAATCTATCACCTCTCTTTTTTCCTACTCTTTTAGATGAGAAAGATATCCTTGTCTAGGGATCAGCAAAAAGCCTCCCTGGGTTCTCTTCTCTTGTTCCTGCAGAGCCTTGTCTGTGGAAGCCTTTGACCTCCATGGCAGAAGAAGCTCAGTTCAGGTGGCACACTACCTTCTTTTCTATGTTGTTGTTCAGTCATTTTCAGTTGTGTCTGACTCCTCATGACTCCATTTGGTGTCTTTTTGGCAAAGATACTGGAGTGGTTTGTCATTTTCTTCTCTGATTCATTTTACAGATGAGGAAACTGAGGCATTCAGGTTTACGCACTTTGCCCAGGGTCACACGACTATTAAGGCCAGATTTGAACTTGGATATGTCTCTGAGGGTTGGGATTCCATAGGTTTTGAATCCTAAATTCCTTTTCTTCCTTAAGATGGATGACTGTATGGGGAAAAGGCAGAGAGACAAACTAAACCCAAGGAACTAGTCCATTATTTGTACTGCCCACTTAATTGTATTCCTGACCTTTTGAATTCAAGGCTGAAAAACAATGTGCCACTTCACTTGAGAACTGAGAGAAACTTTTACCCTCTACCCTGGAGCCCTCCATGAAGGAGCCAGCCTGGACTTTCTATGACAAGACCTAAAAGATCATGGCCACCTTGGAGAAGAATACATTGTGTTCTCCATACTTACAACAACACCCCACTGAGTCTGGTAGTCATTGGTACTTCCTGATATGCCCCACCCAGGGAACTGTCCATCTTATCCATTGTCCTGAAACTCAAGATCACCTGTGTCAAGTGACATGATGAGCGACCATGACAGGTTCTGAGCTTGTTTCTAATCTGAGGAAAATTCCTTAATCTCTCTGTAGCCTGATTGTTCTCTTCCATAAAAGTTGGAATCAGTTTGTGAGTTTGTCTAAGACCTTAGCATAGTGTAGCAGAAAGAATATTGGCTTTAAAGTCACTGGGTTAAAATCTTACCCTGGACACTGTACTTTGGGCAAGTTTCTTAATTTCTGAGTCTCACTTTCCTCATCTGTAAAATGAGGAGAGTTAGATTAGATGACCTCTGAAGTCCATTTAAGGTCTAGATCTAGGATCCTATCTTCCTTATTCTTCATTTTTATGATCAATAAATGGGCACAGGGCAAGTCTTGGGAGTCTACTAAAACTGGCAAACAAGAAATTACAGGAAAAATTGGTGTAAAGGAATAACCAAAATGGGAGAAAAGAGGGGCCAGTCACATAGTGAGTACGAAGGGTGAACTAATAGTTAGCTTGCCTGTTTCACTGTTATCCACACAAGGTCGTCAGAAGGAAAGGAAAGCCTCTAGCACATTGAATAGAGCCCCCTAGTGATTATATGGAAGGATATGGGGGGGGGGTGCACAGGTTGAACTGCACTCTGTATTC
Source organism: Potorous gilbertii (assembly GCA_028658325.1). Lineage (NCBI taxonomy): Eukaryota > Metazoa > Chordata > Mammalia > Diprotodontia > Potoroidae > Potorous > Potorous gilbertii. The sequence goes on along the minus strand of CM053774.1, from coordinate 124,875,939 downwards.
CTGAAGGAAATGCCCACATGGAAGAGCTCCCAGATTGAGTTTGGGCATGTCACTCTTGTGAAATTATTAAGGACTACCCAATCCAACAGATGGTTATATAAACCCTTTGCATCCAGGGAGTCCTTACCCAGAGTCCTCAATTTCCTTTGGCTTTGTTTCAGAGAAAACAACAATCTCTTGTTTTCTCCAGTGGAACTATGTGACTTTTAGCCTATTTGGCTGAATTTTGCTTATGCTTTTATGAGCTTGAAAGAAAACTTTCTAATCATTTCCCAGTCTTTCTCAATATTGACAAAAAGTTCTGATGGAGCTCAGAGTCTTCTATGCAAAGTCTTCTACATGTAAGTCAAACCAATAATGAGGAAAGAAAAGTGTCTTCTGTGTATGCAGGGAAGTATACTTGCAAGTCTAAGGGAAATCTCTCTCTCTCTCTCCTCTTTTTTCTGAAAGTTCTTGGAGGTTTACATTCTTGGGAAAGAAAGCTCAGCAGAGCGTACATACCACTCCATATTTGTCAATGTTCCCCTCCAACACAACGGTGGAGGCTGCTAGCATGATTTTCATGCCCTTATTATGACTGTATCATCTCTGCTTGTGGAAACACATTCAGCTGTAGGCATTCAAAGTGCCAGACCAAAGGAATGAACCAGAGCCCTTTGGCAAATTAAGCCTCTAAGCTCATTTTTGTTATAGATATATTATTCTGGGACTTCTAGAAATGATTTCTTTAATTGTCACTTGTCCTCTATGAATAAAATCAATCATATAAGGGGAGAGAAACATCAAATTTGGGGGTTCCATATTTAGGTCTGATGATGGTTAGACCCTTTGACCAGAGCCTAGCATAAAATGGGCCAATTGGCATAAATTCAGCGATGGCTTTGGACACCCAGCTATAGACTTCTAATAGGGAGCATCCCTTAAGTCAATGACTTTGCAAAACAATGACCAATTCAAATACAAGTTGTGGAAAGCCTAACCTGGCTCAAGTTTATTCAAATCTAGGATCTATGTTTGAATTGAGCGGGAGGGGAATGGGGAAAAGGAGATAAAAAGGATGTATCTGAAGGAGCAGGATGTAAGCTCCTTCTAGTTTAGGAGAGTCTGAAGTCATTTTACTCAGTACTTTTGCCTTAAAGACTTTTCTCTAATCTAGGTAGAAAGTAGCGTTTATTGTTCGTTTGTTTTTGTTTGTTTGCCTTTTTCCCCCATTCATAGGATCAGAGATTTAATTCTGAAAAAGGGCCTCCAAAGCCATCTAATCCAACGCCCTTCCAATCCATCAAATGGCATTCACTAAGTGGTAATTGTGTTCTAGGTACCATTCTATCAGTACAAAGAAAGAGTTAGAATTCGGATGTAGATTCTCTGATTCTTAATCCTGTGCATTTGGCAGGTAAATCCGACTTCTATGTGCAAGACTTAAAAATAACATTCTATGACAATCCAATCTCCTCCTCAGCAATAGCCTAGGAAGTCAGCTTGTTTTGTAGATTTTACAATTACTGAGCCTCTGAGAGTTCCCATGACTTGCTCACAATCACATAGCTAAGGAAAAGTAAAGTCATTAGCCAGATCCAAGTTTTGTGATATCGGGTTCCACATTTCAGCATTCTTTTCACCGGAAATCTAATCCAATTCAATCCAATAAGCATTTGCTAAGTGTGCCCCATTAACCTCGAGGTGGATAGAGTACTTTGCCTAGAATCAGGAAGACCTGAGTCCAAATCCAGCCTTGGATACTTCTATGACCCTGGGCAAGTCACCTAACTTGCATCAGTTTCTTCATCTGTAAAGTGGCATGATAACAGTACCTATCTCCATCTTTCCTGTCTTCAAGTCCAGCCCTCAGCTCTACCTGTGAATCGGCAAAACTCTAGATCGTATCCTCCAGCCTCTGGTGGAAAAGTCTTCCTCATTCTTAAGGATGAATAAAATATAAACTAATTAAAACCAACAGGAATGGCTTCCCCCATGTTGTTTGTGCAGCTAATTCTCATTTTCAGATTGGGCCTGCCATCACAAGACAGGATGCTGTGATGCAGAAGCACTGGGTAACAGCCAAGGACTTCGGTCAAAGATCCAACCAGTCAGAGGTTTGGATGCCTTCAAAGAAAATCGCTACATTTAAAAATATTTTTGCAAGTTCTCATTTCTGTTCAACATCATGGAGACCCACCTTCACAAAAAATGGGCTGATTGACCTTTCCTATCATAAGACATCTCATTTGTCTTTTACAAATTGAACTTAGAAGCAACCTTGGAATTGTTCCATCCCAAAAGGTCAAACTGAGATTTTTCAAAAGAAAGAAGCATATTCCATTACATCCTCATGAAAATATTATTGTTAACAATATAAATATTAACTGCCTCCTCTTCTGCCTCTTTGACTGTTGACCCCTATCCTGAATGGGATTTCTTGTCCTTCCATCAAAACTTTATATTGGCCCAGGCTAACTCAGTTTCCAAAGATACTGTTGTCATTACCCTTTCTATGTTTTTTTCTTTACTTTTATTTTGCCTTTTAATCACTATTCTGGCAAAAGGAGGTAGCAGGTAATAGGATGAATTTCAAAGCATGATCTGGAGTCATCAACTGGTCCCTGAGACCCTTTCAAGGGGAGTCATGATGTCAAAACTATTTTCACCATCATTGTGGCTAATATTTTTAGTACCTACTATGTGCCAGGCACTGTGCTGAGTGCTTTACAAATAGTATCTCATTTGATCCTTACAGCAACTCTGGGAGGTAGATGCTGTTATCATCCCTATTTTATATATAAAGAAACTGAGGCAGAGATCAAGTGACTTGCCCAGGGTCACACAGCCAGTAAGCATTTGAATCTGGATTTGAGCTCAAATCTTCCTGACTTCAGGCCCAACATTCTATCTACTGTGCCACCTAGCTGCTCCTAAGATAACATGATATATAAAATAATAATAGTATGAAAAGAGGTTTCATTTTTAATATGGTAAATATTGACAGACATAACCCACATAAACAAAACGTAGCTGGAGGGTCTTCAAGAATTTTTAAGGGTGTAAAGGGAATTTCAGAACTGCCATTTTACTTCTCATAAGTATCATTGTATAAATAATATATATTTTTGGTGGTAAAAAAGCATTTTGGGGGGAGGTAGTTGGAGCTAACTTTAGAACTCCAGGGTGGCTTTTCTTGTATTTTTTGTATCTCTCCTCTTAATTATGTCAATAAATCCTGCCATAGAACCATATTGAATGGTTAAAAAAAAAGCCAGTGAACAAAAATTTTTGTACTGTTGGTAAGCTAAAAATTATTTTTAAATATTGGTAACTTCACTTTTATCTCATCTTAACCTTATTGTATTGTGTATATTTCATACTTTATACAATTATAAAAACAATAGGGCATGTATATTTGTTTAATTATTGTATAAATTATAAAACTTACACAATATAATAAGGTTAAGAACTGCTCTTATTGCAAGAGAACTCAACAGGTATCCCATCCAAATGGCAGCCCTGAGTGAAACAAGGTTGTCAAACGAAGGCCAGCTTACTGAGATTGGAGCTGGATACACCTTCTTCTGGAGTGGGCACAGCGAAGGGGAGAACCATGAAGCTGGCGTGGGTTTTGCAATCAAAACTAATCTAATCAGCAAGCTGGTATGTCTGCCAAAAGGAATGAATGACGGGTTCATGACAATGCTATTGCCACTCACAGGAAAATGCCATGCCACCATCATCAGTGCCTATGCTCCCACCATGACAAACCTTAATAAATCAAAGAAAAATTTTATGAAGACCTAGAGACCCTTATCATAAATGTTCCAAAAGAGGACAAGCTTATAATTCTGAGTGACTTTAATGCTAAAGTAGTCTCAGACCACCAGAGTTGGCAGGGAGTCCTAAGGAGGAATGGAGTTGGAAACAGCAACAGCAATGGTCATTTACTTCTGAAGACTTGTGCCTCACATGACCTTCTCATCACCAACACTGTCTTTCATTTACCTAAATGTAATAAAACTTCATAGATGCCCCCTCACAGCAAATGCTGGCATCTAATAGACTATGTGATGTGTGATGTGTAAGGAGAAGAGACAGACAAGATGTGAGAGTGACAAAGGCAATGTGTGGTGCAGAGTGCTGGACTGATCATAGACTTATCCTTTCCAAGCTGAATATTCGCATTCATCAAAAGCACAGTCCTGAAGGCAAAATAACCACCAGAAGAATTAATGTAAACAAATTAGAGTCTTTCTCTGAGTGTGAACAGTTTGCTGCTGAGTTGGAGGGAAAGTTGAACCAACATACAGCTGGCAACAGTGGAGCAGAAAAGGAGTGGGTAGCTTTCAGAGATTTGGTGTATAGCACTGCATTTGCTCATTTGGGTCAGAACACTCACAAACACCAAGGCTGGTTTGATGAAAATGATGGGGAAATACAGAAGCTGCTAAATGAAAAACATGAACTCCACAGGATTTACCAGCAGGATAGTTCATCCACCTCTAAGAAGGCAGCATTTAATTCCGTCAAAAGTAAAGTACAAGCAAAGCTTAGAGAGATGCAGAATTCCTGGCTCGGTAAGAAGACAGATGAAATTCAGTTTTATGCTGATAGTAACAATCCAAAGCACTTTTACGATTCCCTGAAAGTTATTTATGGACCAAAATCTTACGGTGTATCACGACTACTCAGTGCTGATAGAGTCACATTGATTAGTGATAAGGACATGAACTTAGAGAGATGGGCTGAACACTTCCATAGTGTTCTTAACACACCATCATCAATCAATGCTGAGGCCATTGACTGTTTTCCTCAGGTTGATGTCAGTCCCTCCTTAGCTGAACTTCCAACTGAAGAAAAGGTTTTGAGGGCCATTAGGCTCCTTTCATGTGGCAAAGCAGCTGGTATTGATGCTATTCCAGCTGAGATTTACAAAGTTGGAGGACCATTACTCATACAAAAGCTGACAGAAATTTTTCAGGTTATATGGCAAGAGGAAGTTATCCCCCAGGAGTTCAAGGATGCTTCTACTGTCCATCTCTATAAGGGTAAAGGGAATAGATTGTCCTGTGACAATCACAGGGAGATCTCTCTCTTAGTCATTGCTGGCAAAATTTTTGCTAGAGTCCTCCTTAATAGGCTGATCCTTCACCTGGAAGGTGAAGATGGTCATATACCTGAGAGCCAGTGTGGCTTCAGAAAGGACCAAGGAACAGTCGATATGGTGTTTGCTGCCCAACAACTCCAGGAGAAATGCCAGGAGAAGAACAGAGGTCTGTACATGTTTGTGGATCTGACCAAGGCCTTTGACACTATTAGTCATGATGGTTTTTGGAAAATTATGTCAAAATTTTGTTGTCTGGAGAAATTCATCAATATTGTATGTCAATTTCATGATGGCATGTTTGCCAGTGTTCTGGATAATGGACAAAGCTCTTGTGCCTTCCCAGTCACCAATAGAGTGAAACAGGGATGTGTGCTTGCTCCCATGTTTTTTAGCATGATGTTTTCAGCCATATTGACAAATGCTTTCAATGAGGATGAACACGGTATCAAGGTCAACTACTGTACTGATGGTGAGTTCTTCAATTTGAAAAGGTTACAAGCCAAGACCACAGTGGAGGGAACATTGGTGCATGATTTTATCTTTGCAGATGATTGTGCACTCAATGCAGCCTTTGAAGCTGAGATGCAACAAAATATGGATCAATTCTTTGCTGCCTGTGCTAATTGTGGCCTAATAACACCAAAATAACACAGGTGCACCATCAGCCACCACCACACCATCCATATGTGGAACCATCAGTTACAACAAATGGAGAAGCTTTGAGTGCTGTGGATAAGTTCATTTACCTTGGTAGTGTACTTTTCAGAGATGTACACATTAACAATGAGGTTGATGCAACGCATTGCCAGAGCTGGCTCAGTGTTTGGAAGGCTCCAAAGAAAGGTTAGGGAGAGAAGAGGTGTTAGACTGACTACCAAACTGAAGGTCTACAGAGTGGTTGTGCTGACCTCATTGTTGTATGCTTGTGAAACATGAATAGTCTACAAGTGCCATGCCAGAAAACTGAATCGCTTCCATTTGAACTGTCTTAGGAAGATTCTGAGGATCACCTGGCATGATAAGGCACCACATACTGAAGTCCTTACTTGAGCTGAATTGCCAAGTATTCAAACTATGCTTCAGAGAGCACAACTCTAATGGACTGGCCATGTTGTTCGAATGCAAAATGTATGCTTGCCAAAAAGACTATTTTATGGAGAACTTGCATGGGGCAGGCGATCACAGGGTGGCCAGAAGAAACTAGACAAGGACACTCTCAAGGTCTCTCCAAAGAACTTTGGATTTGACTGTGCAACATAGGAGACACTGACACAGGACCATGATCATGGTTTGCCCACATTAGAAAAGGTGCTATGCTCTTTGAGCAAAGCAGAATTGAGACAGCACACAGTAAGTGCAGGATGTGCGAATTTGGGATATCCACCCCAAACATTCATATGGACTATCCTGTGCCCAACCTGTGATAGAGCATTCTGAGCTCGTATTGGTCTGATCAGCTACAGTTGGACACACTGAAATTTCACTTTACAACGGCGATGTAATTTTGGTCCTCTTTGAAGACAAAGGACAACAACCAACCACATAAATTGGGGAAAGCTCAAAAGTTTTAGTAAGGCAGTACCATGATTAGAAAAAAGGTTCTGCTTTTGAATAATACCAGTGAATCAAAGATAAACAAAGGTCTGCTGTGACCCCAGGGCACATATCCAGAATGTAAAAGAGCACCTCCCAAGACTCCCCAGACTTGTCAAACTTGATGGCTACTACCCAGTTCCAGTGAACCACTCAGGAACAAAACGTGGCAAGAAAGAGTCTAAAAGCATTCCTAAATCCTGGGCAGGACTTTGACAATTTTAGATACAAAACTGATGTTTTCATCTCTATGATCAACCAGAGGCAAGAATTGTAGAAGAGAAAGGCAAATTTTGGAAGGGAACAGCTCTTTAAGAAGATGATGTCTGGAAAATTTGGTCTTTTGGGACCATAGTTAAAATACAGCAATGATGTGTCCTTGGACAGTGATGGAATGCGTTTACAAAGGCTGACAAAAGCAATAACAAACCAGGAATCTTACACATTTCTATAAAAGGTTCTTAAGCTAAAAAGAAGGTCTGAAGAAAAGGGCTTGTGTACACCAGGAAAGACACTCAGTAATAAACCATGACATAAAGTATTTATGTCATGGCAGGGGAAGACAAGCAAAGGGAACTGGAGACCCAAATGTAAAGAGGCATATTTAACATATCAGGGTCAACAGGGCTTGGAACTCATGATTGGAAAATGGATTGGGGAGGTTATATCTAATTTAAAAGAATAAACTTGGTAAGGGAGGCATAGAATTGTATATATTAAGGTTATATGAGGGAAATTTAAAGCACTTTGATAAAGCTCTACAGCAGGAAAAACAAGTACTATGGGACCTTACTAATGACCATCAGAACTGAAGGAGTCAAAGAGGAGTTAAGCAAAGATCCCAAACCTGAGCAGGAAGCATGACACAGCAATGAGTCTGGGGTTCCAAAGCATGTCACAGCAGGGAGTCTGGGGTACCAAAGCATGACACAGCAATGAGTCTGGGGTGCCAAAGCATGACACAGCAATGAGTCTGGGGTGCCAAAGCATGACACAGCAGGGAGTCTGGGTTATCAAAGCATGACACAGCAATGAGTCTGGGGTGCCAAAGCATGACACAGCAGAGAGTCTGGGGTGCCAAAGCATGACAGAGCAGTGAGTATGGGGTGCCAAAGCATGACACAGCAGGGAGTGTAGGGTGCCGGGTGGGGGTTGGGAGAACCTCACTTATCCAGTCAATGCTGAAGCTCTCTGTTGAAAACAGAACAGGTGATCATTTATTGCATTGCCAAGATGAAAATTCTCTCCTCCAAGAGGTAAATTCCTTGACAAAGATGAACTTATCTGTTTCATCCTTAAATTTAAGACAGAAGAAAAAGTGGGGTATTGTCTAACTGTAGCCTAGATTATGGGAGTGAAGGCTTAAAAGGGAAGGCTGGGGGGATCTCATGTCCGGACATCTACAGGTGAAGCCTGCTAAGGAAGGATGGGATGCTTCTGAGGACGGACTTCAGAAAGCACAAAGAGAGACAATTCTAGCAAAAAGGAAAAGGGGTATGCATGTAGAGAGATGTAGGTGGACAGGAAATGAAATGAGAGTTTACAAAGACATGGAAGCTGGAAACAAGACCCAGCAGCAGAGACTGAATACCAAACTGGCATAGTCCTTTACAAATAGGACCAGGTGGGTTACAAATGAGAAGGAGAGGGGTTAACGAGGAGTGCCAAGGGCCACAGAAGGCTTTTCTGCAGCTATACTGGGGGAAGGAGACAATCAGAAAAAGTGCTTGTGTGACCTGGTTTAATGGGACAAAGGAAAGAAGGCAGAGTAGTCAATCCTCAAATTCCATCTGTTTTCTCTGTTAAGGAGAAGGTTCTTTGGACTGGAAAGGGTGAAATCATTGTGCCATAATATAACAAGGATATAGTGAGAGAGCCCCTCGTCACCCTTGGTTCAAGCCTCAAGGTCCACACAAACCATGGAGCCAAATAACAATAGCCAGCAATATATATGTTTTGGAGGTTTGCAAAGTACTCTGTGTACATTATCTAGATTTGAGCCTAGTTCATACGCTCATCACCTCTCACCTGGCAATAACCTTCTTTCCATGGAGGTCTCCATGGCTCAGGTCTTGTCCCAAACCCATCCACCCTTCCCCAAATTGCCAAAACGGTCATTCTGAAATATAGGTCTGACCATGTTGCCCGCCTACTCAGTGAGCTCCAGTGATTTTCTGTTTCACTCTAGATCAGGGGTGGGGAACCTGTGGTCTTTAGGACACATGTGGTCTTTTGACTGAGTCCAAGTATTGCAGAACAAATCTTTTAGTAAGGGAATTTGTTCTGTGAAACTTGGATTCAGTCAAAGGGCAGCATTTGAAGACCTAGAGGACCACATGTAGCCTTGAGGCAGCAGGTTCCCCACCCCTGCTCTAATTCAAATATGAAAATCTTCGTTAGACATTTAAACTTTTCCTAGCTTGTCCCTTCTACCTTTCCCATCTTCTTATACTTTACTCCCTTCCCATGCTCTGTGACCTAGCTACACAGACCTACTGGTCATTCCTTGGATGAGCACCCCCTCTCCCATCCAACTGTCTTCTTCCTGAAATGTTCTCTCCCCCTCCCCTTGGCCTCTGAGCTTTTTTAAGACTCAGCACAAGCCTCATGGTGAGCAGGAGGCCTTTCTCAATTCCCTAGCTGCTCATGCCATCCCCCTGTCAAATGGCCTTCCATCTGCTCTTTCTGTAGCCCATCTACCCAGTTGTTTGCATGGTTTCTCCCCATGAGAATGGGAGTGCCTTGAGAGCAGGGATATTTTCTGCCTTTCCCTATGACCCAGCACTTGGCACAGTGCCTGGTATACAGCAAGTTCTTAATAGATGATTGTTGACCTCCTGGCTCTTTGAATTTCTCCACACTGTTGTGTAAACATGTGACCTCTGTCTCTCTTCCTATAGAAAGGCAGCACTTTTTCAATGACTAGGTTCTGAATATTTCCTCTCTCTCTTTTTTAACCCACTCAGATTCGTGGCAAGAGCAAAGCCTCATGGTCTGGTCTACATGAAGGAGATGAAGTGGTCTCTATCAATGGCACTTCATGTTCAGATCTCACCTACTCAGAAGTCATCAAACTCATGGAGAGCATCACTGATACTCTGCAAATGCTTATCAAAAGGTAAGGACGCCTTTAACTGTGGCCAAATGAGGCAGAATATCTCCTACTCATATTCATGAGCTGGGCATGGGTTAGAGCCATTTAAAACCATGCAGTCAGCCCAAGAAAGCCCATTGCAAATGTGAGTGCTCACCTGTGTGCAGATATTTCACACAGTCAACGTTTCACCTAAATTAACCAGTTCACCGTTCCCTGAACTTGACCTTTTATCTTGCCTCTCCATGCCTTTGCCCAGACTGTGCCACATGCCTGGAAAATGCTTCCCTCTGCCCTGTGCCTCTCGACAGCCTCTATTCCCTCCAAACTTGTCAGAGGGAACTTCTTCCATCCTCTCTGACTGGTGCAATGGCAGATAACGCTTCATAAACTTTGTAAACCTTAGAGTGCTTTAGAAGTGCTAGCTACTCTTATTGATATATGTGTATACATGTTGTGTTCCCCTAGTCTAGGGTTCTTAGTGTCTTTGTGTGTGATGGACTCCTTTTTGGCTTCTGGTGAACCCTGTGAACTTTTCTCAAAATCATTTTTTAAAAGTATAGTCGAAGGAAGTGTTGACTTTCAATTAGAGGTTAGTGAAAATTAAGATGTAATTTTCCCCCATTCGCGCTGACAGATCCCTGAAATCTCCCTATGGATCTCTTGCAGGGCAGGGTGGTCCATGATTTCAGATGAAAAATGGAACCCTTCTGAATGCAGAAGGGATGTTGATTTTACCTTTGGATCATCAGCACTAATATACCGCCTAGCCCATAATAGGTGCTTAATAAATACTTCTTGGATTGAATTAGTACTAGAACTACTTATGCCCTTCACTCTAATCTGGTAGTGTGTTGGACATTGAGGACTCATCTTCCGATACCATGTCTATTATAATTTTAATTCTGTATATGAGTTTTCTTGGCAAAGATACTGGTTTGCCACTTCCTTCCCCAGGGGATCATCTTTTGTCAGGACTCTCCACTATGACCTATTTGTCCACTTGGGTAACTCTGAATGGTATAACTCATAGTTTCATTGAACCCCACCATCATGGCAAAACAGTGATCCAGGAGGAGCCTGAGTAGAATTAGATTGGAATGCATAGAACACTGATTAGTTGAAAAGCTCCCTCTTCCTCTCTGGTCTTCACCTCCTTCTTCCCTCAAGTTTCTGATAATGAAGTTGTCTTTCTCCACACCAAGATCAAGGCTTCCTCATTTGTCTTTGATTTCATTCCCTTTATTTCCTAATTTTCAACCTCTCCCTCTCAGCTGGCTCCTTCTCTACCATCTCCAAACATGCCCAAGTTTCTCCCATCTTGAAAAAACCTTCACTAGATGTTCCCCTCTCCACTCAACCTATCATTTTGTATCTCTCCTCCCTTACTCAGCCAAACTCCTAGGAGAACCTATCCATCCTGGTCACCTCTCATCCTTCTCCTCTCTCTCACTCTCTCACTCCTCAACCCTTTCCAGTCAGACCTCTGCTCTCATCACTCACCTCAGACTGCTCTCTCCAAAGTTACACCTATGATCTCTTGATTGCCTAATCTAATGAACTTTTTTTCAGATCTTGTCCTTCTTGGTCTCTGTGTATTGAGCCCTGTTTTTCCTCACACTTCTCTCCCTGGCTCTCATCCCACCTATCTAACTGCCTCTTCTTAAACTCTTTTGAATAATCCACATCATGTTCCCTAGTTATGGGAGTGTCTCAGAATTCCATGGGATCACTCTTCTCTCTCTGCACAGCCATCTTTTGTTGACCTTATCCTTTCTAGATGCATATGACTTACAGTTCTCTCCATCCTGTTCTGCTGTCTCCCCAGTTTCAGTCCTGCCCCATCAATTGCAACTATCTGTTGGAAACCTTTCCTTTTTTGTTTTCTTCATTAAAAATATTAACTGATGTATTTTGTGTTTACATTGCAAACATTTACAGATGGCATTCACTTCCTGAGAGGTCTCTTATAACAAAGTAAGACAAGTAGTGAGGTAGTTAGGTGGCACTGCAGTGGATAGAGTGCCTACCCCAGAGTAAGGAAGACTCATCTTTCTGAGTTGACTTCTGATTAGAAATGAAACTTTGGACTCTTACTGTGTGACCCTGAGCAAGGTAACCCTGTTTGCCTCAGTTTCCTCATCTGTAAAATGAGCTGAAGAAAGAAATGGCAAACCACTCCAGTATCTCTGCCAAGAAAACCCCAAATGAGGTCACAGAGAGTTGGGCAAGACTATAAACAGCAACCACACCAAAAGTAAAAGCAATACTGACTTCATCTCCAAGGGCATACAACATTATACATCTTTAGCTCCCCATCCATCACTCTTTTGAAAAAAAACTAATGGAAATGTAATTTTTTTCTCCCTCTAATTCCCCACCCCATGGAAAAAAAGGAACAGAAAAACCAATTTCTTGTAACAAATATGCACAGTCAAACTAGATATTTCAAACAAGATATCCAGGATATATCTCAAACTGAGCATATTCAAAATAGAATTCATTATCATCTAAATCTTCCCTTTACCTAAATTTCTCTATTTCTTTTTGAAAGAAAAGAAATTCGATGAATAAAAATCTACTTTGTTTTCTTCCATCCTTCTTCCCTTCCTTCCCCACCTTACCCCCCCCACCACCCCCAGTTATGAAAGAAGGAAAAACAGAATCTCTGTTACAAACAAATATATCAAGTCAAACAAATTTCTGTCTTGGCCATTTCCCGGAAAAGTCCCATTTTGCACGTATGGTCTTTCTGCTCTCTCAGGAGATGCTTCCCTATTTCTACCCTTCTTCAAGTCTTCCAGATTTGTAACCTTACTGGTAGCATTCCTTTCTTCCTTGCTCTCCCATCCCACACATTTCCTATCAGTTGCCAGACCTTGTTGGTTCTACCTCCACATACTTTCTGGCATCTGGTCCCATGTCTCCACTCCCACAGCCACTAGTTCAACTCAGTCTCTCACAACCCCTCACTTGGGCTAGCCTAATGGCCCCTAATTGTTTTCCCTACCTTCTGTCTTGTTCCCTTGAATTCATATGCTGTCAAAGTGATAGTCCATAAGTACAGACCTAACCATGTCACTCCTCAATTCAATAAACTTCTTTTGGCTGTCCAGTCTTTTGTCATGTCTGACTCTTCATGATCTCATTGGGATCTTCTTGGCAAAGATCTTGGAATGGATTGCCATTTCCTTCTCCAGTCCATTTGACAGATGAGGAAATTGAAGTTAACAGGGTGAAGTGACTTGCCCAGAGTCACATAGTAACTGTCTGAGGCCAGATTTGAACTCAGAGACATGAGTCTTCCTGACTCCAGGCCCAGTGCTCTATCCACCTAGCTGATAGTGGGAAAAGTAGATAATGTTAAAACAAAAGATATCAAAAAAATATATTTTAAAGAATCATTTTTTAAAAATCTTGACCTCAGTCTCTCATATATTACTCCACTTTTCCCTGGTGAAGGCAAACACTCCCTCTCTGTGCCACTATTCTGGTGATCTTCCATTCCTGAAAGGCTCTCCCTACTTCCCTCTACTTCACAGAGTCCCTCTCCTCCTGTAAGATGCATTTCAACACCCACCTTGTGCATTATCTGCTGATCTCCCGAACTGCCAGCCCCCTCCCTGATAATTTAGTGTCTAACTACCTTGTGTTTGTTTTTAGACACTTCTATAGATGCGTGTTGTCTTCCCCATGCCTGGATTGTCCTCAAAACCATGAGCTAGCTTCTTGAGAACAAGATTTGCGTTTGTGTTTGTTTGGTTTTGCTTCTTATCTTTGGTTCTCTAGTACCTTGCACAGACCTAAACATGAAGAGGCATCTAGGTGGCAGGTACAGTAGATAAGGAGTCAGGAAGACCTGAATTCAAATCCAGCCTTAGACACATAGTAGCTGTGTGACCCTGGGCAAGTCACTTCACTGTTGTCTGCCTTCATTTCCTACCTATAAAATGGAGGTACTAATAGCACCCACCTCCTAGGGTTATTTTAAGAATAAGATGAGATAATATTTATAAAGTACTCTGCAAGCCTTAAGGCACTATGTAAATGTTAGCTGTATATTCAGATGAAAACATAGAAGGTGCTTAACAAGTGCTTGATGGTGGCATTTTCCAAATGACCATAATATCACCCTGTAAAACCTTTGTTCCCACTCCCCTTAAGAAACTTCTCTTGTTTTATTTGTCCACTTCCTAAGTACAGCCTACTCAGTATCATTCTCCTGGTCTTGGAACATCTCTGGGCCCTTATTCCAAACATGAATTCTCTTGGTGCATAGAATTGTAAATGTCAAAGCTATTGGACTTTGGGAAAGATCCCTTGTGACTCCAGAACTTCTGCTGGTAGTCATGTGTTTTCGTTCATTTGTTTGTCCAGTGAATTCCTTAGGGAAGCAATGGGTCATTGGTCTCTTTCCTCTAAAAAGAAATTATAGTGATAACATCAGTAACAAAAATCCCCTCTCATCCAAGGTTCATAGGATGAGAGCTCTAAAGCTAGATGGGGCTTTAGAAGTGGATCCAACCAATTCAGTTTACAAGTAAGGAAACTGATACCTAGAGAGTGTGAGCAACTTGCTCGGGTCACATAGATGTCTGAGGCCAGCAGGATTTACACTCAGGGCTTCTGACTCCAAAACCCAGTGTCCTATCTACTGTGGCATGCTGCCTCTTTTGATTTTTTAAAACCTTACTATTCCACTTAATCTTTGTTCACCCACCCTGTTTCTAGGTAGTTGGACTCATGTTCCTTGAGGCATTCCTGTCATTTAGAGAGAGAGATTATTATATCTTGTTTTCTTCAAAATGACCCCTTGAATAATCCTGGTGGCATTTTCATTTAACCAGAGTAAGGCTGAAGAACTACAGGGTTGTAGGACTTGGACCCGAGCCTCACATAGCAGGTCTTGAGTTGACCAGCTGGTAGCCAGTGATGCATTTTGATTGAGGTCTATAGAAAGGAAAATACCACACTGTGTTGTCCAGACCACTGTTGACTTTAGGGAGTTTGAAATAGCTCTTCTCCAGTGGGAAGTTGAAGACTTTCACCTTCTGAAGACAGTACAATGAGGGCATGTGATGTTTAGAGTTTAGTCACAACCCTTTCTTGTCTAGTCATTGCCTTCTGGACCATGTCATCATTCCTTAACTTTTTAAAGTAAGTTTATATTGATATTTTCTCTCTTTAGATCATCATAGTTCTCTTGGATATTTCTCCACTTTCCAGAGAGTCATCCCATATAACAAATAGTACTTTTTAGAAAAGAAAAAAAAGCACAACTGATTAATATACAAGGATAAGTCCAAAGATTTGTATAATGTATAACACCAGAGGAGCACTCATCTTCACTAAGGTCAGGGTTGGCTTTCCATATCTAGCCGTGTGAGTCCTGCTAGATCTTTGTTATTTTTTACATTCACTTTGGATGTTTTGTTGTGTCATTGATCTTTCTATCTGCATTGATGTATATATTGTTTCCTTGGCTCTGGCTGGCTTACTCTGCATCAATTCATATAGATCTTCCAATGCTTCTCTGTGTTCATGACACATATTATTTCTTATAGCACAATAATATTCCATTACATTCTTGTACCATACTTTTTTTTAGTTGTTTCCCTACTTTGTTTCTAATCTTAGGGGGATCTACTTTGTTTCTAAATCTTAGGTATCATGAAAAATGATGCTATAAGTATTTTGGAATATGTGGGAAATTTCTTCTTATTGATGACTTCTTTGGGATATAAACTCAGTCATAGAGTTCAAAGGGTATGGATATTTTAGTTACTTTATTTGCAGAATTCCAAATTGCTTTCCAAAACAGTCATACCATTTCATAGCTCCACCAACAATGTATTCGTATGCCTTTCATTGTCTGGTTAATTAGTCATAACTGACTCTTTGTGACCCTATTTGGAGTTTTCTTAGCAAAGATGCTGGGACAGCTTGCTGTTTCCTTCTCCAGCTCATTTTACAGATGAGAAAACTGAGGCAAACTGGATTAAATGACTTTCCCAGAGTCACACGGCTGGGAAGTGTCTGAAGCTGGATATGAACTCAGGTCCTCCAGTACTCTATCTATGGTGCTACCTAGCTGTCTTATGAGTGTGCCTTATATTTCCACAACCCTTCCAAAACTGACTATTGTCATTTTTTTTTTCTATTTGACCATTTCACTCATTAATTAACTTCTTCAAGGGAAATGACTGCAGGAAGAGGAGGAAATTGAGATTCAGTCAACGAATAAGCAACTATTAAGTGCTTACTAACTGCCTTTATTGTGCTGGAGATACAAAGAAATGCAGAAGAATTCCTGCCTCTACCACAAAGAGTTCACATTCGAATTGGGGAGACAACATGTTAAAACTATACACACATAGGAGATGGGTGGTCACCTTGGGGGCAAAGTCTCCAGTAGCCTTTTGGACCGGGGAAACCCTCCTGAATAAGGTTCTTGAGCTGCATCCAGAAGCTGGGATCCTAGGAGGTGATGGTGAGGAGAATGGGAATTCCAGGCACAGGGGATAGGCAAGGCAAAGGCACGGTGATGGGAGTTGGGATGCCAGATGTGAGAGACAACAGATAGGCCAGAGTAGGCGGATGTCAGAGTATGTGGAGGGGGAGTAAAGTAGAATCTCTTTTGATAAGAAAGAGCTGACGGTCATTTTCTCTACTTATGAACAATATGCAGGCCCTAAATATTTCCATGTGGCCAATTCCCTAGAACTTTGTCTCTGAGCTATAGTGTATTTTCCATGTGTCTGCCTACTTATAGGATATAATGTTCCCTCATCCTTATCTCCCGCCCCATGCTGCAGGGCTGTGGCTTTCTGGAGAATGTTGGTCAATAATATCTGGTGCATCTCCCAGTTAAACAAAACTTATAAGCTATCCATAGTCATAGGCTCAGAGGATCCCCAAATCACACAATCATAGAGGTAGAGTTGGAAGGAAATGTAGAGGCCAAGGCCAATTGATTTTACAGAGGAGGGAACTGAGGCCCAGAGAAGTACCAGCACTTGCCCAGGGTCACCCAGCTAGTAAATGTCAGGAATGGAACTCAGACCCAGGCTTCCTTCCTCCACACCCAGCATTCTGTCCAAGCCCTCTGCTTCCCCTCTGTGAGTGTTGAGTTTTGCTTAAATCTCAGTAGATATGTGCTGCCCAACTCAGACTATGTATCCTAGAAATGGCGGAAGGTCATGGTCGTTTTTAGAGATTATCAGGACTTCCAGGATCCTCACTTTTATCCCTCTGGAGTCTATTCTACCACTACAAATCACAGACCCTCAGTGGCTCTAAATGTGATCAGCATACAGCTAGTCCGTGTGCTCAACATATGACAGCATCATATGGATGTGGAATGCAAAAAGAAATCATTCACTGGAACCTCTGAGTTCAGAGGCTTGGGTTCAAATCCTACCTTCTACTTACTACTCATATGACCTTGAAAAAGTTGCTTAGAGCATCTAGGTGGTGCAGTGGATAGAGCACCAGGTCTGGAGTCAGGAACACTCATCTTTCTGAGTTCAAATCTTGCCTCAGACACTTCCTAGCTATATAGGAAGTCACTTAACCTTGTTTGCCTCAGTTTCCTCATGTGTACAAAGAGCTAGAGAAGGCAATGGCAAACCACTGCAGTATCTTTGCCAAGAAAACCCCAAATGGGATCGAGTTGGGTCACGACAGAAAGGACTGAACAGCCCCACCAAAATTACTTAACTTCCCTGGACCTTGATTTCCTCATTTGTAAAATGAAGTGGTCTAGATACCCTCTAAGGTCCCTTCCAGCTCTAGATCTCCGGGCCTCAGTTTCCCCATATGTAAAGCGAGGGGCTTGGACTAGATGGTTTCTGAGGCCCCCTTCTAGCTCTCCATTTCCAGCTTGGTGGTACCTACCAAAGATGGCACTCTACTGGCCCAGGCTTTGAGAATACAGAATTCCATCCACACCACAGTGAGGCATCACAGAAGGATTTTCATTAACGTTCATTTAAACTTGGCTCATCCAGCCAAATACTTATTAAGGCTCCCAAGTGAAGGGAGTGCCTGGTGGTTAGTAGGGGTTTGGGAAGGTGATTGCCTGTGATTACGACTTGGAATTACCAGGGCTAAGACTCCCAGGGCCATCTTTGGGCACTTTTTTCCCTCAAGAAGAGAAGCTCTCTCTTCTTGTTTCTCTCCTTTTTAGGAGATTGGAGGGCCAATTCTTCCACTGATTTAGTGAGTTAAATTCTGTCGTAACTCATTTGTATCTGGGACACTCTCTTCTAGGTCTTGTTTTGTTCGCAATAGACTCATTCCTCAAAGTTTCAGGCTGACACTGACTTTCATTTTCTGACTTATGGAAGGTTATAGTACTAATCTCTGAATGGATCCCAGTGAATAGCTTAAATTTTCTTCCATTATTTTTCATTTTCACCAGTTATTCTTAAATGTTTACTGCCCTTTTATTTTAAAGAAACCATTCATTGGATAGGGTCATCTTTTAGCATATCAAATTAAAATGAGGCATTTGAAATGAGTGATGTTTTATGAGGTGAAATAGTTCTCTTTCCCTTATGCCAGCTTTCACCAGAGAATAAGAGCTAGACTTGAGATTTCATTGGAATAGGGCTATTCTTGATGAATGAACTCCTTCAACCATTGCAGGTTATTACCTTCTCTGCAAATCATAGTTGGAAAGAATTATCTAGAGAACTGAGAGTTACAGTGACTTGGCCAGAGTCACACATCTGTAATGTGTCTGAGGCAGGTCTTGAACTCGAATCTTCCTGGCACCCAACTGAATCTCACTAGAAGATAGGTCTCTTCTTTTCCTGAACAATAGCCTACACGAGGCTTCAAAGATAGTCAATGAGTCAATAAGACTTTAAGTATATTTATAAATTACCAGACCTAAAAGCATGAAACATTATATAACTAATTTTGCTTGTTGATGGATGTGAAAATAATCTTCTAAGGTATATGGATTTCTTTTCTCTCACTAGCTATAAAATTTTTAAAAGTTTGGTTTTTTATGCATATATGCTATATTCCTGGCCTCAGCTACCGATAAAGGCTAACATTTCTCTGCCTTGTCCCCAAGTATTCTAACATACAAGGAAATGTTTATGAATTCGAACTACCATGTCTGTATGTACTCAGCGGAAGGCTCTCATAAGTCTGAGAGATACAATCCAGAGCCTCTCCTAAGCCTGGATAAATTACAAACCTCCTGACCTTGCAGTAGCCTCCAGTGGGATATAATGAATGTGGCACATTGTTCCTTAGTCCAGAGAGCTTCAATCTGATGGAATGAACTAGAACCAGAGATCAGAAATCTAGGTGGTATTGTGGAGTCTTCCTTTCTCTGGCTGATTTTACCTTTAACCTTTCTCAGTATAACCCTCTCCTTGGTACCCTTATATAAACGTACGATGCACAGATTTGGAGTATCCACCCCAAATGTTCACGCAGACTATCTGTGCCCATCCTGTGGTAGAGCATGCTGAGCCCAGTCAGACAGACCGAAACTTCACTTTGTCATGGTGATGTCATTTTGATCCTCTTCGAGAATTAAGGACAGCAACCAACCCACCCTTACAGACCTGACATGCTGTTTTTACCATAATATTCTTTATAGATCTTATACAAAGAAAAGCAGTGCATACTGGGCACTACACAGTTTAAAATTCAATGCAATAGACATTTATTTTTAATAATATTTTATTATTCCCCCAGTTAAATGTAAAGACAATTTATCATTCATTTAAAAAAAACTGAGTTCCAAATTTTCTCCTTCTGTCTTTCACCTCCCCACTCCCTAAGACACTAAATAATTTCATACAGGTTGCACATGTTCAATCATTCAAAACATATTAGCCTATTAGTTATATTGTGAAAGAAGACACAGTCCCAAAGGGGAAAAACAAAAAAAAATAGAGCAAAGTAAAAAAATGTATGCTTCAATCTGCATACAGACTCCATCAGTTCTTTCTCTGGAGGTGGACTGCATTTTTCATCATGAGTCTTTTGGGATTGTCCTGGAACACTGTATTGCTGAGAAGAGCTAAGTCATTCACTGTTGATCATCATGCAGGATATCTGTTACATGTCATTCTGGTTCTGCTCAACTAGCTTTATATTAATTCATAAGCCTTTTCAGGTTTTTCTGAAATCAAACTGCCCATCATTTTTCATAGCACAGTAATATTCTACTACAATCATATACTACAACCATTCCCCATTTGATGGACATACCCTCAATTTCTAATTCTTTGCCACCACAAAAAAAGAGCTGTTATCAATATTTTTGTACAGATATGTCCTTTGCACACCCCCAGCCCCCCTTAAGAATCTCTTTAGGATACAAACCTAGTAGTAATACTGCTGGATCAAAGGCTATGCACAGTTTTATAGCCCTTTGGTCATAGTTCCAAATTGCTCTCCAGAATGGTTGAAACAGTTCACAACTCCACCAACAGTGCATTAATATCCCAATATTTCCACATCCCCTCAAGTATTTATTACTTTCCTTTTCTATCATATTAGTCAATCTGACAGGTGTGAAGTGGTAGCTCAGAATCATTTTAATTTGAATTTCTTTCAGTAGGCATTTATTAAGGATTTTTTTGATAATGGACTTGTGTGAGGAAGCAACCTTATTCATCACACTGTAGAACAGGGGTTCTTAACTTGGAGTCCATGAACTTATTTTTAACAATATATAGATAACCATATTTTGATGCAATGGACTTTCTTTGTGATCCCATACAGATTGTTCTATGCAAAACTTTTTTTTTTCTGAAAAGGGGTCTATGGACTTTATCAAACTGCCAGTTAATAGGTCCATGATGCACAAAAGTTTGCACTTCCCTATTCTATCAACAAGCAGTCAGAATGGCAGATAGAGAGTTGACCTTAGAGCCAGAAAGACCTGGGTTCGAATTCCTGTTCTGACATATGCTGGTCATATTACTTCTCAGGCTTGAGGCAGCTCTCTGAGGCTACGAGTGGCAGAGAAGGTGCTCACCTACTTTGCTAGTTTACTTAATCACTGTCTGCTTCAGTTTCCTCATCTGTAAAATGGGGCTAGTAGTAATACTTGTCTCCTAGAATGTTGTGAAGGTCAAAAGAAATGAAAAAGGTTCATAAAGCACATAGTAATAGGTGGAATTTATATAATACTGTTCTTAGTCTCACAATATTGGAATAAACTCCCTTTAATACTTCCTTTTGAGACTGACTGAGACAAGAAAGGGGAAGGGAAGAAACTCATTAGCAACTGGAAAATCCAAGTTCATACAGTTGCATTTTTTTTTTTATAATTAGAACTTGAGAAAGAAGGTTTTTGTTTGTTTGTTTTAAGTAACTTTAACCTATACTTCTTTATCCAATACAAACAAAAGGTACAGAATTCAAACAGAAAGAGAGACTGACTTCAGAGGCAAAGGTCTGGGGTAAGAAACTCAGCCCCTTTGCCATAAGTTGTCATGGCTTTTCTTCTAAGGAATCCCCTAAAGAGATTTGACAGAAAATGTAAATGAGCAGTGGCTTCAGTGGGAGAGGCAACCAAATTCCAATTATAAATATTCTATGACCTCACAAATCACAGAAGCATGGAAAGGGGTACTCACTACCAAGACCAAATATTTCCTGTGGTCAGAGATATTGCCTTCAATTTAATTCCATCAAAAAATAAAATCTCCAAAAAGGCTATTGGATCACTTTTATCTGGGAGCTCTTGGCCCAGTCTGGGAAGAGCTGGGTTTTGTTTATGTGACATCAAACATCTGGATGGAAACTGAAAAACTCTGTTAAGCATCCAGATGGGGTGGTGGCCTCATGCCAAATATATGGATTTAAGAGATGGTTTTGGCATCCCCTAACTCTTGGAGACAAAGTCAAGGTGCAGATAGGAAATCAAAGGAATAAGGAGGGCTTCTCTTTTGCTTTAGAGCCAAGTTCTTAGGAAGGGATTATCAGTCCAGAGCTGGAAGGGATCTTTAAGGTCACTGAGTCCAACCCACTCATTTTACAGATGAAGAAATTGAGTTTAGAGAGCTTAAGTGACTTGCCCAGGGTCATACTGACAATAAGTGTCTGAAGTAGGATTTGAATCCACATTGCCTTGACTTCCTGGCCAGTGCCTTGTCCAGTACAGCATGCTACCTCTTAAGGTGGTGGAGGGAAAAAGGACATACCACAAACCTCATTCCTCCCAGTCTCTGCTGTAGACATTTAGACAGAAACAGACTGACCTTGTGCTACATTTATCAGACCTCATAAAAGTATCAGGAATTCTTTGGCTAGCCCCTCGAAGAAACATCCATGAATTTAACTGTCTGGAATTATCTTTTGTGTGCAGACCATCCAGCGGAATAAATGAGACCTATGCCCCTGAAACTGTAAACCAAGATGATGATCACCTTGTCCATGAGGACCACGTGGAGAGAACCAGCCTGCAAATTTGGTCCCCCTGCACCCAGGGGCAGAGGACATTTCCTGGCCAGAAAGATGAAAAGAACCCTGATTGTTCAGGAGAGATCCAGCCAAGCTCCCAAATAGCTCTGCATTCCCCAGGAAGACCCTGGCCAGAGTCAATAGTCTTGAGGGAGACAGAAGGGGGCAGGCCAGGAGCTGTGGTGGAACTGCAGTTGGCCCTCTTGCCTGACAGACACAAAGACCCTGGGACCTTGGTGGGGACTGTCCTGGGAGGAGCTGAAAACCACCCCTCCCCTGACCCTCATCCTGACCAGCTGCAGGGAGGGCTTGGCCAAGGACCGTCTGCCTTCTCTGATGAGAAAGAGGATTCTGGTCAGGGGCCCAGTGACAAGCTAATTCAGCTCTCTAGTGGCCGAGAACTGCAAGTTACCCAGGGGAAAGAGGCGGGAGCCCCCCACCTCTCCAGGGCTGAAGTGATCATCAACTACTCCTACGACAGAGAGAAGGCAGAAGGGTCCAACTGGGCAGGAAGAAAGGGGTGTGGTGATTTTCAAGTGGAAGGAGGGCAGGCTGAAGCACCTCCTTCTGTGGTCTCCTTTCCCATCTCCTCTGAAGGCATTGAGCAGGGAGAAGACCAGCAGATCTCAGAAAGGGATCACCGGAGGCCCCACAAGCACCGAGCCCGGCACGCCCGTAAGTAGCTCCTGCACCCCACTTTGGCCTCTCGAGAGGGACTGTTCCACCTGGCCCATCACTCACTACCCCTCCCTTCCCTCTCTCACTCTGTTGTTTTTCAGGAAGGTTTCTTCGGGCTGTCAACTTTATTTCCTTGCTCATTGGCAGCGTTTTTCCTTCTCCCTGTAGGCAGGCAAAGGTGCCAACAGTGGCAGCCCCTTGAAACAGATATGACTCAGTTAGCAAAGTGCAAAGTGTTTCACTTAGTTCTCTATTCCCTTACCAAAGACAAGTATTGTCCAGCTGACTTTTGTTTTCATTTTAAAAAAATGAACCGTGTCACTTTTAAGATAGCCCAGAGACACATTTCAAACTGAGTTTAAATGGTCAATGACACTGATTCTGCTGCTACCAATATTGCTGAGAGACATCTTTGAGAAGCAGGCTACAGTAAGTATATTAAAAGTAGATCCAGATTGAGAGAGAAAGAGAGAGAGACAGAGAGACAGAGAAGAGAAAGACAGAAACAGAGACCGAGAAAGACAGACAGACAGAGAGAGAGAGAGAGAGAGAGAGAGAGAGAGAGAGAGAGGTCTGCAGCTTGATGATGCTTGCAGAAGTCTGTTTGATAGACACCACCATGTGGGTTATCTGATCCCAGCAGCTCAGGGATTCTGCCTGAGGCTGCACAGTGCCCTGGCTGGTTGCTCTATCCACTTGACACAAAGGTCAGACTCTCGACCCAGGAGGCAGGGGTGCTCAAAGGGGCATATGATGACATCCTGGACTGTTTGGTAGAAGGGAGGGGGTTGTCGGGAAGGAAGGCAGTAAAGGCAAGACAAGCTTGATTGCTTTCATTGTGAAAGAGGGGTGGGGAGGACAAGTTCATGACTATTCTTGAATTTCCTTGGTAGATTCTGTCAAGAATTTGGGTGAGGGATTTGAGGGCTATCTTCAAAGGGTCTGGAATCAGGGATGCTGGAAGCACCCAATTCTAATGCTTTCCAGGGCATATTTTTAGCAGAGCCACCTGTGTCCTTAGTGGCATGTGGAGCCAGCTGTGACTTGTGCTGTAAGCATCTATATGTAATCGGCCCATTTATAATGCATTAAAGGGGCGTCAGAGAGAAGAGTTCACATAGTTTAAATTTTGGCACCCAAGGCAGTGACAACTGGGCAATTGGGGCTTCAGTTTCCAGAGGACCGGAGACAGGAATCCTGCATGAGCTCAGCCTTCCCAGCTTCTCTGTCCCTCCATAAAATGGAAACACTGGAGAATCTCAGCAACTTGATTTTGTAAAATCATTGTGTCATGATGACAGAATTATTTCTGGTAAGCTCTTAGGTCTGTCTGGCGTGTTCCTTCCAGTGCTGGTGAGAGCTAAGTACATCTTTCCTTTGATTTTTCAAAAGTAAGAAACAGACTCAACTTTCTGCAAAATTCAAAGCCACTTGAATTTGTTTCTAATTTGTGACAAATATTAATTCAATCCTTAAAAAAAGAACTAAGTAAATAGAATTAGAGATGAAACTGTTGCCAAATCTTTTTTTTTAATGCCAGTAGCTAATATCTAACAAAAGAAACTTTGGAAAAAGTAGGTTATGTTTTTAAAATGTTGAAACCTAGTAGAAGTTATATGATCCATTCTCTTCAAATCTCAATAGAATTTTAAAATCACAATCATTTGTATGCTTTATAAAATTTCTTATAGCTAACATTTACCTTTGTAAGAGTTGAAGGAGTACTTGAAATGTTAGTTAAAATTCCTGTAGATATGTGACATATTAATTTTTTTATCAGGAAGCATCTTGGCATAGTAGATAATGTGGCTAGAGAGCCCAACTCAGAGTAGAAAAGTCTGGGTTCAAATACTTCCTTTGATACATATTTGGTCTGTGACCAGAGTAAGTTGCTTAAGTAACTCACTTAATTGTTCAGTGGTGTGGGTCACTCTCCCAAACTTTTAATTTACTTAGGTGCTGAACTGACCTGACAGTCAGACTCAGTGCAATCACAAATCTGGTAAAAAAAAAAAATAATAAAGTTGTTTTTATTAAAATGATTATTAAATTGGTCTGCAACCATTTGGGGTCAACATTTCTTAAAGAAACTTGTGCTATCTGCTTCATGGATGTTGAGTGAGTAGTTCCATCAGTGACGGGAACTTGTCACAACAAAAATGAAATTTTGACTTAGGTTATGCTCCTAGATTTGGAGGTGGAAAGGAATGCAGATTTAAAGGGTCAGAGACTTGAAGCTGGCAAGGACTTTAGATCTTGTTTAGTCTAGAAATTCTTAACCTGGGGTCTCTGAACTTGTGTTATTGTTGTTTTTACACTTTGATGACTGCATTTTAGTGGAATTGACTTCCTTTGCAATCTTGTGCATTTCATTTTATGTATTTAAAAACATTATTCTGAGAAGGGGCCCACAGGCTTCACCTGATGGTCAAAGAAGTTTGTGACATCAAATAGGTGGAGAATCCCTGATGTAAGGGGATGTAATGGAGGCTAAACGTGTTAAGTGACCTGCCGAAGGTCACCTAAGTAATAACTAAATAGCCAAACTGGAATTTGAATTCCGGTCCTGTAGATCAAGGGTCTTTCTATAACTTCCATGAGAGCCATTTTGATACTGACATTGGCTTAGAACTCTCCTTTTGAAAGACATTTAGGAAGGGTACTGCGAGGAAATTTTGTTATTTATGTGTGCAAGGACAGTGCTAGCTTTGGAAGCAGGAAGATCAGGACTCACATCCTGTTTTTGATTCTCACTTGCTGTGTAGCCTTTGGGAAATCACTTAATTCTTCAGTTTCTCCCAGCTGGAAAATTGGCAGAATAAGATAGTGCAGGTCAGTTATTACTATGGTTTGCAGATAGGTGAAGCACAGCCATGGGTTTGGCACCGAAGGTCCTGGGATCTGTCATTTACGACTTGCATCACCTTAAGTAAGGCCCTTCCTTTCTCTAGCCTTCTATTTCCTCATTTACGTAAGGAGAGTGTTAAGGTGAGATGACTTTGAAGATTCCTTTTGACCCCAAAGTTTTGATACCTCTATGAGG
Organism: Potorous gilbertii; assembly: GCA_028658325.1. Classification (NCBI taxonomy): domain Eukaryota; kingdom Metazoa; phylum Chordata; class Mammalia; order Diprotodontia; family Potoroidae; genus Potorous; species Potorous gilbertii. Next base: position 124,849,998 of record CM053774.1, on the reverse strand, counting down.
AAGGATCTGAGATTTGTTCTGTGAAGTTTGGGTTCAGTTGAAGGGCCACATGTGGCTTCAGGGCCACATGTGACTTCAGGGCCACAGTTTGCCCACCTCTGAATGGGTAATTTGGAGTTTTCTGTTCTCTGTGGGTCTATCTAAATTGACCAAAGTAAACGAAATCGGCCAAATCTTTCATTTACATCCAATTCTGCGTATGTGCATGTAGAACCAGCTTATGGCTCTTTCCAAATAATGTGTCTAGGGAACCAGGATCATACCAAGTCACGCCCCACAAAACTTTGCCATTTCAATCGGTAAATAAGTATACCCTGTCATCCTTTATTAGCTGTTGTTAATGTTCAGGAATTGTATTGTTTGTAGCACTTATGTTGATCAGGTCACTGTTACAAAATGAATTTCCTGTTATTTCCTCTAATATTGTACTCAAGTATTTTCAATAATATTGTGTTGTAAGTTTCACACACACACACACACACACACACACATTTCAGAACGAAAAAGAACCACTGTTCCGTAGTTGGTTTTTTTGTAACTGTTCTATGAAATTTAACAAGATAGTAAGTAACAAACTCGCCCTGTTTCTTGCCCCTTATGAACTTTTTGTTTCCTTTACTGAGGTTTTCTTTTTACTGTTTTGTTGTCGGGCTCTTCTTTTTCCCCTTTTGTGTCCACACTGGCACCGCACAGATAAAATGCCCGAGCCAGACTGCCGACCTCTCCTCGTCCTCGCGGTTCAGGGGCAGTTTCGAGAGAGAGGAGAGGCATTCTCACGCAGCAGGAGCCCCAGCCTCCGGGGGCTGACTGCGGGTTCGGTTCCCTTGACCTTGCTCCTTGCCGTAATCCTCTCTGTCTTTCTTCCAGGGTTCCGGAGGAGCGAAAGCTTGTCCGAGAAACAGGTGAAGGAAGCGAAGTCCAAGTGTAAGAGCATTGCCCTCCTCCTCACAAATGCCCTCAACCCCAACTCCAAGGGGGTTTTGATGTTTAAGAAACGCCGCCGGAGGGCCAAGAAGTACACCCTGATCAGTTACGGCACCGGCGAGCTTCAGCGCGAGGCAGACGCCGAAGAGGAAAGCGAAAAAGACGGGCTGGTGGAGGTCAAGTTCACGAGCGAGTCGGAGGTGGATGAAGAGATCGTCTCGGAGGCCGACGACGACGAAGAAAACCCAGTGTGGACCTCGGACTGGGACTCGGGCCTAGCCGACGTTGAGAAGAAGCCGAAGGGCGAAGACAAGATGCAGATGTTACCAGACAGCTCGGGGAAGGGCGTCCTCATGTTTGCCAAGAGGCGGGAGAGGATGGACCAGATCGCCGCGCAGCAGGAGGGGGTGAAGGCAGAGGTCCGCGGGCCGTTCGAGGATGGCCAAGCAGACGGGCTGAGGACCGTCACTTCGTACCAGAGGAGAGAGGAAGAAAGCATGAGAATGCAGAGCAACGTGACGAAAAGCTACGTGGAAGGAAGCCACGTGGCTCAGCAGAACGGCTTCAGCGTTGCCCCAGAGATGCCCGATGCCCACAGACTGGCTGCCTCCAACCGGACCGCCAAGCCCTTCCCCGGAGCGGTGAACCAGGCGGCGGTGCCATACTCCCCCACCCGAAACCTGGCGAGTCCTCTGTATGACTTCCCTGCGCCACCCCCTTACTCTGCGGTCACCCCTCCTCCAGACGTCTTGTCCAGAGGGGTGACCAGCCCCTTAGCTGCCCCGGCACAGCCTCCTCCATGGCCCCAGCCGGCCCCGTGGGCACAGCAGGCTTTTTATGAGCCCACCGAACAGATAGCTTCCCGGGATGAGAGAATTGCTGTGCCAGCCAAGAGAACGGGCATACTGCAGGAGGCCAGGCGCAGGGGCTCCTCGAAGCCCATGTTTACCTTCAAAGACCGCCCCAAGGTCAGCCCTAACCCTGAACTGTTGTCACTCGTGCAAAACGCAGAGGGCAAGCGCGGTCCTGGGGCCGGGTTCGAGTCAGGACCGGAAGAAGACTACCTCAGCCTTGGAGCGGAGGCTTGCAATTTCATGCAGGGCCACTCTTCTAAACAGAAGACCCCACCTCCTGTAGCTCCCAAACCATCTGCCAAACCCTCCCCCTCTCAACCAGTCACTCCCGTCTCCCCAGTCTGGTCTCCATCGACGGTGGCAGCTCCTAGCCAACCTCCTGCGTTCCCTGTTTCGAACCCGTCCCAGGGAATAGTCGCATCTGCCATTAAAATAGCTCGGCCTGCTTCCACCACTTACCAGCCCCCAAGTACTCCAAATGTGGCCGGGCCCTTTAAAGGACCTCAAGCAGCGGTGGCCAGTGTGAACTACACACCCAAGGTGATGCCCACAGGAAACGCAACCCCAGTCTCTGAGGTGGGACCATCCAGCGAGTTGCCAAAATTGAGCGGCAAAGGGGCCCAGCTCTTTGCCAAGAGGCAGTCTCGGATGGAGAAATACGTGGTAGACTCAGAAAAAGTACAGGCCCACATGGCCCGCCCTCAGTCTCCCACGCCATCCTTACCAGCTTCTTGGAAATATTCCTCCAATGTTCGAGCCCCACCGCCTGTTGCTTATAATCCCATCCACTCTCCAGCCTACCCCCCGGCCGCAATGAAGCAGCAGCCCGGAGCTCCGGCCACCTCCAAACCTAGCAAGAAGAAAGGGAAGAAATGTCTCAATGCTCTAGACGTCATGAAACACCAACCGTATCAGCTCAATGCATCTCTATTTACTTTCCAACCTCCGGATGCCAAGGACGGCCCAGTCTCAAAGCCGTTGGCCAAGCTTGGTCCAGTCCCGGTCGTGAAGTCAAATCCTCCTTCCTCCCAGCCGGTCAATGCCAGCTCACCCACCACCTTCCGAGCTTCCTCTGTGTGCTCCGTGCCAGCCTACACTTCTCAGCCTACCTTCTACTCGGAGGCCGCAGTCACGCCAGTTAGCCCGTCCCCGATGTCCCCGGTACCCGTAGCCCTACCCACCTCTCCCAAGCCTGAGTCCGCCCCCGCCACTTACTTTGTGGCTCCGAGGCCCAAGTTCTCTGCCAAGAAAAGCGGTGTCACAGTTCAGGTGTGGAAACCGTCTTGTGGAAACCACATTGTGGAAGAGTAATCTCCGAGCGGCCGCTGGCTCGCGAGGGTCCGTTTGCAGTGTGCTCGGGCACCCCGCGTGCCCCGCAGAATCCTTAGTATATAGTTAACCACACCAGATGGGCCAGCGCACAGCCCGCTCCAAAGAGTTCCCAATTGTAAATGAGTCCAGGATGGACGCAGCACTGATGTGAGGCACATTTCTCCTTTTATACACCTCGAATCCATGCCAGTCCCTGTAGGCAGAAGCCCTTCTGCTAAGTAAGCCTGCAGTACTCACAGGTTTTGTGCTTCAGGCCAGAGAGTGTGCTATCTTACTAAGAATTAGGCGTTTCTTTAACATGATGACTGCCGTCCCAGGGCACGGGTTTGAATACAAGGAAAATCTAACATGCTTTTTTTTTTTTCTAAACATGGGCTTTACCTCTAACACTGTAGTAAGGGGATACTGAAGTCTGCTAAACAAACAGTCCCATTCTCACTTGGGCTCCTCAATCACCTGGTTGAGAGGCAGCACTGGTGTCATGGATAGGGCACCCTGGACCTGGAGTCAAGAAGACCTGGGTTCAAATCGTGCTTCTGGCACCTACTTGCTGTGTGACCTTGGGCAAGTCACTTAACTTCTCTAGGCCTCAGTTTCCTCATTTGAAAAATGAGGGGGGTTGGATTGGCCAGCCTTTCCAGTTTTAAATCTGTGATCCTGTGAATGTGACTGGAGGGATATTGGCAGTATGGTACAATGATGGCCCCTGGGAGAGTAGCAGAAAATGTGTCCTTTTTTAAAGACAATTCAGTTGGGGGAAAAGGGTAGAGCAGGGCAGGGTGTGGCTGAGAGAAGCCCACTTTGGGTGGGGATGCAAAGTTTCCCTTATTACAGGAAGAAGTAGTTTCCTATTTTAACCAATCAGTGCAAAGAGCCAAACTTTGGGCTTCCCTGCTAAACTCTGTAGGCATGTGATGCTTAGTGCTGTAGGCTGTCTCTGAACTTCTCTGTCCTAAGTCAGAGCCCTAGCTGCCCTGCCCTCCTCAAGGCTCTGACTGGTGGCATATTCAGTGGTTTGGCACCAAGAGAGGAGGGAGGGAAGGGCTAGGAGGAAAGCAGGGGTTTCCAAGGAGTTCAAGGTCAAGTGTGAAAGGGAAATTCACAAGTTCACCAGGGACTGCTTTTTCTTTCTCTTTTCCCTTTTGTTTTCTTTTGCTTACATGTTATATTTCACCAGTGCCACAGGCCATGGACACATTCATGTGTCCTACTAAGCTTGGGTAGGGAACAGAAGGCAGGGACTGGTCTGTGCATGGAGGCTGAGCTGTGTGCAGATCTAATACTCTTAGGTGCCTGGTCACAGTCCATGGGAGACAAAGGTAGCATGAATGAAGTTGCAGGGATGAGCTGTACCACCTGAGGAATCCCCACATCCATAGGGAAGTATGAATTTGGAGGCTACAAGGAAAGGATTCGATGAAAATGACCATTTCAGGGCCACCACATAGACTTCCTCTCTTCCTTTCTGACAGTCTGCTTATTCTGTCCTGTTGTGTTGCACAAACTCTCTTTTACTCCTCTTGGATGGACCAGAAGGAGCCAGGCAAGTTGGCCACTTCAGCCCAGGGTTGGTCACATGTCATGCCATCCTTCCTACAACTTGGAGGCCCTGAATGGGTTGTCAACACACCTGAAGACCTTTCTTATACATATTGCAAACCCCCAAATTCTCTGGCTGGCAGCTCACTTGATCTAGAGTATCAATGGAAACCAGTTGACATTAAAGCAGAAAATGACAAAGTGTTTCTGAAAATTCAAGAGAGAACCCAGCTACTCAGGCCAGGAAAATCTTCTAGAGACCTCAACAGAAACTTGCCTGGTCCCATTCTACTTCTTTAGCATTCTCCTTCTCTTTGTCCTTTCTTCTCCAGAGTCACAAGCAACCAGCTGTATTCCTTACTTGACCACTGCAGAGATTCCTTCCTTATTTCCTCATTTGCTAGAGACACTGGCTCATTTTGCTTTCCTTTGCATGAGCTTCTCTGTCCTTGATCCTTTCTGGGGTGTTTCCCTTCCAGCTTGGGAAGGCTGCCCTTCCATTTTGCTCACTTCCTTGCCTTTTTCCCAAGAGGCAAATCGAGTTCTGCCACTGCTATTCTGAGAACATAACCAATAAACCGGACATCTGAATTTACTACAAGACAACAGGTCTGATTTTTGTGCCTTTGCTCGGGCCGATATGCCTGCTCTTTTCAAGGCAGCATCTGGAGGAAGAGCCATGGGATGGGGGCCCCATCCCATAATCCATATTTTTTTTTAGTAAGTTGGTGATGGAAACACACAGATTAAACTCACACCCTCCTCTGGGCATTCCCTAGAAAAGAAAATGCTTTGAAAGTCAGGCTCTGGAGATAGTTAAGAAACAAAAGCCTCTTCGAGGTCAGCCAATCAGCCAGTTAATGCTATTGACTGAGATGTAGAAAGAACGGGACTCAACCTTGTCCTTTTACCAGGGTCTCAAAAGGAAGATGCAAATAAGTTGGGTACCAGTTCCTTGGAGAGCAGGAGGTCAAATGCTGCTAATTAAGGATCCCCAGTGATTCAGGGCTGAGCTGTGTGTGCAAGGAGAAGGAGATTCTGTCTGTAAGGGAGATCCAACCAGAAGAGCCATGATTTGGAGCCAAGGGTGACAGATTGCTACCACTGTGCTGCTAGGTCCAAGTCACCTGGACTAAGGCACTTCTCCCAAGGGTCAAGTAACCTAAAAGCTAGGAGTCACCTTGAGGGGCCAAATGATCCAAGCCCTTCATTCCAGAGAAGAGGAAACTCCTCTACACTCTAGACCATTTCTCTACTAAATTAAATCAGCCTGTTTACCAATGATATAAAGGAAGTTTATAAACATTATTAGTGGTAAAAGAAACAGCTGCATTCCCATAATAGAGCATAGATGACTCTGAGTCATAATATCAGTGCTGAGTTGAAGAGACGCCTGCCTTCTAGTCTTATCCAGCAGAGTCTTTGTGAATCTGAGGGAGTCATACCATTTCTTTAGGCCTTATTTTGCCCATCAGTAAAATGGGGGTAGTAGATGTGGGGGCAGGGATTCGATTCTCAAAGAGCCTTTCCAGACCTCAGTTTCCAGGATTCTAAAACCAAAGCCACCCTTATTTTGTGGTTGTTCAGAAGGCGTTGAAGTTCTTAACTAGTCTAGCTAGCCCTGGACTCCTTCTTCCAAGACTCAGGAAGAAAACTGAGGCTGGCAATGCCTTAGTTTAGACTAGAGGCACCAGGACAGCAGATGGCCAATATTTACAGGGACTGGATAAACTAATTTGGAAACATTTTCTTTTTTCTCTGAGAGGTAAAACACTAGGAGTGTTTTGCTGAAGAATGCCAAACACTCCAGTGAGGAGATGGTGCAGTCTCATTTTCCCAGGGGAGCTTCAAGGTTCACCAAGTGCCATTTGGTAGAGAGCAGCTTAGTTAACCCTTGACCTTCCAGCCAAAGGCCTTTCTGTTCTTCTCTTTGGTTTAGCCATCTCCGGAGATTCCCCGAATATTGCCTCTTACTGTCAGGTGTTCCCCACCAACAGGAGAGGGAAGCACATGATAAAAGTAGGGTTGTCCCTGGGAAAGCCAATGCTGCTGGAGGGAAGAAAATGGAATGGCCTCTTTCCTTTCCTTTCCAAGGGCCCTGGGTGTTTTGTCATTCATTGTCAGTTTAAAAAAACTAAAGAAACAAAGGGACAAACAATGTGGCATAGTGGTTAGAGAGAGAACCTAGGGCCAAGAAGCCCTGGGTTCAATTTCGCCTGTGACACACAGTGGCTGTGTAACCCTGGGTACCTCACTTTACGTTAAACTAACCCTTTAAGACTACAAATCACAGATAGGTGTTTATTTGCATTGCATTTCTTTATCCAGGGTTTCCTTATGCCAGTAAAGGCACATTTCCCATCCTTTTCCTGAGTTCAAACAGAAACTGAGCTACTATGTTTCAAGGACTCATTTTTCATAAAATACTCTTTGCCTTTTCACCCTCTGCCCATGAAAGGAAGTCTGACAAAATGCTCTGAGAGGTTTTTATTGGGGGGGGGGGGAACTGAAGGGTATATTTCACCCCTGTAGAGTCCCAGTATCATGGATTTAAAGTTTAAAGGGATCTTTGAAATCATCTAGGATAGATCTTCAAATTTATAATAGAGGGTTTGAGAGCCAATGAGATTAAAATAAACTTGCCCAAGGCCCCCCTTAGGCCAAATGTGGCAAGTATGAAATTCAAATCAAAGTCTTTCAAATTCAAATGAAGCAGAACCCTTTTTACCTGGGCCCCAGGTGGGGAAGAAGCCAGTTCTGTGGATTTCCTGCCCCCTAGGGTTGGATGCTTGCCATGATGATACAGGTTTAGGGAATTTCTGAGGTGCCCAGAGAGTGGGCAGGGCTTCTCAGGGTAATAGGTGGCACTGATTTTTGTCCCTCAAGCCACTACGTAAAGAATGACCATTCCCAGGTCTCCCTAGATGGGAAAGTTCTTTACCTGTTCAGCATCATGGCATCCTTTGCAGTTTGGTAAGGCCTTATTTTGCCCATCAGTAAAATGGGAATAGTGGATGTGGGGGCAGGGATTCAATTCTCAAAGGGCCTTTCTCCAAATCATGTTTTTAAATGCATAAAATAAAACACACGAAATTACAAAGAAAAGCAATTATGTTAAATGCAATTATAATTTTTTTTGAAAAAAAGTTTTTTAAAAAGTTCACAGACCATAGGTTTAAAACCCCTGGTTTAGCACATAATAGCAAAAAGTCCAAATGTCCTCTGCAGTTGATCAGTGATCAGCACCAACTAAGTGCAAAATGGTCTTTTAAAAAAGTCCCTGTGTTCCCCTGCCCGTGGACCACATTTTGCCCCTTGAGAGAATCCTGGAACTTTAAAAGATCTGGAACCAACAGAAAGCTGAGAGGTAGGAGTAAATACCATCTCTACTGCCATTTTTCCAATTGCTGAAGCCTTCCACTGCTCTGGGAGTCATTGTTGTAATTCTATTAGCAGGGTCCAGCCCTATGCCAGTGAGACAGGTAGACAAGCATCATAACCTCCATTTTATAGATGAGCAAATGGAGGCTGAGAGAGGTAAGGTAATTTGCCCAAGATCATAGAGCTCAGAAATGGCTAAGCCTAGGCTCTGCCTCCATCCTTTGGAGGCCAGATCCATGACACCAGCATGCCTTTCCGCTGGTGTATAAATTCCAATACACTGTTTCTCTCCCTAGCAATGCCACTGGTTGAGTAAACTGCCAATCACAAGGGATTAGCTAGCTCCAGCTCCCACTGGATGGCATGGCAGCTGCCTGGTTAGCCTGGTCTGATACTGGTGGATGGATGAATTTGAGACCCATTTCTCATCTTTGCTCCTGACCCCCACTACAAAGAAATCCAAGAGCAACAGGTTCAGAATTCCGCAGTGTCCTGTGAATATAAGGCAAAGAGTTGAAAGGAGAGTCAAGCCCATCAAATCACAACACCCTAGATTTAGAGCTGAAAGGCAGCTTTGAGGTTATCTGGTCCAAGCCTCTTGTTGTACAGAGGAAGAAACTGTCCAGAGACCTTTAGTCACCCGTCCAAGATCACGCACAGGGGGCTTTGGTCACTTACTCAAGGTTACATGGCTAGCAAATGTCTGATGCAGGCTTTGAACTCAGGTCTCCCTGAATGGAAGTCCAGAAAGCTGTCTAGCTGATAGCCCCACCGGCAGCCGCAGTTTTAATCTAGCCCCATCCCTCATTTTGAATAAAAGGAAGCTGGGGCTTAGAAAGGGAAAATGATTTAACCAAAAATCACCTGAGGATTATGGCAAAGGCTGATGGGAACCTCACTCTGTTCTGTCCTTATAGTTTTTATTTTGGGGAAATAGAGGGGGAAGGAGCCTGGCTCCTCTCCAATATACCCACTTTCTTACACTTAGGCATAGGTAGATTCACACAGGTTCATTAGATGGAAAGTTGTCCACCTTCTACCCTTAGATGTCAAAGGTACCATCTTGCTGATGAAATAAAATTCTAGATCTTCAAACAACATTTTGCCAAGGTTTTCCCTGAGAGATCAGGGAAACAGAATTGGTACTCACCCCTGTTCAAATCCTGCCTCAGATGCCTCTGTTTTTTTGTGACCCTGGATAAGTCAAGATTTTTTCCTGGGTCTCAGTTTCCTGATATGTAAAATGAGATTAGGCTAGTTGACCTCTGTGGTCCTTTCCTACCTTAGCTCTATCTTCCTATGACTCTAAAAGTAGGTATTCCTTTGGAAGTTGCTGTGTTTATTTAGTATTTATATAGCCCTTTAAAGTTGGCAAAGCACCTTACAAAAACCATTTCATTTTATCCTTAGGCCAAACTTGAGAGGGAGGAGCTTTGATTATACCCAATTTATAGATGAGGAAACTGAGGCCCAGAGGAGTTGAGTGACTTGCCTACAGTTACCCAGTCAGTGCCTGAGGTTGGATTTGACTTTAGTTCTCCCTGACTTCACGTCCAGTGCTCTAGCCACCATGTCATCTAGCTGCTTCTAATGTACTCATCTATCTCACAGTAGACTTCTGGGTAATAAAATGATGGATATGGTCCCAGAATTTAGAGATTCCAGGTGAATGAGGTTAAACATTTTCATCCTAGAAATAGAAAATACTAAAAAGCAAGAAACTTCAGATAGCTTTTAGAAAGTAAAAGTATGGGGCAGCCAGGTGTCAGTCAGAAGGACCTGAGTTCAAATCCAGCCTCAGTCACTTACTAACTGTGTGACCCTGGGCAAGTCACTTAACCCTGATTGCCTTTGAGAGAAAGAAAGAGAGAGAGAGAGAGAGAGAGAGAGAGAGAGAGAGAGAGAGAGAGAGAGAGGAGAGCAGCAGGGAGGGAGGCACCAAAGTAAAGATTTCCCCCATGGGTTGGGTGGCAATTCTTTGCTATGACCTAGGCCACCAATTATTCAGATTACCCAGTGTTCATCAGTGCTGTGAAAGTCTGGAGGATATCAATAGTGGCAGTTGCATTTACCCCCAGGGGCACTATATCTCCCCGGTTTCCATGTTGGCCTAATAATTTAGATGGGGAGGAGAGCAGTGCCAACCATCCAAACAGCCAGTGAACTAACAGGGAGGTAGTGGGGCATGCGGTGAGAAGAGCTTTTTATGCCAAATCAGAAAACCTAGGTTTGAACCGAGTTGGGTTGCTCCCTATGTGGCTTTGGGCATGTCATGTCAACTTTTCTGGATCTCCAAAGATAAGGGGTTTGAACTAGATGATCTCAAATGTCCCTTAGGAGTCACTGATTCTGAGCTCCCCTTGGAGTTTTTGCCAATCTTTCTGTCCAATAAATGGCACATCTGTGCCAGCTGACCCACAAAGAAACTACTTTAGTGACTTAGGCCTTTCTATAAATAGGACAAAGACAGGTATGTTACAGACAATCCAGACACACAGCCTCCATCCACTATCAGATGTGTAAGGAGCAAAGAGCCACCTCTCCAGGACAGCTTCCGGTCTCTTTTATAAGAGATACAGCTTACAAGACCGTCTGTGTGGGTTTCCTTTTCTCTTCATCGGGTACAGGTTTGCCCTTTTTTTTTTATTGATAACATTAATAATTTAAGTACCAAAAATTCCTTGACTTCGGATACTCCTTCCTTTGATCCAGGATATAAATTTCTTTTATGACTCAGTAGAGAGTCTGAGAGTTTCTGTGGCTGAAAACTCTGGCTGACCTGGTGGCAAGCTTCTCAGATTTGGCCATGTTGGTCCCAGAAATCATAGGTCACTTACAGGCTTGCAAAGCTCTGCTTTCATGAGCTCTCCAAGGTAGGCAACTGAGTGCACACAGGTGCCCAGGTTGGCCGTGCCAGATCTGGCCAGATCAGCTGCTGCAGAGAATAGCAAACAGAGAGTTGTTCTCATCCTTCTTGCTCAGCGTCATCATGGGCCAGAAGCTCAGTGTCTCCTTTGAAGCCTTTGATTCTTTGACACTAAGGTCTGTTGCTAAATGGAGGCTGTGAAGAATCTGCATGAACTGAGTGGTGGCTGCCTTTGGGACAAGGGATGATAAATGGCCCTCAGATGGCTCTGAGGTCTAGTTCCAGAAAGTACATATGACTTCAGATGTTTCTTAAGCCCAGGGATTATCTGAGCAAGGCTGAGGGAGATGCTGAGATTTAGGAAATCCTGCTAACTCCAAAACATAGGATCATATAATCCAGTCTCTTCATTTTACAGATGGGAAAACAAAGACCCACCCCCAGGGAAAGGTTTTGACCACAGCTGTACACTGGTAGGGGCTGAAGGGGAGCCCAGATTCCACCTCCTCTCACTGAAATCAGGCCTCCTTTCAGAAGCCTCCTCACTCCAGGCAGTGGCTTCCAAACTCTCTCTAGCAATGCCTCATTTTTCTCACCATGTTTTACTCAATATGCTTTATTTTTTCATCAAAGCTGATTTTTTTTTTAAATTAACAAATGGATTTTCTCTCTCCTACTCTCCCTCCTCTACCACTGGAAAAAATAAGAGAAAATATTACCTAGGAAATAAGCTTCTACTCACAACAATTTTATTCAATTATAAACCATACTCTCCTAAATTTGCAGTCAAGTAAGAAAAACTCTGACGTTGGCCCTGTCCAGCGATGGCCCCTATTGTTCAAAAGAAAACTCTGACCCTTCATCTAGTTGTTGATCAATCGTGTCTATCTCTTTGGGACCCCGTGGCCCATAACACTCCGATACTGCCCATGGAGTTTTCTTGGTAAGGATACAGCTAGTCCTCTTCAGCTGAGAGGAACTCACCTGGTTAGTTTGGCTTTTGTTGACTTGGATTTGAACTTTGTTTCTCTTTTAAAAGTGGGCATGTGGGACTTCAAGTGGTTTGCTATTTCCTGCTCCTGGATTAAGGCAAAGAGAGGTAAAGTGACTAGCCTAGGATCACACAGCTAGTAAGAGTCTGAGGATTTGTGATGCCACTGGGCTTGGAATCAGGAAGCCTCATCTTCCTGAGTTCAAATGTGGCCTCAGACACTTAGTAGTTGTGTGATCCTGAGCAAGCCTCTTAACCCTGTGTGCCTTAGTTCCTCATCTGTAAAATGAGCTGGAGAAGGAAATAACAAACCATTCCAGTATCTTTGCCAACAAAATCCCAAATGGGGTCATGAAGAGTCAGACACGACGCCCCCATACACAGGAGGTGGCCAGAGCTCTCCCTTCACCTCCCTGCCACTGCAGGCCCTAAGTGCCAATCCCCTCCATCTGAGCCAGCCCCCTGTGGCAAGGCTTTCTCCAAAGGGACAGAGGAGGAAAGGACTAGGGCCAAGGAAGGACCAGTAGTGTGGTTGCTTCTGCTCAACCTCATCAGCTGAGAGGAATTCACTTGGGCATTTGTGGACTTAGATTTGAACTTTGTTCCTCTTTTAAAAGTCAGTATATTTCTGTGAGACATGGACTTGAAAGTGTCCAGGTATCTGGACCATTGCTTCACAGTCTTCTTGAAAGACTCCCATTCACAAAATTCTGTCTTAAGGTACTATTCCCACTGCACATGGGAGAGGCAGCCCACCATAGTGGATAGAGAGCTGGCCAAGGAACCAAGATAAACCTAAGTGCAAGTCCCATCTCTGACACATACTAGCTGTGTGGCCCTGGGTAAGTCACTTAACCCCTTGTGCTCTTGTAACTTGCTAAGACTATACCTACAAAGTCATTTGTCAAGAGAAATTGTATTCACAAGAGGAAATCTCACCCCTTTTCCAAAATCAGTCAGTCAGTCAACAAATAATGCTAGATAATGTACTACATGCTGGGGAATCAGAGGACAAGGAGCTCTCCTTCTAAAGGAGGACAAAGCATGGAATTAATTACATACATATCAGAGTAGATGGGGGTGGGGTTATCATGGAGGGAAAGGCATTAGCAGCGGGGAAAGGAGGTAGAAGAACAAGGAAGGCTGCCCTGCAGGAGGTCATTGGGGAAGTTCCTAATTAGCAGTTCTGGTGATCACGGTCACATGCCACTCCTTCCCACGGATAAAGCCAATCAGGATTATCCAGAACAGGTTTACATTTCTTCTGCTGTTGTTCAGCCTTTTCAATTGTGTCCAATTCTCTCTGATCCATTTGGGGTTTTCTTGGCAAAGATAGTGGTTTGCCATTTCCTTCTCCAACTCATTTTACAGTTGAGGAAACTGAGGCAGATGAGGTTATGTGATTTGCCCAGGGTCACACTATTAGTCATTGTCTGAGGCTGGATTTGAACTTAGAATTTCCTATCTCCAGGCTCAGGACTCTATCCACTATGCTGCCTATCTGCCCCCTCCTTAAGTCTAGGAATCAACAGAAAAATCAACCAAGCTTTGATGTGTAGCATTTTGTCAATTTCCAAAATAAAATTGAGGAATCGACTCTCATAGGTTCTAGAACACTGCCAACCTCTTACCAGCCTATAAAGAAGGAGTGGGGAACACTAGGAGAGAGTCCTGAATTTGGAGTTAACTCTCTTGGGTTCAAATCTCACCTCTGACCCTTATTACCTGAGATACCCTTTATTTTTCGATGCCTCATTTCCCTCCTCTATAAAATGAAGGATTTCAATGGATGGTTTCTGAGATCCCTCCCAACTCTAAACCTAGGAGGAAACTGAGGCAAAATGTCTGGGGATTTTTCCAGATCTCTTTATTTGATTGTCTAATCTTTAAAAGTTTCATCTCACCCTTTAGATCATCAAGGGATGAGGGAGGTTTCCCTGCACACAGAATTTCCTATTTATAGCCAAGCTGTGTCTTTATAGCATTAGCCAGCTTTGATTCCTATGGGTCAGTTTGTAGTGAAGGAGGAAGGGGCCTTCCAGGAGTACAGCAGGAGGGCCAGCAGATGGCAGCAAATCCCCTTTCCACTATGTGGTCCCCCATGGCCATCCCCAAGCAAATGGAAATGGGTTTGGACTTCAGAGGCTTTATTTGTAAGAACTACTGCATTAAAGAGAACCTTGAGAGGTCAGCTAGCCTGACTATAGAGAGAATATGCTGAAAGTACATGGAAAATATTCTAGAAGGAGAAAGTTTCATTAGTAGTAGGGGGCTGGTGTCTTCTGCCTTCGGAGTCAGTAAATTCTTAACTGGAAAATAACAGTAACTAAGATTTCTATGATGGAGAAACTGAGGCTTGGAGGGCAAAAGTGACTTGAAGTCATGTGTCATAGAGAGGGTATTAGCACAAGTGTCCTGATTCCAAGGTGGTGTGACTGGCATGGATAATGAGAGCTGGCCTCTAAGGCAAGTCTGATGCATGCCAGGTGGGTGATCCAGGGGAAATCGCTAGACCTCTCTCAGTGCACTAAGCATCTTTCTAAGACTTCAAGTTGCAGGAAGCTTCTGACCTACCTCAATTGAGAGAGTTTCCCCCTTTGTGGGGATGATTATACAGGTATCATTATCCCATTTCATAGATGAGAAAAAGGAATAACTTGCTCATGACCCCACAGCTTGTAAAGTCAAAGGAGGATTTTGAAGAAAGATTTCTCCAAGTCTAAGTCCTTTTGGTAGAAAGCCAAATTAGACTAAACTGAGTTTTCAATCGCACAGATATAACCTTTAAGAAAGAAGAAAACAAAGAAACCTACTGGGTACCAGGAATATACTAAGCACTTTACAAATATCCCTTTTGTTTTTCACAACAACCTTTAGGAGGTGGGTGGTATTGTTAACCTTTTTTTATAGTTGAGGAAACTGGGGCAAACAGTGGTGATAGGACTCACCCAGGGTCACACAGCTAGTCACACGGCTGAGGCTGGATTTGAACCAGTCTTCCTGACTGCAGGATCCTTCTCTATTTGTGAGGTGACATCACCCCACACTGTTGTTGCTTGTTCATCCTTTGTCCGCAAAGAAGACCAATGGTATCCCAAGGGAGGAGGATGTCTAGACTTGTGTGTGAATTGGATGTGAGAGAGGAGGGGCTTCCCAAAGTCTCTCATGGGCAAGGACCTGTGAATGGTGTGTAGAAGGAGAGGGCTGGCCTTCCTACAAGTTTATTCTATTAACAACCTGACTTTTAAAACAAAATGCTTTTATTGAAGGGGTAGAAGACATGCCATTGATTCCCTCACTCTTTTCCTAATCTCCCTGGAGTCTTTAGAGAGAGCAGATACATGCTTCTAAGAGATGACTTAGTTGACAATTGACGTAATGAGAGAAAGAGTTGGAAAGAAACAAACATCTGCCCTGGCAACCCAGGTGTCCCATCCAGTGCTGGTAGGAAAGAGACTGCCTAGGTGCAGGCTTTCAGTTTTCACCATTCTTTCTATAAGAGAGAGGACATTTGGAACAAGTTTCAACCCTGTTTGCTTTCTCCCCAGGGCTTGTTTCCAGACTTCTTCAGAAGCTGGCTTTTCTGTTCTAAGCACCCCTGGGTGTGTGTGGGGGGACTTCTTTGTCCAATTTCCTTCTGAGAGAACATGAGGATCCTCAGCTTTGGAGGGACCATGCAGTGCTTGACAAGCAATCACAGCATGTGAGAATTAGGGGAGTCTTAGCTGCCACCTAGAGAGCAGTCTGATCAACACAACCTGCCAAATGATTACTGAGCTTCCAAAGGGGCAGTCAGGTGCAGAAGACAGAGTACATCCTTGGGACTTGGGTATGAATTTGGACTCTCCCATCTACAATGCCCCATGACCTTGGGTAAGTTACTTCACTTCTCTGTACCTCAGTTTCCTCAATTGTTAAATGAGGAGGGTTGGATTAGATAGCATTCGACTTGAAGTCATGGATCCCATGACTTTTGGGGGAGACTCTAGTGGTTAGGAAGTTTTTTCTTATATCCTGCTTCTGTGTTCCTGTTTTCTCTCTGACACAAAAAGTAGTTAGTTAACCAGGAATTAGGACCCAAGATAAATGATGGTAGTGAGAGAAAGTCAGTAGCTCCCATTGAGTTCATGCTGAAGTCACTTGTGGAGATCACAGAACTGCTGCTCTCAGGGAACTAGGAAACTTGAAGCAGATTCAATATCATTTTAATTTAGAGGATTTTTTTCCTTTTCACCAATCTTGAAATAACTAGAGTAACCAGTTGATGGTCAATCCCCTTCCGAAGGCTTGTGCTTAGTTCCAAGTATCCAGAAGAGGGTTAGCAGGATGGTCATGCAATCAGACACATCTGGGATGTTGTGTGCAGTCCTGAGCACAACATTTAAGGAAGATCAGTCAGGAGTTGGAGATTAGCCAAAGTGGGACAAACAGGATTGGGAATGGTCCTCAGTCAATGCCACATGAAGACTGGTTGAAGCAATGGCAGAAATGTCTTATAATTCTTAGCCTGGAGAGAAGACTCTGAAGTCTTCAGGTATTGTCTAAATTTATGTGCTGTCATCTAGAAGAAGGATTAGTTTTGTTTTCCTTGACCCCATAAAGAACTAGGAGCAAGGAAAGAAGTAGATTGGGAGATGTAGAAAAAAACATCCTAAGAATTCAAGCTATCTATGGACTGACTCAGGAGGAATTGAATTCCTTCTCATTAAAGTCTTCAAAGACTACAGATGTCTAGGCAGGTATTTTGGAGGGAATTTGGTATACTGTAGGGATTTCTTTTGGCATGTGGGTTAGATTCAATGACTGCTGAGGTCCCTCTCAACGGGGAAGTGTTGTGATCCTTTGATTCTGTGAGCCTGAAATATTTAGCCTGAAAAAGAGAGGATAGTCCCTGAAGGACTGCCATGTGGCAGAAACATTGGACGTGCTTGGCTCCAGAGAGCAAGACTCTGCGTATAGCAGAGAAGAATGTTTTGTTCAATAGAAGGATAAATGTCCCATCAGTTAAAGCTCTCCCAGAGTGGAATGGGAGGTCTTCATTGGAAGCTAATGTTATAGAGACAGTTCTGGCCTCAGCATGGGGGATCTCTGATGTCCCCCAGAATTCTGAGATTCTATTCTACGAATTTGACCTTTTCAGTGACTTTCTACTGACCCAGTGCTGCCCGCTCAGGATGAGCAGAGCAAGTGCAATCCCACTATCACGTGATGGCCCTTCACATAGCAGAAGACAGAATCATTTCCCTGGTGTTCTCTTCTCCATGTTAAACATTACCAGTTCATTCAATTGATCTTGCTGTGGCATGATTCCCCCCATCCCCCATCTTGGTTACTCTCCCCTGGATGCTATCTTTCAATGTCTTTCTTAAAATGGGGGCAAGAACTGAATACAACACTACATATGTCCCTATCAAAGTGCGTTGTTGTTCAGGTGTTTCTCAGTGTGTCCAGCTCTTCATTTTTGAGGTTTTCTTGTCAAAGATATTGGAATGGTTTGTCATTTCCTTCTCCAGCTCATTTTACAGGCAAACAGGGTTAAGTGACTTACCCAGGGTCTCACAGCTAGTCAGAGTTTAAGATTGGGTTTGAACTCAGGTCTTCCTGACTCCAGGCCCAGAGCTCTATCCACTGAATCACCTAACTGCCTGTTCTGATCAAATATTGATATTCGGGGTTGTGATCAAATACTTACCTCCAAATTTAAATGATCAGAATAATGAAAAAACTGAAACAGCCAGAAACATGTCCCGCTTTCCTGAGCTCTGATCACTTTGTTTTTAACACTCAGAAGCTCTTTTAGTCTATTTTTCCCGTAGCTCCTTCTCTAAAGTCCCACCAAAAATGATCACAAATTTTGGAGAAAGAAGCATTGTATGAAATGGAAGTTTGGGGGAACATCCTTGGAAATGCCATTGGTTAGTGGAGAAGAAAATAAAGACACAATATACTGTAGAACTTTGCTGAACGGCCAAAATGCACAAACTAGACACAGGGAACCAGTTGGCTACGGCTGAAGAAACATTTCAGTTGGAGGCTAAAGCCCTAGGCTTGAAATCTAGATCAGTCACATACCATCAGGGTGACCTTGGCCAGCTCCCATGACCTCTCTGAACCTTAATTTTCTCCTCCCTCAAAGGAGCAGCTTGGGTAAGGTGATTTCTCCAGATCCTCTTAGCCCATGGAACATTCTGACCAATTCTCCATGGTCGAGTGTTTCTCAAGGTCAGGAAATGGATCCAAGGAGCTGAACCCTCAGGGAGGAGTAAAGAGCATGACAGGAGGCTCTAGCAATGGGAAAACCTTCACATTGTTTCCTGGAATTGGGTGAGTGGGATGGACCAGGGGATTTAGGAGCCAAGGCTGAGCTCATCACACTTTAGCAATAAGCTGCTTTAAATATAGAGAGACTCAATGTTCCCCATATGGCATTCAGAATCCCCAGGTCATGTGCCAGCTGTGGCTGCTCCTCAAGCCAAACTCTGGCCCTTTTTCCACCAGCTCTGGGACAGTCTAGTAGGAGATAGACTCTTACCTCCCTATTTATGGAGAAGAATGTGGGTGTGCACATTTCTCTACCACAGAAGCATGGATAAGCACCAAAGAGCTCAAGGTAACATGGGAGGGGACAGACTAAATCAATGGATGGCAGCAACACTATTTTCCTTTGGTTTGAGGCCACTGGAAAAATTTCATTATGTCAATTAGATATTTAGCCCTAGCATTGATAATTATTTCATTTCAAGATGACATGATAATTCAATCCAACTAAGTTATGTTCCCCAATGGAAGGTAAGTTCCTTGAGGCCAGGGATGATCTCATGTCCTTGTATTTGTATTTCCAATGTGTAACACCTTTCCTCCCACATCTTGTGGTTGTTGTTCAGTCATGGGTTTTTTTTGGGTCATGTTTGACTCTTCATGATACCATTTGAGGTTTTCTTGGCAAAGAGACTGGAGGGATTTGCCATTTCCTTCTCCAGTTCATTTTACAGAGGAGGAAACTGAGGCAAACAGGGTGAAGTGACTTGCCCAGGGTCACCCAACTAGTAAGTATCTGAAGTCCTATTTGAACTCAGGTCTTCCAGACTCCAGACCGGGAACGCTGGGGGCTGTGGTGCCCCCTAGTGGCTTCCTAGCACACAGTAAGTACTTAATAAATGCCTATTCTTTCATTCAATCTAACAGGGACTTATTAAAGTCCCTTCTATATTCAAAACAAAGACAAAAATAGCAGTAATAGTAGCTAACATTTAGCTTTAAAGTTTCCAAAGTACTTTACATATAAAAATGGCGATCATACTAATAACTAAAATATATAAAGTGCTTTAAGGTTTCCAAGGTTTTCCAATACATATTTTTTTCCTCACTGGACCCTCCCAATAGCACTGTGAGGTAAGTGCTATTGTTATATCCAATTTATAGATGAGGAAACTGAGGCTGAGAGAGTTTTGCTGACTTCCTCAAAGTCACATGTCTATTAAATGTTTGAGTCAGGATTCAAACTCAAGGCTTGAGGATTCCAAGTCCCTTCATCTCTCCATTGTAACACCTGCCTGCCTCAGAAATGAAGTGGCTCCTTCCCTCAGGCAGCTTATATTGGTGAGATGTGACATAAATTCTAATAAGAACCAGACAATAAAAGCTGAAGGAAAAGAGAGAACAGCAATCACTGAAGTGGGGTGGGGTAAGAGGGAAATCAGAGAAGGCATCATGTAGGAAGTGACACATGAGATGAGTCATGAAGGATTCCTAGAGGTGGAGAGGCTGGAATTGAGGAGAGTATGACCCAGGCATGTGAGACAGTCCATATAAGCATGGAGCTGGTGGAGAATCAAGTGTTGTGAGTAGTGAGGGGGCGAGTTTGGCCACCATTGAAAGTGCCTGAAAGGTAGTGATGCAAGGGGGGGGGGGGAATTAGGAAACCAACCAACCAACCAACCAACCAACAGTTTGTTAGGTTGTGGAGGATTTTAAATACCAGTTTGAGGGATTTGAATTTCATCCCTTAGGCAATAGGGAGCCAGTGAGGGTTTTTGATCAGAGTAGGGTCCTAGTCAATTTATCTAGCTCTGGCCTGAATGGTCAAGGTGGATTATTTGGGAAACCAAATGGGAGATGAATCAAAAAAGGGAGAGCCTGAAAGTATGGAGGACAGTTAGGAGGCTGCAACACGGTGGAGGGGGTGAGAGCCAGAACTACAGTGGTGGTCCTGGGTAAGGAGATGAGGGGATAGAGGCAAGAAATGTTATGGAGGTGAAATCAGTAAATTGATGGCTTTAGTTGAGTGGCAGGAACAGAAGTCAGAGTACAAGAGACTGAGAACTGGGTGGGAGGTGAGGAAGTAAAGGCAACAGCGTGACTTTGGCCAAGAAAGAGGAGATAAATAGAAGGACTTTCTGAGGAGCAGGTGGAATCTACCGAAGATTTCTTAAGAATGAAATATGGGAGAGACCAGAACACATTTGGATGCAACAAGGGAGGAGTGGGAGATAAGGAACATTTCTCTGTTTCCTGCAGCATTAGGTTTCTCTGATGATATTGAGACACTAATATTAACATATAAGTCTTAGAGGTTTAAACAGACCTTTGTGTTCTAAAACAAAATGAGAAGTATATGTAGAGTGGAAATGATCATAGTCTGGGATGCCTCTTGGCTGAAAGATACCATCATATGGTTCTCCAGGCAAAATCTAAAGCTCTATTTGCCTCTGTTTCTTTGGACCATGTCTGGATGCTAAGTGGAACACGTGACTTCATTGGGTACCTCTGGATATAGAGAACAACCTGAACCTTAGGACAGAAGGATTTTAGGCTCATAGACCTCAGATGTCATGGAGTGTAACCTGCTCATTTCATAGACAAGAAAACAGACCGAGAGGTGGCACTTGCCCAAGATCATGCAGTCAGCGGCAGAGCTAGAATTTGAATCCAAGTCTTCTGACTTCAGACTTATTCCATGTTACCACATGGCTTCTGCAACAGGAACAGATACAAGATATGATGTTAACTTAGGGAAATCCCCTAGAATCAGGGGGATATGAGTAAGAAAAGATTGGAGTCCTACCCCTATTGGATCACAGGTTTAGTGCCCTATGGCTCCTAGTAGGAAGGAAGGGAGGGAGGGAGAAGGAAGGAAGGAAGGAAGAGAGGGTCTTTGGTCTTGAAGGCACATATCCAACTTTCTCTAACTGTCTGACAAGCGACCACCCTTCACAATACTTCTTGATCCAGAGTTCCATGCTCTGATGCTCTCTTTGAAAAGACTCTCTCCTGTGCCAACAAGGAAACTGAGAGACTGAAGAAAGAAACAGGCAGGGACGTGAAGAAAAAGGAGAAAATCCAACTGGGCTTGGGAGACTACAAGAAAAAAACAATCATAGTTAGTCAATCAACTAGTATTTACAATCCCCAGAAAGATGGACAGAAAGGATGCTGTCAGAGGTCAACTAAGCATTTTTGTTAGTTCTAGTTTTGCCATTTTTTGCCTATCTCTTTTAAAAATTGTTTTTATCTTTATTTTATTTTCCAATTTGGGGGCATTTGTTTTCCTCTTTTCCACCTTCCTTGTCCCCATCCCAACAATTTGAAAGAAAAAGTCTTTTATTAGAGAATGCAGAGTAAAGGAAATTCCTACAGGGGCCATGTCAGTTCTGCACTTTGACCATCCTCCTTGGATCAGGAGGTGGATAGTGTGAGTCATACGGGCCCTTGGGAATTATGACTCATCATTGCCTTCATGAGAATTCCTAGGTCCTTCCAAGTTTTTCATTTTTACAATATTGTTTTACTGTATAAATTTGTCCTTCCAGTTTTTCTCACCTTATTCTGCATCAACTCATAGAAGTCTTCCAGGTTTCTCTGAAAGTTTTCCTTTTGTAATTTCTTATGACACCATATTACGTTACATTCATACACAATAATGTGTCCAGCCTTTCCCCAATTGATGGTCACCTCTTTAGCTCCTTTGTCACCACAAAAAGAGCTTTAAACAGTTTTATATGTAGGGGCCTTTTCTTCTTTCTTTGATCTCCTTAGGGCATAGGCCTAGTAGTTGTATAGTTGGGTCAAAGGATATGTGCAAATTAGTAACTTGCATCATCACTATCGACAGAACCAATACCATACAGGTAGCAAGTGGCAAAGGTGGGATTTGAACCTACACCCTCAGACTTTAAATTCAATGTCTATTCCTTCTTTTTTTAAAAAAATATTTTTATTTCACTAAATATTTTCCAATTACATGTAAAAAAATTTTTAATATTCATAAAAAAACATTTTGAGTTCTAAATTCTCTCCCTCCAATCTGATAGGTGTGAGGTGGTACCTCAGAGTTACTTTAATTTGCATTTCTTTGATCAATAGTTATTAGAGTATTTCCCCCTATATGACTATCAGTGGTCTTTAGAAGAGATATACCATGTGGCATCTCCAGGTGGGGAGAATGACATATAGATGTGGATAGAATTAGTTTCAGATGTAAGTTTTGAGACTGCCTTCCCTCCCCCAGTGCTGTCCTTGATGAGACAGTAGACAGCAGTGATGTGCTGGTGTAAACACGGAAATGGGACTGAAGGATGAGGAAGTCTAAACTCAAAGTCCCAGGACTGGAGTGCAGAGAAGGATGGATTCCCATGGATGTTGGGGTGGGAGTAGATATTGCTCTTTTATCTACGGGGTGCCCTTCTCAAGGACTTTTTTTTGACAACATCCAATGTGGTTGATTAACAATTTTCTTATTTCCAGGATGGTGGACAGTCCTTTTCACGTTTTGGAAGACCTGCTGCAACCACTGTACCTCCCACTTCTCCCCTGATGTTTCAACCTTGCCCTAGTTACTCCAGCAAATCAGTGGGTGAGACTTCAAAAGTCAATAAGAGACTCACTCCTTGGGAAGCAGCTGCTAAGTCACCCCTCGGCCTTGTGGATGACGCCTTTGGTCCCAGAAATATCCAGGAATCCATCGTGGCCAATGTAGTCTCTGCCGCCCAGAGAAAAAGCTTGCCAGAGCCACCTGAGGACTGGAAACTCAGAGTTTCCTATGCACCCCAGGCTCAGAAGGCCAACCTAGGCCCATTGCAGAGGAGGGAGAATGGCATCCCCAACCTGCCAAAAAGCACCAGGGGAATCGCTTATGCCCACAGCCAGTATGATGCCCCATTGCCATATTCCACCTATTACAGGAAGCCATCTAGAACTGGGTTTGAAAGAATGACCATGGAGACCAAATCTGAGTATGGCTTCTCCTTCAGTGATGGTAACTACAATCCACACCCAAAAGGATGGAAGCGGGAGACCTGAGATTTCCCCAGGGTAGAAAAAAACCTTTCGGCACTCAGAATCTGCCTGTTTTAACAGCTAAGTCACGGATCAAATCAAGCGATGTTTTCTTGATCCAACCAGTTCTGAAGGACATGACAATCTTTTGTTCTCAGCAAAAGAAATAGATTTGACTCACATGGCTCCGAGATTCTTCCATGTGAGAGATTTGATTAATTTGGTTTTCGTCTTTAGTTCCTCAAGTCACATCTGTATATTTTAGCATGTGGGAGTGAACACACATGTGCATTCAAACCTTGATTCAAAATATCAGTGCTTACTGTTCCCTACTCCTCACTCAAGCAAGGGATGGGAAAAAAGAGATCATATTTGTGGGGGGAAAATGGAATTGTTTGAGTTGGTTACTGGGGTTCTCAGCCTTGTTTTCTGTATGTTGTCATCACATTTCCCAGAAGGGCTAAGCAATTCATGTCTGTGAGAGGTGTGTGAGACTGGGTCTCCTGTCTGCCCTTTTTGCCACCAAAAGTTACATAAAGAAAGGAATACCCTGGGATCTCTAGACCTGGCATTGGAGATCCATGACAAGGAGCCTATTCTGGGAGAGGCTTTCAAAGGCAATACACTAATATAATTTGTTTGGGAAAGAATCCCCAGAAGATGGTTCTTTAAAAAGTATTTCCTTTGATAGCTTCATATCTGATTAAATTCTATTTTCTTTGAGAAACTGATAGTAGTTATAGACAGAGACTAAGTGTGAAAGAGACTAATGAAATGGACATTTTAGGGTAAGGTCACTAGTAGCACCAGAATTATTTTGAGAACAACAGAGTTGTATATCTGAAGTAGGGGAAAATGTACATATTGTATTATGCCTAATCAATTTGTATTTGACCTTCTAAGAATGAAATAGGTACAGGGATAGGGACTGATTTCATTGCTACAAGGGACTTTCTAGTGAGGAAACTCCCTTTTAACAAGGCAGGTCAGTACCTTCTTTGCAATTTACAGTTTCAGAGGACTGCCTGGGGCAGTGAGAGTTGCCCAGGGTCACATAGCCAACATCTGCCAGAGAGGGGATGGGAACCCAAGTCTTTCCATCATCAAAGATGACTCTATCCACTGCCCCATGGGGCCTCTAAAGAATGAAACAGACTCTAGCAAAATAAACATGATAGATTACTCATGTCTCTTACTCATGATATAGATACCAGATTCAGTCTCAAGGATAGTGAGGCCATGAGGGTCATGACATGCCTGTTTCTCATTGCTCCAAAGAATTGTGGAAACGCAGGTTTTCTGTTATGTGTTATAGGGTGTGAGTATTGATGTGAAGGAGAGGAAAGAACCCTAGGGGGGGCTGTCATATATTTTAATGGACTAGGGAAACAGCCAGTTATAACTGGTTGCCACTGTCCATGGTAGTCACTCACTGAGTTGTAGAGAAAGTTGTTGGCCAACAAATCAACCAGCCAGAACTGCTGCTCCTAATAGTTAGTTACATAGGCGGATAGGTAGATAGATAGATAGATAGATATTTAATAGACACATAGATAATAGATGATAAATAGACAGACAGCTACATGGATAGATGAAGCATTTATTAAGTACTTACTGTATGCCACGCACTGTGCCAAGTGCTAGGAATGCAAAGGAAAGCAAATAAGACAAACTAAGCCTACAAGGAGCAGGGCACAGGCTCAGAGACTTTGAAATGGAAGGAATCTTAGAGATCATTTAGTCCAACCCCTGATTTTTCACAGGCATAAACTGAAGTTCAGAGAAATAAATTTACTGGCTCAAGGTCAAACAGGCAGTAGGTGGCAAAGTCATGATTCATTCCCAGATCCCTGACTCCCAATACATGAAGTAGCTTTTCTACCATACCAAGAAACTGAGGCTTTAATTCACAAACTGTAATCAGTGTAACTCTGGGATCAGTCCTTAGATATGGGGAAGGAATATCATCGCTCAGAGAGATTCTTAAAACAGGCTACAAGCACTCAGGGTCCCTGTTTGAGATCCCTGTCAGCTCAACTAGGAGAAAACAGGGTTCAAACCTGACTCAGTGCTTCAGCTTGAATTCTATTAACTGTGAAGTTAAAAAGCATTCAGATAATTCTTAGAATGAGGAATTGAAGTTTTTGCTTTGGTATACCTAAGTGCTTAGGGAGTTAAGCACTTCAGTGAGCTTTTCTTCTAGGAAATGTCATTTTCACTGGTCTCTTTCACTGAACGTTAAGTTTTAAAGGGAAAGGGAAAAGCCAGACCTAATGTGTGACTTTCAAAAACACAAGACTGGCAACATCTTTGCTGTCGTCACTCAAAAGATGCAGCAATGAAACTGAACAGAAGGGATGAGTGTTGTTTTTAAGGGGATATTGATTGCTGAGAAGAAAGATGATGTAGCACAAATTCTCCCAAATGCAGAAGCACAGAGTGATCATGGGGAATTCCAAAGAAATTCTAGCCATGGTGCCTCTGCCCTTCTCTTATTGGCAGCCCAGCTCTGGACTAGTCAGGACCTTCACCATATCATTTAGCTGCCCACTAACTCAGTCTTGTATGGGGATATTGGGAGTCTAGCAGAAAAGACTTGGCCCCCCAACCCTACATGTTTTAAATAAATGCTGCCACCCATGTCCTTTCATCACGGATGCCAGCTCTCTTAGTCACTGGAGCCATGACCACCCATGTGGTGTGCTAAATGAACACACCACCAGTTATGATCTCAAGTTTTGTTTTTTCTAGAATGAAGTAGATTCACTTACCAAGAAAAAGATTTCCTTAATTTTTTTTAAAAGCACAAGTAAACAAGTCTTTTTAAAAGTACCCACTAGACAAAAGTGTTGGTGGTAAGCAGTGGGTATACAAGGATACAAACAAATCACCACTCTCAGAGATTTTACATTTTATGGGGGGTAAACACCGGGTACACAAATCAGTAAATATAAGATCAAGACAAATAAAAATGAAGTTATTTCAGAAAAACAGAGTCTTGGTAACTGAGGAACTCAGATGAAACGTCCCAAGGACCACGCTTTGAAGCATATAAAGGATTGCAAGGGGCAGAGGTGAGGAGTGAATGCATTCCAGACGAGCAGATTACTTGTTCACTTCCCTTTCTTATTGCCACCCCCACCCAAAGCCTTCTTTGCTGTGAAGAAAAATATTTAACCAGAGTTTGATTGTATACTGCACGGCTCAGCCATAATCTTCACTACTGAGAAAAAAACAGTGCATTTTACTTTTTAATGTATCATTAAAGAACTCTGATCCCTTTTCAAAATTAGTCCAAGATCATCAAACATAATTATCTGTTTATCAGTCTTCAAACTTTAGGAAGAGAGCAGTGCTTGAGAAGCACAGAATTCAGCGTTCACCAGACAGGATGACCACATCCGCTGATTTCTCTTGAAGAGGACCTTTCTGGAAGTCATATATACTTGGCAGAGGTGACCTCAGAGTGGAAGATGGTTAAGTAAGCAGCACCACACCCCGCTGAGGTCTAGAGCCCTGAATGCTGAGCAAGAAATTCATTCTACCGAATTGTTTCAATGTTAGAATCACTACATCATAGACTGAGAAATGGAAGGGGGCTTAGATTTAGATGCACTGAAACTGCCTGACTTTTGGAGGAGAAAATTGATATTTAGAATGGGAGCCTAGCTTTTGAGCTGGAGGGGATGTTAGAGACTGGTCATTTACTAAATTCCCTCATTTCATGGAGGATGAAGTTGAGACCCACCTGGAGAAAGGGAGTGCCTTAACAAAGTCATAAACAGCAAATGGCAGAGATGAGGGTTGAACTTTTGTCTCCGGAGTCCTGTCCAATACTCTTCCTACTCCAGCAAGCTGAAGAATGATCTTAGTGAAGTGGACACTGACATACTGAACCAATACAATTTCCCTGAAAGGATGGCTTTCTAACCACAGCGCCCCCCCGTGGTAGGACAGACTTGCCTTGCCTCCAAGTCTTCCCAGAGCTAGAGGAAAATGTAAGCTTACCGAGGCAGAGCAGGTATGCATTCAGTAGCGATGTCCTCCATCCTCAACTGCAAATATCAAATCAAATCCCAAGGGGCTACCTGGGAGGTTCCTTTCTGATTACTACTTGTGTCTCACCTTGTGTGTTTTATGAATGTACAAATCTATTCATAGGTTCACAGATTATGAGCTGGAAGGGGCCTTAGATGTCATCTTTTCCAACCCCCTCGTTTTATAGGATAAGAAATAAAATCCTAGAGAAGAGAGGGGCTTGGTCAGCATCCTCTGGTTGCTAGCACAGATCTGGGATTTGAATTCTCATGCTCTGATATTAGAACCAATGCTCTTTCTACTCCACTCCCCCTTCTTTTTTAGGGGCATCTCTTAATGACCACCGCAAAGATTGCCATTTTAGAGTTCAGATCTCACACACGTGCGTGTGCACACACACATATACACACATACACGCATAGATATACATAGCCTGCACAAAGACTGACTTGCACACAGATCAATTGCATGAAATGGGATCAGGCAGCTGCAGATTCAGCTCTAATTCAAGTAGAGGGAATTGTGGAAAGGCTTGCTTGCTGGGAGAGCACACTGGCCAGGTTTAGCTTCTGAACAACGCTTATTGCTGGTTTCCATTATAAGAGACTCTTTGCCATCTAAATCTTATCTAAACATAATTGTGATTTCCACTTATACTGATTCATCACTAGTGACTGGGTTTGAAGGATGCATGTTGAAGATGAAGGTTGCATTAATAAAATTTATCTTAGCAAAATCAAGTGAAAGATTTTTGTTTTCCTTTGTCTAAGATCATAGGGATTAGGGACTTTAGAAGGGCATTAGGTAGTACCACAGTACACAGAGTGCTGAGCCTGCAGTCAAGAAGATTCATCTTCCCAAGTTCAAATCCACTTGCTATCTGTGTGACTTTGGGCAAGTCATTTCATCCTGTTTCCTTCAGTTTCCTTGCTTGTAAAATGAGCTGGAGAAGGAAATGACCAACCACTCCAGTATCTCTGCCAAGAAAACCCCATACAAAGAGGCTGACATGACTGAACAATAGTAACTATAAGGAGTTTAGAGACCACCTAGCCCAGCACCTGCCTTTTACAGATGAGAAGCTTAGAGAGAAGAGAGAAGTCATATAACCAAAAACACACACTGAGAAAATAGCAAACCTTGGATTCGAACCCAGATCCTCTGTCTGAATGTGGAGCCAGAGATCTGGCAGCGCCAACCCAGATGCTGTCTTTGATCTCTCATCTGTTCCCAGAGAAAAAAAAATCACTGTGAATTTTCTAGCCCTTTTAAGGCCCAGTTGATTTACTCCATCCCTACTTTTCATGATGTCAAATTTCAGAAAATTTAAATAATTTCACTTCAAACACCAACCTTTTATGCTGTAACATTTATCCCAAGGTTTTTTCTGAGTAATATCGAAGTGTTGAATGTAAAAAGGAGCCAAGCATCTCATACTCAAAGGTCCTTTTCTTCTTATTCTCAGATAAAATGGGAGCTGAGGGCTGGAGCATCTAGCCATACTATTTTTGACATGTTTGCTCCATTATCATTTGGAGGGTCACCCACAAGTTTAGCCAAAGAGGAAAAAAATACCCTTTAGATGACAAGATATTTTGTCAAACTCAAAAGCCCCTGTGGTCTCCACTCTGGTGCTGCTCAACAGATACCGGCTGGTTAACCAATAAATATTTCTTAAACACTTATTATGGACCAAGCATTGTACTAAGGCAAACAAAGAGTCCCCCTTCCCAAAAAGTCCCTATAGTCTAGGAAGGTACATCCTAATGGGAGGAGACAACTTCCAAATATATCTTATATTATACATGTGAATGTATATGTTTCTATATATCTATATTTCTTCATTCTATTATCTGTATAGATAGATAAATAGATAGACACAGATAGAGAGACAGATTAACCGAAAGATAGATTGACAGAAGACAGAGACAGAGAGACAGACAGAAGATAGATAGATGGATAGACAGACAGACAGACAGATGGTAGATGAAGGTGAATTGAAAGGAAACCTTAGTAGCTCAGAAGACTAGGAAAGGCCTCTTCTAGAAGGTAAGATTTGAGCTGAGTCTTGAAAGAAGCCACCAAGTCTAAGAGGCAGAGGTGAGAGGGGGCAGAACTTTCTGGAATAGGGAAGGGCTCCTCCAAGGGCACTGAGATGGGAGATTGACCATCCTGTTTTAAGAACACTGAGCAGACCAGTGTATCTGGATCATGGAGGGGAGTGAGATGTGGGATGGACCTGTACATGAGAAATCTAAAGGGAGAGACAAGATTGGCAAAGGATTGACCACACAAGGTGAGTAAGAACAGCTAGAGGGGATGGCAGGAGCAAGGGAGGACCTTTAAAGGATGGGGACAACATGAAGATGTTTGTAGGTGTTAGGGCAGGCATCAGGACAGAACAAGAGATTGAGATAAGAGAGGAGATGGGAACAATATTGAGAAAGATTTTTGAAGAAGGCTGGAGGCAGTGGGATCCAGAGTGCTGGAAGGGGGGTTTCCTTGGCAAGGAGAAGGGCCACCCTCTCATATGTGACAGGAGAACAGGAGACAAGGCGAGAGATGTCTGAGGAGTAGTCAGTTAACATGCATTTATTAAGCATCTACTATGTGCCAGGTACTATGCTGAGCCCTGGGAATACAAAGAAAGGACAATACCACTCTAATGAAAACCACATAAACCAGGCTTTGCTCTTGGGGAGCCCATAGTCTAAGGCTGGTGGGAGACTGGGAAAAATTCCCCTTGTATCTGTACTGCCTGAGCCACTAACAAAGTCCAAATCCCTTGACCTGTGAAGGCTGATCCTCTCTGTCATTGGGTCATCTCTTTCTCCGATGGGCCAGGTAGTAACAAGAGGTGTCTTTTCCTAGGCTACAACAACTCAGGACCTCTCATCCTCTTGAACTCCTGAGATCACTGCCAAGGTGGAAGCCTCCATTCCTCAGGGTCATTGTTCAGTGCCTAGACTCTGAAAGAGAACAGAAGGGGCAGAAAGGGACTTATGGTCCAACCTCAGGTTCCCCTAAGCAAGCACATGCTCTAACCCTGCCACTGGAAATCTAAGGGAAGACTCCCTCAAAAGAGAGTGAGGAGGAACTTGTCTCCAACTCTCATAGCTTATGTAGGAGTAGCTCTTCTTGATTTAGCTGCAGATTCTCACAACTCCTGCTCTGAAGGACCATACATATAAAGACCAACTCGGAATTGCTGCATCACCTCCACAAAGTGAAATACTTGTCTCTTAGCAACAGGATCATGTGCATGGCCAACGCCACAGGGGAAGGTCTCACAACCCATGAATCCTGCCCCTGTATTAATAAAAATTGCAGGGGGTCCACTGACACCTAGGGAGGTCAGGAAAGATTTCCTGACTTTCCTTCTCCCATCACCCCTTAGACTATGAGATACCGTTGTTGTTAAGTCATATTCAACTCCTCATGATCCCATTTGAGGTTTTCTTGGCAGAAATACTCAAGTGGTTTGCCATTACCTTCTCCAGTTCATTTTACAGATGAGGAAATTGAGGCAAATAGTTCGACATGAGTTGCCCAGGGTTACATGACTAATAAGTGTCTGAAGTTAGATTTGAACTCAGAAAGATGAGTCTTCCTCAGCCTAGGCCTGGTACTCTACCTACTGCGCCATCTGACTGTCTCCAGACCATGAGATCCTTGAGAGCAAAGACTGGTTGTTTTGTTTATGGTACTGGAATTGGGCTTTAAAGGAAGCCTGGGATTTCATGAGAAAGAAGCAATGAGGGAGAGCAGCCTTTGTAAAGGTGACAGAGAAAGAATTTTATGTATTGAGGAAAGCAAGAAGTCTAGTTTGGCTGAACTAGTGTTTGTGAGGGGAAATAAGGTCTAATGGAGGGCCTTGGCTACCTAATGAAAGAGGAGTTCATATGTTTTCCTAGATACAAGAAGAAGTCACTGAATCTACTTGTCAGTGGGTGGGGAACGTCATTTTTTTCTAAAACATGAATCATGCTAAGAAATATCAATCTGACAATTTTGTGGAGGATAGAGAAGAAACTGGAGTCAAAAAGACTGTTTAGGAGGATGCTCTGATAGTCCAGGCAAGAGAGGGTGAGGGTGTAGATGGAGAGAAGAGGACCTGATTCTCTCTATACTTTCTCTCAGTGACCACATCCGCTTCCATGGACTCAATTTTCCCTCCATCTACACAACTCACATATCAACATATCCAACACCAGTCTCTGCCTTGAACTATAGTCCCACATCCCCAGTGGACATCTCGAATTGAATGTTACTCAGGAATTATTGAGATTTCACATAACCAAAACAAGACTTATCATTCCGCTTCCCTAAACCAATTTCCTGTTTACAGTGAGGTCACCACCATCCCTCCAGTCACCCAGGTTTACAACCTCAGCGTCACGCTCAGCGCTTCCCTTTTCCCCACCTCTCACATCCATGTCTGTGACATAGAGGTGGGACAAGCACAGTCGTCCTACAAAGGAGACTGAGAAGGAGGGGCAGACACATGGAAAGCAAATGAGGAGAGAGAAGCAGCATGGAAATCCAGAGAGGAGAAAGTGTTTAGGAGAAAGGAGTAGTCAACAGTGGCACAGGTTGCAGGGAGGCCAAGAAGATCAAGGGTTAAAGTAAAGTCAGGGTAATGGGTCATTAATAGATTGCTGATAACCTTGTCTAGAGCAGTTTCAAATATGTGATGAGTTCGGAAGCAAGACTTTAAAGGACTGGGCAAAGAGGATGAGATAGAGCATAGAGTCATCAAGTGTAGATGGTTTCTTCTAAGGATTTGACTATGAAAGGGAGAGGTGATGTCTGGGGCTTAACTCCCATGAGCTTCAACTCCATTTTTCCTCAGTCAGCTACAGGGTACAAGAAACAAGTCTCATCCCTCCTTTTAGAAGTCAAACTTTTCCCGGCTTAAACCCAGCCCAGAACTGAATTTGTTTGTGTGGAGGGGTGCCCCCCAGCTCATGCGTAATGTTATACCTCCAGCTCATGGTCCCTTCTCAAGCTTTTAAAAGGTCTTTGAATCGTATTGCTGTTGGTACCCTCTGGATGATTTAGCATCAATACAGTCCATGTGCTGAGGCCACTTTTAAGGTTATGTTGAAGCAGGCTCAGATGAGTAGCTCTTTCCCCCTTCTCCTGAGCAATGCCCTTTGCTGTAATCTGGAAGAATATGACACATCCTAAGTCTTACAAGGCACTATAGAAGCTTACATCAATCCCTTGTCTGCCAGTATTAGTTTCATCTTAAGAGTCAGGGATTATGGCTTTTCCTGTTGGCCCACATTCAGAAATTCCAGAACTTCTTGTCAGGCAGGTAATAGAAGCCAAAGGTTAAAAGGTTCAAGCCGGAAGGTACCTAGGATGCCATGTGGCTCAATGCCTTCATTTTATAGGTGAGGAAACTAGGGTCAGAAATTGGGTCACACAGCTAGTACATGTCTGAGAAGGCACTGAAACCTACTTCTTCCCACCTCTAAGTCTGGTGCTCTATCCACAATGCTGTGCTAGGGCTTTGAAGAGAAATAAACTTAATCTGTCAAACTTAACTCAACTGTATTTTTATGCATCAAAACATGTTTCCATCCATGGGTTCCAAAAGTCTTGACCAGCAAGCTCTTCCCTTTTTCTAGAGTAGCAGGGACACTAGGACGCCTGTTCAGGATGACTTAGCTAGCCCTAGACACACAGAATGTCTGGAAATGGCTGCAGGAACCACTCGCCGTGGAGCCTAAACAGGACAAAGGGAATTCATTTTGTGATCCTGTGGTCCCACATCCGTCCACCTCCAAGCCACCTTCCAGATTTTGGGGGTTCCTTATCTGGCTAAATACCTCCAAAGAGAAAAGATGTGTCAAGTACTGATAGGATAGTGTTAGAATGGCCCAAGTCTGCTGCTGATCAGACTTGAGAGACCCATCCAGATGGAGCGAAACTAGGCTGGTAATATTTTGTCATCGTCATCATCATCATCATCGTTGTTATTTTAACTCATTTAAATCCATTCATTGACTTATTTCAATCAAGTATTTTTTATCTGATCAGGAATTCTATCCCCTTCTATGGATTTTGCCGTTATTTATGTCCGGTGCATAATTCCTTTTTCTGAAGGGGAGATGGGAGAGATCAGAGAGTTGAGTTGGCCTGAAGAAAGTGGCTGATCCACTGTTTATTAGGCATTTACTTATTCTTTAGGACAACAAAGTCCTTGCCTTTTAGAAGCTTACTTACCTTCTGCTGGAAACATAAAGTTTGCAAATCCTTAAATAGTAGATAAATATGAATCTTTAATATAATGATGGTGACAAAGATGATGTTGATGGTGACAAGTATAATCCCTTCATTTTATAGAAGAGGAAGATGAAACCCAGAGAGGTTAAATGATTTGTCTGTGGTCACCAGTTAGTATATGTAAGAAGAAAGAATTGAGCTCAGATCTATCCTGACTATGAAGCTGGCGCCCTATCCATGGCATCATGCTGCCCCTCATAAGCTTGTAAATATAAAAATCTCTGTAAATGTGTATATTTATTATCCAACCTGACCCTTCTATTTTATTAATAAGAAAAATGAGGTCCAGCGACTGACTTGCCTAGATCCTTGAAGTGGCAGCACCAGCCTTGGAAGCTAGATTTCTTGACTTGCAGGTCAGTGTGCATATACCATCTCCTTATTTGGCAATCCAGATATTATGTCCAACCAGACTGAGATTCCTGTTTGCATGAATAGAGCCATCTTCAAAAAGAGAAGACTAAGACCTTGTGGTTGGAACAAAGTCCTAAAATACACAACAATTGATCAGCTGTCTCCTCAGGCTCTGAGGGGACTTTGGAGCATAAAATGCACCCACCTTTTGCCTGGAGGAGAGAAGATCCATGGATGATATAAAAGAGGCATTCACGTATTTATAGAACCATCCTAGGGAAGAGGAATGGGACCTTTCTGCTTGGCCGCAGGGAGCAGAAACAGAAGTAATGGGTGGAAATGGAAGAGGCAGGTTTTGCCTGGATGTCAGGAAAGAATCCCCATCAATTAGAGCTTTCCAAAAATGGAATGGGCTGCCTGAGAGGTAATGATAGGAATAGTGGAAGTTTGTAGAACACTTTGAGATTTGCAAGCACTTTATGTACATGATCACATGTGATTCTCACAACCCATGGAGACGAATGCTGCTTTAATATTTATTATTGGCTCCATTTTTATAGATGAGACAACTGGGGGTCAGCAAGGTTCAGGGACTTTCCAATGTCCCCTCTCCAGCTGGGGCAGCGTTGGAGGTAGAACTGACTCAGGTCTTCCTGATTCTGAAGCTGGCCCTGTTCCCATTGCATCAAATCCCTCTTACTGGAGTTTCTCAAGCAACATTCAGTAGGAAATAATGGAAAGAGAGGAATGAAACATACCCACAAAAGGCATAAAATATCTGGGAGTCAATCTGTGATAGGACACTGAGTAGTGACAAGTACAGAAAGATCCTTAAGGAACTAGAGAGTAACTTCAATAACTGGAGGGTAATTCAGTGCTCATGGTTGGGCTGTACCAATATAATATAAATGAAAGTACAATCCAAATTAGTGTAGAGATAGAATCTGATACCAATTACACTATCAATGGAATACACAATGGCACTAGATTTTTTTTAAAAAATCATTTGATGGAACAAAGGACCTACAATAATAAGGGAAAAAAGTAGAAATGAAGGGAAACATCAGTTTGGCTGATTCTCCTATCCTCTTTTTCTTTCTGAAAACTTAAAAAGAACCTAGGCAGCTGAAGGGTGCTGGGTATAAAGCGCTGGACCTGGAGTTGAGAAGATCTGAGTTCAAATCCTGCTCCAAGTACTTACTGACTGTGTGACTCTAGGAAAGTCACTTATTCTTTCAGCCTCAATTTTTCCATGTGTAAAATAGGGATAATAGTGCCTAGTTCATAGGGCTATTGAGAGTTTCAAATGAGAATACATGTAAAGCCCTTTGCAAATATTAAGATTTTATAAAATTCTATTAATATTAACTTTTAAATAATAACCCATTCATTTTAAGACTTACAAAGTGCTTTTCTCTCAACACCCTTGATAGATAATGAAATGATTATCTTACAGATAAAGAAACTGAGTCTTAGAGAGTTGAAGCACCTTTCTCAAAGACCACCCAATTAGCAAGACCTAGAGCCATGTTTCAACCATCCTTGACCTGATTCTAAGTCAGTGGACAGTCAATCCTCAATGTTCTCAAAGGGAACATTCCTAGATAACAACAAAAAGGTAAAACATAGGAATGTTGATACATTGAACTTATGGACAATAAGGGATTAGCTTCCTGTGACCACCAAAAACTATAATCTTTCCTCAGAGATTGCTGAAAACTCACATTAATTCTGGTAATGAGCACTTTTTCTAACAAAGCAACCATGAAATAACACATAAAATGCAGTACACAAAATAAAATTGGTTTTTCTCACTAGTAATTTCCTAGAATTCTGTGACCTTTTGTGCTAACATCTCAACAAAAGAACAAAACATTGATTTCAGGTAATATTCACTTTTTGATACATATGAAATCTGCAGTGCCATAAATACTGTACAACAAATAAAATTCTCAAAATTAAAACTTTTTTTAACCTAAATCTTACCTTCTATCATGTACCCTACACCATACTGCCATAAACCTCTCTACCTTGGCTTTCCTCTGAAAACCAAGGAAGTGGTTGCTGGGATTTAAGTCTCTGCTGTCAGAAGACAGGACAGGTGAAGTTTAGATGTGACTGGCGAGATCTTGATGTCGCCTCCAACACTGTTCTTCACAGTTTATGGATGTGTATTAGAGACCGTGAAGGGTACACCAGCTTGAAATAATTCAAGGATGTCTGCACTGTGTGTAAGGTCTCTGAATGTATGAGCATAGCCAAGGTAAGTTGTAATTGAGGCTACAGTTGATGGGACCAGTGAACAATGAAAATGTGCAAGGAAATACTGAGGTGCTTGACTCTGCAATGGGTGAACAAGACCAGGGAAATGCTTCATAGTACAGCAACCACTCCACAGACCCGAGCCCATCATGCCTCCTGTGTTTTTCTCTACAAACATCTTATAGAATATAACACAATACTCACACCATCACTATACAAACAATGCTCAAAGCAGATATGTGATATGGATGTTAAAGGTCACACCATAAGAGAATTAGAGGAGAACTAGATTGGGTACTTTCCCTATAGCTAGGGATGAGTTTTTAATCGTGCAAAAGATAGAGGTGATCACAATGGATAAACCAGATAATTTAGATTGGATGAAATTTTAAAAATTTATACTAAGAAAATTAATACACCTAGGATAAAAAAGGAAGTTGTTGATTAAGCAGAAAATAATATCTCTGAATCAAATATCTCTGATAAAGGAGATATAGACAAGGACAGCTAGGTCCACAGTGGATAGAGGATAAAGCCTGGAGTCAGGAAGACTCATCTTCCTGAGTTCAAATGTGAACTCAGACACTGACTATTTGTGTGACCTTGGACAAGTCAGTTTTTCATCTATAAAATGAGCTAGAAGAGGAAATGGCAAACCGCTCCAAAATAGGGTCATGGAGAGTCAGACAGGACTGAAATGACAGAACAAAAGCTAGATAGATATGTGTGTATATCTATATATGTGTATATATAGTATATATGTATGTGTATACACAAAGACACATATATGACTATAATGTATATTGTATGTATATATATATAATATAAATAATATAACTTATTATAGTGTGTGTGTGTGTGTGTGTGTGTGTGTGTGTTATGCTTTACTTGGTGGGGGTAATCACTTTCTTTACTTTGTAAAATTCTTTGTTGCAAAGTATAAATGCTTGCTGAAAGGGTAGCTCTGTGGGAAAGCACATTTAAACCCAGTTGTCTGATGAGATATAAAAATAATAGAAGAGATACAAAATCATATTTGTGAAAGGATCCTCTCGTAAGAAATTCTGTCACCAGAATCATGGAGTATAATTTGTTGGTCGTCGGCCATGTCAAGAGCAGCAAACAAGAAAAGGTCAGCAAACATGCTATAAGTTGAGTAAGAGACTTTCCTCCCAAAGAAGAAAATTCAGTTATCTCAGGGTTGATCCAATGTCATTGATAAAAGTGGTTTAAAAAAAAAAAGAAAAAAATCCCCAGGAAATCCATGAGCTTTCTGTCATCTCCACAAACTAGGCTTCTTCCCATCTCAATAGCCACAAAAAGTCTGGGAATTACCCAACTTGGAAATTTCCTACATTATCTACCAGAAACACAGCCAAGTTGGACAGGCTCCCTCCTTTAAAGCTTTTCACAGCAAAATTTGCCTTTAATTGGTAAAAAAATCCAAGCTTCTGGGAAATTTTAGTCAAAACTGAAAAAAGGCAGAAGGCCATGCTGGTGCTGGCCCCTGATTGGGTTTTTCCAAGAGGAGCATGCAGACCTTCATTAGAAGACATCTGTGGGTCTAGGGAGGCATCAACACAGTGAATTCTTCTTCTAATGGTGAGGAACTGCTAGTGGGCCGCCATGGGCCATTCCCTTTTCTGTGCTGGTTTGCAATTTGGATTAGATGCAATCCTAGGAGTGCTTGTCTCTAATGGTGAGAGCTAGGCTCCTTGTCCTTGCCATTATTGTCCCATCCCTTTAGGACAATTTTATTGTTTGGTTCATATCCCCCTAAAGGGAGACGAAGCAGAACAGAGCACTCAATGTACAGTAGAAATCAGGTATGGGAGAGGTCATTTACTTCTACATAAAAATGCTAAACATTAAATACTCATAATCACACATGAACAGAATCGGATTTGGGAACAACCTGTAAATCCTGCTGGGGTCTGTGGGGAGGAGGATGCTTCATCTTTATCATTGTCTCACAATAAAAGCCCCTCATGGTGGAAGAACTGAGTCACCCATGGCAGGAAGAAACCACCCTTTCCTCCCCAAACTTCTATTTGATCCCTCAGAACCAGCAATGGCAACTAGGAATCTATGCCAGGGAGAAAAGAGGGATGGTCCTCGCTCCGTTTATTTTTTTGGTCAAAAGGCAGAAAACCTGCAGTTACAGCATAAAGTGGCAACAGGCCCAGTTCTTGCTCTTGTGTGGGTGGGCCAACATTTCTGTGTTTCTAGAGGCATACCCTGAGAATCAGCCCTGGTGGTATGTGTGTAAGAGATGCATTGAGAGAGGGAGAACCCAGGGAATGCTGGGAGTCAGTGCCAGATCTACCAATGTTTGGACCACTTCGGGGGTGGGGTTTGAGATTCTGGAGTAGGGGACAGTGGATGATTAGGGTTCACCAATATCCTCTCCTGCCAGCCATGCCAGACACTGGCGTCTGGGACAGGATGCTACTTTTAGGACAGCACCTGAATCACTTTAGGATGCAAAAGCAGAAGTGGAGTAAGATCTTTATTTACACAGAGCATGAGGTGTGTGTTCAAATTCCCACTCAGACATTCACTACCTGTATAGCCTGCATAAGTCATGCAAATTTCTTAGCCTTGGTTTCTTCTTGTGTAAAATGGGGCTACTAATATTTGCATTAACCTATCTTGAAGAAATGTTGTCAAAGAGTTGCCAGTTTTAAAGCAGTCAGTCATCATTTATTAAGAGCCTACTCTGTGCAAGCACTGGGCTAAGTTCTATCACAGTCATCATCTTCGTCATCATCACCTAACATTTATACAGCATGGTCCCTGTGTTCAAAGGAGCTTAGACTTCTGGGATTTCACCTCCAGAGCGATCTTAGAAATCACTTCATTCCTGATGCTGAGGGAAGTGAACAGAGCCAGGAGAACCTTGTACACGACATCGAACAGCAACCTTGCGTGTCGATCAACGATGACAGACTTCGCTCTTCTCAGCAATGCAATGCTCTGAGACAGTTCCCAAGGACTCATGATAGACAATGCTGGCCACATCCAGAGAAGGAACTGCAGGGTCTGAGTGCAGATTGAAGCTTACTTCTGTTTTTTCATTTTTTCTTTCTCGTGGTTTTTCCTTTTGGTTCTGATTCTTCTTTCACAACATAACTAATATGGAAATGTGTTTAACATGATTGCACATATATAACCTATATCAGATTGCTTGCTATTTTGGGAAGGAGGAGGGAAGGGAGGGAGGGAGGGGAGAAATATTTGGAACTCAAAATTTTACAAAAATGAATGTTGAAAACTATCTTTACATGTAATTGGGAAACACTGGATACTATTAAGCAGGGAAGAAAGATCACAGAAGGTAAAATAAGAAAAAAAGAAGAAATCATCTCATCTGAACCCCAACCTTGTACAGAGAAGGAAACCGAGGCCCTGCCTTTGTTAGCCATCATAACTCCACACAGGCTTCCTTTCTCCAAGTCTGTGAGCAGACATATTAAAATATCATGCTGATGAACTAATCCAGAAACTTCATTTTCCCAGGAAGGGGTTTGGCAGGAGTGCCTAACTCATAAAATCAGAGCTGAATGGGTCACTTTGTCCAATTTCTCATTTTACAGAGGAAACGGAATCCTGGCTGAGGCCTCACAGGACATTGATTTAGAGCTGGAAAGCACCGGAGGTCACCTTGTTGAGTCTCCCCATTCTGAAACAACCCCAAAGCAGTGCTTTGTCCACAATGTCCGGGGTTAGCCAGTGACAGCCAGACATCAAATGCAGGTCCTTGACCCCAAGCCTGCCCCCTTATCCACCCTGTCACCCTGCCCCAGTTTCCCCAAGCTCACCCAGCTAGCTCAAGAATTCTAACTCATCTCTCCTCACCCTAAACCCCTACATTTCATCTTACTGGCAGAAGCCTGTGGCCTTGCCCGAGGGCCCTTTCCCCTTCTCCCTACTCTGCTTCCTTTCTGATTTACACATGTCCTTATGGGCCTCAGAGCAGCCTTTTTAAGGGTAATAGGAAGTACGGTCCTATGACTACTGCGGTCATTGGGTAAATGAGGAAACAGGGCCTCGAAGAAGCCTACTGATTAGTTTACAGGTTCCAGAGTGACTCATAGACTCCGGCGCTAGAATCTAACGCCTTAGCCTGGTGTCTCCTAAAGGAATCTGGGCACAGAACATGAATAGGCTTGAAGTGCATTGATAGAAGCTGTAACTCCAAAGCTGAAAGCGCTTGTAGGGACGGATGACATCAGGAGCAAGTGAACTCCAGTGTGGGGGTCCAAAGACCTGGCTCTTACCTCGAGTCTATGGCATGGATAGGCACTCTTGGTCTCTGGGTCTCAGTTTTCTACTCTGTATCCTGGGACAGTTGGATCGATGATCCAGCTGGAGTTTGCTCAGGAGAGCCAACTGTTAAATTTCCAGCGTGTGTATTTACACCTTGGAAATCAGCAAATGCCACAAATTACAGCTTGATCCACTGTTCTGTTGGTCACCTAGACTTAAGGGGTAGAGAGAATGTTAGGGGTGCAGTTTAAACTTTAAAGCCATATACACACATGGGCCTATGTGTATGTGTATGTATATATATACTTCAGAGAGGTGGTGGTTAACATTTACCAGTGTGCCCATGCCACGGTCCCTTCTTGCTCCAGATCCTATGACCCCAGTCCATTTGGGATTCAACTTAGAGCCCAGGCTTTAGAGTCAGCTCATAGTGGAATTGTGGGAAAGAGGATCTCTCACAGACACTATAGTAATATTGTGAAATATTTCTTTTTCCATCTTTAGTTTCTCACATTGTTATAGTTATCCCTAGACTTCTCCCTCCTCCACCTTCTCCCAGAGAACTATCCCATGTAATGAATTATATTCTTTAAAGAAAAAAATCATCACCCTTGATACATACATCTCATCTCCATGAAGGAGTGGGTTTGGGGTACCTTCTCATATTCCTTCATTTGAGCCTTGTTTGGTCTTTTCTAATTTTGTTAGGAAAGAAGGAAGGGAAGGAGTGAAGGAGGGAAGAAAAAAGGAGAAGAGGAAAGAGAGGGGAAAAAAGTAAAGTATATTACTTCAAAGAAAGGTCAGAATTCACATTTCCTGAATTGGGGGTGCGGTGGGAATGGACAATCTAAATGCAGATAAAACAAATCCAAAATGAACTGAAAATAAACCTCCTGTAATTTCTGAAGTGGAGATTCACACTGCCTCCTCGGAAACAGGAAAGGTCTTTTGGAGTAGTTGGGTTGAGCTGAGCCTTGGAAAGAACTATAGAGCTCCAGCAGCCTGGAATCAAGGAGGGAGGGCATTCCTGGCCCAGGTACAGAGGCATGGTGGGAGATGGAATGTCCTGTCTGGAGCAGCAGGGTGGCCGCTTTGGCTGGCACCAGAGTGGGGGAGGCAAGTCGGGAGAATCCAGTCTGGAAAGAGAGGCTGGAGCCAGACTCTTTCAAACAGAGGAGTTTGTATTTTTTTCTCCCAGCAACAGGAAGCAAGGGAGAGGAGGAGGGCAGAGAGTGAGGGCCTGCTGCTGAGAACAGATGGACAGACAGAGGGACAAAGGCCCACAGAACCAAAGACTCTAAATGATGGCACGGAAGAAAGCCAGGCTTCTTTACTCTCTCTGTGAGGAGTCAGGGAATGGTGGCTGTCCACAACCACAATGAGGGAGGGAGAAGAATAGGACAGTCTGCCAGAGGGATGAGACCAGGAGAGATGGAAGGAGGAGGGCCACATCTGCAGGGACCAGGGGTCTTCGATTCAGTCCTGCTCCTCAGATCACAGAGACCTGTGAGATGGAGACAAAGCTTCTCATCATCCAGCTCAGTTATTGGGCTTGTAGAGGACTCTGGGCAATGAATCGATGCTGTGACTGATCTCCAGGGAAATAGATGCCCTTCTTCTACCCAGATATGTGGGCAAGGCAAGCAGGCTCCCTCACCTCTGTCTGGCCTGGATGACCAACCAGAGGCAAAGCAGACAGCTTCCCTAGCAGGAAAATATCTCCATCAACTATTGAGATAGTTGGATAGAAAGATGGATAGAGAGAGAGATGGATGGAAGGATATGGATAGACGGATGGACAGAGAGAGAAAGAGAAGGAGAATGGAATGAGCTATGGCTATTTTGAGGCCAGCAGGCTAACTGTAGCAGCCAAGTGGACAGCCCATAAGTTGTGACATGTTGACTGGCTACCTCTTCTTGTAAACTGGTTATGGTCTGGAAAGAATAAAAAATAGAGGCAGTTTCCAGAGAAAAGTTGGTGATCCTAATGGACTACAAGGTACTTTCCCAGCATTTCTCCCTTGTCCCTTACCACATGGCACCCTGTATTCCAGATGGGAACTGGGAGCATCAGTTCACCTAGGAGTGAGTCAGTCACTGACACCACAGCTTCATCGTGACCTACTCATTTGTACATGCTCAGGGTGGGGCCAGGGCTAGTAACACACCACTAAGAGAAGGCATGACCTAGACCAGCTACACCTGTGAACTCTTCAACATGCCACAAATGCCAAAGGTACTAAGGGCCCATGTTTCCCAGGCTCTGAGTTTCTGCTGCAATGCCCACCCTTGCCTTAGGCCTGGTCCAGGTTGGTGCTCCAGGACCTATTTGCATGGCCTGAGCCTGGAGACTTGAAGGTACTCACAGGGTCACAGGGGGCATAGCCCACAGTACTTACAGTTGGAAGGAACCTTCAAGATCATTGAAGGTTCCTTATAGGTA
The DNA here is from genome assembly GCA_028658325.1 of Potorous gilbertii. Taxonomy (NCBI): domain Eukaryota; kingdom Metazoa; phylum Chordata; class Mammalia; order Diprotodontia; family Potoroidae; genus Potorous; species Potorous gilbertii. The sequence goes on along the minus strand of CM053774.1, from coordinate 124,807,177 downwards.
AGGAAATTCAAGTCCCAGAAAGCTTAAGTCACTTTTTCAAGGGCATACTGGTATTGAGAGGAAGAGCTAGAGTTAAAATTCAGAGCACATTGGAGAAGGACAAGACTTGGAGATCATTGGTTTAGGGCAGCTGTTTTCAAACATTTTTGGCCTCAGGACCAACCCCTTGACATTATTTAAAATTATTGAGGACCCCAAAGAAGTTTTTTTTTAATGTGGCTTATACTAGATATGTGCTGAAGTCAGCTCAAACTCAGTTCACAAGAGCTGATAGTTAAATTTATCCTGTGAACATTTACACTTTGAAAATTGGTAGATGCAATTAAGTCAAGACTTGGTTTTTTATTTTCTTGATTGTCTAGACTTAAGAAAGTAATGAAAAAATGTTAATAAAGCAGATTAAACTTAAAAGTACATTTGTACATTTTTTGGAGATCCAGTTAAATGTTTATCAGCACACTGTGTTGTATCTATCAACATTTACTATGTTAAAATTTTAAATTAATCATTTAAAATTATTTATTCATTGAAAGAAAATAAAACTCATTTCATGTTCCCATAAATAATATTTTTTTGAAAAGAACTATATTTTCAAAAATAAAAACCATGGTGAGAAGAGTGGCATTTTTTTTTATACTTTTTCAAGTCTCTTTACTATTTGACTCAATAGAAGACAGTTCTCATATCTGTTTCTGCTTTAAATTGGCTGCCTATGGTTCCTGCTGAAATATGTGAAGAAAATTTGACTTTCACATAGCTAGGTGGTTGGCAAAGGAAGGAGTATTTTACAAGGCAAATAACATCACTATGAAAATACTTTTGATCTAGTGGACTCCTGGGTGGGGAGAAACCTGTATACCACACTTTGAGAATCACTGGTACAGGGAATGCCAGGATGAGGAAATTCCTTCTCCCAGTGTAGCTTGGTGTCTTCTCTGAAGTTTATAAGTATTAAAAAGTTGCCCAGGGTAACAAAGAGTTAAATAATTTGCCCAGGTTCAAACAAGGAGAATGTGTCAGACCAGGCCAGACCTGATCCCAGGACTTTCTGGATTCATTCATATTTAGAGCTGAAAGAGACCCTAGTGTTTGTCTAGTATGTTTTATTGTATAGATGAGGAAACTGTCCCAGAGAGGAAGTGATCTACTCAAGATCTCCCAAAACCACAGAGGAGGATTAAGACCCACACCCTCTATCTTCACACTCAGCCTACTTCCCTGCTTAGGGTTAAGGCTCCTTGTGCCTGGTTAATAACATGAGCCAAGCAGCCCGACGGAGCCCTGGGTCTGCAAAGGACTTCCAGGAAACATAAATGTTCACCCCAAACATGAAAGACCCTTTCAGAACCTCCCAGAAAGCCCCTGCCATTCCCGCTGTGAGCTGTGAGACTTAGACATTTTATTTTGAAATTCAGCCTCAGGCACTTACTAGCTATGTGACCCTAGACAAGTCACTTAACTCTAATTGCCTCAAAAAAAGTTATTTTGTTAAAAAGCTAAAAGAAAATGTCAATTATGACTCAACAAGATTGGGGGTGGGGAGGGTTTGTGATGACACATAACGATGTAGTGAAGGAGTCCTGGATCTGAATTCAGAAAGCCCAGATCCATCACTCACACCCTGTGTGACCTTGGTCAAGTCTCCTCCTCACTTTCAGTATGCCCTCAGTATGCTGTTCCATAAAATGAGTACACGTTTATAGAAGACTCAGACACCTCTAGATCTATAAAGCTCTAGATGCCATGACCCATTTGTTGGTATGTGTTATGGCACAGACCTGTGACCTTGGCTTCAGGGAGACTGAGCCAGACAGAGTGGGAGTGGGAAAAGATCACACCCTTCCACCCACTCTCCAAGAGTCGAGTTCCACCATACTCCAAGGGGATGTTGTGCAAAAGCTGGCTCCACTCTCCACTCACCACCCACAGTCACTAACAATAGACATATTGGTGTGGGAAGGCCAAGGGATTCACAGAGAAGCACAGAGAGGAACCGCAGGTTCCAATGCTAGCCCGACTCCTGATACATTTTTGATGTCACAGCAGAAAACATTCCACTGGCCAATCTGGGTTATGGTTAATCTAAATATGAATTTCATGTTAAAGCTTACGCATGTCCAGGGAGCAAGGGAGGGAGGGAGGAGAGAGGGAGTCATGGAAGGAAGTCAAGGGGCGGTGGATGTCAAATGCACTTTTGGTGGTGACTTAGCAATCCAGCTCTTCTCCAGAACATTTGTGACCTTCCCAAGTAGGTGAGGATAAATATTAGGAAAGAATCTACTGCCTACCTGAGTCCTCCTCTGGATTTACACCTTTAAAGATCTGGGCCTGGCCAAAGAGCAGGATTAGAAGGTTCTAGTATCTTCCAGCAGGAAGGGACCTCAGGGTCTGCATGGTCCTGTGCCTGAGCAGGAAGTTCCTGACAACTGGTCATCTAGTCTCTATTGCATAGGAAGTCAACTCCCCACATTCCCAGGCAGCCCACTGCAGTTTGGGGTCGCTCTAGTTATGGGGAAGGCTTTCTTGATGTCAAGTCATCATCTGTCTCCTTGTATGTTCTGAGTCATGTGCATTCTCTAAAGGTGTGCCCCTCCATTCATTTTCTCCATTCATTTGCATTCTCTCTCATATGCCCTCCCCCAACTGGTGGTGCAGTAATCTGGGGGAAAGTTGATCCCCTGTGTGCACTTTATTTCCATGCTATTTAATTAAGTGTCTTTTCTTCTAAATTAATGTGTCCTTTTTAATTGGTTTAGTAAAAGCAAACATACTGATTGGGGCTTATAAGCTTTTTTTAAAATAGACTCTGATCTACTCCACCAGATGACTTTTCCTTAGAGTGGCATTTGTAAGAGTCTTCTATAGACTAAACTCTCCAAATTAAGGTTTAAGGTAACGGATCTTGTGTGACACTATTTTGGTTTTTTACTGGTTTTACCTGTGTTTTCATTAATTAGCCCCCATTGAAGGGGGATCATTTGTGAGAGTCTTCTATAGGATAAAATCTCCAAGTTCCTTTAACTGATTCTTCTGTGACATCGTTTGTTTTGGTTTTTTGTCTGGACTTCCAATTTCCTTTATTTAGGAAGCTATTAGTGTGAAGACAACCCAGCCAAGAGCTGGGTGACTTGTCTTAGAACATAACCTGAGAGACTGGTAAGTTAAGGGACTTGCCCTTGGTCATACAGTGACAACCGTATGTGTCTGAATTGAGTCATACAGCTAATATATGTCAGAGGTAAGTGTAGAGTCAAGGTCTTCTTGACTTAGCCTTCTGTCTCTTACTCTGAGCTTCCTCTCCTAACACTCAATACTTATGTAAAGAGTGAGCAACATCTTTTCCCTTTCTGTTTAGTATTAAGCAGTTACAGATTTCTATAGAGGAGAAAGAGGGAGGAATGAAGGAAGGATGATGACCTAAAACTGGAATTTCCTATTCCTTACTGCAGTGAAGCCTATCAGTCCTGTTTTGTGGGGCACAGGACAAGACTGTGATTGGGCCCCTATGACTATGTCAGTGACTTTTTGGTAGAGTAGATTTCTCTCTAATATTTTTCAATAATAGGTGAGTTTTTAGAATTCTTGAAGACAAATCATTTCTCCTTTCAGGAAAATAGCAAAAGAAACCATTGAGTCAACAATGATTTAGAGTTAAGAATACATGCCTAGTTTTCAATTTTATCTACTCTCTGGAGAAATGTAATAACTTACTATTACATAGAAGCACTTTGCAAGTCCCCCCTCCAGCCATCTGATCCAGGATTCATAGAGGAAGAGACTTTGTGCAATCCAAACATCTAGTTTAATGTCCTCGTTCTGGGGATGTGAAAACTGAAAAACATCAAGAGGATGTATTAACTCAGTGTCATCCAACCAATGAGGGCATTGCCAGGACTGTAACCCACATCACCAATTTTCTTTCTGCTTCACCATGTGGATGTGTCACATATAACCATCAATTATTAACACTGATTTATTATTGCCAATGATAATTATATTTATTATTTTTTACTAAAGTCAGAAAAGAAACATGAAAACCACTGTCCTTCATGCATGAGATGGTGGTCAGAAGAGAGAAGTGGTGAAACCACTTGGGTTCCAATTCCAGCTTTGCCAATTACTAGCTATAATAATTTAGGAAAGTAGCTTAGTACTCCCTGGGCCTCTGTTTTTCTCCTTCTTTTTTTATGCAAATAAGGTTAAATGACTTGCCCAGGCATCACGTAGCTAGTAAGTGTCTGAAACTGGATTTGAACTCAGGTCCTCCTGCCTGTAGGGCCAGTGCTCTATTCACTGCACCACCTTCTCAGTTTCCAATATCCCAATGGAATTGGGATCTTGTCAATGTGGTACACCCTCTTTGGATACATGTCAGAACTCATTCGTGCTTGTCTATCCTATACACCTCTTGCTCACCTCCTATCAGTTCACAAAAACATTATATATAAATTCTATCTACTAGCCAGCATTTATATGGAACTTTGAAGTTGGTTAAGCACTGTCTGTGTTATGTCATTGGAGATAGTAACCCTAGGAGGTAGGTGTCTTATTATTCCAATTTTGCCCCCAATGTACAGGGGCTTTTCTGGGGTTCCCTTGACACTGCATGAATACCAATGGGGTCAGTTGACCACCGGTGGTTATCCTTTGCTTTGGCCATATTTCCATATCTTTAAAATCATGGTTTTGGACGAGATGGCTCTGACATCCTGCAACAAAGAAGGAAGAAAGCCAGTGGACTTAGAGGAATCTGAAACTCGGTGGGACATTGGGATAAACCCTTTATTTTTCTGTGCCCCAGTTGCCTCATATATTAAGTAAGTGGTATAAAACTAGCACACACCGCAAGAATTCAAAATCAGGTTAATATTTATTAATAGTCTCAAATCACTTGCTATTTACATAAATTACATTTGGTAATAGATTTTAAAAATAACTGAGATGAGATCAGAACCAGGTTTTCTGACTGAAAGTCCAACGCGTGAAAGTCCGAACAGCTAGTGGTCCAGGGGTTAGAGTTCTGGGGCTGGAGTCAGAAAGACCTGAGTTCAAATCCAACCTCACACCCTTACTCTCTGTACAACCTGGGACAAATCACTTAACCTCTCTTTGCCTTAGCTTCCTCAAATATAAGAATAATGACAGAACACGCCTCTCACACCTGTTTTGAGAAACAAATACAATAAAATCTGCTAAGATTGCTTATCTACTATGTGGCTGCCACATAGCAGACCCTATAGAAAAGCTTATTGTTTTCTCCTCCCCTTTGTTCCAATATACTAAACTGTCTTTAAATCCGAGATTTATGAATTGTACCAGTTGCCAGTGTGATCTCTCTCATGTTATTTCTTCTTTCTCAGTTTCAGCGTTCTCTTATAAAAAACGTTTTTTCCCCAGTTACATGTAAAGATAAACTTTAACATTCATGTTTTTTAATCTTGAGTTTCAAATTTTCTTCCTCTCTCCTTCATCCCCTCCTCCCCTGGCAAGCAATTTGATAGGGGTTATACATGAGTAATTATGGAAAACATTTTCTTATTACTCATGTTGTGAAAGAAGAAACAGACCAAAAGGAAAAAAAATGGAAAAATTAAAGTGAAAATTGTTTGCTTTAATCTGCATTCAGACTCTGGATTCTTTCTCTGGATAATGTTTCCATCATGAGTCTTTTGAAGTTGTCTTAGATTATTGCACGGTTGAGAAGAGCTAAGTCTGTCATAGTCGATCATGGAACAGTGTTAGTTACTGTATACAATGTTCTCCTGGTTCTGCTCACTTCGCTCAGCATCAGTTCATGTAAGTTTTTTAGTGTCCTCCCTTATAAAAAGAGGACCAGTTACCTAGGTGGTAGAATGAACTTGGACTTGGAGTCAGAAAGACCTGAGTTCAAATCCTGCTTCAGATACTTTCTAGCTATGTGACCCTGAGTAAGTCACTTGACCTCTCTCAGTCACAGTTTCCTTACTTGTAAAATGGGATATAGTACACCTACCTCCTAGGGTTATTATCTCAAATGACATAACACAGACAGTGCTGAACCAACTTCAAAGTTCCATATAAATGCTGGCTATTAGGTAGAACTTATATATAATTTCTCATTGTAGTGTGACAACAACAGTTGTTGGTGTGAGTGGGAAGAAGAATTTAAATTAGGGTGCCAGTCCTAGCTGAACCACCCCTGGATTCTCTCCCCACTCCTCCACCTACCTTCATAGTTCTGAGCAAGACGGCAGGAGCTATCAGCATCCAAATTTTGTTTTGGACAGTGGATCCCAAGATCCTGAGTTAAGAAATGGAAGGACTTGAGATGCCAATGAGTCCAAACTCCTTGTTGTCTAGATAATGAAGGGAGCTTGCCCAAAATGACACAGAGGCAGGATTCTAACTCAAGTCCCCGGTCTCAAAATCTTTCTCCTGGATCATAACTTACCTTCTATATGAAAGTCACACTACTAATAATTTCCATTTTCTATGCACATCTCTCTAAGCATCGTTGTCAGAGACACAGTGCAAGCAGAATTATTGCCATCTTGTCCTCGTTCAGTTGTGTACAACCCTTTATGCCCTCATTTTACGCTGTGTGCCATTTCCTTCTCCAACTCATTTTTACAGATGATGAAACTGAGGCAAGCAGAATTAAATGACTTATCCAATGTCAAACAGCCAGCAAATGTCTGAGGCTAGATTTGAACTCGTAAAGATGAGTCATGCTGATTCCAAGGCCAGTGTTCTATCCACCGCACCACCTTAGGGAAAGTGATTTGCCAGAGTCAAGCAACTAATGATGTGAGACATGGGACTCAAACCTGGGGTCTCCTAACTTTAGTTTGATCTAGCAGTCTCAGTGCTTTATTGCCAGTACACTCCAGGATCCACAATTCATCTCTGGAATTCATAGACTCGTAAAGACATTGGTGCAACTTTTAGCATAGGAAAATATTCCGGACTTCTTGCAGATTTGGTTTCACAGAAGAGATGAAAACTAGGTTTGGAAGACCTCTCTGATCTGGCTGCTTTTTCAACCAAAAAAATTTATTTTGAAATATTTTTGTTACAAACTTGATAATTCTCAATGAACATAGATCATTTCTAGATGCAAGGAAAGAAAAAGATGATTTAAACTGAAACTACAAACCTGTAACTACAGACTGCTTTTTAAAGTATACACTAAATTTAGCCTGGCAGTGCCTATACCACCCTGCTTGTCTGTGTTCCTTTCTAAATTTTTAGTTCTTTTCTTTGTACTTTAAGTGATTCCTAGCCTTCTTTCTTTCTTTCCTTTTTCTTTTTTTCTTTCTTTTTCTCTCAATTTGTCTCTTTTTTTGCATTGCTATCACCCTTCTCTCTCACGATACTGCTTCCACTGTGACAAACAAGGTTCATTAAAACACATACACACACTCCCTAAATAGATAGAGAGATAGAAAGATAGATAGATAGATAGATAGGTAGGTAGATTGATACAGAGAGATAGATAGAAAAATAGAGATGAGAGAGAAAGATAGATGATAGGTAGATAGACACATAGATGGACAGAGAGAGAGGGAGAAAAAAGGGAAATACAGAGTGACACAGATACATTGATAGGTAGGTAGGTAGGTAGATAGAAATGGGGCAGCTAGGTGGTGCAGTGAATAGAACCCCAGGCCTCCAGTCTAGAAGACCTAAGTTCAAATCTGTCCTCAGATACTAGCTGTGTGACCTTAGGCAAGTCCCTTAACACCTATTTGCCTCAGTTCCTCGTGTATAAAAGGGGGATGTTCTGGAGAAGGAAAGGGCAAAACACTCTAGTATCTTTTATTTTTATCCCTCTTTCCTTCTTTCTCTCTCTCTCTCTCTCTCTCTCTCTCTCTCTCTCTCTTTCATGTTGCTGTCACTCTTCCCATGGACAAGTCCATAAGGTCATCAAGAGTCACAGATGGCTAAATGACACAACAACAACAAATAGATATCTACAGATAGATCTATTTAATATTTAATAGATATATTTTTATCTATCTCTATCTATTGATCTCTCTTTTTAGATCATCAGTTATGATAGACTTAGTTCTTCTCAGCTAAGACAACTCCAAAAGACTCATGATGGGAAAATCCATAAGTTACGATTGGCATCTAAAGCCATCCACGTCCAGAGAATGAGAGAGAGAGAGAGAGAGAGAGAGAGAGAGAGAGAGAGAGAGAGAGAGATTGAGTAGGTTGGAAAGAGGAAAGAACAGGGTCATGGGAGCCCAGGGAGGATATATGGATGGAGAGCTACACTGTCCCTGTCTGAAAGTATGGCACATGAACAAATAAGCAGGAAAAAGAAAATGTGACAGGGACAAGGGAAAATTTGAGGGTTTGTTTTATGGTGACTTTAGAGGTCTACCTCATTTAAAGATAATGGCACCAACACCTCACAAGGTGTGTAGAGAAGGATAAAGAAATGAAAAAAGATGGGGAAGTCAACTGACCACAGGCCTGATATCCCAGAATGCCTCAGGTCATTTCTAGTGACTTTTTTTTTTAACCAATGATTTACTGTTGTCACTTTGGCTAAAGTTCCATGCATGTCCATATGCTTCTCTCCAGGAATACTGATCACTCACACATTATGATGGGATCCAATTTTCATTGTGTGAAATGAATAGATCAGTAACAGTTAGTCAAATTTATCTTAGAAAATAGACTTTAAAACCAAAAGGATAATGGAGAAGAGTCAAACTTAAGAAATGGAGATTCAGGGAACTGGCAGATTAACTCTTCCCAGGTGAAGCAGAGAGAGCGGGGGAGGGTGGAGATAGGGCTGGATCTCCAGCCTTGACCTCAGCTGTTCAATAGTTTTGACAGACCAGGAATCTACTCCATACCTCCACACACTGTCCCTGTCCTGCTGCAGCTCTTCCTCCCTGGGACCCAGGGCCCCCTCTAAGACCCTGTCACTGGCACTTCCACTGCCGGAGACTACACTCACTCTTACCATCTGACATGCCTGCCCTTAAGATCATTTGGCAGGAAGGTGCTCCACTAAAGGGGCTTCTAACCTCTCCTTTCCTCTGGACTGATTCCACTCAAGGGTTTAGGGTGACTCTCTGGCAGGGTGGCAGATCAGGTGGCAGGGGCGACTCTTTCTGCTTCAATCACCAACCGCCATCTGCAGCATCTTGTTCCCCTGGTACTAGGCAGGGGTAGCCAGTGGAGAAAGAAAGGATCATTCAACCCCAGCCTACCTAGCACCCCAGCTCACACCTGTGCTGGTGAGCGGTTGGCCTCTCCTCCTCAGTGCCTGCCCAGGGGTCATTCCAATAGGGATGAAAAGAGAGCTAATTCCAGGGACGTGACTCAAGGCCTAAGCCCTCCTGGCAGCTGAGGTTCCATGCTTTCCTGCTACGTGACACACATTTCTTCCCTAGGGTGGTCTCTGATTTTCTTACCTCCTACTGACTGCTTGTGACCTTAGGTCCTGCCCTGCTGCCTTGCCTGACCCTCATGTATCAGTATAGCCTCTACTGAAGCTGGTGTGTTTGGTAGTATTATTACATGGACATGCCTTCTATGGAAGCATCTGGTGACCTTCCGAGATTTGGATACCCAGCAGGACAGGAATTAGATGTTGGCCAGATATCCTGGCACTAAGCTCCGGGCTCTTTCAATTCCTAGTTGACCTCCGGACCTCAGTTGTAAAATATGGGAGGCCTGAGCTTAGAATACCTCCATGACTCTAAAAGGCAACCAAGTGAGCTGTCAGTCAAGATGCAGCCAATGAAAAGCAAAAGAGGAAAATCTTTTCTGTTTTCTGGTTGCTAGCATAGGACAGAGGCCAGTTTTCAAGAGTCTAAGTCCTAAACAACGCCAGAGATGAAAAAATCTTATCAAATCAAGACCATGCAGAATAGGGGGTGGGGAGTGGACGGAACATTGATTGGATTGACAGTGTGGCAAACCTGAATTTAAATCTTAACCTTAGATTCTTAATTCTGTGCAACCCTGAGCAAGTCACTAAATGTTGTGTAATTCAGGCTCCTCATTTGTAAAACGGCGATTATAGATACCACCTGCCTCAAATGGATATGAGTATCAAATAGATAATATATAAAAATCTTACAGTATAGGAAATACATACGTAAATACATAGTAAATAAACAATAACTATTTTAGTATATGATATATGAAACATGAATAATATAGGAAAATTGTATGATAATATAACACAAATATATTAAATAAACAACAAATATATTGTATACAATATATGAATATACAGGAAATATTATGATTTATGAATGCTAAACAAACATAGCATGTGTGACATTAAATATGAATGTCTGAAAATCTCATAATATATGAAATCTATTAATATATTATATATTAAATAAATAATAACCATATTAGTATATAATATGTGAAATATAAATGATACAGGAAAATCTTGCAATAATATGAAATGGAGGAAATATATAAACATGCTGAATAAATGTATCATATAGTATATATGAATGTGAAAATCTTATGATATATTGGATAAATATATTGTGTACAATATATGAAATATGAATATATTAAAATATTATGATACATCTATAAATATACTAAAATAATAAAAGTGTTATGTATAATATGTGTAATATATTAAATAATATATGGAATATGAACAATCTATTAAAATCTTTGCAAATCTTATAGCACTATATAAATGATAGCTAATATTATTATATGTTCCCCTTAAGGTTCACATTGGTGAGACTTTCCGGGGGAGACTCCCAAACCTGACATCCTTTATTGGAAATTGTTCATGTGTCCTGTTCTCTAATCAAACTGCAGATCCAGTGCTCTATCCATTGCCCCACCTAGCTGCTCCCCTAAAGGCATGTACTGTATTTTTAAAAGTTTAATTTTTTTTAAATTAACACACTTTATTTTTCTCTCTCTCTCCCCCCTGCCCCACCCTCCACCAGAATAAAGAAAAAAGAAAAGCAAAAGCTGTGGAGCAAAATCTTGCCTTGTTTAATCTGTTTCTCACTCTCTCCACCTAACATGAGGTTTTGCACATAGTAGGTTCTTAAATAAATGTTTATCAGTTGGTTGGTTGGTACCCAGAGACTATGGAAATATCTTGCTTTGGAGTTTCTGCTCTCTGGGAAAGAATTCTGGCTCCTACATGAAATATCATTTGCTTGGGTGATTTGTATTCAGAAACATGGCATAGAGTCCTATTATTTTCAGATCTGGTAGTGCCCTAGTACAACTGGCCATTTGTGATGGGGACACGGAGACCCTGAGGGGCTGAGGGCTTAGTACGAGGTCACAGGAGCCAGATTGAGCCAGTCTGCATGACTCAAGAGCCCAGGCCTCTTCCTGCTTCAGCCAGGGGACAGGCTTCACAAACATACAGTCCGCCAGGAATGCTGTGTTCTTCATAACAACAATGGCCATAATGCACCTGGAAGAGATAGGTGTCTGTTCAGCCAACATCTGGGCCTGGTCCAAGCAGAAGAGCCAAGGGGTCAAGGAAATGCTGGCCACACAGGCCTCCTCCAATCCCAGTGCAGTGCTTAGTTAGTCCTCCGAGCTTTATATAGTCAATGTAAGACAAAGGGCACGGGGTGGCGGGCACAGAGTCCTGCTCATGAGGCCAGCTGCATGGCCCTTGGCCAGAAAAACGAGCTAATAACACTTGGAAAGTCAGGTGACTTGGCAAACGAAGGTAAATATAAATAGACACCTGCGGCAGCCGGGAGCTGGAAGGACCAGCCAGTTCCCTACAAACTATGCAGCCTCTCCAGCTGTCTGTAGGAAAGAATGTTTCTTCCCTTTAATGTGAAATCCAGAGCTGCTTTGTTTCAAAGCAGGAGAAGTTGGCTGTGTCACTCCACTGCTCACAAACCTGCTATGACTACCTATTGCCTCCTGAACAAAGTTCATGCTCCTCTACCTGTCATTCAAGGCCCTCCGATAATCTGGTTTCGTGTTTTCTCTCCAGCCTTATTTCACATAACTCCTTCTCCATTAGCACTGTGTTCTGACCAAAGTGCTGTTATCTCTTCTCCTACCCATCCTTTCAAACTTGACTCCATACAGCTTTTCCTGATCAATCTCCCCCACCTCCTCCCTTTGCACTTTGTCCTGTGCCAGTTAGGTATTATTTCAAAGAAAGACTGAATCACCACCTGTAGGGGGTGCTATAGTTAGCATATTAGCTCCGGTGTGGGTTGGTCTGGACCAGAGGTACTAACCCATTGTTGCATCCTGGACCACTCTGGCCACCACATAGAGCCTATGGGCCTGTTGTCAGGAAAATGTCTTAAATGCATAGAATAAAATTCAGAGATTACAAAGGAAGCCAAATATAGTGAAATAATGAGGTAGTTGATTTTTTTTTTCCATCCAAGTTCGAAGACTCCTTGAAGTTTATCCACGGAGGGGCAGCTAGATGGCCCAGTGGATAGAGCAGCAATCCTGCAGTCAGAAGGACCTGAGTTCCAATCCAACCAAAAACACTTGACACTTATTAGTTGAATGGCTCTGGGCAAGTCACTTAAACCTGATTGCCTCAAACAAAAAGAAGAAAAATTTATTCAGGGACTCGCTAGGGATCTGTGGACTGGCCAGAGATTAAGAACATCTCAATTAGAAAACTAGCAAGTTCCATCCAAATCTGAAATTCTGGTGTATTGTGACCCATTACCAAATATGTTTCTTTTCCATTCCTAGACAGAGACCTCTATGAAGGCAAGGACTTTGCCTTACATAAAACTTTTTATCTTCTCCAACACAGAAAACAATGCTGTGGACCCAGTAGGTTTTTATTACAAAAGCCTCCTGAATTTTCTTTCTTTTTTTCTAGCCTCTTCTTCCTGCACACCATCAACATATAGATAATCCTAAAGCACAGGTCTGACCATGTCCTGTCCCTGCTCAAGAAGCTCCAGTGGCTCCCAATTACTTCTAGAATAAAATTCCATTTCCTTTGTTTGGCATTTAAAGCCCTTTACAATCTGGCTGTACCTTTCCAGTCTACACTTAATTCACACTACTCTACTTTCATACTCTATCTTTCATCCCAACTGGCCTGTTTGCTGCTGCTCCCTGTATACATCTCTTGTTTCCACTTTGCCTTTGCTGTCCCAGGAGACTGAAATGGTCTCCCTCCTTACCTCTGTCTCATGAAATCCCGAGCTTCCACCACATCTCACAGCTCCAATGCAAACTCCTACACTGTCCTACCTTGATCATTCAAGTTGTTAGTAACTTCCTCCTGAAATTATTTCATTTATTTTGTCTATATTTTGTTTTTAATTATCTGTTTTCTTTTTCCTACTTATTCCCTACATCCAACTGAATGTAAGTTTCTCAAGGTGAAGGACTATTTCATTTGAGTATGTGTGTGTGTGTTTGTGTGTGTGTATCCAAATAGTACCTGACACATATTAGGTGCTTTAAAATGTTTGTTAAATGAATGAAATATAGTTCAGTCTAATAAATGGGACAGATTTGTGGAGTTATCTCCTAAAATCTAGATAAAACAACTTTCCTACTTCTCTGCTCTCCATTCCTCAGGTAAAGAAAAGGGAGTGGTGTAGAGAACCTTAATGACAGTAGAAAAGGAATGACTTTCGACGCATGTTCAGTTCTGCCATACACCAAATACCAAAGCTTGTGTCCTTGAGCAGTCTATGAGGCATGAACGCTATGCTTCAGCTAAGTATGACCATCGTGTGCTCTGCAGATCCCATTTGAAGGCTTAGTTGATCCTGCCAGAAATGTCAGGCCAGCATGACAAAGAAACATGTGTGAGAGTCCCGAGGGTGAAGTCAGTGACTTCCACCTGGCAGGACATATCTAGCTGGGTTAGTCTGAGTGACCCCACACTCTTGATCCCAGAAGCTTTCAGAAGAGGTTCTGTTTAGCAGTGTGGGAGGCAGATCACCTTGCAAATAAATGGCCCCACCCCACCTCCCATAGACATGAGCAGGGGTGGAGTTTGGCACACCTAGGGAGTCATTCAGCCAGAGAGGCACCCTAGGGGCCCAGCTTCCATCAGGAGCCACAATAGAAGAGGGAATTACATGGACCCGAGGATAATCCTTCTTTCCCTTAGAGCCAATTCCTGGTTTCTGATTCTTCCTGGGCAATATGCAGGTTCACTCCAGTCAAGTTGGGGCAAGCACAGGGGAGAGAATGTAAAGGCAGAAGTAATGAGAAAGAGAGCCTCCAGCTGGCAACATTGAACCAGCCTAAAGGAATAGGAGAAATCCATATTGTCATAGACAAGAGACCTGGACTTGGAGTCAGTAACACTTGGGCTCAAATTAGACTTTCCATACTTATTAGCTGTGTGACCCTAGGCAAATCACTTACCTGCTCTGGGTTCAGAAGGGGTTAGACTCAGTGACCTCTAAGTGCCCTACTAGCTCCAAGTTCATGACACTAGCTCTCTGAGACTCAGTTTCCTAAATGAGTGGTTTGGATTCAGTGCCATCTAAGCTTCCTTCTGTCTCTATATCTAGAATCCTAAACCTCTTACTCCCCAATGCACCTTAGTTTCCTCATCTGTGATGAGAGGGTTGGATTCAAGACTTCTAAGAGTCTCTTTGGCTGTAGATGATCTGTAATTTATATTTATGAGGGGAGGGGAATGGTTTATGAGGGGAAGGGAAGAAAGAACAAGCATTTATTAAATATCAGCTGTATGCCAGGAATTCTGCACACATCAGTCCATTTAATCTTCATGACAACCCTATAAGGTAGAGGCTCTTTTTATCCCCATTTTAGAATTGAGAAAACTGTAGCAGACAAAGGTTAAGTTACCTAACTAGCAAGTACCCGAGGTTTGAGCTCAGGCTTTCCTGACTCCAGGTCCAGTCCTCTAAAGGTTTTAAATGATAACCAAGAACAAGAGAACAGCTTGTACTTACAAAGAGTCTGGAATCAGCCCTGCCTCTCAGACCACAATTAGTGAGGGAGAGAAAGCAGGAGTGTGCAGCTGGGCCTCCCTGGCTACCAGACAGCCCTTCTCCACTCCCCTCTGGACCTGCTTTATGGTGCCCATTTGTGTGTGTTCATCCTTCGTTGCCAAAGAAGACCACACCATCAGAGAAATGATGACATGACTTGCACTTAACTTTGTTTTGAGTGAGGGAGGGCTGTGTAGGTCACCAGCCTCACTTCTCCTCCGGAGTCATCTGAATCCAGTCACCAAATATTCATCAGGATGACTAGAGATGACCCAGGATGAGTCAATTGGGGTTGAGTGACTTGCCCAGCATCACACAGGTAGTGAGTATCAAGTATCTGGGGTGAGATTTGAACTCAGATCCTCCTGACTCCTGCACTGATGCTCTATCCACTGTACCACCTAGCTGCCTCTGGTGCCCATTTATGTCTGAGAGAGAGAGAGAGAGAGAGACAGAGACAGAGACAGAGAGAGACAGAGAGAGACAGAGACAGAGACAGAGACACACAGAGAGAGAGAGAGAGAGACAGATAGACAGAGAGACAGACAGACAGAGAGACAGACAGACAGATAGACAGACAGAGAGAGATCTTTCTGACTTTATGAGTTGGGTGGAGAAACTCTAGGTTTCTAGGACTTTTTCTGGTACAAAATGCAAGGGCTGTGGTAGATGGTCTCAGTAACATTGGAGGTCCCTTCTTGGTTTAAATTCATGATGCCATCACCTCTAGATACCCCCTTGGCTTCCTTATCAGTAAACTTAGGGGTCATCTCCAGGGGGTTGGGAACCCACAGCTTCAAGGCCACAGGTGGCCCTCAAGGTCCCCCAGTGTGGCCCTTTGATCAAATCCCTTGGATTTCCCCAATACAGATTGGCACCTTCTTTGCATCTGGCAATTGTGCAGTATTGCCCTCATGGCAGGTCCACTGATGGACTGGTAAATGCTTAATGATAGGCTCTCTAAGAAAACAAAAAACCACCCACAAACCCTCTTTTAAGTTTCATCTGCACTGTTAACGTTTTCCTCATTACTTTCTTAATTCTGGACATTCAACAGAAAAAATAAATCAAGTCCTAATTTGTAGCATTTGCTGAATTCCAGGGTATAAATGTTAACACTGAAAATATAACCATCAGCTCCCATGAGCCAGTCTGAACTAGGTCTTGCACACCACTAACAGAAGTTAAGTGACTTACCACGCGTCACAGAGCTTGTATCCTTTAGAGGCAGGATTTACAAGGCCAGCTTTCTATCCACTAAATTTCACTGTGGAAAACAGGAGAAAAAAAGATGTTTTATATCCCAGTTTATCAGTTGTCCCTTTTGAATATGCACACACAGTGATCACTGAATAGCTCACATGACTAGTCTGTCAAATGCTTAGCAGGAGGTAGACACTCAATGAATATCTATCAAACAACTACATGAAACTTTGTTACAAGGACATTCATCTGTAGCCTCCTTCTGGGGGAGCTCATTGTGCATGCTTGGGTCTTGTCGGTCCAAAACCACTGCTCCAAACCCTCAGCCTGTGAATCTTATCAGATCTAGTCACAATATTTTGGTAATTAATAATGATATTAATGAAACAGAGCAAGGTAAAAGCTACGCATTCCATCAGGTGCTAAATATCTCCAATGAACTCCCATGCCTCTGCACTCGTGCAGGAAGGGCAGGTCAGAGCAAACTCAGGGCGTATGGTGAATGGTTTGAATCTGTTGGGGGTGGGGATGGGGGGGCATCTTCTCATTTCATTCTCCATTCTCCCCCTCCAGCAATGCCCCTGGATAATCAGTCCCAGGACACCAGGACCAGGACCATGTCAAATATTTCAGCAGCGACACCTCACCCATATCAGAGACTATCTCTTCCCTAGTGACAGCTCCATCTGCTTCACTGCTGTCTCCTGCCAAGGGACCAGAGCCTGCCTGCCAGGATCTTGGGCCTAGGCACAAGGCCCCCAGCTAGCCACATGTCCCTAAATGTTCTCCTCAGCCTGGGCCAGCTCTGTGGGCCAATCAGAAAGCTGCCATCAAAGACAGAGGCACTCTCC
Organism: Potorous gilbertii; assembly: GCA_028658325.1. Taxonomy (NCBI): domain Eukaryota; kingdom Metazoa; phylum Chordata; class Mammalia; order Diprotodontia; family Potoroidae; genus Potorous; species Potorous gilbertii. Next base: position 124,790,190 of record CM053774.1, on the reverse strand, counting down.
CTACCCTATCACATGCTAATCGAACTGTCAGGCAGGAGGAGAATTCACACTCAAGTTTATAGTGTTATATTTCACAGAACCCCCATGATCGAAGAAACAATTAGCTAGTTTTTACATAGCTAGTATTTTCATAGCACCTTAGGGTTTGCAAAGTACCACAATTTACTCATTTCTTCTTCACAACAATTCTGGAGGCAGGTGCTATCACTATTCCCTTTTTACATTTGAGGAAACTGAGGCTAAGTGCCTTGCCTAGACTCACACAATTACAAGTATCTGAGACCAGCTCTGAACTTGTCTTCCCAATTTCAGGTCCATTCTGTCCACTGCACCAAACAGCTGCCTCTCAAAGTAGAACCAAGATTATTAGTGATATATTACAAATGAAGGAGGTCATAGACAAGTGGTGGAACCTTGAACTCAGATCATCCGGTTCTGGTTGTTCATAAAAGTGAATCCAATGTTGAGTGGATAAATGGAAGTGAGAGTACTGGTCACTGGCCTCCTTATCCTTGAGGAAAACACGGCTGATGGAAGCTAGAGCCAAAGTGGAGAAAAAGATAGCTGCAAATCCCTGAAAACCTTGAAGTGCGGATTGAGGGAGATGTTGATTTAACAGACCTGGCCCTAAGAGAGTGAGGGACAGTAGCCATGTGACCTAGATTTATGGAATGTGTCACTATAACATGCATGGATATGATCTGATGCCTGGCTCACCTCTGTGAAGAAGATGAGCAAGATTGGGCCAGCACCACCACTCTGACTGGGGTTCAAGGCTGCTTAGGCTGGTCAATCTCTCCTTCACCCCCAGGGAAGGATTTTGGACAAAAATTACATCTATTTAGAACAAAGGTAAAAAAGTGCACAGCAGAGGACAAAAGAACTCACGAGATAGTAAAAAAAAAAAGATAGACAATTCTCAGCACCGGTATAATTTATCATACAGGCTTTCTTGGAATTAAAATATATCATCATATAATTTGAATTCTCTCATGATCTGCTATGCATCCGATATGTTTGGGTTTTTTTAACTTTGTATTTAAGTTGAATATTTAAGTTTGTGATATGTTTTTGTTTCTTTTCTCTATTCTGTATTTGTGTTCTGGCATTTGAGTCTAAAATAAAATTTTTAAAAATTATATCTATTTGCCACTCATCAATATGTCTAATCTAGGAGTATGATTTAGAGTCATTCAGAAAGGAAGCTGCTTCCCTTCCCTCCAAAGGCTGATCTGCCCCAAGAGGGTCTGCTGTGACTTGGGGCATAGCACAATGTAAACAGCGACCTCCAAAAATGGGAGCATCAGAAGAACCTCACCATTGACTAGGAAGTTCCCTTCACTGGACTCGGAGTCTGTTTACTTCTCTCACAGGAGTGATCAGACACTGCCCTGTCTTGTGCTTTTTTTAATGTCTATTATCCAAGTGTCACTGAGTGCATGAGTAGGAGAAATCTGGTTGTAAAAGCTTAGAAGGTGATGCCTTATTCTAGCAAGTCAAATGCCTTTTTGTAATCTTTAAACAATAAGCACAATGCAATTTTTTATTTTCACTGTCTTTCTGTTAATTGTAGGATGGTAGAGATGTGGTCCATTTTTGGATACTGCTTGTGAAAGTCTCCTTGTTCCTTACTAGTAATCCCTTCCATGAAGATGCCCTTCATTCACCCATCAATGCTCTTACAGAAATTTTCTAGTGATGGCAGGATGAGCATAAAGGCTGTTATGAGTGACATCCTCTTGACCGCCTTTCTTTGATATTAATAAAGTTCTCACATTTCCCCCACATCATCATTTATGACACCCTTCACAGACCCTATCTTTCAGCCACTCAATGCCACTGTATCTCCTCCATCATAGATATCCTCCACTCAGATGAGGCCCCCCTTTCCTTTTTTAGTTCTCTTGAGCACATTTTTGCCTCCTCTGTAAGAACCTCAAGGATTGGGATATTGTAAGGTCCAAGCATGCTGGTTCCACTCACCAGCTTCTCTCTCTTTTAATTCATTTATCATCCTGCCATATTTCTTGAACGTTCTTGGTATGACTTTGCTTAGTCATTTGGCCAAGGTTTCTTTAAACTGGTTTCACCTTCCTTGCTTGATGAGATGTGTCTGCTCATAATCATTCATCCTTTTTCTTCCTAAGATTTTACAGATGAGTTTACCTTCTAACTCCATACCATCTTTAATAGCCATCTCTCTCTCCAACTGTCAGTAAGCCAGGCTGACTAAGGGACATTCTGAGTTCTTTGGACTTCCTTGTTGCAAAGAATTTTCATTGGTTAAATTTTTAGATGAATTCACAGTTGAATCATTTTAATTCTATACTATCTATCTTTCTGACTCATTTAAAAAAACCAGTTTATGATCTCACCTTGAATTAGTTGATGGTCTGACTGAACACACTGAAATGATTCGAGGACGACGTCCACATCAGCAACAAGTCTTTTCCTGAACATTAAAATATTTTCAGTTTGCTTTTGATGGTGTTAATTGGGTCCTGTCATGTTCACCATCTACCCACTCTTTTCTTAAACTTGTTGGGAAACTAAAGGAATTACTTTCTGTACCATTCACTTGTAGACTTAGTAAGGAACCCTCACCTACTCCACTCTGTCCACGGACATTCCCTGGCCCCATCCAAGCAATTTCCCACTCTATTAATCCTTCCCACAAAATTTAAGAATTCATGTATATCAGTTTATTTCAGTTCTTTCACTTTCCCTTCTCACTATTCTTTATGTATGCTTTATGTTATGTTCTCCTTGATGACACCTCTTTAGTCTTTCCTTTTTCACTACATATCCATACCTCTCTTCTTTTAACAATAATCTGGAAACATCTGAGAAATCACTTTGTTACGTAATCTTTTCATTGTAATTGTTTACTTTTCTTGAGTTTCTGTTGTTTAAGGTATTTGCACGTTGAAGAATATGCCCCTCTCTGGTTTTTCCCCTTCAGAAATGGCTCACAGTTCTCTTTTGCGTTGACAATTCATTTTTTGCATTGATAATTAGGTTCAGCTTTGCAGATGCAAATTCCTTGGTTCTTACAAAAAAAGCAACTTCTTTATCTCCAGTGATTTCTTATAAATGTGGTGTTATTTGAATCACCTTTCCTTTATATTTGAAGACCTTTATTCTTGCAAATTTTGTTGTATGATACTGAGATTGAGAACTAAAACCACATGACCTGGAGTTCGAAGAGCAAGATTTTTCTGGCAATGATTTGTAGATTTTTCTAATGTACTTTTTAGTTGTCACTATTCGCAAGTTCTGGACAGTTTTATTTCATTACTATTATTTTTATTTCCTGGATTATGGTAACAAGGTTCCCCCTCCATGTTCTTTTGAGAGACGTATCATCCTTAAGTTATCTCTGTGCATGGTATCTTCAAAGTAGTTACTTTGGGTCCTATAAAATTCATATACATGCATGCATGCATGCATGTATGTATACATACACATGTACACACACATATACATATATATTCATATGTATAAATAGAAGCAATGATACCTGTTGTTTCCTCTTTTGTAAAATTTCCCTCCACGTCAATGTTTTTGGCTTCCTCATCTGTTGTCCTCTCTTTGAACTTATACTTCTTTGGAAAAATTCTCCAAGTATTTCATTTTTCCTTCTTTGCTACTTGTGGTTTGTAAAAAAAAAAATCCTTCTTAAAGAATTCCTGTGTCTGACCCAATTTCTCCTTTTTAAAGTTTTATTTCTGTCTTGAATCATTCTGAAGGTTCTTCCATGATCTCCATGGACTCTCTTTCATTGAGTAATATTGACTTATTTACCTTCACATCACCATATTTATCCAAAGTAGTTTGGTTTCTCTTTGAGGTTTTGCTCATCCTACTTTTTTTAAGGGTCTTTGTTGGTCTTTTGAATTTTGAAGAAGGTTTTTTCTCAGGCTTTCTCTCTCTATCTTTGACAATCAGCTCACTCTCTGGCCCATCCCCTTTCCACTTTGTCACAGATCCTGAAGGCTCATGTTGAGGGGTATGGGCATAGGGCAGCCCTAATCTTTGTCTTATATAATATGCTGGGGGAAAGACTAGACTAGTCTCACAAAGATTTTCAGTCCACTTTCTCAGACAGACCACATTCTTTTCCCTCTTTCTTGCTGTTCTTAGCACATACTGTTTGTGTATTGTTAAAAGGAAAATTATGTTTTTGGGCTTTTGCCCAAAAAAGAGAATGAAAAGAAGTTTGTTAAAAAATATATCAAAGTAGTAACAATTTGCTGGGCTGATCACTAGAGATCAGTAAAGGATTTAAGGTAGGGTCAGCTTTTATCGATAACTCTTGTAGCGAGACAATTGGGAAAGGTCCACATCTGCAAAGCCATTACGTCTCAACTCTACCCAATTGCCTGTACATGATGTTTAACAGATAGGCATACATACTGAATAGAAAATAATATAAAAGCTTCAGGGTGATGACCCCCTCCCCCAACACAGATTGAGAAGCAGGACGACGACAGTGAATGGGTCCCTGAGTCAGCATAGCTTTCAATTGTATCTTTCGCACTTCCAGAATCTTCCATCTCCCCCTCCTCCTTCATTGTGCTGTTCCTTTGAAAGAATGGACAGTCAGTATCTGCCACCCCTCACAGACTTGGGCAGGCTAAGTCACAGCCCGGGAGCAGGGAGGTCAGTCCTCCAACTGGACTCTGAACCACATCTGGAAGTTTGCTTGTGTTGATAGACTTGGTCAGGCCACATCTGGATTACTGAGGTCAATTTTACGTGCTACATTTTAGGAATGAGATTGACAGGTTGGCGAATGTGTGGAGAAGGCAACCAAGAGAGAGATGGGCATCAGTTTTATGCCATATGAAGATCATCTGAGTGAACCAAGGCTGTTAAGCTTAGACAAGAGGAGACTTGGAGGATGGGAGGGAACAATAACTCTTTTTAAGTATCTCAACAATGATTAAATAGAAGACTGTTTGACCCCAGTGGGCAGTAAGGAGTGGAAGGTTTGAAGAAATAACTTAGGAAAGAAAAAATAATTTAAATAATTTAATTCAAATAATTAAACGATAAAAACTCACAAAAAGGCAAAGAAAACTTTCCTAATAATTCAAGCTGCCAGAGTGGGACCTGCTGCCTCTGGAGTTAATGGCCCCCTCCTGGAAGGACTTCTGATTGAATACTGGCTGGCCACGTTGAGGTTTGTAGTAGATGTGATGCTTGTCCTAAAATGCGATGGACCACACAGAGTCTGAGGTCCTTTCCAGTTGTGAGATTCTATGGCTCATTAGCATAGAGTTACTTATAACAGCATGTGTCTTGATGGCCTCAGAGATCACCACTAGTATGGCGAGAGTGCTCTGGCTCTCCTCTCAGAAACACATAGGATAATACTTCTCCCTCAGATTTCCAGGGTAATCTGAGGAACTTGTGGGTAGTTTTATTTTTTCTCTAGAACATAATTAGCACTTAATACTTGCGATTTGATTTATTAATCATTCTTTTTTATTGCACGTTTCCATAATTTCTATAATTTGTTGATGCCCCATTAATCCACAATGCACATATTTGGACCAGTGACTCATACCTGAATTTCATTTAACCACTTCGATCGGGTAGGACAAAAGGGATATTTACCACAAAGATAACACCAAAAACATCACACATATAGTGTCAGGTCTGGAGTCAGGAAGACTCCTCTTTCTGAGTTCAAACCTGATTTCAGACACTTACTAGCTCTGTAACCATGGGCAAGGCATTTAACCCTGGTCTGCCTCAGTTCATCTGGACAAAGAGCTGGAAAAGGAAATGGCAAAGAACCCTGTATGTTTGCCAAGAAAACCCTAAATGGAGTCACAAAGAGTTGAACACAATTGAAAAGCAATCATAGAATACACATTTTCTGTTCTTCCTTCTCTAAATTTCATGTTTAGGATATCATTTTATAATGTTGCTGATATTCAATCAATCTTTTGAAATGTCTTTAACTTTTTATTTATAACCAGATAGAATTATTCTAAAAGTGGAAAATGTATAAACTGAAATAACATAGCTTTGTGTGTGCCCACTTGTTTCCATGTTGACTTCCCCCTTAGAATATGAGCTCCTTGAGGTCAGGGGCTTCGTGTGACTTTCTTGATGTCCCCAGCTCTATAACCTGGATCATACTTAGCACTTAATGAATGCTACTTGATCTATTCATTATCCCTCTCTATTCCATTTTTCTTTGCTTTCTATAACTTATGCCCACTGAGTAAATCCATTCATGTGCATATTTGGGATTGATAATGCAGACAGCCAATGGATCGAGTCTTGAATTTAGCTGGAGTTTGGGAGAAGCATTTGCGAAATGGAGCAGTACTTTCTGGCGTCCCAACCAACTTTCTACCACAAAAGTCCATTTTTTTAATATCAATTTTTGGGTGATTTTGTATGGCTCAAAATCACAGTCTTTCGTGATCTCATGAAAATCCCGGTTGTGGATGATCCAAATGGTAATGGAAAGATACACACAAAGCAGAAATAGGTAAATATTATTACCAACAGCTCACAGTGGAGAAAAATCCCCACAGGCACCATCGGAGAGGCGTCTGATCGAGCAGGAACGTGAGTCTGTCAGGTATAAGGAGGAAGGAGGTATTGACAGACTGACTACCGCACTGGTAGTACATGAAGTATTAAAAGGGCCAGGCAGGGCCACTCGGTGCACTGGGTGGAGGCTTCTGGGGACACAGCAGATAGGGAAGGGAAAGGGAAGGGGAAAGAAGGGAATGAGTGCTTAGACAGTGCCTACTATGTGCCTGACTATGTGCTTTTGATACAGCACTGGACCTGGAGGCAGGAAGACCCGAGTTCTAATCTTGCTTCAAAAATTTACTAGCTGTGTGATCCTGGGCATGTCATATAGCTTCTGTCTTTCAGTTTCCTCATAAAATAGAGATAAAAGTAGCCCTCAGGTCCCATGGTTGTAAGAATCAAATATGGCATTATTTGTAAAGCACTTTGCAAACCTTAAAGTATTGTATAAATGCCAGATATTGTTGTGGTTCTGTTGTGGAGTTATATCTGGAAGGGACCATATAGGCCATCGATCCAACTTTCTCATTTATAGATGAGGAAACAGCTAACCAAAGGTTAAGTGAATTACACAGGGTTACACAGGATCTGAGGTTGGATTTGAACTCAGCTTTTTAAGCCCATGCTAAGTGCCCTAACAAGTATACCACTTGGATCTTCTATGGAAAATTTAAGTTGGAGAGGAACATGGATGAGGAATGCACAGTATGAGAAGGTGTGCATGGGTTGCCATGTGAACATGACTGGCTGTCCATGTCAGTGAGGCGTGTGGCCACTGAATTAATTATCTGCACAATGGAAAAACAATAATTGATTTAATGTTTTTCTGTGAATGAATTACTTGGACTAAAAAGAGGGAGGTTTAAATTCTGGCCAGAGGGGAGGAGAGAATACTCCCCCACCCCAGCCCTCCAGGAAGCTTGAGCCAAGCAAATAAAGAGTGAGCAAAATGCAAAACCAAGAAATGGCTCTTGTGGTTCCTCTTCCAGACTACTGAGTGTCCAGAGCAATGCTATTTGTCCCACATCCCCTAAGGATTTCAGGGCCATCTGTGACCTTCTTTGAATTCTATTGGTTCAAGCACCCATTCTGGTGCTTCTCCCCCTGCACCCCTCCCAGTAACATCGTCAATGATTCCTTCTCTGATATAATTTGCCAATGCCAGCTACCAGCTCTCCTGTACCAGCTGATAGCTGTGTAAGCAATTACCATCAATCAAGCAGGAATAATCATCAATCAGCATTTACAAAGAGATATTTACTGAGAAGATTTCACAAGAATCACCCAGGCACACATTCTCTTTCCTCCTACCTTGATCCCTGGAGATTGTGCACTTGATGATAAAATGGCAGCTGTCAACATTCCTTTCCTGAGTTCACTTGCAGGTGGAGCATAGCCAGTGGATGAATGCTTGTCTTACTTTCAGGACACAGAACCTTGACTGGGTTCAAGTGGGTTGCTCTTCAGGGTTAGCTCCTTCCTGGGTTCAGCAGCTGGACCTTGGATGGTTCTTCTGAAGGTCACAGACTGGTCTGTTCCATCTCCGATGCTTATACCCCTAGTCAAGAAAAGGGGGGGCATTCCATTTCACCCTCTCTCCTCCCACTCCATTTCTCTCTCACCGTTTACCTTGATTTCTTTTAAGATATGATCCCATCCTATTCAATTCACTCTGTGCTCTGTCTCAGTGTGTGCGTGTATGTGTGAATGTGTGTGTGCACGG
>CM053774.1:124711039-124781406 GCA_028658325.1 Potorous gilbertii | reverse complement strand
TAGAAGAGAGGGCAGATTGGTGATATGGGTAATTAGAATGTCCAGTGTATCAGGGAGTGGGGAGGGGACAAATGGGGAGAAAATTTTGGAACCCAAAATCTTGTGAAAATTAATGTAAAAAGTTAAATAAATTTATTTAAAATAAAAAAAAAAAGAAAAGGGGGGGCAGTGGGTAGAGTGCCAGGCCTAGAGTCAAGAGGGCCTGAATTCAAAACTGGCTTCAGACACTTACTAGCTGTGTGATCCTAAGCAAGTTCTTAGTCTTGTTTGTCTCAGTTTCCTCATCTGCAAAATGAACTGGAGAAGGAAATGGCAAACCACTCCAGTAAACCCCAGAAGGCATCACAAAGAGTTGGACATGACTGGAATTACTGAACAAGAAAAAAGACACATGACCATAATAGAAGAAGCAGCAACACCATGCATTCAAAGTCACTGTGGCCTGGGTCAGGGAACCAACTCCTCGCACTCAGGACCTTAGAGCAGCTCTAGCCTGGGTTACAACCAGGCGAAAAAGATGAAGTTTCTCCATCAAAGCCTATTGCATTCATTTGCATTACCAGTTCAGTAATCAGTTTTATTTGCTATGAAACAGGATGACAAGAAAGTCAGAATACATATGTACGCCTTAAACTGGGGGCAGGTCCTGTCCATCACACAGCATCACATTTGTCTAGAAGTCATCTCACTACACTCCTCATTTGAACTGACAAGGAATGAACACTTTAGTGGCTAATTTACCAGCCCCCTTCAGTTACACTAGTGTACACACACATAGGTGCACGTATATATATATGTATGTATATTATATGTATGTATATGTGTGTATACATATACATACATGTATGCATACATATTTATGTGGATAAATATAAAAATAATAAATACAAAATAGTTAAATACAAAGCACTTTGATAGGGAAGGCTCTAGCAAGTTGAAGAAATCACATAAAGCTTCACAGAGAAAACTAGGAAGACCGGCATGAACTGATACAGAGTGATGTGAGCAAAACCAAGTGAACAATCTATACAGTAACAACAACATCATAAAAGCATTGAACTTTGAAAGACCGTGATTCTGCAGGACTCATGATGAAACATGTTTCTTCCCTTCTGATAGAGAGGTAATAAATTCAGAGGATACTTGGGAACATTTCTCAAATACTTGGGAACATTTCTCAACATAACCAAAGCAAGAATTTATATTTCTTGACGATATATTTTTGTGACAGGAGAAATAAAATAAAATTTCATTTAAAAAGAATCGCTTCACATGGTGTGTGGGGCTAGAGGTGAAAGAGGAATGAGATTCTACCCTATGATTGGAAATAAGGAGGCACAGGGTTAGGCTAGAACATGGAGATGGGAGATGGAGTATCCTGTGTGAGGAAGAGAGAGAAGACTGTTTTGGCTGGATTGCACAGTGTGAGAGGGAGAATAAATGCTCAATGAGGTTAGAAAGGTTGGTTAGTGGAAGCCCATCCCTTCAGTGGTGGCCATGGGAATGGAGAGAGGGAGATGGATGTCAGAAATGCTGCTACTGTAGATCCTATGTAAATAAGATTACATGAAAGAGATGGATAGAGTTCATTTTGAATTAACGTTCTGACACATTTCATATGTCATCCTGATCCCTGGGATGGTATTACGATACTAAAGTGGAAATATGGGATAGGTTTTGGGAACTGTGGTGCAAACGAATGAAGGTGAGAATCAACCAGTGCTCCACGCTAGCTGAAGGCACAGGAGTGGAGATTTCCAATGGGGCACATGCCTATGATAGCAGAGGGCAAAGAACTGAACTAAACCTGGAAAGGTTGGTTAGAGGCTAAGAACAGCTCAGCTTTAAATATTAAACAAAGGAGCAAGTGTTTGGTCCTAGAGGTCACTGGAGTTTGTTGAACAAGAGAGAGCTGTGCTTTAGGAAAATTACTTCAGTAATTGAGTGGATTACGGCTGGGAGAGAGACACCAATTAGAAGGCTGTCACAGTAGTTAAGGGAAGCAAGGAAGGGGATCATCACTTGAAGGGCAGAGTCAAATGAAGTGTTTGTGCTTTTAAAGGTAGAGAGACCCAAGAGTGGTTTAAGGCAGAAGAGAAGAAAACATTGTTGTATAGCCCAATAGAAAAATTCTGGTTATCTGAATTGTTCGGTTTGAGTTCTGGAAAATTGGAATACATACAAAGGATGGTACCCCATGAGGAGTTTTGCTGAACCATCATTGCTTTCCTTTTCTTTATTCTTTATTGTAAGGGATTCCTGCACTGGTGTGGGTAAGGAGATCTCCAGAAAAGTAAGAGATGTAAAAAGAGCAGATGTCAATAATGTCTGTTTTAATAAAAAATCAAAATGAATATTTGTTAGCTATTACCAAAACAATACCTGGAACAAAAATGAAAGAAAATTATCACATTAGGTATACTAAAATATACATTTTTAAAAAATTTATATATATCAATTTAAATTTAAAAATATGTATATTTTGTACTATATTTATATATATATATATATAAATTTATATACATATATTTGTATTTTAAATAAAGCATACACAAAACCTTTAGTCATGACCTGCTTTGGGGAGGAATCTTGGATAAACCAGTATTAAGAAGGAAGTTGGTGCTGGGGCCTGACAGACTGTTTCCATTTGGGCTATTATCTTTGTGAACCTGGGTGCATCCTTGTTGGCAGGGACCTGGAAAACAACACCTGTCGTACATCCTTGATGAATGTTCATTTATATTTAGTAAAGTTTTTTTAATTATCTACCTCATTTATTCAATCTCCCAAGCTCCTAAGGATCTAATGCACTTTAGACCTGCTAATCCATTCCTCCAGGTACTGTACACACTTTTAGAGCTGGTCTCTATCTATAGCAATTCTTTCTGTTGTCCAAGTCAGGGCCCTCAACACTCCTTCAGCCTTGGCTAAGGTTTCTCAGAGGGTCTTTCCTCCACTGTAAGTCATAGGAGTAGTTCATTGGTTACTCAATAAACATTTATGAAGTCTCTACTAAATGCCAGACACTGAGTCAAGTGCTGGGGCTATAAAAAAACGGGTAAAGGCAGTCCCTACCCTCAAGGAACTCACAATTTAATGAGACAAGTACATAGATGTGCATGAACAAGCTACGTATGGGATAAATAGGAAATGATTAACAGAGGGAAAATGCTGGAATTAAGATGGCGTCTACCTGACCCATGACCATTATGGATATGCCATCACCTCTGCAAGAACACTTAACCAGGGACTACATGATTTTTGCTTTCAATGTCCTAGGACCTGCACCACTGACTTGTTCATAGTCCTTGATGAATAAATGCTTGTTGCTAAATTGTCAAGGGATTTGCCATTCCATTGACACCCAATACTGCGGGTTCTTCCTGGAGCGCTATCTGTCATGCCTCGAAGTCTTTCCTACTGAAGCATGAGCAGATGGCCCCTGGGTTCTCATACCAAACCACCTGATGCTTCACCCTTCACAAATCTCATGATTGCCTTTTATCACCTTCACTTAATCTGCTCAATAGGCAAGAGGGCAGAAGGTCCTATAGGTGAGGCACCTGGAAAGGTAATGGCTTCAGGAGAAGAGGGGAAAAATACAGATTGGCTGCAGCTCCCAGAAGGACTGAGGCCAAGTCACTGGATGAATACCCGCTTGCTACAAGCAAAGCGGGGCAAAGGATTTAGTAGTTTGTTTTGGCCACATGCTCTGGAACACTAGAGTTTCTATCCAAGCTCCCTTCTCTATCACTCACTTCCTTCCTTGCCATAGACCAAGGGTATGTGGTCAAGGTCTGGCAAACTCTGGCCCATCATCCCAAGAGCAGTTAAAATAGAAGCGATCCAGAAAAGTGGACAAAACAACAGAGCTGATGAAGACGGGCCAATGGAGAAAGATGGGCAAGTCCAGGGGCCGGAGCTCAAGGTCTCCAAGTGTCCTGAAGGATGTGGCCAGTTTTTGGCAGCAGGTGCACATCTGCAGCATAGTATTTACCCAAGGAAAGGGAGGAGCTGTCTGGAACTCAAGCCACACATTTCCCACCTTGTTGATGCCTAGTACCGCAATCACTTGGGTATTTGCACAGCTGAGGCAGAGCACCCAGGGGAGGCCCTTTAGAAAACACTCCAGTCCAGCAAAACATGTCATGGACAAAGTTTATGGAGAAGGCCCGATGCCAAAAGGAGTGGCTGCACCTCCCTCAAAGCCGGCCACCAAGGAGAAATGGGCAAAAAGACAAGGCAGCCAGGCAGCATGTGTGCACACATGGTTCCTGCCCAGCACCTCAAAATAAACAGCCCTGGAGAAAAAAGGCCTGATTTAAGCTCATCTTTCCACTCCTAGGCCCTTCCTACTCCACCAAGGGACTAAACCTCTGGGAAAAACAACCAATAAACATCTGAGGAGGAGAGCCAGGTGACACATTGTAGAGGGCTATACTGGGAGTTTGGAAGATCTGAATTCAAATCCTATCTCAAGGTTGCTTAGTTGTGCAACCATGAGCAAGTCACTTAACCTTTTCTCTGCCTCAGTTTCTCTATCTGTAAAACTGGGTAATAACAGCATGTACCTCACAAGGTTGCTGTGAGGATACCTAAACTGTGTAAAGGGCTTTGTAACTTATAAAGTGAGATCTTCATAATTGCTGTTATTAGCAAGAGACATATGGGATAATTTGTAAAATGGGGCTAATAGGAGTACCTTCCTCGCAGAGTTATTGTAAAAATGAAATGAGATATTAAGGGGGTTAATGCCTGGTGCATAGTAGGTTCCAGATGGGCTGGATCCCTTCCCCTCAAACAAGAAAGAGCTTGAACACCTGGGCACGTTTTGTGGGCAGAAGAGAGCCCTGAGAGGCATGTGATGGCAGCTTGTTTCTCCAAGTGATTGGACTTTGTTTGACCTGAAGAAGGCAGAATGGGGGCAGGGACCACAGGGCCAGACTTGCAATCAGGAAGAACCCAGATTCAAACCTGGCTTCTCACCTCACATCTATGTGACTGTGGACAAGCTATCTTGCTGTTCCCAAACTCGGTTTCTTCTTTTGTCAAATGGAGATAATGACATCTCTCCTATCGGCTTCACAGGCTTGTTCTGAGAATACAATTAGATAACATAGGTATGTGTTTTGCAAACTGTGAAATATGATCAAAAGTCAATCCTTACTCTTCCAAAGACAGCTTCCCCTTCGGTGAATTTCTCATTGACCTAGTTACTCCTATCTTACTCGAGAGATTTTTCTCCTCAGTCAAGATGCCTTCCTGCCAGACTGAGGTTTGAGGGTGAAGCCCTGAAGAGAGGTAGGGCAATGCCTGGCCACTCGTACGTGTCCCTGGTCAGCAGCTGTCCTGCCGGAGCTGGGCCCTGAGCTCACCCACAAGTCTGAACAAAGCCCAGAGTGGTGTCTGTCCACCCCACAGCCCGCTCCCACCTCCAATCTCTCCGGATCTGCCCTTAATCCGCCTGCTGCCCACAGGTCCCTAAGATAGACAGTAAACACAGCCAGGCAAACACAATCCTGAAGACATCACAAAATGTTTTCTTGTTGTTTTTGCCAGCTGGCTTCCTCTTTCCAGCTCCCCCTAAGCTCCAAAGTGCTCCCTTTTCATAGATCATTAGTAGCATCATCTTGTTAGGGCATTCCTTTAAGGGCCCCATGAGGTTTGTCTGATTCAGCATCAATTAATCCTGAAGGACAGGGTGAGTTGGGTGAATAGGCATCCAAGCCTATCCAAAAAGCCTAACCAAAACGCTAGAGCTGCACAGATCATTTCAAATTGCCGTGACCTAATATTACCAATAGAGTCATTAATAGCTTTGAAAACAGCTTTGCAAAGGTCCTGTTAAAAAGAACTTATTAAGCATGATAAACTGGCATTCATCAGTTAAGGAATGATTAAGAAAGTATGTGAATTACTGGAATATTCTAATACCATAAGACAGGTATGAGGAATTTAGAGAAACCTAGAAAAACTTGTGAACTGATGCAGAGTGAAATGAGAAGAACCAGGAGTGTATATGAAAGATACACTAAAACGTGAATCAGTCAGCAATCATTTATTAAGCACCTACTGTATAGTAGGCAATCTGCTGAGTGAGGATAGAAAAAAAGGCAGAAGACAGTCCCTGCCCTCCAGGAGACAACAATCAAAAAAATGTGCATACCCAAGCTAGCTGCAGGATCAAGAGGATGGAATGGACAGAGGGACAGCCTGAGAATTAGGAGGGGTTGAGGAAGGCTTCCAGGAAGTGATGAGACTCAAAGGAAGCCAGGGAAATTGGTGGTCGGAGCTGAGGAGAGAAAGTCTTCCAGGAATGGGGGATGGCCAGAGACAATGTTTAGAGCAGAGAGATAGAGGGGTCAAGAGGTCACTGGGTTGAGGAGAGCATTTGGGGAGTAAGTAACCAAGAGCATGCAAGGTTATGGAGGATTCTGAATGCTAAACAGAGCACGTGTGTGTGTGACGTGGTCAGACCTTAGTTTTAGGGAAATCCTGGTGGTTGGCTGAAGAGTGAATGGGTTGGATTGAGAAGAGACTTGAGGCAGTCAGACCCACTCTCAGGCTACTGCTGTAGTGCGATGATAAGGGCTTACATGAGGATGGTCAATGCCAGAGGACAGAAGAGGCCATGCTTGAGAGATCCTGAAGAGGTGAAGTGGACAGGCCTTAGCAACAGTTTGCATATGGGTGTGAGAGATAGTAAGGAATCCAACATGACTCTTAGGTTGTGAGTCCAGGGACCTGGGAGGATGGTGTTACCCTCAACAGTAATATGGAAGATGAGGGGTAGAGTTTATGGGGAAAGATAATGAGTTCTGCTTTGGACATGTGGAGTTTAACTAGACATTCAGTTGGAGATATTAAAAGGTAGTGGAGAGGCAAGTTTGGATGTCAGCAGAGAGGCTAGAGCATGAGTAAGCCTTGGTCCTAGAGACCAGGTAAAACACATTTCTCTCCTTGCAGTAAAGAAGTGGGGGGAATACATGTGTGCAACATTGAATAACTGGTCAGATCTGGTCATAGTGTGGGTTGGTTTTCTTAACTGTCTTTCTGTGTTAGAAAGAGGACTCATGGGAGGAGGTTAAGTCTAGAAATGATTATATAAAATAAAATACATCAATAAAATAAATAGAGTCAATAAAATATATTTTAAAAATCAAATTTAAAATGAAATAAGATCCAACTATTAATTAGTGACTTCTACATTTGTTAATAGTACTTTTAAATATCTGTCTAGCTTAGTATCTGGCTCTTAGTAGATACTTAATTAATGCATGTAACATTAAGTTATCTATAAATTTATTATATATTAATATATTGGTATAAATATTAATATATTGGATTATTATATATTATATATAAATATACTTGTAAAAACATGCATAATCTCATCCACTCTCCCCACAAACATATGATGTAAGTACTAGAGTTATTATGGTAATTTCCATTTTATAAATGGAAAAACTGAGAGTCTGAGAGATTATATGACCTCTCCTTGCTTATATGACACAGCTGGTGTGTATTAGAATCACAGTGGTGACCCAGAGCTTGCTGGTCAGCTCTCTTGTCATTTACCTGATGGTGACTTTTACTTGAAAGGAGTTCAGCCCCTTTAATACAGATCAGTTTGTAGAATTAGAAAACTGACCCTTATAAGAGAACAATGTATAGGTCAGATGGAGAGGATGGTGAAGGTGGCGAATATGGATGAAGGACTAGGGAGGTTGCTCGGAGGAAGTAGAATACTTTACATAGAAGATACAAGGAAGACAGATTTCCTTCAGCCTATGTTACCACCTTTCCTACGGTTATCCTTAGGGCAGCTAGGTGGTGTAGTGGATAGAACTTTGGGCCTTGAGTCAGGAAGACAGGAGTTCAAATCCAGTTTCAGACACTATCTGGACGAGTCACTTAACCTTGTTTGCCTTGGTTTCCTTATCTGTAAAATGAGCTGGAGAAGGAAATGTCAAACCATGCCAGCATCTCTGCCAAGAAAACCCCAAAATGGGGTCACAAAAAGTTGGACACAATACCTACGTGTCTATGAAGTTGTGTTAGGCACTTTAATTCCATTTATCAGAGGAAAAAAGCAAGGTTTTTTCAACTGGGTCATCTGAAAGAAGTGTGCCTCAGGGATACCAGTCATGGATTTGGAGTCAGAAAACCAGGCTTCAAAGCTGGGACCTGGCACTGACTTCCTGTGTGATTTAGGACAATCCCTTAACTTTTCTGGACACTGAGCATGAGACTAGAAGCCCATTAAATTCCTTTCCAGCTCTGAGTCCCCTAAACCCGTGTGATGTGGACCCATAAATGCCATTGTGTGGATGTTGCCAGAGAAGTTCCTCTTCCCTTCCTCCTCCTGGGTATTGATTGCCACCCTTTGTCTCACTGCCTGGCTCATCCCTGCCCTGCTAAACTCATCTGCCCCGGCATTCTATCCTCTCCTGGGTCAATGTGTCAACTCTCCAAGCTAACAAACTGATCTCTGCTCAAGGGAGAAGGTGCCTTCCCACAAAGACTGGACACAGTGTTTCTGACTGTACAGGCTGTCAGCAATTGCATTCCAGCCTTTTCTTTTTCAGGATAAATGATATATCTGAAACCAGAGATATCACAGGGAATGGGATCCAGTGAAATAAAAATAGACAAATAAATGACAATGAACCTTAAAAAATTAAAACTAGCTCCTGTCAAAGCAACCAATCAATAGATAAGAAAGTGGATGAAAAGAGATGTATTATTTCATATTCACTTAGATTTAAATGTTGAAAAAAATTAAAAATAGATTTAGATGTTAGACACATCTAAGGGAAAAAACAACTGAGGGCACAATTAAAACTTTTTGTGATAAGTTATGTGGAGATGTCATTTAAAGATGGCCCCAGGAAATGGAAACTTTCTTCTATTTGTGCTTTTTCCAGAGTCGAGAGTTGAATATCACATCATTTAAATCATTTTGTGTTTCTGGAATTAACGGAATGTGATGTCTTGGAAGACTAGGAGAAGGTCTTATTTTTAGACAAGGTCTATTTAGTTTTAAAAATTCTGACTCTGAGTACCTCTTGTGGAAAAAGCCCTGGGTTGGCTGCTATGATACATACAGAGACAAAAGGAGATGCAGCCTCCTGCTTTCCAGGGGCAAGTCTTCTTGCAGTGGCTGATTGTATGTGTTCTCATCAAGGCTTGGCCATCTCATCAGAGCGAAGCTTTGCTTGGAAGACAACTCTGTAGGTAAATTGAAGTCTGCTAGAGTCAAGGGTGAAGGTCACATCACCTTAAGTCAACAACCTCCTGAATTAACAATGGTTCTCCTTTTCACTGAAGGACTGGCCTCCACCCCTCTCTCACAGGGGAGCTCCCCAAGTTTAAGGTGCCTTAGGTGGATTCCCCCAGCTGCAACTGTTGTAGATTCCTGGAGATATACCTCTTAGACCTTTGTCATTTTGTCCTTAGTACCTCATGCTTGGCACACAGTAGGCACTCTTTAAGTTCAGGGTGAATATGGAAAGGATGAGTCCAGAGACACAATAGGAGCGATGGAATCCTCTGGTCTCCTCTTTCAACAGGGGAAGAGGAGGGGCTCAAGAGAGAGGCTCTATATTTAGCTCCTTGATGTCAGCTGGATGTCAGTCTCTTCAGAGAGGCTCAGTCCTCACTTCATGTTGGTGTGTGGTACCATGCAGACCCAGGCACAAGGATAGAAGCTGCCTGTGCTGGGCTCCCCATCCATATCCCTCTGACTCCCACACCTGCCCTCACTGGCCAGGCTTCTTCTCTGCTGCAAAACAAGGTGGGACAACCTGGTGAGTAGAATATTTCTCCAATCCTTGGTTCTGGTCTTCCAGAGACCAAGTCACCCACTCATGAATCAGAAATGGGCATTCTCCTGTCTTTTCATGGTGATTCAGAAATAGGCATTCTCCTGTCTTTTCATGGCAGGAGATTGGTAGCAGGTGTAAAAGGCCAGCACCAGAGTGGCACCTCATTCCTCCTTCAGGCACTGCCCTAGAATGTATGGATGGTGCTGCTGATGTTAGGAAAGACATGATGAAGTGCCAGGCAGAATACAAGGAATCACAAGTTCTGAACAAAGGAAGAAACGAGGGGAGGATGGGAAAAGGAGTCAGATTCTTGGATGCTTTGCAGTGGCCTGGTGTGTGCTGTACCTGTGTTCAGGAGCACCCTTTACTCCAAGAGTCGTTGTCAATTGGTGCCCATCATCAGACAGGGATGTAGATCAAGGGCTTCTACTAATGTCTCTGAGACCTCCAAACCCACAAGCACCTTCCTCTAGATGACCTCCTGTCATCTCCCTCCACCATCTGCATGGAACATGTACAATTGTCTGCATGCTGTGGCCTCTGTTAGAATGAGTGCTTGTTCTGGGCAGCTGGGTTACGCCTGCCTTCGCACCCCTAAGGCTTACCATGCTGCCTGGCACTTGCTAAATGCTCTACAAATGCTTATTGATGGAGTGATGCTCAGAGATGGTGGCTATAGATTGACCCTCTCACCCGGGCTCAATCTTTCCTTGTGTGCATTTCTTTTTCTTTCAGCAGGGAAGCCTCGTGGAACATTAACACCCAGCACCTTGGAAAGCAGAGAAAGCAGCAAGTGTCAGCAATCATGAAGGAAATTCATGGAAACGGTAGAAAGCCAGTCCTCAGGGGGGCACCTAACCTTGTTCCCATCCTTCCTAACACGCCTGCCTCGGTTTCCCTCCTACTGTTGTGCCTGGTCCTACTGTCATAAATAACCTCAGTGCCGGAGACAGGGGGTGTGAGAGCCCACGGCCAAGTCCCTCCGCCTTTTGTAGTTGTCCTTTTTCATGGGAAAGTTATTTCCAGAGGAACAACTGTTCCAAAGGCATGGAGCCACAGGACAGCTGAGGGACATTCTGCCTGCTCTGCCGTTCAGAATTTAATCTGAAGTTCTCTTAATTGCATTGGGTTGGGTGAGGTCCTAGAAGAGCTTCTTATCAGTGGCTGCCCAAGGAGGCCCATCTCTGGGGAGCTGGTTTGTTTGTTTTCTTGTCTTTTGGTCATTTGAGGTATCTTTGAGTTTCTTTGATTTCCCATTTGTTACATTTTGCCTGCCACACCCTTCATTCTCTTATCAATTCTTACCTTCCTAACTGATGTGTTGAGACATTTTGGGAAGGAAGTTTTATTCTCTGGGTGCTATCCTTGTGAAAACAGGGAAAGATTTGTTCTATCACTACGTCAGGGAGGACAGGGCTTTTAATGTGGAGTTAGCAAGCCCTGAGTTCAAATCCCTCCTCAAATACCTGCAGCACTTTGGGCAAATCACTTAACTTTCTGTGGATCTCAGATGTCTCATCTGCAAAATAGGGCATTGGACTAGCTGTCATTTAAGTCTATTCCAGCTCTGTTATATGTAACTCAAACCAATTAACCCTTTTAGAAAAATCCTGTCATTTTATGATTTCACCTTTTTTCACTTTAAACTCTTTCTCTACAAAACTCCCTCCTCTATCCTCTCTTCAATACAAAAGTTAAGTCTATGAGCTTGTCCCTGTGGAGCATCAGTCTCAGAGCTCTTGCAAGGTAGCAATAGTAGATTTTCCTGCTTGGGGTCTGGAACATGTTTGGTTATCGGACAGAAGGACTGGGTATTTTCAGGAGACCTAAGTAGCCTCGTTGCCCCAACGTGAGCATTTACATGTCTCTAGAAAACACAAAAACACATCACTTAGTGAATCCTTGTCTTCACACTTCACTCTCCACAAAGCAGGCTGACTGATACAAGCAGACATTTTTTATTCTCAGGACATAGGTAATAGTTTTAACTGAAGCGTCTGATGTTAAAGAATTTATTTTTACTTTGTGGAAAGAGAATCAGATGAATCTATTCAGGAGAGGGCTCACAGTTCACCCCTATCAGGAAGAGCTCCAGTCAGACCCCAGGGTTACTAAAGGACCAGCTGGTTTGGGTAAAATGAGGCTGAATTGGAATCCAAGCCCAGAGTCAAGTCTGTAGAACCCCACAGTGCCCTTGGGCTTCCTCCATGTCCTTCCTAGGACATCAAGGTTGCCTGAAGGTTTCTTCCTTTCATCAATCACCTCCAGGAGACTGAGTCCAGAGGACAGACCCACTAGGGTCCTAAGTCAGTTCCTTGTTTAAGAGACTCACCCTTCCAATTCGATTTCCAAGTGGCCAGAGCCCCGGGTGTGGAAATTACAAATCCCTCCTGGTCTCAACAAATCCATCAGCAACTGTAGGTCCTTCCCAGGCTTTCACATGAAGGACCAAAGCACAAACTGGGGTCACTGCTGTTCTGGGTCCAGAGACAGATCTAGGAATGGAAGAAGTTTCCTCCATTGCCAAGATCTAAACGATTTATGAATTACGTTTGTGGGAAGCCAGCCCTAGTGCAAACAAGTCCAAGATGAAGGCTTTAGGGCCTGACGCAGAGCAAGGCTCCGAAGGTAGGTCCTGCCATTTTAGGACTGCTTGGGAGGGCCTGGTGGGACAGCTGCCAGTTGCCCTCTGCAGTCACATGCTGTGCCTTTGCTGGAGTGCTAACTGTTCCTGATAACCGGGGGAACAATCAGAAACACGTTCTGGGCACTCTCAGCAGATAAAATAGCTGTGGATTCCTCTCTTTCCTTTCGGATTTCCTCTTCCAACCTCTGTGAATTGTGCTTGGAGAAAGGTCATAGCAGAGGGGCCAGAGCCTAACCAAGGCCTTGTGAAGACTGCTGAGTTTGGAAGCAGAGAGCCCAGGCTTCAGTTTCTTTATTTGTCAAGTGAGGGGTTAGAATGAATCAGAGGGAACAAACACCACAGAAGGAAATGTAATTGGGAAATATTTAACAAAACAGATTAAAATGCAATAGAACATAGATAATGTTTCTATGTGGTCTTCTAAATCAATATGCCATCCCTGCTTCCACCCCTTCAAAGGGATCTTTATATATTGTTCTCTTTCTATTTGACTTTTCCATCTCTACATTCTAGGCCTGTAAGTACCCTTCTGCCTTGGGAACCTATGAGGCCATGTATCTGTTCCTAAGAAAATGGATGTCATCTTTTAGATCCTGGGCCTCCTCCTCCTCAGAGCTGAGGCAGGGCTCATCAGAAATCCTGGGGTGGGGTAGCATGCCTCCATATCTTTTCTGGAGGATTTCTGGAAATGCTGAGCAGCAAGTACTTGGATTATTTAGTACCAGTCAAGTCAGTGAATTCCCTGGGGCAAACATCTGACCTTGGAGAATGGCCCCTACACAGATGTGGGGCTCGCTTCCTCCCTTCTTCAGTCAGAGATGTATTTAGTGAGCCTATGGATCTTTAATAATGCAACCAAGAATTCTTCTGCCTTCTGCAATTTTTATTAATGTTGTCAAACATTTTCCAAAACAATAACTTGTTCAGCTAGGAAAAGAGATCAACACAGACGAGTGAAATGCAGAAAGGGGCCGTTGTGGCATTTGGGGGCTGGAAGAGACATTAGGGGTCAGAACAAGCCAGAAGGAACCTCAGAGGTCATTGATTCCAAACCTCCCATTTTACTGATGAGGAAACTGAGATCAGGGAAATGAGTCACTGAAGGAGAAAGCATCAAAGGTGAGATCTGAACCCAGGTTTCCTGTGCCCAGAACCCGTGCTCTGGACAATAAATACACAAATAAATAGATAGATAGATAAACAGACGAATAGATAGATGGATAGATGAATAGATAGATAGATGAATAGGTAGATGGATGGATAGATGGAGAGATGGATAGATAGGTAGGTGATAGATAAATGTGAAACAATGAAATGGATAAAAGGACCAAAGAATTTTGGAGCTGGAAGGGACCTTAGAGAACATAGGATCACAGACTTAAAGCTAGAAGAAACCTCAGAAGACCCCTAGGCCAGCCCCCTCCTTATACAGCAAAGGAAACTGAGACTCAGAGAGTAGAAGGGTATTGCCCAAGGGCACACAGATAGCAAGTGGCGTATCTGGGGTTTGACCCTAAGTAGGAGTGGGCTGGTAGTGAACATTTAACAAGTGGCTGGGAGAGGGTCAGGGGAACATGGCACTTGTGTGCTCTTCAGCCTCGTTTGTCTTAATAACATTTTCTCCATTACTTGTTTAAGTCTAGAAAATCCACAAAACAGTCAATCAGGATGATTTCTGAGAGGGAAAGGCTCACATTGAAAATATAATCCTAGGCTCTCTCATGGTCTCTCTTTTACATCTCCGTCTCCATCTCTCCTCTCTCTCTCTCTCTCTCTCTCTCTCTCTCTCTCTCTCTCTCTCTCTCTCTCTCCTCTCTCTCTTTCTCTTTTTCTCCTCTCTCTTTCTCTCTCTCCTCTCTCTCTCTCTGTCTCTTTCCTGTCTCTGTCTCTCCTTTCTCTCTCTCTCCTCTCTCTCTTTCTCTCTCCTTCTCTCTCTCCTCTCTCTTTTTCTCTTTCTCTTTCTCTCACTCTGTCTCTCCCTCTATCTCTCTGTCTGCCTCTATCTCTCTGTCTCTTTGTCTCTCTGTATGTCTCCATCTTTCTCTGTTATTGTCTCTGCCATTGTCTCTTTCCTCTGTCTCTGTTTCTCTCTAATTGTCCCTTTGTCTCTCTGCCTCTGTCTCTTTGTCTCTCTGTCACTCTGTCTCTCTCCTTGTCTTTCTCTGTGTCTCTATATCTCTCTGTATGTCTCTCTATAGGAAACAACGCAGAAATCAAGCTTTCCTCTCACCCAAGGAGGCATCACCCCCAATGGCTCTTGGGAAGCCTCTATCCAAGCTGTGTTTCTAGACACAAACATAGCCAGACAGAAGTGGGGGTGGGTTGATGAGGATGTGCGGCACTGTTGTGGGGTGGACAGGCTTCCTGGGGATAGATGGGGAGCAGGAGTAGTGGAAGAGAGAGAAAGCTCAGGCAGCAGAAACTGAGTTAGAATTTCAGCCCTGACACCTGGTAGAGAACTGTATGACCTTCAGCAATAGAGGTCACCTCAATGAGACCTGGTTCTCTCATCTATGAAATGGCAATAATCATGCTGGCACTGAATAGTCACCTCACAGTATTGTTGAGAATGGCCTTTGTGGTAACAGGCTGGTCTTAGACCTGGGGTCAAATCTTCCTCAGACACTGACTGGCAGGATGACCCTGGGCAAGTGACTTTACCTCTTTAAAAGGAGGGGAGTTGGAACAGACGACTTCTGAGGTGCCTTTTAGCTCAGCATCTATGGTTCTATGATACTAGATAGATGCCTAGGGCCTGGAGTCAGGAGGACCTGAGTTCAAATCTGACCTCAGACATATCCTGGCTGTGTGACCTTGGGCAAGTCACTTGACCTGTTTGCCTCGGTTTCCTAATGCATAAATGAGCTGGAGAAGGAAATGGCAAACAGCTCCAGTGTCTGTCAAGAAAGCCCCAAATGGGGTCATGGAGAGCCAGACACAACTGAAACAACTCAACCACAACAAAAAAAGAAATATTGCTAAACTAGTGTGGTCAACTCTGGATGCTGGCAACTGAGATGGGAGGTAGCATGGAACTCAAAATAAGACTAGCTCTGGCCTCAGAGGTCTGGATTCAAATCCTACCTCTGACACCTCTGTGACTTTGAACAAAGCCTTTACCCCCCTGGGTCTCACTTTTATCATTTGTAAAAGGAGAGCTTTGGATTTAGCCCTCTTTTTGAGCTATGAAAAGCCTGGGACCCCTGGGTTCCAATTGGAGAGCTTCAGGGAGGGACATGAGACCATGGTATTCTAGGACCAGTCTCAGGAATTGGGGATATTGAGCCTGGAAAAAGAAGAATCCAGGGTCATTGTCTTCAAGTACCATAAGAACTCTCAGGTGTTGGGGAATTAAACTTTTTGGGTTTGGCAAAGCCAGAAACAATGTTAAGGACGCTATAGACAGGCAGGTTTCCGCTCAACGCAAAGAAAAATTCCAACAGTTCGAATGATTCAAAACCTGAACGGTCTGTCTTGGGAGGTAGTGAGGATGTCAGCGCAGAGACTGAGCACAGAGAGTCTAGGATTCTTGATCTTTTCTCTATGAAGAGAAAAAAACCTGGAAATGTAAGGACACAATCTACAGACACAATTATGTCTGTAAAGGGCTTTGCAAACGTCATAGCTTGATATCAAGATTGGCTGTTAATGGGTCAGCTCTAGCTATTAAAAAGGGAAAGATACAAGGGTCAAAAGTCCTCAGAATTCTTATGTGAAATCCCTTTCTCAAACAGTTCTGGGGTAATGTGTGTCCAAACAACATTAATTTCTAATTTTTTCTAAAGGGCACAATCCTTCTCCCCACCACCAAACTTGAGAGGTTGAGTCAATCCCTTCTGGTGCACAAGGGACCAGACCTTCCTTCTTTCCATCCTGGATGGTCCTAGACACCCCAGCTGCAGCCATGATCTCCTATAAAAATGTGGGGCCCCTGAACCTGCCAGGAATGAGAACAACAACCCTCCCTCCCACCACCATTTAAGAGTTACAAAGTGTTCTCCTAACCTTCGTCCACTAGATCCAGGCACATAAGGGCTGTGGAAGTTGCTATGCATGAAAAGGTCAGCTCAAGGCAGCAAGTGTGGTATGATGTGCAGAGATACAGGAAGCTTTGAGTTCAAGTCCTGGTTCTGACACTTAATACCTGGGACTTCGGGCAGGTCACTTTCATTACACTAGGTTTCACTTTCTTCAAATATAAAATGATAGATTATATCAGGGATCTTATTCTGAGGGCTATGAATTTGTTTTTTAAATTGTTTTGATAATTATATTTCAATATAATTGGCTTCTTTGTAGTCCTACAAATTTTATGCATTAAAAGACATCATTCTGAGAAGGGACCTACAGGCTTCACTAGATTTCCAAAGGGATTCATGACAAATAAAAAAAAGTTAAGAATTCCCAGATGTCCATTTCAGCTCTAAGTGTATGACATCATAACATCATATGAGGAACATGACTTTGGGCAAGTCATTTACCCCAGACTTCACTTTCCTCATCTGGGAAATAAGAAAGCTACACTAAATGATCTTTATCCATGATATTTCAGCCTACAGGGAGGGCAATCTTGGGTAACTCATTACACTTCTAGCTCTATGACTATAACCTATGACCCATGACTGACTCATTCTTTGGCTCCGTCCCCACTACAGGTCCCATGACTTCATATCTATCTAGTCATCTGCCTAGTCATCTATCTATCTATCTATCTATCTATCTATATCTATCTATCTATCTGTCTGTCTGTCTGTCTACCTATCTATTCATCCTTCTATCTATATATTCATCTATCCATCCATCTATCCATCAATTCATCCATCTATCTATCTATCCATCTATCTACCTATCTATTTATCCACCTATTTATACATCCATCTATCCCTCTATCTATTCATCCATCTATGTATCCATCCATCTATCCATCTATATATATATTTATCTATCTATCCATCTATCTATTCATCTTCTATTCATCCATCTATCTATCCATCTATCTATTCATCTATCCATCTATTTATCATCTATCTATTCATCTATCCTTCTATTTCTATCTGTCTGTCTCTATCAGTATAACAACATAGATATGTCAATATACATAGCTATAAATACAGATGTCTCCAGTCAGAGGCATGCAGATGTGTACACCTGTGCAAAGAATGAGTGGGATGGGCCTGGAGAGGCAGATATTTTTGCTTCCTCCTACATAAGCCCAGAAAAGTATCTTTCAGAGCATTTTTATGCTTGCCCATTTCCTGGAGAAAACTGGTTATCCTGATGAAGTCCTTCCTATGTAATTAAACAGGCTGCCTGGCATGGTGGAGAGAGTCTTGGCCTAGGAGTCAGGAGCCCTGGATTCTAGGTTCAATTCTGTCACTAACTAGCTATGTGACATCAAGCAACATGCTTAACTTATCATGTTTTGTAAAATGAAAGGCTTCGGGCTAATGGCTAAAAAGTCCTGGCTAGCACTGAGAAATCACGTTATGGTTTGCAAAGCATTTTACCAATATTATCTCAACACCTTCATAACAACCCTATTAGGTAGATGCCACTACTATCCTCATTTTTACAGCAGAGAAAATTGAGGAAGACAGTGGTAAAATGACTTGCCCGGGGTCACATCGCTAGTAAGTGTCTAAGATTGGATTTGAACTTGTCTTCCTAACTCCAGTGCCAGTGGATACACTGAACCACCTAACTGCCTTAGGTCACCTCTACTGCCCCATTCCCAAGTTCTACAAGTACTTTCTCTAAAGAAATTGATGTATCTGATTCTTTTAGCCCTATAGTCAGAAAACCCAGGTTCATGAATTTTTAAATTGCCACCGAAATTTGCAGTTTTTACCTTACTCATTTTTTTGGTTGGGATCTGTGGTTTCATAGGTATGGGGTATCTTCAATAAGGAAACTCCCTTCACTGGCAAAGATTGTCTTGTAAGCTCATAGATTTAGGACCAGAAAGGACCCTGGAAACCATCTGGTCCTACCTCTCATTTCCAAACATGGAAACTGAGGCCAGAAAGTGAAGTGTCTTGCTCATAGGTGGGAATAAGGGAAACTTTAGGATGACCCTGAATTCCTCATGGCTCCTGCTTGACTGACTCCTCACCAACACCACTCGGGATCTTTGTCTTTCAGAATTATTAGATTAGATTATAAGTTCCTTGAAGGCAGGCACTCTCTTTGGCTTCTGTTTGTATCCCCAGCTCTTAGTACAATGCATGGCACATAGTAGGTACTTAATGTGTTTATTGACTGACTAAGCTGTCTAGGGGCATGAGAAATGCAAGACCTTGTTCCCAGGCACATTGATAATGGGTATTAGAAACAGGGTGATCTCCTCCTATGAAGGGAATTTCTTCTACCTACCAATTACAGGATTGGAGCTAAAATTTCAGGGAACTCAAGCATGACCTCAGTAAAATTTCATAATTTTTCAGGTTAAAAAACTGCTCAACCCTTCCTCTTACAGCTGAGTAAACTAAAACCTGGGCAGCTAGGTGATACAGTGGATAGAAAGGGCCTGGAATCAGGAAGACCTGAGTTCAAATCCAGAACAGACATTTCCTCACTGTGTGACCTTAGGCAAGTCACTTCACCCTGTTTGCCTCATTTTCCTCATCTGTAAAAGGAGCTGGAGAAGGAAATGGCAAATCAGTTCAATACCTTTGTCAAGGAAAGCCCAAATGGGCTCATGAAGAGTCAGACATGACTGAAATGACTGAATAAAAAATTGAAAGCAAGAAAGAGGAACCAGGAATTCCAATCAGACAACAGAGCAAGAAGCAGCCATGGTCCGGTGTGCTATGTAACCTCATAGGTATGACCAGGGAGGAGGGAGACCCGGCTGAGTCACAACACCACTCTAACTTCATTTCCTCGTCTGGGAAATGAATGAGCTGGAGGAGGAGCCTCTGAGATCTCTTCCACCTCTAGAACTCTGGCTCTGAGTAATGCTGGTGATTGATTCACTCCCTGGCATGTTGTTAAACGCTACACAAATGTCAACTTCTATTAGCATGTCATCAAAGTAAGGAGAGGGAGTGGACCTGGGATCTCAGCACCAGAGGGAACTCCCAGGATGAGGAAATGCCCTCATCCATGGAGAGTGACTCCTTTTCTGCAAGGTGGAATCTTGGACACTGAGGAGTCCACTGATTGGCTCAGGGTCACACAGCCAGCATGGATCAACAGCAAGATTTGAATTCAGGTCCTCTTCTTCCAGCAATCTGTCCACTACACTTTGTGGAAAGTTCAGCAGTGTGTGTGTGTGTGTGTGTGTGTGTGTGTGTGTGTGTATGCCCACACATACCTCCCAGGTGAAGCTCTCAGGGTATACAAGGATGGACTCCTGACTTTGTGTGCAGTTATCTGCTTTTCTCTCATACTACTGTTTGTGAGTATTGTTACTCAAAGCGTAATCAGTCTTGGATAAGTAACCATATGAGACAGCTAGGTGGTGCAGTGGATAGAGCACCAAGCCTGGAGCCAGGAACACTCATCTTCTCGAGTTCAGATCTGGCCTCAGACACTTATTAGCTGGGTGATCCTGGAAAGCCATTTCACCTTGTTGGTCTCAGTTTCCTCATCTGTAAAACAATCTGGAGAAGGAAATGGCAAATCTTCCAGTCTCTCTGCCAAGAATACCCCAAATGGGGTCATGAAGACACAACTGAAAATCAACTCAACAACAAAGAGTTATATAAAGGAAATGGTGCCCACCTTCCATGCTGACTTTCATGGGGGACACATGCATAGAGCTCCAGACATGGAATTGGGAAAACCTGAGTTCAAATCCCGCCTCAGACTTTTACTGGCTGTGTGACTCTGGGCACATCACTAGACTTTGCCCATCTCAGTTTTCTCATCTGTAAAATGGGGATGATGATGGCACCTGCCTCACAGGGTTATTATGAGGATAAGCTGAAATGATATTTGTGAAGATCTTGGGCCACCCTAAAGCATTACATAAATGCTGGACACTATTAAATAGGATTTAGGACATAAGGCCAGGAGATTAAGATGCTTTTGCCTTCTCTCCTACCCTGGACTTGTAATCAAGCTTTTTTGGCTTCTGAATTCCTATCCATCCTTTGAAAGCCAACTTAAATGTAAGGCTGTTTCATGAAGGACTTTGAGTTGGAAACTGCTGCAGAGCCTAAGTCTGGCCCATGTGTTTGATACCTGTGCAGAGCTGAGGCCCAGAGGGGAGAGGGCGCTGGCCAGAGGTCACACAGCCCAGAAGGGGCTGACCTTAGATTTGAGTCCAGGAGCTCTGGCTCTAGGTCCTGAGGTCTTTGCTACCTTGCCCCTGCCGCCCAATGAGACTTGATAAGCTTTGTATCAATCAGAGCCACTCCAGAGTGGAACAGTGGCCTTGAGTGGTGAAGAGTTTCTCATGCTTTGAGGTCATCAAGCTGGACACCTACTGGTCAGGTTTGCTCGGGATGCAGATCCCCCTTGAGCATAGATTGGACTAGAACTAGGCTGCAGAGGCCTTTCTGATTCTCAAATCCTATGAGTTCATGAGTGCCACAACTGAAATCAGAAACACCTAGATTACCACACTGGCCTGAGTGGGATTTTCTATGTGACCCAGGGAAGTCAGTAGACTTTTTCAAGCCTCAGTTTTCTTACCTGCAAAATGGGGACAAACATCCTTACAGAACAGGATTGCTTGTGACACTCAAATGACCCACAGTGCTTTGCAAACCTTAAAACACCATAGAAATGCCAGCTGCATGTTGAAATCGTGATGTACATTCATTAATGTGAATAATTGTTGATGAGTGTTCACTTTTATTGAATGAATGAGTGAATAAGGCATGAATGTAGGCCATTTTACTGCACTCACAGATCTCTGCCCATGCTGCCCAAATCATGTCCATGCCCTTCATCCCCATAAATATACTGACCATGTTGGGACTGAGCGCCAAAGGATAGTGTCAGGAAGTGACAGGAAAAATTGGTAGAGGAAGAAGGGAGAATGGATGAAGATCTCTCTGCTGTAGAAAAGGTGGAGTGGGAGTAAAGTGATCTCAGGAAGAGCTAGAACACAGACCTGGACCTCAAGCCGTTATCATCGGCCACAAGGAGAGGGGACACCTGATGCATAGCATCTGACGAGTGTAAGGTCGTGCAGTGGATAGCCTGCCAGGCCTAGAGTCAGGAAGACCTGACTTCAAATCTGGCTTCAGATATTTACTAGCTTGTGACCCTGGGCAAGTCTTATCTCAGTTTCCTCATCTATACAATGAGCTGGAGAAGGAAATGGCAAACCAGTATCTCTGCCCAGAAAACCCCAAATGGGGTCACAGAAAGTCAGAAACACCTGAACAACGATAAAAGACACTTTTTTATCTTATTCTCACTTGAGCTGTGAGGCGAGCACCCGTTTTACAGATGAGGACATGGGGGCTCCGAGAGCTTAAGGAATCTGTCCACAAAGGCACGGATGGATGATATCACCAATAGTATTTAAATTCCAGTGCCTTGTCTCAACCACGTCACTTAGAAAAATGATAAAGAGAGGCAGCATCTTGAAGAGTCCAGGGCCATCAAGGCTCTCCATCTATACGGGAACTCTTCTATTGAGGGAGGGATCTTTCTACTTTGAGATGGATCACTTGTCTTCTCTAGTGTACAGTGTAAAATTAAGTATCTGATCCTGTTACCAGAGACTGACAGATGGATGAGGTTTTAGAAATCATTGACTCAAACCTCTCCATTTTACAGAGGAAACAACTGAGGCCCAGAGAGGTTAGGTAATTTACTCAAGGTCACACAAGGAGTGAGTTTGTATAGTGGAGAGACATTGACTCTGGAGGCTGCAGACCTGGCTTCACATCTAACAACTAATACTTTTGTGACCTCAGGAAAGCCATTTATTTCCTGGGCCTCAGTTTTCTTGTCTGTAGAGTGAGACACTTCAAGCAGATAGGAGTAAGGAAGCAAGCATTTGAGAATGACATTGGTACAATGATGAGCAGGCATTCAGAGCTACTGGGATGGGCAGATTGTGAGATGGAGAACACAGGGCCCTTCCTAGGTCTAGCTCAGGGATCTAGTGGTTCTCAGGGGCAGGACCAAGACTCAGCTTGAATCCACAGACTCCAAATCCAGATGGAAACACACAAAGATGAGAGTCTAATTCTAGCTCTCTTGCCACCATAAGATCAAAGTCCCATGTTCCTCAGTTTTATGTTTCATCAAATGAAGAGAAAAATATTCACCTAAAATAGTTGTTTGAGAGTTAATTCCCATTTAGGGAGCCCTGAGGTTTCTCCCGAAGTGACTATTCATTATATGATGAACATGTCATAAATTCTGGACAATTATGCAATCAGGATTATAAATCACAGGATGAGATGGGACTAAGGGCCGGAAGGGCTAGAGAGATGAGCTAGCACAGTGGCAGCTGTGGGGTGGTAACTTGCCCAGCGGCTCCCAGCCAAGGAGGAACCAAGCCAAGTATGCTTTTCCAGCCACAACGAAGTCTCCTTCTATCCCATCTCTGGGTCTCTCAGAATGAGTGCTCAGAAACTCTTGCATTTTTGGCCTGGACCACACGGTAGAGACCTTGGAATGAAGGGAAGGATCTCAAAGGGTGGGGGTGCTTGTCTTCTGTTTGTTTTCACATCAGCACTCCCATAACTCCGAGAAACCAGAGGAAGGAAGTCATGGGAAGGAACAAGGCCTCAGGCTGCGCAATAGGTATGCTAGAGTAATCATTCCAAGGGCCCAGCCTGGGACCAGCACACCCTGGGGATCCTGCCAAAGTGCCCAGTGGAACACCAGGGCGGAGCTTGGGAGGTGCAGCAAAGGTCAAAGGGACCAACCCATAAAATTGTCTACAAGTGGGAACTGGAGATCCTAAGCTATTGGGGTAGATACATATCCCCTGTACCTTTCCTCATAGCATCCTAAGACCACAGGATGTCCTGACTGGAAAAAAATCTTTGTTTTCAGTCATGTCCAATTCTTCATGACCCTGTGGACTGGACTGTCCATGGGGTTTGCTAGACAAAGATATTGGAATGGTGTGCCAGTGTCTTCTCCAGGGAATAAAGGCAAACAGAGGTGAAGTGACTTTCCCAGGGTCACACAGCTAGCATATAGCTGAGGGTCAATTTGAACTCATGTCTTCCTGACTATAGGCCTAGCCTTCTATTCACTGAGCCACCTTGGAAATTATCTACTCCATGGGCTGTTAAACTATCTTCTGCCCCTTTGTCAATCCCTCCTCAGAATATTGCTCTGTTTTGTTTAATTCACAACTGGGCAAAATGCTAAATTTCAGTTGGGGGCTAATTTAAATAAAGGTGGATTTTTTTCCCATCAAGATCCACCAACCCTCTGAAATGTGGGTGTATGGATCTAGGAGTAGCTGATGAATGTTTAACAAGCAGCTCTCTGGGGGAGTTCAGAACTCTGCAAAGAGGCACTTTTCAGATTAAGGTGAATCATCATCATTTTATCTATCACTTGTTTTAAGTCAACAACCAGTAAAACAATAAATCAAGCTCAGATTTGCAGCACTGGCTCAGACTGAAGATTTAACAGTCACCCTCACCAACAGGTATAAGCTGCCTCCAGCACAGCCCTGGGGGTGGGGAGGAAGCCCAGTTAAAGAGTATGGTCAACATCAGTCCAACTTCCTCATTTGATAGATGAGGGAAATGAAGCCCCAAGGGGAAAGTGGCCTTGACCAAGGTGGCACAGACAATCAAAGTTAGATTTAAACCTTTTAAATAATTTCCCACTCTCTAGTCACCCGCCATAAAATGATCTAGTTCTTCCTGGATCCACCTTTTGAATCCCAATGTCATGGGTGATGAGGCTTCCCTACATCCAGTGAAAAGTGAACAGAGGGGATCTGATAGGAAGAACTTTCATCAGTCAAGGGATGGATAAAACACTAATTCCCTTTCCAAATCTCTTTGTAGCTAATCATTTCAGACCTTGAATGCATGTTCTGAAAGAGGGGCTACATCTGCTGGCGGCTGGGTACCTCACCTGCTGCTAAAAGAGGTGATCTCCTGAGAGAGCATCAACCAGCACCAGGGCAGCTTTTGCATCATGGGATCATAGAGTCAGAGCTGGAAGGAACTTTTTGGACTGTCCAGGACATCTCCTCCATTTTACAGATGAGAAGGTTGAGACCTAGAGAAATTAAGTGATTCATCCCAGGTCTCAGTTAGGAAGTGACTAGGCAGGATTTGAACTCAGGTCCTTTGGCACTGAATGCTGTTCTCCGCTGTCCCACACCGCCTTTTCATTGGATCTGAAGAGCCTATATTGGTTCTCATTGGTGATGAGCCAAAGGATTGCCTGTTTTCCCTTTTATTTTCCAGGACAGGGCTGATATCATGGAAAAGGGGGCCCACAACATTACCAATCTTGAGAGGCATGAATGTGACTGCAAGGAGCCCACCCTGCTCCACACCAATAAACGTCTCCCAAAGTCAGCAAGTCAGAGATGGGATGGGAAGTTCCCATGATGATCTCATGCTGTCTTCTGGTCGTACCCAGGACCACTGATGAGGCATTGTCAGAGCCAGAAGGGACTTGCTGTTGCAGTTCAGTCATGTCTGACTCTTCACGACCCCATTTAGAGTTTTCTTGGTAGAGATACTAGAATGGTTTGTCATGTCCTTTTCCAGCTCACTTTACAGATGAGGAAACTAAGGCAAAAAGCATTAAGTGACTTGACCAGGGTCACACAGTTAGTAAGTTTCTGATGCTGATTTTGAACTCAGAAAGACGAGTCTTCTAGACTCCAGGTCTGGTGCTCTATCCACTGCTTCATTCAGCTGCCCCATAAGGGGTCATTTTTCAGGGAAGGTAAGGGAGAGATAAAGATAAATAAGTCATGTGCTTTTCCCAGGCTCAGCTAACTAGAAAGTGTCTGTGGTGAGATTTGAATCCAGGACCTTCAGACTCCAAGTTCAGTGTTCTATCCATTATGCCACATTATATAAAATTCACTGTACAATTGTGGTTCATAATTCAATCTGGCATTTGCAAAGTGCTTTCTGAATGGCACCCCCATAGCAGAGGCAGGGTAGTTATTAATAATTAGCCCCTTTTACAAGAGAGGTTCAGGGAAGAGATTTGCCCATACCACAAAGCTCATAACTAGTAGCACAGATTCAGAGCTTGGGAATGATCTAATCTAACATCCCCATTTTACAGATGAGGAAACTGAGACCTAGACAAGGTCAATAATTTGTCCAAGACTCCCAGATGGTAAGTGAATTAGAACCCAAGACTTTTGAATTCAGACACAGCATTCTTTCCCAGTCTACCACACTGCCTACCCAAATTGCTAAAGCTAGAATCCAAACCTAGATCTCTTGACTCCAACAGAGTCCAACTCTTCTGGCTATAGCAGATGTCACCTGGCACCATGTCTCCTTTGTAGAATACCCAGTCCAGACCAATGGTGATGCTATATCCACTTCCTGTATGTACAGGTAGGAGAGGAAAAGAGGAGGACCTTATTTCAGGTACAGGGAGCTGCTGAGAATAAGTGTTCTTCATGCTCTGGTGGTATTGTGAGCCTTGGAAGAACAGAGAGGAGATTCCATAGATATTTCTATCGGACTCTGGGCAGCTGACTTCCTCATCCTCCCAGCTGTCTGCCTCTCACTTGAGAAAAGCTTTATTTGCTTTCCCATATCCAAGTTATCTCACAAAACCAGTGAACCATGAGCCACCACTGGCATGATGGGGTGAGGAGGGGAAGCTAGTAGGTTTTCTTTCTCAATGCAAGAGCAGAGAATGTCTTCAGTCATCCCTTGGAGAGTATAGGTGAATGGACATTACTGCAATAGGATGATAGGATCATAGTTCTAGAGCAGGAAAGAATCTAAGAGACCATCAAATATAACCTGCTCAATTTAGAACTGAGAAACCTGAGGCATATAGACACTCTATGACTTACCTGAGTCACAGAGCTAGAAGGTGTATGGGGGGAGGTTGGAATCCATGCTTTCCTGACCATTGAGGTATTCTAGCACCTGTTGTTGATTTTCGTCCTTTGTTCTCGTTTTTCATGCTTTTCTTGCATCTCTCTCATTTCTCTTCCCAGTTTTTCCTCCACCTGTCTAACTTGATTTTCAAAATCCTTTTTGAGCTCCTCCATGTCCTGAGCCCATGGGGTATCTATTTCAGATATTTGGGATACAGAGGCTTTGACTCCTATGTCTTTACCTGATGATAAGCAGATCTCTTCGTCCTCAGAGAGGAATGGTGCAATCCTCTGGTCACCAAGAAAATAACCTTCTATGGTCTTAGTTGTTTTCCCTTTTCTCGGCATTTTCCCAGCCAGTTACTTGACTTATGAGAGTCCTCTCCACCCCAGCCTAGGTCCACCCAGCTAGTGCTTGGGGTCTGAGATTCAAATGTTGCTCTCCAGCCTCAGGGTTTTTGGCGGCAGGCCTGACTGCTCTTCAATGGGAGCTTATCTGCTGGTTCTCAGGTTGGGGCAGGGCCGCCTCTCAGGCTCAGTTCCCCAAGAGTTTATGCAGAGATCTCTTGCAATGGAGCCGAGGTGGAGCCCCTGCCTGCCCCGGGAGTCTCCGGCGGAGCTGAGCTGCCTCCGCTTCTGCCGGGGCCGCCGCCTCCCAAGGGGGTCCGAGTCCCAGAGATACCCCGCTCCCCTCTCAGCCCGTCTCTCTCACTGACCTGTGCGTCTGTGGGTGGAGGGACCTTCGCGGCCACGGGAGATTCAGGTCCCTGACGCCTGCTTGGGTCTGCTGGCTCCTCTCAGTGCCGCATGGCCGGGGCGGGGAAGGGGAGCGCTCCACAGGGCAGGGCTCCTCTCCCATCCGGGGCACCTTTGCGGTTGGTTTTTCAGGGCTCTCTGCAACGGAAATCTCCTTCACTGTGTTTCTGCACAGCTTCCACTGTTCCAGAATTTGTCAGGAGTTCTTTTTAGAGGGAATCCATGGGCTGTGGGTTCGGAGCTAGCAAATGTGAGTCTTTCTACTCCACCATCTTGGCTCCGCCCCCTCATCCTTTGTTCTCAAAGAGGACCAGTGACATCATGAAGGTGGTATCTTGACTTGTGAGTGAATTAGATGTAAGGGAGGCAGAGATATGCAAAGTCATCAAGCTCGCTCCCTCATCCAGAGTCATTAGAGTCCAATGGAAGGACAAAGTCAAGATGACCGACGATGGCTCAGGATGCAGTGGGAGACGTTGGCTTTTCTAAATCAATTCATGGGGGTTGGAAGGAGAAGAGAAAGATCAGTAACTCTCACATAAATGTTCACTTGAATCACTCAGAGGACATCTGTACGTCTAGTTTACAATGCATCACAGGTCCTGGAGTTGGGTACCCAAACTGTCCCCTCCTCCTCTCTTGGAGTTCCAGGGAGTACTATCTTTAGCAGAGTAGAAAAAGAACCTTCTTTTTACTTTCTCCCTACAATCTCCTCCACTCAACACAGAAACTCTTGGGGAACGAGCTTTCATAGACACTGTATGAACCAGATGATAATTTGACAGGGCAGAGGGTAGCAAATCCGATGTCAGAGAACCTGGATTTAAATTCCAATCCAAGAGCTTGCTCTCTGTATGACTTTGAGCAAGCTAGACCTCAAGTTGTCTGTAAAACGTAGAGCTAAGTCTAAATAGGGACATTTAAGTGTCACAGTGGCTAGATGGCCAGGCTTAGAGTCAGGAGAACCTAAGTTCAAATCCAGCCTCAGACATTTACTAGCTGTTTGACTTTAGGCAAATCACTTAACCCTCTTTGCCCCAGTTTGCTCATCTGTAAAATGAGCTGGAGAAGGAAATAACAAAGCACTCTAGGATCTTTGCCAAAAAAAATGAAAAAGTCTCATGAAGAGTCAGACATGACTGAAAACAACTCAACAACAACAGGTCTAAATAATGAAAAAGTCTCATGAAGAGTCAGACATGACTGAAAACAACTCAACAACAACAGGTCTAAATAATCTTGAAGATCTCTTCCAGTTCAAGACCCCCGATCCTATGATATTTCAGGCTAAGGAAGGAGTCCTCCTACAAGGCCCATGTGGTGCAGTTATGATCTCTGACATAAGCTTTGGCCAGTCCCCTTGCAAAGTGACCTCTGAATTCTTATCCCATTCTTTTATATAGATCTCAAAGGTCACCTGGTCTGACTCTCACATTTTACAGATGAGGAAACTGAGGCCCGGGGAAATTAAGTGACCTGCCCAAGATCACATAGGTCAGTCAATCAATTAGTCAGTCAATCAATAAGCATTTGTTAAATGCTCCCCCACTAATAGCCAGGGGCCAGACTAGGCTGGGAATGCAAAGATGAAGATATCATGGTGGGCCATGGCCCCAAGGCCCCTGTCTCCAGAACCAACACTTCACCTACCACACCAGGAAAGGGAGGTTTGAACCCTCCCTTCTACAGTGTTCTGCCTCTCCCCATCATTCAGGACAGGAAAAGGGATTTCAGGAAGACAGACTGCAATTTCAGAGTGAAAAATCTACTAACAGAAATGGAACTTGATAATCACACAACCATGAAAGTTAATGAACAGAACAGTTATTTGCCTCTTTTTGGGGAGGGAGAAGTGCCATAAAGTTTTAAACCAAAACAAAGATCTTCCACACCCACAAGACAAGGCAGGGGCTGGAGAAGCGGGGTAGGGTGGAGCATAACATATCAGTGTGTGGCCATTGGACAGGGACATTCTGTCACACCATCAAGAATTCTTGCCATTCCCCAGGCAAAACGCAAACTTCCATCAGGTTTCTGGAATCCATAGCATCCTGGCATAGCAGGATAAAATACTAAAAGAGGGAAAAAGTCTTGTAAACTTAAAAATCTGCATGCCTTATGTGTGAATACTCTGCTACTCTAACCCTTTTGTTTTTCAGTCATGTCTGATTCTGGAACCCCTTTTGGGGTGTTCTTGGAAAAAGTGCTGGAGTGGTTTGCCATTTCCTTCTCCAGCTCATTTACAGATGAGGAAACTGAGGTGAACAGGGTTAAGTGACTTGGTCACACAGCTAGGTAGTGTCTGAGGGCAGATTTGAACTGATTTCTTCCTGAGTCCAGGCTGGTCACTTTATCCATGACACCACCTTACCACCCTAACCCTAACCTTAGCTGCCCAGAATAGGGAGTGTTACATGAGACTTCAACTCATGGACATGAGGAATGGGGACATCACCTTTCTGATGGCTGGAAAGTTCAGATTCTCCATGGGAACTGGTCAGAGGAAGTCTAAGTCTATCATCCATTATTACAAAGGTGGCTTATTACCCTTTCATAGTTACAGATTTTAAAAGGATTTTTTTTTAAAAAGCCCCAATTCTTGAACCAACAGCTATGCATTGGTTTGGTTCTAGAGCTGCTCTCCCCATATAGGGACCTTTAAGTGACTGAATGCCCCCAGCAGCTCTTCGACATGGTGCTGGCACTCCGTGAACACGGCTGACTTGAGTTATTTTCAATGGATGATCTAATCTCACAGTGACAGCCTTCCCAGCCATGAGTGTGAGGAAATAGATAATAGAAGAGGGGTATCGTTTATCAGGCAACACTATGATGTGCATTGTTCAGGCCCTACATGGCAACTGGCAGGGACCCAGTTTCATGGGGCCCAGGCATCAGAAACTGAAAGCGAAGGTAGTTTTCATGACGTGCAGAGGCTTATCAAAACCATTAACTAGGGCACAGCAAATGGGGCTGTGCTTAGGGTGACCATATTTAGAGACCATTCTTAGCATTTGGAGTCCTTCATTAATGTCAAAACAAATGAACTGGGCAAGGATAATTGGTTAAAATAAGAAGCTATCAAATGGTCTACTTTCTCCCTCTGATGATCACACACTAGATGAGCTCCTTCCAGTCCTACCCTTCTCTGACTTCCTATTCCTCCAGCATTGGCTAATCGATCTAAGTACACAGTCAGGGCCACTGTGGCTCTGATTCCTTTCCATTCCTAGCTATGTTCTCACAGCATTTTAAGTGGAAGAAGCCTTAGAGATTACCAAGATCAGTCTCCCCCCACCTTATCCTACCCCTACAATTATTTTATGGAGAAGAAAACTGAGATCCAGAGAGACCTTGGCATCAGAGAGACTTTAGAGCCCCAAGGGACCTTTGAGTCCAGGCATTCTTAGCTTGTTATCCACAGGTAGTGGGGTCCTATACCTGGTGTCCATGGGGTCCATGCACATATTTCAGGGGGTTAGTGAACTTGGATGGGGAAAAAAATGACATCCTTATTTTCACTGACCTCGGTTTCCTTTGAAATATTATTTGCTTTATTTTGTGTATTTAAAAACATTATTCTGGGAAGGGCTCCATGAGTTTCACCAGGCTGACCAAGAGGCTAGAACTCTGGATTTAGTCAAATTGCATCATTTTGTAGAATAGGACATTGTCATGACTTGCCCAAAGTTACATAGGTGCTCAGTAGTTTCTATGTGACTGAAGGTCTGTAGGCACTGTTGGTGACCCCTAAATTTTATCAGAAATTCCTCTAGAGCAGAGTTTCCTAACCTAGTCATGGAAAGCCCTTAACTGTCCAGGGAAGTCTATGAACCTCTTCTCAGAATCATGTTTTTTAAATGTATAAAATCAAATGTGTAGGATTACAAGGGAAATCAGTTATACTGAAATGTAGTTCCCAACCTACTCTGAAAAACAGGTTCACTGAGCCAAGAATAAGAACCCCTGATCTAGCTCAATAGCAGATCCTCAAAGGGAGAAGCTGGAAATCAAGTCATCTGACATCTTTCGACTAGCTCCCAGTGAAGGAGAGACTAAACTGGGGTTTGAGTGCCTGAGGGCAGCTGGGTGGTACAATAGACAGCGCTCTGGGGGAGCTTTTGTGGCTCCTGACTCTACACTTCTCTCCTCCCACACCTACAGACACACACACGAGAAAATTTAAACCCTTATGAAGGTTCACCATATGACTTAGCTGCTCCATAATCTGAGAATGTTTCTCTTAATCG
Source organism: Potorous gilbertii (assembly GCA_028658325.1). Taxonomy (NCBI): domain Eukaryota; kingdom Metazoa; phylum Chordata; class Mammalia; order Diprotodontia; family Potoroidae; genus Potorous; species Potorous gilbertii. The sequence continues at coordinate 124,749,951 of CM053774.1, read as the reverse complement.
TTTTTTTCATTTTATTAATAAATTTTTATAAATTTTTACACCCTCAACAATTTCTGAGGCATCACTCCTCTTTCCCTTCCCTGAAAGCAATGAAAAGGAATTTTTTAAAGACTTTTAAAAAAAAGAGTTCAACAAAACTAACCAATGTAGTGAAAAATTATGATATTGTCCATCATGTGTCACACCCATAGTCCTCTGCAAATAAGAGAATCATCTTTTCATAACTCTTTTTTGGGGGCCAGACTTTTCAATCCATTTTTAAATTATGTTTTTGGTTATTAGCCTGAGTTTCTGAAATGGTAGAAACTATTGGTGGGTCACACCCAATCTGACTCCCCTTCCAATGAAGAAAATGGAAGGGTTTATTCTCTTTCATAGTGGGAGAGGAGGAGTCCTGCTGAACAGGAAACTATAAGAATAGGTCACTGCATGGTGGTATCATAACAGCTTAGAAAGAGATCCTCTTAGTTTTCTCTTAGATCCAACATCAGAGACAAAGACAGAGAGATAGACAGAGAGACAGAGATAGAGAGCAAGAACGTACTATAAATACTGAATTAAGCCAACATCGAGAAACACTGAGCATAGAGTGACCAGGATCTTGTGTCTTGCTTTGCAGAAGTAGATGGTATGGACCTGGGCAAAAAACTCAGCATCCCCAGAGACATCATGCTGGAGGAACTGTCAGTCCTCAGTAACCGAGGGGCCAGACTGTTCAAGAGGCGCCAGAGGAGATCAGAGAAGTACACGTTTGAAAACTTTCATTGTGAATCCAAAGCAGAAATGAATGTAAGTATCGACTATGGGGAGCACTCAGCTTCTCGTGTGTGGTTTCCCAATGGGGCATGTGGTACCAGGGCAAAGTCACAGTATCTTTCAACTCAATAAAAGCGCAATACTGTCATGGGAGGCTGGTTGCCTGAGCCATCTTTAGAAAAATAGCAAGTGTTCAGATAGACAATGAAGAATGACTGAACGTACCCTTGGGCATCTCCTTCTCACCCTTCCTCAGCTTCCATCTGTTAATTAGAACTGTCGCCTCACTTCTGGTCCATCTCTCCAACTTTATCAAGCAACCAGCCGTGAAACAAGGATCTGTTTCTTTTTAAAAAAGTAAATTTTGTTTGGTGCCTCTTGTTTTTACATCACTCACATTTTTCTAAGTTTCATTCCCTCTGAGGACAGCCCTGTGCTATCTACTACTGGAGATAATAGAGTTGAAGACAGTTTCTCCATTCCTGTGGAAACTGCAATATCACTAGGGAGATGAAACTAATTGTGTGTCTGTTGCCTGAGATACAGCCTAGCAACTCATGTATGGGAAGGAAAGAAGGATGGAAGGAGGAAAGGAAAGGAGAGGGAAGGAAGGGAGAGGAGGGAGGAAAGGAGTAAAGAAGCAAAGGAGGGATGGAGAATGGGAGGAAGGAAAGGAGAAAAAAGGGAGAAGGGATAAAAGAAGGAAAGAAGAAAGGGAAGAAGGAATGAAACAAGCATTTATCAAGTGCCTGCTATGTGCTAAGTGCTTTACAAACAATTCCATCTGATCTTCACCATACCCTGGGAGTTAGTGAAGAAACTGCAATAGAGAAAGGTTGAGAGAGACAGAGAGACTTGCTTAGAAAAACACAACTAGTAATGTCTGAAGTCCGATTTGATTTCAGGGCTTTCTGAATCTAGGTCTAGTGTTTTATCCACTGTGTCACCTGACTGTCTCTTGATAGGGAATTCAAACTGTCAGGGAGACCTAGGTTCAAATCCTATGTTGGACATTTACTAATTGTGTGACCCTGGTGCAGTCCCTTATCCTCATTTATTAAAGGAAGGAGCTGAAGTCAAATGTCTCTAAAGGTCCCTCACTTCTAATTCTAAAACCTATGTCCTATAAATCCCACCTCTGCCATTTAATATCTGTTTGACTTTGGGCAAGTCCCATAATCTCTCAGTTTCCTCATCTGTAAAATTAGGGGGTTGCACTCATTGACCTCTAAGGTCTTTTTGGGGCCTAAAACTTTGACCCTGTATCTGATCACCAAGGACTAAACGTTTCTGGCCATGAGCATGGGTTCTCAGTTGTGTGGTAGGGCCAGTTGAGTTCTGGAGGACATCAGAGACATGAGATGTGAGAAGCGGCCAGGAGAGACAGAGAAGGCCTCAGAGATGGTGGAGCATGGAGGGTAGATACCAGTCAGTCAGATGGAAGCCATGGCATCCCTGGGGAAGAGACCTTTTGTGAATGAAGGCCAACACAAAGATGGCAGCCGCTTCACAGAACTGGGAAGAGCTTAGCCTGACTCAGATAGAGGACGTCTGTTGGGAGGAGTGGGAAATAAGGCAAACTGCATCAAACAAGGGTGGGTGTGAAAACCAAGCAGGGTGGCATGGAATGGATGTCCTGAGCACACAGAAGAGGTAAGAGAGATTCCTGAGGAGAGGAGGCCCTGGAGGGAGCAGTGATTAAGGATGACTCATTTGGGAATGACACACAGAATGAACCCCGGTAATAACTAACATTGATCACGAGTTCTGAGGTTTTCACAGCACTTCTTTCACATTGGTTATCTCCTTTGATCCTTATAACAACCTTGGGATGGAGGTGCTATTGATATCCTCATTTTACAGGTGAGGAAACTGAGGCAGAGGTTCAGCAATTTGACTGACCAGAGTCACACAGTAAGTGTCTGAAGTAATATTCAAATTCAGGTCTTCCTGCCTCCAAGTCTAGTGGTCTATCCACTGAGCTGTGTAACTGCCCCCTACTTTGTAGATGGGGGTATTTGGAGTGAAAGATCCACTAGGAACTTGTTAGAAGAGTTTGGACTAAAGAATGGAGGGGATAGAAATGATGGACATTTAAAAGGAAAAAAATAAGCAGAATGGGGTGACTGGATCGATTTAGAGAATGAAGGAAACAGAGTCAAAGGTGACTCCAAGTCTGGGAGCCTAAATGACTCAGAGAGTGCCTGTAAAGTCCTGCTCCCCTGCTCCCTCTCTGGGCTACTGAAAGGAGAACGGAATCTGTTGACTTATTTTCCACATTTTTTTCTTTTTTGATACAAATCTGGGATTTTGCTGGGATAAGAGTGTCCTGGTGTTGATTGGACATTCCTCCATGAACTTAGACTCTTAGATGGTATGTCCTTGCCCAGGTCCACGCAATGAGCATGTGTCAGGGATAGGACTTGAACCCAGACCTTCTTGATCCCAAATTCAGTCCTCTGATCACTCTCTCATGCTTTCTTGTCTACTATAGTAACAAAATGTCCTTTCTGAAGAAGGCATTGTGACTTCTTGAAAACCAGTTTGTAGTTTTATAGGATGACTGGGGGACAGGGGTAAGAGGAGGGAGAAATTTAAGCCATATAGAAGTATACAATATCAATAAAAATTATTTTAAAAAAGAAATTAGCACGTAATCTGTGCCCCCTGAAACCTTTGTCTACCCCAGATAATACAAATTTCCAGGTATCTTGTCTAACAAGTCTAGATAGTCTAACCTCAGGCCCATCCAAGTAATTTATGAATGAAAATGATGACTTTTCAAAATTTGATGTAATTTTTCTCCAATTACTGTAAAAACAATTTTAACACTCATTTTACAATTTTTTTGAGTTCCAAATTCTCATTCCCTCTCTAGTAAATCTATAACTTACCCAGCCACCCAGACATTTATCCATTCAGCCATCTCCTGATAAAATGGTTCAGCTAATGTCTTGAGAATTCAGTCTTGTACTGGAGAAAGAAGGAATCAGTGGGTCTGAGTCTGAGCGACAGATTTGCTACTTTCTAGATGTTAAGCAAATAAAACCACTCTCAACATCTCAATTTCCTCACCTATGTAGCGGAGGGATTGGACAATATAACTTTGGTTTGGACACAGCTTTCATCGATAATAAATTGTGTTTCTTCCATGGAAGTCAATATGGGGAACTTTCAGAAATAACCCACTTGTGTGTTTCACCAGCCTCCACCCGCAGAGTAATAACGGTTTGGGCTATTTTGCATCTTTTCCCTCTAGAAGTTAAGCAAGTTCTATATCATTTTTTCGTCCTTGCCACATCCCTAAGAAAATAAACTCATGGAATCAATCAGTCAGTCAACAAACAAGCATTTCTCAAGTACTCATTACATACCAGACACTTTGCTAAGCACTGGAGATCCAAAGAAAGGCAAAACCAGTGATAAGAGACCAGTGATGTACCAAGGACAGCGCTGCAGTTTACAAACACCATTCCCATCAGCTTCACCCCATCCCAACTGATCAGAAGCAAAGCAGAACCTGGCACTATTTGCCCGATGACCACAGAGAAGCTTAAGGTATCCATGACTATCTTGAGTTCTTTTTGAAACCAGTTGTCCAGGGTTCATCCTTTTTATATCAGTTGGCTCTGCAAAGGATGTTTCTGGTAACTCTGAATCCCTAGAGTAGATGATCAAAGGGTATCTGATCTCAATATCTTTTCATCTTAATGAGAACAACGTGTCCTCCTGGACATGGCATGGAGCCTGGAGTCAGGATGCCACGTTCTATTTCTGACCTCACCAGTAATGCTCTGGGAGAACTCCAGAAAGGCATTGCAGTCCATTCTCCTGTGGGCAAAGCTAGCTAGCTGGTCTTCCATCTGTCTCATTTGGTATCATCAGCAGAGAACTAGGAAAGAGAGGATGTCTATCTCATGCTTTGGAAACCATGGAATGCAGGTGAAGATCATCTTCTAGGAAGCAGGGACTGGAAGGATCCTAGCTTTGGAGATGCCAAGAACCCAAGAGGTCATCTAGTTCAACTCCCTTACCTTACAGTTGGAGAAACTGAGGCCCAGGAAGGCTAAATAATTGCCTAATGAGATTTGAACCTAGGTTTTCTGACTCCAGGGCTAGAATGTATTCCACTGTATGAAAGAGACCTCAACAAACATCTCATTCATCTATATCATTTGCAGTTGAGGAAATTTGGGCCAAGAAGGAATATGGTAGCATGTAGCCAACCTAACCGAAGCTAAGCCTTTCTGACTTCCCAGGGCAATGTTCTGCTTATAATACAAAGCTATATCTCTGTGCTATTTAAATGTAATATTACAACACACCAACCCCAACATATACATATGTGCACATGCACATACATACATTCACATGCATACATATACACACACACATACTTGCACATACACACTTATACACACATAAATGGGCCAATACATACTTGTCAATAAAAATGTCAATAAATAAAATGTTTTCTTCCAGGCTTGAAATGAAATATAAACTGATATGTTTCTTGAATAATTATTTTAGCAAAAACATTTTTAGAAAAATGTCTAGGTTTTTATATTTCATTCTGGAGCCAATAGGGAAAGTGTGGAGTTTATTGGGGGGGGCAGAACGTGATTGAAATCACACCTACCTCTTCCCTCTGGAGGCTCTGGGGAGGATAGAGTCAGGAAAGGCTTGCAACTGGTCCCAGTCTCACGCCAGCATTCAGAACTGGCTCTTTGACTTACTAGCTGTGTGACCCTGGGCAAGCCTCTGAACCTTTCTGAGTCACAGTGAACTGAGGATCCTAACAGTACTGCCTGCCATAAAGGGTTCTGGCGAGGAAAGCAGCTTCATCATTTTTACCTGCTATTAAAAACATTTTAAGACAAGGAAAAAATCATGGCAACTCTATCAATTAGTCATTCAGTCACCAAGTCAAGTCCATTCTAACCACCTGATTTTCTCAATTATTCTCTTCCCTGTACTCACATAGATATGCCTCTGATACTAATCATTTATGAAGTAGCGTGCTGGACTTAGAATCAGGAATATGTGGGTTCAGATCCCACCTCGGATACTTGCTGTGTAACCCTGGAATGGACACTTAACCCCTGTTTGCTTGTTTTCTCATCTGTAAAATAGGAAATGGCACCCACGTCTCAGGGTTGTGATGAGAATCAAATGAAGCAATGATTGTATTAACACAGTGCCTGGCGTGTAGTAAGCACTACACAGATGCCAACTATTATTAACTACTACTGTTATCTGTGAAGTGAAGGAACTGGGCTCCGTGGTGTCTAAGGCTGCTTCCCCCTTGCTGTGCTACAACCTAAATTCAAAGCTCTCTGCTGGTATTTTCTAGTAAATCACGTTAGAGGTCTTTGAGATCGCCTGACTTAAGTGTGGAGATAATCAGCCTTGTCCTACCTACCTCAGACAGCTCCCATGAGGAAAGTGACTGAATAAACGGAAAGCTCTCTAGAAATACAAACTATTGTCATTTTGTTGCTAACTTTTCCCCTCATGTTAATGAACATCCTCGACATCCAATCCACACCCAATGATGAAGCCAGTCCGACAGCATGCCCCAGACACCTCCTGACACTGTGAAGGATGGTTTGAGACTTTGCAGTGTGGAGAAATGTGAAATTGTGTGACCCTATAATTATGTCTAGTGTGCTCCTAGCAAAAATATGTCTGTAGCTCTAGAGAAGCCACCTAAAACTATCTAGACCTTATCTGACTGTCTCAGATTAGATAATCATCCTCTTTCAGAATCAACAGAAAGGAAGTTACCCAACAGAGCTGTATTGGAATAAAAGAAAGGGAGGGGACAAGAGGCAGTTCTTCAAATGGTTGACTATGCACAGAGATCTCTGAAACTAGGGAATGACGCCAGTTCATAATCTCTTCCATTTATTCTGCTAATCCATAAACAGAATTTGTAATTATAGTTTGGAAAGAAAAACCAAACAAATCAGTATGACGGCATATTCTTAGGAACTTCTGCTATTACAGTTTGAATACCTGTGTCCCAAATGACAGTCCATGCTTTCATACATGGAATTCCAGAGCATCAGAAATCAAGAGACCTCAGAAGTCATCAGCCAGTCCAACCCAGACGTAAACAGGAATGCTCCCTATAATGTTCATGGAAGAATCTAGAGATGTTTCATTTAAAGAAAAGAAGACTGGAGCAGGAGTCAAGTGGGGGTGATGATAGCTATCTTCAAGTCTTTGAAGGGCCACCACATGTTCCTACTCCCTTGGAGCCTCAGCTTGGTTTCCAAGATGCAGATTTTTTATCAATATAAAGAGAAACTTCCTGGTAATTAAAATTGTCCAAGAGGGAGATAGGCTGCCTCAGGTAGGGGTGGTTTATCTCTCCCTTCCAGCAGAGATCAGATGATCACTTTGGGGGAGATGTTGAAGAAGGGATTTTCAGTTGGGTGTGGGTTGGACTATATTAGACTGGATTGCTATTATGTTTTGTGGTTGTTCAGTCGTTTCAGTCTTGTCCAACTCTTCATGACCACATTTTGGGGTTTTCTTGGCAAAGGTACTGGACTGATTTGCCATTTCTTTCTCCAGTTCACTTTACAGATAAGTAAACTGAGGCAAATCGGGTTAAGTGACTTGCCCAGGGTCCCACAGCTAGTACATGTCTTGGGCCAGGAATCTTCCTGATTCTGAGCCCAATGTTCTAACCACTCTGACACCTGTTATGCTATGGAACCATAGATGTTTTGCTCAAAAAGACCTCAGGGCCATCTAGTCCACATTCCTCATTTGACTTATGAGGAAAGTGAGGCCAAGGGAGGTTAAGTGGGTTGCCCAAAGTCACACAGCTTGTAAGCTTCTCTTCCCTTCTCATTCTATGGGTTTGTGATTCTGTGTGTTTGATGCTTCATGATCTCTACTGATGAGGATGTCATTACCTCTTCTGACAGTTCATTCCATTGTTCATAGGATCACATATCTGGCCATGCCAGTTTTTTCTTCAAAAACCTTCTGTAGCTCCCTATTGCTTCCCAAGTAAAGTTCGAATGATACAGCATCAGGAGAACCTTTCAGACAGGAAATTAAAGTCCAGAGAGGCCAATGACTATCTATGGTCACTCAGATAGCAAGCATCAGAAGCAAAATATGAGCCTAGCTCTTCTGACACCTAACCTTAACCCTAAATCTAGGACTTTCTCCACTGATATCTGAATAATTTTAACTGCCCAGAAGATCTTCCTTAAAATTCAGACCAGATCTCCCTTTCCAAAATTCTCATCCATTGACCCTCATTGTACGTTTCAGCAAACTACAAGGCAATGCTCCTAGCCTATATTAACTGAGTCCTTACTCAGTCATTCCTTAGGACTGAATTTTGAATAAAAAAAGGCAGAATAGCAACAAACTGAAAGAACTTCCTATAAAAGACTCAGAGAATCTGAGTGGTGGTACTTAAATCTAGCTCTGGAAACTGAGTGTCAATAGATTCTTCTTATATGAGATAGAAAAGTATCCATCTCACTAAGGAAAATTATATGACTCTAGATTGAGGGACACTGTCCATCTCTCTTACATAGAAGAGACCACACTACTCAGTGCTGATTTTTGAGTAGGTTTAAGTTACACAACAATAGCAAAACCTGGGATAGAACCCAGCTGACTGATTCCTAGAATTCTTGGCACTTAGCACTAGACTAGACTGTGTGATGAGGGAGAGACAGTACTGGGATGTAAATCAAAGGAACTGGGTTGGATTAAATAACTTCAGAACTCCTTTCGCATTTCTGATAGATCTGTGATCTGTCCATGTCCAGAGTTTCTGTCCTGGGGTCCAGTTATTTCCATTTGATCTTCAGTGTTTGTGTATGACCTTCAGCTCACTGCTCAAGCTTGGACTGGGGTGGGGGAAACAGAAGAAGAATTGAATATAAGGAAATGAAACCCCACACAAGGAAGAACATAGTAAGAGAGCATTAGATATCTATGATGAATTCAGGTCATCATGGCCAGAGGAGTTACTTTCCAAGGTACTGAAAGAACTGGCCACTAGGAGCTTGCAATTATTTCCAGTGATCAACCAAAAAAAATGTGAGAAATGTGAGAGGACGTCACAGGACTGAAGAAGAGCTAAAGTCCCATTGTACAAGAAATGGAAGAGAATGAAACCTGCGAATGGACTTTACTTCCATCCTGGCAAAATGCTAGCACATAATAGGAAAGGGAGGGTTAATGAAAATCTGGAAAAGAAAAAAGTGACCACAAAGAGCCAGAATAGCTTCATTAAATACAGGTCATGCTAAATTATTCTATTTCTTTTTTTAATACAGTTACTAGATATGTAGATATTGTTTATCTAAGCTTAACAAAGAACTTAACAGTCTTTCATTTTACTCTTATGGAAAAAATGGAGGCAAGTGGGTTAGATGAATGGACAGTTAAGCAGATTTGAAAATGTTTGAATGACTAAATCCAAAGAATAGCTGATAATGGGTCAATGTCAACTTAAGGGAAGATCTTTAGTAGATCTGTACTTGGTTCTATTGTCTTCAGTGTTTTAATCAAGGGCTTGAATGCTTGACAGATTTGTGGAAGATACAAATTTGGTGCAAGATGGGATGGGGTATGTGTGTGAAAGATATAACAGGTTGGATTATAGTATCTAGAACTGAAAAGAACTTGAAAGGCCAGAATTCTAGGCTGAGTCTAAGAAAATATAATTTAATATGAATCAACACAAAGTCTTGCTTTTGGGTTCAAGAAATCATTTTCACAAGTATAAGATGAGACAGATATGGAAGCCAGATATTCTGGGAAAGATATAGAAGTTTAGCAAACCACAAGTCATCAGCAAACTTAATTTGAATTAAATAGGGCTTGTCCAGAAGGAAGGAGACAACAGTCTCCCTGGCCAGACCACATCTCTGCAGCATGATATTTAGTTATAGCATCACATTTTAAGAAGAGCCTTCTTAAAGAGAAGTGATAAGATACCTTGAGAATTTGTCATTTAAGAATTGGCTGAAGGAGCCGGAAATGCTGAATCTTGAGAAGACATTGGGGAAAACAAGATTGCTAACTAAGTATGGGACACAGAAGAGAGATTCTACTTGTTTTATGTTTCCCTAGAAAGCAGAATGAGGAATAGTTCATGGACATTTCACAAGGGCTGATTATGGCTCAGGGTAAAGAAAAATCTTAATAATTAGAGCCTTCCCAAAGTATAATGAGTCAGCTCACAAGGTGCCCCCTCACCAAACTTCTTCAAAGAAAAAACTGTAGTTACTTTTAAAAGAAATTCTTGGTTAAATAGGGATTGGATTTGAGAGTTCAGAAGCCCTTTCTAACTCTGAGATGCTGTAATAATAATTCTAATGTGGTTTAATTTCAGTAGAGAAGGTAAATATTTCCCTTGAGGTCTCACATTAATTAGGAAAAGTGAAAAGCCTATGGCAGTGAGCTTCCCTTGCCAGGCCAAGAACTGGAGGATTTAGCAAGGCCATTAATGTCCATTTTCTAGTCTTGAATTTATAGTCCAGTTTCATAGATTTCAAAAACAAATTTTCAGTATAGTGATTTTTTTTCCTCTAACTCCTCAGAAAAAGGAAGTGCATTTTATTTACAGGCATCATTTTGGGCATAGAGGAAGGAAAATTAGCCTCTACTTTGCGGAAATCCAAATGACTTTTTAAAAGCATGCTTCCATTCATTTTTATATAACACTTCCAGAGGGCAAGAAGCATTATCCTGACTTTAGAAATCAAGAAATTATGACTCACAGATATTATTTTTAAAATTTTAATATTTTATTTTTTCCAATGACACGAAAACACAGTTTCTCACCTTTGTTTTTTGCAATTTGAATTCCAAATTCTCTTCCACCTTCCCTTCCTACATCCCTAATTGAGGAGGCAAGCAATTTGAAAAAGGTTATATGTATGCAGTCATGCATATCATATTTTCATATTAGTCATGTTGTGAAAGAAAACACAGACAAAGAAACACCAAGAAAAATAAAGTGAAAAAATAGTGTGCTTCCTTCTATATTCAGATTCTATCTCTCCGCTCAGAGATATTAAATGAATTTCACAAGTTCATAGGTGAGTTAATGGGAGAGTCAGAGCTAGGTCACAATTTAGTCACCTGCTTTTGGGTAAAAGAAACAGGGTATTTGAGTTAATCCATTTTTTTTTTACAAGCTATGTTCCATGATGTGAAATGTATTCCATTTGTTATGAAATAATGAGCAGCTTTAGCAACCACATGATGGGGGAAGGATCAAGGAAAGGTAGATGGAAAGAAGGTAGAAACACTGACGCAGAATCATGGACAATTATAGAATTAGAAAGCACTTTAGAAATCATGTGGCCCTAATTCCAGGATAAATATTCTGGAATGTATGAATATACATTTTTTGCCAACAAAAATTTAAAAAGCTGCCTTCTCCCTATGGAGGATATTAAAAATGTCATTAAAAGAATTTCCCAATGATGATAAGACCCAAATCTCCACTAGCATTCACCCCTTGTGATTCAGTGAAGCACAAAGGAGATGCTGGGCTCTCAGACCGATGCCAACGAAGTTCAAGCTCTAGCAGACCTTACCAACTTGGTGCCAAGCCAGGCTAAGGTCCAGCCTGGCAAGATCAAAGAGGCTCTTAGCCACATTGGCCATGAGGCAGCATGTTCTTAGATCCCCACCAGCTCTCTGAGACCGTCTGCTAAGTCAAGGAGGAGCTGAGACAGGCACAACTGAAGGAAGAGCCTAAGCTGATGAAGGAACAGTCCTTAGATCACTGAAGTAACAGAAGACAATTCTTATGTAATATGGGAGGGAGAGAGACCAGACAGGAAGTGACAATCCGAGTAAAATCACTCTTCTATAGAAGCCAAGTGAGCACGCCATTTTGTTGTTGCTGTCAGTTGTTGTTGGCTGTTGTCGGTTGTTGTTGTCTGTTGTTATTTTCTGTGGTTGTTGTCCGTTGTTGTTTGTTGGTTGCTGTCTGTTGTTATTGTCTGTGGTTGTTGTCTGTTGTTGTTTGTTGTTATCTGTTGTTGGCTGTGGTTGTTGTCTGGTTGTTGTCGGTTGGTGTTGTCTGTTGTTGTTGTTGTCTGTGGTTGTTATCTGCTGTTTGTTGTTGTTGTCTGTTGTTTGCTGTTGTTTGTTGTTGTCTGTTGTTTGTTGTTGTTCTTTGCAATTATACAAAACATTTCCATATTAATAATTTTGTACAAGAAGACTCAAAAGAAAAAAAGGAAAGTGAAAAATTGCCTGCTTCAGTCTGTATTCAATCAACATCAGTTCTTTCTCTGCATATGGACAGTCTGCTTCATTATTAGTGCTCTGAGATTTTCCTAGATCATTGTACTCCTGAGAACAGCTGTCATTCGCAGTTGATCATCATACAATGTGGCTGCTACTGCGTACAGTGTTCTCTTGGTTCTGCTCACTTCACTCTGCATCAGTTCATTTAAGTCTTTAGAGGTTTTTCTGAAAGTATCCTGCTTGTCATTTCTTATAGCATAACAGTATTCCATCACAATCACATGCTACAGCTTGTTTAACCATCCCCCAATTGATGGGCATCCCTTTGATCTCCAGTTCTTAGCCACCACAAAAACAGCTGCTATAAATACTTTTGTACAAATAGGTCCTTTTCCACTTTCCGGATGTTTTTGAGATATAGAGGTAGCAGTGGTATTACTTCATCAAAGGGTGTGCAGAGCTTTATAGCCTTTTGGATATAGTTCCAAATTGTTCTCCAGAATGGCAGGATCAGTTCACAACTCCACTAACAGTGCATTAGTGTCCCAATTTTCCAACATCCAACATTTTCCTTTTGTGTCATATTAACCACTCTGGTAGGTATGAGGTGGTGCCTCAGAGTTGTTTTAATTTGCATTTCTCTTAACTTGCCTTTCTATAGATATCTTTGCTTTATTTATCTGAAAACTGTCTGTTCATATCCTTTGACTATTTATCAACTGAGAAATTACTTGTATTTTTATAAATTTGATTCAGTTTTCTATATATTCAAGAAATGAGGCCTTTAGCAAACATACTTGTCATATAAATTTCCCCCAGTTTTTTCCTTTCCTTATAATTTTGGTTGCATCGGTTTGTTTGTGCTAAAATTTTAATTTTACAAAATCAAAATTATCTATTTTACATTGTGCAATTTTGTATTTTCTTTGATTCAAAATTCTTCTCTTATCCATGAAGCTGATATATAAACTATTCCACACTCTCTTAATTTGTTTATAGTATCACCCTTTAAGTGAAAATCATATACCTTATCTCAACCTTATCTTACTACATGGTGTGAATGTTAGTCTTTACCTAGTTTCTGACAGACTGCTTTCCAGTTTTCCCAGAAATTTTTGTCAAATAATGAGTTTTTGTTCCAAAATCTTGGATATTTGGGTTTATAATACACTAGATTACAATGGTCATTTACTTCATCTATTCCACTGACCCACCATTCTATTTCTTAGTCAGTACCATATTGTTTTGATAATTACAACTTGAAATCTGGTATGACTAGATTACCATCTTTCATATTTTTCCCCCATTGTCCCTTGAAACCCTTGAGCTTTTGTCCTTCCAGATAAATATTATTTTTCTAGCTCTATAAAATAATTTTTGATAGTTTGGTATGGCACTGAAAAAATAGATTAATTAGGTAGAATAATCATTTTTTATTATATTGGCTTGTCCTACCCATGAACAATTAATACTTTTCCAATTGCATATATCAGACTTTATTTGTGTGAAAAGTGTTTTGTAGTTGTCTTCATATAGTTACTGCATTTGTCTTAGCAGGTAGACTCCCAAATATTTTATATTGCCTACAGATATTTTAAATGGAATTTTCTATCTCTTGCTGCTGGACTTTGTTAGTAATATATAGAAATACTGATGATTATGTGAATTTATTTTGTATCCTACAACTTGCTGGCAATATTAATAATTTCAAGTAGTTTTTTAGTTGATTCTTGAGGATATTTTTAAGTGTAACATCATATCATCAGCAAATAGTGATAGCTTTGTTTCCTCATTGCCTATTCTGATTCCTTTCTTTTTGTTCTCTTATTGCTATAGCTAACATTTCTAACACAATACTAAATAATAGCAGTAATAATTGACATCCTTGCTTTACCCCTAATTGCACCAGAAAAGTTTCTAGCTTATCCCCATTACAGATAAAGTTTGTTGATTGTTTAACATAAATATTACTTATCATTTTAAGGTGTTTCGTTTATTCCTATGCTCTCTAGTGTTTTTAATAGGAATGTGGGCTATATTATGCCAAGGCTTTTTCTCCATCTATTAAGGTAATCACATGATTTCTGCTGGTCTTGTTATTGATATGACCAGTTATGCTGATAGTTTTCCTAATATGGGACCAGTCCTGCATTTTGGATATAAATTCTACCTGGTCATAGAATATGATCCTTGTGATATATTGTGAAAATCTCTTTGCTAGTATTTTATTTAAATTATTTAAAATTTTTGCATCATTATGCATTAGGGAAATTGGTCTGTAATTTTCTTTCTCTGTTTTGGTTCTTCCTGGTATATGGTGTTAACATCATATCTGTGTCATAAGAAGAATTTGGTAGGTCTCCTTTGCCTATTTTTCCAAATAGTGTATATAGTATTGGGATTAATTGTTCTTTACATGTTTAGTTGAATTCACTTGTGACTCTATCTAGTGCTGGGGATTTTTTCTTAGGAAGTTCATTGTTCAATTTATTTTTCTATGACTATTATATTTCTTCTATTAATCTGGGTAATTTATATTTTTGTAGATACTGATCCATTTAATTTAGGTCGTCAGATTTATTGGCATATAATTGGGCAAAACACCTCCTAACAATTGTCCTAATTTCCTCTTCATTGGTGGTGAATTCACCCTTTTCATTTTTGATAGTAGTGATTTGGTTTTCTTCTTTCCTTTTTTTTAAAAAATCAAATTAAGGAATGGTTTATCTATGTTATTTTATCTATTTATTCACAAAATCAGCTATAGTGTACCAGCCCTAAAGTCAGGAAGATCTTAGTTCAAATCTGACCTTAGACACTTACTAGCAGTGTGACCCTGGGCAAATCATTTAACTCTGCTTGCCTTGGTTTCCTCATCTGTAATGTTGGAGAAGGAAAAAGCTGGAGAAGGAAAGGGCAAACCACTTTGCCAAGAAAACCTTAGATGGGTTCATGAAGGGCTGGGCACACCTAAAAGAGCTGAAAAACAAAAAATACAAATAGACATATATACTCATAAGCTACCCATGAAGATGCTTCATTTAGATTCAGTTCAGCTGAAATAAAGAAGGTCCTTGTTTTTGTTTGCTTTTCTTACCTTCCTTGTAGGGAGTCACTGAAGAATGGAAGGAAGGTTGTAATTTGGGTTACCTCTCATAACTAAAATAAGGCACTGCTTGGCCATTGTAAGCATGACTGTATTTAAACAATAACCACTGGGGTACTTGGTGTTTCCTGCCAACTAATGACTAACTGGAAAGAGTAGATTCTCTAGCCTGTCATTAATCCCCAGGAAATGGCCCACCCTTGAGTAGGTTGGTGTGACTATTTTAAAGCATCAAGGTTGGCAGCTTGGTTAAAACCTCAGGTGATATGGGTTTCAGCACTGCCTGGTGAGAAGGAAGAGTAAATGAATCCCTTGGCATTGATCAAATAAGCCTGCCTTCCAAGTAATCAGGATGTGTTTAGAAGGTCTTTCTTGCAAGGAGAACAAATCAGTTATTAAGGTCTATGAAATGCTAGAGTTCGTGATACAGCTAGTCAGCCCAAGTCCTCTGATTATACTGAACCTTTTCACTCCACCTCATCTTCATGCCATACTTGGGGCTGCTGCCCTGTTCAAACCAGGGTCCAGAGACCATGTCCTGGAGGAATGGAGCTGATCAGCTTTAGAGCTCATGACCTGGGGCTCTGCAGTCCTAGTTGGTAGTTGTTGTAGACTGTTCTTGACCCCATTTGGGGTATTCTTGGAAAAGATACTGGAGCGGTTTGCCACTTCCTTCTCCAGCTCATTTGACAGATGAAGAAACTGAGGCAAATAGAGTGAAGTGACTTGCCCAGGGTCATGCAACTAGGAAGTATCTGAGTCTGGACTTGAACTCAGGAAGATGAGTCTTCCTGATTCCAAATTCAGTGATTTATCCACTGAACCGCCAATCTGCCTGAGTAGGAATAGACTGAAACATACTACCAATGATAATTTGCCCACAAAAAAGGCATTAAAACATTAACCAGGGCATATATGAGCACAAAAGGTCATAGACCAGTTACAAAGAGTGAGGGCTAAGCCATGGATGTATAATAAAAACCCTCACATATACTCATTGGCCACAGTGGCTATAACACTGAGCCTGGAGTCCAAATTATCCTCAGACACTGGTACACACTCTGTCTTCCTCAGTTTCCTCATCTGTAAAATGGGGTTAATAACAACATCTACCTCCTAGGGTTGTTGTGAGGAGCATATGAGACAAGATTTGTGAAGAGCTTTGCAAAACTTCAAAGCGATATATAAATGCTGGCTATGGTTATTATGGTGAATTGTCAACATCCCACGAAATTCAGAAGAGCTAAAGCACAGAATGTAAAGATGGATGGAGTAAATGTCCTGTTTCAGTAATGATGTCCTCTCCTGATGGATTCAATATTGATAAGCGCTGAGCAGCCTCTTTTTGCTCCCATGCAGTACAGGATCGCCATGCAGAATGGAACCTTGGATGGTGGCAGCATGGAAGGGGGCTCCCAGCGTGGCCCACTGACCCCTCCTAACACGCCAGACCCCCGGAGTCCACCCAACCCAGAAAACATTGCACCAGGTAAAGAACTCTCACCAGCAAGGACGGCGTGGGGAGCATGCATTGTACTCTCTGTATGTACATACACTATGGGACTTGTCCCATCCCATTTCTCCCTTTTATTGGCATTCTAAAATGTAAGCCAAGATCCAGACATGGATAATTGGGGCGAATTCTCTATAGATGTTGGTGTCACACTTTAAAAAAAAAATTCAGGCAGTATTCCTATGGATAAATCCTTTACATAACAAGAGATAGCTTTTGCATTGTGCTCTAAAGCTTGCAGAAGTAGTTTTCAAGTGTCATCTCATTTGATTTGGGGAGGTTAGGTGGAGCAGTGGTGAGAGCCCCAGGCCTGGAGGCAGGAGGATTTGTCTTCCTGAGTTCAAGTCTGGCCTCAGATACTTACTAGCTGTGTGACCCTGGGCAAGTCACTTCACCCTGTTTGCCTCAGTTACCTCATTTGTAAAATGAGCTGGAGAAGGAAATGGCAAGCCAGTATCTTGGCCAAGAAAACCCCAAATGGGGTCACAAAGAATTGGGCGTATCTGAACAACAACAATTGTTTAACAGATGAGGATGAGAAATTAAACAACATGCCTTGGATCACACAGTTCATACATGTCTGGGGCTGGACTTGAACTCGTGTCTTCCTGACTCCAAGTTCAGGACCTTGTCTACTCTAATTCCCACCCCCCCTAATTCTCAACTACTCTCCTACATCCTGTGGAGGACTCACAAATATAAATATACTGTCCCATGGGAATCCATGCTTGTATATGAAATAAAATGAAAAGCAAACCTATGTTTGTTCCATAAATGTAAATTAATTGGTAATATTAGTGAAATCTGAAATATGAAGACTTTTGCTGTATTGAAATCCCAGTCTAATTCAGGAGACATTTTGTAAGTGCCTTCCCTATGCAAGGCAGCTAGGGAAATAAAGTCACCTAAAAATGTCCCTGCCTTCAAGGAATCCCCATCACTTGCTACTAAGGAAAGGGCACCTAAAGCAAATGATTTGCCCACATTCATTCGCATTGATGCTAACTGTTCGAGGATGAATTTGACCCCTGGTCTTCCTAGTCCCAAGTCCAAGGCTCTACCCACTCTCCCATGCTATTTAGGATTCTCAGAAACAAGACCAGTCAATGGAAATGGTCCAAGAGAACTAAGATTGAGTAAAGCCAAAAAGCGACATTAGAAGTGGACAAGCTGCATTAAAGACACCTTTTAAGAGGAAAGATGGAAGGAGAAAAGCAAAGAAGGGAGGCGGGAGGGAAGGCAGAAGGGAAGCATTCAAGATAAGGAGTCTTTACAAAGTTCCAAGTTTACACCACCCAAAACTAGATAACACGGGAGTAGACCAAGTCTGTTCTCCACTTCCTGTGTCCTTCCTTCCCAAGGACAGTGAATTCCACATATATCCCCAATTTCTTACCTTTTCTGCTACATTTATGACTTTCTATTTTCTCTTTTTGACTGGAGGACAGATTGAGGCAATGTGGATTAGTGGAAAGATGGCTGGATGCAAGCGTTAAGCAGACCCAGGTTTGAACCCCCCACCACATACACCCTGGCTGTGTGACCCTGAACAGGGCACTAAAATCCTCGGACACTGATTTCTCCCCTGGAAACCTCCACCATAGCAGTTTCCATTGAGGCTCTCATCTCTACCGTTTCCCCATAAGAACCTTACACTCTGTCCCTGAAATCACCCTTGGCTCTAATCAATTGACTCTGGCCTTACCCTGTGGGCATCCAGGCCTCCAAAGCCTCTAGGAAGGCCATGGCACCCCCTTTTCAGCTTCCTTTTAACATGTTGTCTTAAGTTCCTAGTGGGCAGGGGCTGTCTTGTTTGCTTATATTGTCTCCTCAGAGCTTAGTACCATACCTGGTATACAGTAAATATCTAATAAATGTTTTCAAACTGAAACCTGTTAAAGACCTTAGCTTACAAAGACCAAGGTCTCCCGCTGCATCTAGGGCCTCTCCAGTCGTCCTGATATGTATCCGGCCACTAGACCCAGATGACTCTGGAGGAGACAGTGAGGCTGGTGACCTTGCACAGCTCTGCCTCACTTAAATCCAGTTCACTTGCACATCATGGAGTCACCTTCCTAATGTCATGGTCCTCTTCAAGAAGAAGAGACAAATAACAACAATAAATGCTTTATTTATCCATGGTCATCTATCTATCTAAAATAGGGTGAATTCTTCCTGGGGAAGCTATGTCATAGAGTCCCCATGAACTGACAATGACAGAAAACAGTTTTCAAATCTGGAAGCAAACAATCAGGAATAGTCACTCTATGTGTATGTGGCTCCAGATACCGGAGACTATTCCAAGAGGCCTAGAGGTCAATAGACCTTCCCTCCAGGATCTTGTAATCTAATGTAAGAGGAAGTCAAGCACATCAGCTGGAATGTCTACACAGCTAGATCGTGCATATATAACAGATGTAATAACCTACGTTTAAGGATGGGGAGAAGAATTGGACCAGGGATTTCAGAGGTTCAGGGAACTCCCACTTGGGGAAATTCTCTCTACCAATGGAACTTGGTACCTCCTCTGTAAACTTTTGATCTTGAGAGGCTCAGGGTCCTTAGAGGTGAAGTAATCTGCTCAGGGTCAGTCACACAGACATTAAGCATCAATCGATGCCCCTACACAGAACCAAAGGTGAGGTGGGGAATCCAGTTACAGACACTAGAAGATCCCAAGTCTTGTTATTAGGCAAAATAACATAAAAAACTGAGTGTTTGGGAGCAAGGATAATCAAGAGTGTCCAGTGCAGCAGAAAATGAGACTTGGAAAAGACCCTCAGATTTGATTTTCCAGGTGAGATATTGGGTGTTGTTCAGTCATTTCTGACTCTTTATGACCCTGTTTGGCATTTTCTTGGCAGAGATACTGGAGTGGTTTGCCATTTCCTTCTCTAGCTTATTTGACAGATGAGGAAACTGAGGCAGACAAGGTGAAGTGACTTGCCCAGGGTCACACAGCTAGTACATATCTTGGGCCAAATTTGAACTCAGTTCCTCCTGACTCCAGAGTTGGCTCTCCATCCTCCACACCACGTAGCTACGATCCTGGGAAACAGGTGTTGTTCCCATTTTACATTTGAGAAAACTGAGGCAGACAATGATTGACTCACCCCCAGTCTCATAGCTGGTAAGAAGCTGGATTTGAACTCAGGCTTTCCCAACTCCCCTCAGGACTCTATATACTGTATCACCAAGCTTCTTTGGAGGACCGGAGGACTGAAATGCAAATCCAGCTTCTGATGCTCACCTTGTGGACAAGCCACTTAATTTCCTGGGTCTGAGGTTCCTTAGATGAAGGCACTGATAGTCCATTTCAGTTCCAGATCTTAAGTCTGTGATCTGAATTGTCTCAACCTCAGTCTGCATTTGAACTGGAACTCCACTGACCGTTGACCCCTTGCTG
This sequence comes from Potorous gilbertii, assembly GCA_028658325.1. Classification (NCBI taxonomy): domain Eukaryota; kingdom Metazoa; phylum Chordata; class Mammalia; order Diprotodontia; family Potoroidae; genus Potorous; species Potorous gilbertii. The sequence goes on along the minus strand of CM053774.1, from coordinate 124,729,917 downwards.
GAGGTCGCTTCTTTCTTTCTCTGACTGCTGATGACATTTTTTATGTCATCCTAGTAGCAGGATGCTTCATATGATGCTTCATAATGAATTTTTCACTACTTAAAGCATTACTAAAGAATTTTTAGCATGAGCCCCTTTAGCCATCATGATGAACCCCCAGGGAGTTCACACACCACCAAACAGGAGTCACTGGGCCCTATGACCTCTAAGATCCCTCTTAGCCCTAAGTTTGTGATCTTGTTAAGTTAAGAGTGTGGGGAAAGGAGACAGGCTTCAATTAGGGGAGCATTATCTGTGAATTAAAAGTATCTTTTTCATCTATAATTTGACATAATTGTTTTTCCATATACACACACACACACACACACACACACACACACACACACACACACACACGTATGTATGTACTTGTTCTTTCCAGATCTTATCTTAGAGGTATAGCCTATACTTGACAATCAAACCGAAGTATTATATGCCAAGTTCCCAACTTGGTACTAGGTAGAAGATACAGACATGAGTAACACAAACACAAGAAATTCATCTTTGGGTACAGGGTTCAGGACACTTAGCATGAACTAGGATAACTGTCACAAAAAAAGGAGCAACCAAATGTTAGGGTAGTTCTGTCTGGGAGAATGAAAGAGGTTTCATGGAGGAGGAGATTTTTGAGTTGGCATTGCATAAGCAGGTAAAAGAATTCATGAGGAAGGTGTTCCAGGTAGAGGGAATCACATGAGCAAAGGTGTGTAGGCAGGAAGGTATTGTGCATATTCAAATTATGAAACTAATTAGTTACTGCTCTGTTGAAGCCACCATATATAAAGAATAGTTAGTAATTTTACAAAGCTGAACAAAGAACAGTGAAAGCCCTAAGAAATGACAGTAATTCTGTGGAATGCAGGTCAATGGGTGAAGGAGCTAACATGACATTGACAGAATTGGCTACACATGGCCCTGGGAAGGTGAAGGAACAAACACCCAGTTCCTAGTAACACAGGGTGTGTGTGGTAAATGTTTAACAACTGGCTCTTGGAGGGGAGGGAGAGGGAATGTATGTGTGACACACTTAAGTTTAATATAGATTATTAATATTTTTTCTGTCACTCTAATTCTAAATGATCAAAAAACTCCAATAAATCAAGCCTCAGCTTATAGCACTTGCTGATTTCTAAGGTGTAAATGTTCACACCAGAAACTGAATAGTCCATCCAAGCTGGTTGGACATCCTGCTACTAGGATGACATAAAAAATGTCATCAGCAGTCAGAGAAAGAAAGAAGCGACCTCCAGCAAGGGGTCAACGGTCAGTGGAGTTCCAGTTCAAACACAGACTGAGGTTGAGACAATTCAGATCACAGACTTAAGATCTGGAACTGAAATGGACTATCAGTGCCTTCATCTAAGGAACCTCAGACCCAGGAAATTAAGTGGCTTGTCCACAAGGTGAGCATCAGAAGCTGGATTTGCATTTCAGTCCTCCGGTCCTCCAAAGAAGCTTGGTGATACAGTATATAGAGTCCTGAGCTGGAGTTGGGAAAGCCTGAGTTCAAATCCAGCTTCTTACCAGCTATGAGACTGGGGGTGAGTCAATCATTGTCTACCTCAGTTTTCTCAAATGTAAAATGGGAACAACACCTGTTTCCCAGGGTCGTTGTGAGAATCAAATGAGATATGCCTGAGTTTTTCTTAGTTTTCTAAAAAATCTTAAATATTTTATTTTTAATTACATGTAAAAATTTTTAACATTTGTTTTTTAATATTTTAAGTTCCAAATAATGTCCCTCTCTCCCCTCTCCCTCATTGAAAAAGCAAGCAATTTGATATAAGTTATACACGTGCAGCTAAGTGGTGCAGTAGTTGGAGTGCTGGGCCTGGAGTTGGGAAGATTCACCTTCCTGAATTTAAATCTGGACTCAGACACTTACTAGTTGCGTGACCTTGGGCAAGTCACTTCACCCTGTTTGCCTCAGTTTTGTCATCTATAAAATGAGCTGGAGAAGGCAGTGGCAAACCTCTCCAGTATCTCTGCCCAAAAAACCCCACATAGAGTCATAAAGTCAGACATGACTGGAAAATGACGGAACATTAACAAATACAATGCAATTATGCAAAACAGAGTTCCATGTCAGTCATATTGCAAAAGAAAACACATGCCAGAAAAAGGTCCTAAGAAAAAATGAAGTTAAAAAGTATGGTTCAATTTGCATTCAGATTCTCTGGAGTTGGACAACATTTTCATCAGGAGTCTTCAAAATCGTCTTGGATCATTGTATCGTTGAAAATAGTTAAGTCATTCCCAGTGGATCACAGAATGTTGCTGTTACTGTGTGAAATGTTCTCCTGGTTCTTCCCACTTCACATTGCAAGAAATGACATATTTAAAGGGACACATAGTAGGTGCTTAATAAATACTTATCTCCATATTTTCCCTCCCACCCATGTTCTTTTATGGCTTGGATTAAATGTTAATCTAAAAACAGGCCTAATGTCCTAAAGTCAGGTTGTCATAGCTTTAGACCTTGAAGGACTATTAAAGCCAATCCCTGACTTTTTGAAGACCTACTATGTGTGGAGCTTAACACACACTGAGCCAAGGGCCAACAAAGGGAAGTGATCCGTCTGAGATCTCCCAGGTGGCAAGTCAGAGAATCTGGACCCAAGGCATGATGTTAACTCAAGCCTCAGGATTTCGAATCCAGCACTGTTACCTTCCCACCTCTCTGTCTCTCACAACAAACAATCCAGAAGAATTCCACAGGCTGACAATTCACTCTATCAATGAACATATTTGAACTTCCTTCCGCAACTGATTCATGATTTAAGAGCCATGAACTCTTAAAGGGACGTGTCCATTGGGTACAGTCACATTTCAAAGAGTTGGGACTTGAAGTGAGAAGCAACCAGGAGCATCTTAAAGTTTCTGAGCAGGGATCAATGACTTGTGGAAAAGGATTTTGTGAAAGATGGATTAGTCAGACCTCCTTGGATCATATTACTGGAATACTGCTGGGTGGGGCTGTGGAAAGTACTTGAAAGTATTTTCTATTCCCCTTTCCCTTCTACAAGGGGCAGAGCTGAATCTTACCCAAACTCCTCCAAATCTACCCTCTTACCCTTCCATATCATGGAAAGAGAAGGGGCTGGGAGATTTAATTGGATGTACCCAGAAACAACAACAGTTTGCTTTTAACCCAGGGGCGGGCAATAGAATTATTGTTTGTCTATCTCATGGCATTTATATCAGACACAAAGTTATTGATACAATCACAAGAGCTCACAGCCCCCAGTTAGGAAAAAATCTCTGAGTGCTATACATTTTTTGGGAAAAATCAGAATATGGTAAACTCTTAGGGGAAAAAAAAGCCAGCAGAGTACATAATCCAGGGCCTGTTACTAGACGAGGGAGGGAAAATTGGGGAAAGCACTTTCTTTTGGATCTTCTCTTAGCCCTTAAAGAAGTGCCTACAGCTGGCATGCAGGGGCCCAGGGGCCCACCTTGATCCCCACCTCCTCTTCTCAATTTCTCCTTTGCTTGTCACTGTGTCCTGCATTCTTTCCATCTGGGTGGCTCCCCATAGCTGTTGTCACTACTGCGCTGTTCTCTCCATCTGTTCTCCATCAGGCTTTGGGTGTCTTTTTTTAAACTCCCAGGCATGACTCAGGTCCCCTTTCTGGCTTAACAATTATGATATTCCAAAACTCTCTTATGGGTACCAGGGAATTCTTGTCCCTTTGAACGACAATCCCAGAATGCCATTCCATTTTCAAAGGCCTAGTCTATAGCCATCGAGTGTTGGAGCTGGCAGGGGTCAGAAAGGCCATCCAGCAGGGCCTGGCCCCTTCCTGTGGTGCTCATCCTTTGTTCTTGAGGAAGACTTAAGTAGGGGAGGGCTGCCGGCCCTGATTGGCTCAGGAGGAATGTAAATAGCAATCATTTCTGTTCGGATCCTTATTTGACAGAAGGGGAAGATGAAATCAAGACAGAATGTAAAGAAGGTGCCAAAGGCTAGAAGTTTTTCCGTAGGAAAGAGAGAAACAGGGAATGATCAGAAAGAACAGGATATGAATTTGGGGAGATTACTTCAATGTGGGATGCTCCTAGGGTGGCCATCTCACCTGATGGAGATTTCCTCCTCATCTGTGTCTTAGAGTTTCCTTGGATACTGCAAAGTTTTGTTGATGATCACCCAGAACCTGAACCTTGGTCAGGGGTGGGGAACCACTGTGGCCCTCTAGGTCCGCAAGTGTGGCCCTTTGACTAAAGGACCTTGCATTTGAGGACCTAGAGGGTCACATGTGGCCTCGAAGCCCCCGGGCTCCCCACCCCTGCTCTAGATAGTCCTGATTTCTCATGGTTGGCCCTCACTCCACCATACTGCACTTCTGCTCTGGGCAAGGAGCAAAAAGAGAGGCCAATCTTTAGGGAGCTTTTCCAATTTAAAAACTCAAACTTAGAAAAGTTACAAAAATCCCTCATTTTCTGGTGCCTCCAAAATAAAATTGAAATTAATCAAACTTCTTGTCTCACGGAGTACAAATATGTGTTATTATGTACAATGTGTAAGGAAATTTTTGGCTTGGAATGAAAATTTTTCAAGCTTGCATGTTAAGAAGATTAATCAGAATTTTAACTACAATCCAGGAGTCTAATTTTTTTTTAAATTATAACGCTTTGAAAATAAAAAAAAATTATAACACATTTGATTCCAGCTTTCGCAGGGGATCATCAGCAGGATGTGTATTTCACAAGTTTATTCTAGCACCTCAAAAATAACATAATAAAATGTTAGTGGTTGCTTAGCAACCCCCAGATATTCTGTGTTTAGTTATTCTCGTCATATTTTTCCAAAGGATACTCTGGACCGCTGAAGGAAATTCCTCCTGAGAGATTCAACACCACAGCTGTCCCTAAGTACTACCAGTCTCCTTGGGAGCAGGCCATTAGCAATGAGCCAGAGCTATTGGAGGCATTCTACCCCAAACTCTTTAAGCCGGAAGAAAAGGCAGAACTCCCAGACTTCCGAAGCTTTAACAGGTAATCACCTCACCCGGTTATGTGGAATGTGCATTTTTTACATCAACATGCAGAGAACAGAACCCTCAATTGGAACATATTTTTGAACATCACAATGAATGGAGAGTTTGCCTTTTGGGGGTACCCCCACCAGTAAAATGAAAGAGAAGGCAGGAGCAAGTTCAGATTACAGCGCCTGACTGAGGCACAATCCCTGCTGAGTGGATGGTACTCTAGGTATGGGATGTTTCCCATAAAGCAGGAGACTTAGAGGGCAGAGACCCACAGGTAGTACAGCCTTCCCCATCCTAGACAAGGCTCACTTGTGCCTCAGACTCCAGAGGTGTGTTTTGCATTCATTCTTCCTGTATCAGGTCACGGAAACTTGCATTTGAGAAGGGATTTCAATTTGCTTTCATTGCATTTGTCTCTTCCAAGTGGAATCTGTGTCTGGTCTTCCTGCTCTGATACCCCAGTGGCACTCAGATATGTCTCCTATCCCTTTACAGAGAGCCAAACCTCCCCTGCAATGGCTCCTGACCTTATGTTAATTATAATAGATGTTTAGTGACTGATGGATTTGCTTTTATATAAAAAGTGGAACAAAATAAGGGCTCTCTCTCTCTGAACTCCAATTTATGTTGGCAGGCGGGGTCCCCAGAAGGCAGCTGGCTCTTTGTCCCCTCAAGGTTCTAGAAAGAATTCTGAGAGGTTGCTTCGGATGTATACGTGTGGCAGGCATTCAAGAGCAGATGAGCCTTAACCACTGCACTTTACCCTATGATTATGAGTTGATGTTGATCAGTCAACCAGACAATTAAATTTTATTCTTTACAAAGGCAGTATCATAAGAACAGCTGAACCAAAACTTGGCTCCAAGAATCTAGGACACATTCTCCCACAAATACCTACAGAATCCAAGGGAGAGTGGACCCCAGCTTAGGGCTTAGGTGACAAATGCGCAACTCACAGCTCCTGGTTTCTGTAAGTCCTATTTCCCCTTGTTGAGTCCTTATAAAGGTCTCTCTGGGCATGGGCTAGCTTTCTGAAGAGCACCCTGAAGAGTCCTCAAAGTACCCCTCCTATGGATATATAATCTGACTTCAGCTCTCATGCCAATGCTCTAGTCATTTACTAAACATTTACTATGTGCCAATACCTGGGTATGCAAATAGAAAAATAAGACAGACCATTATCTCTAGAAGCCTTGGAGGAAGATGGCACGTGTAAGAAGGAGTAGTCGCTGGGTAGATGGAAAGGCCAGAAGTCTCCTGAGGATGTGGTCATGCCTCACCACTTGACTTCAGAGACCTAGATTTGAATTCTGCATCTGACATGACTATTATAGGAAAAATGGACAATCTCTTTTTTTTTAAGAGATAGATATCCATTAATGGGCAGACTAACAAAAAAACGATAATATTGCAAAAATAAATACATATTATAATGATAAGTAATACTTAAATAGTGCTTCAAAGTTTACAAAGCACTTTATATGGATCATCGCCTTTGATTTGTATGTGCTAAAACTTGTTCATTTTAGATAACAAAATTATACCTGTCATCTTCGGTTAGCCTCTCAACAATCCCTTATTTGGTCATGAACTTGTCTCCTCTCCAGAGATGTGACAGGTGGGGTTTTTCCCATGTTTCCCTAATTTGTTGGGGCTCTGACCTTTCATATCTAGGTCATGTACCCATTTGGTGCTTATCTTGCTAAAAAGTGTACAATGTGGACCCAATGGAATCTCCAGCACTCCTAATCCTTACAGATTACAATGCTCAAATGCCAGTGAAACACATTTTTAACAAGAAACCATTTAGTAAGTGCTTATCTGAGTGAAACCAATGTCTCTTATCTCATAGGGTTTGGGGCTTGAAGAGGAAATTTAGACTTCACGTAGTTCAAGAATTCTTACCATGGGGTCCAGGACATTTTGTAAAAAAAAAAATTTTGATAATTATATTCCAACAGAATTGGCTTTCTTTGTAATCCTATGTATTTCATTTTATGCATTTTCAAGCCACAATTTTGAGAAGGGGTCTTCAAAGACTTCCCAAACTGTCCAGGGTCCATGACACAAAAAAGGTTAAGAACCCCTTATCGAGTCCAAGGTTCCCATTTTACACATCAGGAAATGGAAGCCAAGAGAGGGGATGACTTGGGCCCAGGTTCATGCAGGGAGTGAGTAATAGAGCCAAGGTTGCCACATGGGTATATGACCCTCTCCTATCCACGACCTGCCTCAAAAACCATCAGTCTAAAATTCAACCTAATGAAGTCTACTCCAAGGATGTTCACTCCAAGGAGTCAGGGATAGAATTGTTAAATGAGGGAGCAAAAAGTGCTCACAAGCAAGGCCTTTGGAGGAAATTTCAGTCAGATAAACTTCAGAGTCTAGTGAAACCTTAACCAACCCCACACGCTGGCTCATTCTCTCCCTCTCACCATGTGTATCACACATGTGTTTTCTGCTAAGACTCTGCCCAGTTCTGGGTAGCAAAAGCAATGCAGATTACAGCAAAGGACTGGTCAGTCCAAGTGCATCAAAATACCCTGTTATGAAACAGCAAGGAAAGAAGTCTGCCAACAGAGACCATGACAGTGGGTAGTGAGCCAATCCCTACTATCCTGCGGCAATCTCATTGATTCAATTTGAGAGATGGGAAAATGACAGCCCCAGGAAGGGGGTGGGAATGATGAGGCAAGGATTGCTAAATGAAAAAATAAACCCATGGGCCTGATTTCAGGGGGGTCAGGAGGAGGGAGGGAATATAGTATATATACACACTTATACACACACGCGCACACACACACACACACACACACACACACACAAAACAGAGCAATTAGATCAATGGATCAAATTCTGCTAAAAGACACAAGTACCCACCATTACAAAAGGCATCAAAAAAACTTGGCAAGTTTCGTAAAGAGCAGTCATAGTATAGAGCAATTGTTCTTAAAATAAAGTTTCTGAACCCCTGGAAGTCCCTAAAACTCTTTGAGGGTTCCAAGAGAACAATTTTTCAAAATACTAATAAAATATCATTTACCTTTTAAAAGTTTCCTCCCCTTCCAACTACATATCTGTGTGAGGCTAGATTTTCTTCATATGCAGGGTACACACTTTTTTTTGTATGTCATAAGTGTCCCTACTCCCCCCTTTAATTTGGCAGCTTAAAACCACACTAAGACTTTTGGGACACCTTGTGTCTCAACCAAACCAACATCACAATAAATTGAATCCAGAAGCAGCTATGAGAGTCCAGCTGTCTTCTATTAGGCCAGACATAATATGTATTGGCCAAGAAAGTATGGAAAACAATGCCACTTTTCTCACTGTTTTTTGTTTTGGAAAGTAGTTATTTTTTTTATAAAAATATGCCTTTTATGTTGATGTGCAATGGATTTATTATTACTTTAAAGGAATTAATAAATATCTTAAAATGTATCAGTGTTCATTTCTAAAACAGCAAATATGAATGGATATAACTCACACAAACAAAACCTTATTGGAAGTCCTCAACAATTTTTAAAAAATATAAAGGGGTCAGGGCAGCTAGGTGGCACAGTGGATAGAGTATCCACTCAGAAGGACTGACGTTCAAATCCAGTCACAGACATTTACTAGTTATGTGACCCTGGGCAAGTCACTTAACCCTGCTACCTCAAAACAAGAAAGAACATAAAAGGGTTCTAAGACAAAAGTTTGACGATAGTGATGCCAAATCCTAGATGTGGATTCTATTTTAATGTATCCAAGTTCGAATTTGAACTCTGCTATTCCATCCTTGTGTGACCTTAGAGAAGTAACTTTAACCCTCCAGGTTTTCATTTCTTCATCCTCAAAACGACAAGGTTGTACCAGATGATCTCTCTGGCCCCTTCCACTTTGGGTTCCTAAAGAGACAGCTCTCAATCAAAGCCTACAATGCATTTTCAGTAGCAAAGAGACTGGTCTATATTACTTGTTAAACACTTCACAATGAGCTCTACTGAGTGTTCTATTTCTGTGGCATGGAACTGGTCGGACTGGTTTTGTTCCCTGTGCTGACCAGCTGTTTGACATCATAAAAACATGGCCTCTGGAGGTGGGGACTCTGTACTGAATGTCTCCCATGGGTCACAGAATCAGGTGCTCAGGGTCATAGCTTCAGAGGCATTAACAAGGTTAAAGGCACAGGCACAGTATCTGTAGGCTCTGGGAGACATGCCTTTGGGAACAAAGGTTGCAGAGGTCATTGAGTTAAATTACCAACTTAAGCAGGAGTCTTTCCTAGGTTTTCTCTAAATAAGAGCTCAGCCTTAGCTTGCCCTCTTGGGTGACAGGAGACAGCCTCAAGTATCATCCCTTTAAAGGAACTCTGTTGTCATCCCCAAGAGCCATATTTTCTCTCATTATTCTATGGTATTTAAGTGAATAACTGAGCAGAAGACAACAGGGTCTCTGCTGTCAAACAGAAACAAGACCTGGGTGTAATTATAATAGAAACGACTGTGATCTGAGACCTGAGATGGGGGTGAGGCGGGAGTGCAATCTCCAAGAGATTGCCAGGTCCCAGAGCTCAGAGTTGATGTCAAAAATCACTTCTGGCTTGATGAGTGGTCAGTGAGTCTCCATGGGGAAGATGTCAATTGAGTGCTTGAGAGATTCAGAGAAATGCTTTCTCTCTGTCAAAATTCTTTGGTTTTGGCACATCTGAGGACAAATAGGCCAAGAGAGGCATACACATGTTTGAATGTTTATCTAAGTTCTTTCTCTAATACATTTTAAGTCCAATCTATATTTGGGAGGCTCTGAAGGCCCTACCTTTGACATATACTGGTTACATCACTTTAACTTCTCCATGCTCTGGGCAAATCTCTAAGACTAGAAATTACAGAAAAGGTGATGTCACATGGATAGAGGGAGCCTCCTCACCTGGAGTCCCCTATACTAAGAAATCCAGTCCCAATCCAGATCTGAGGCTCCATGTTCATCGACCACAACAGCAATCCATCTAGAGCAAGACTTCCTAACCTTTCTCATGTCCCACATCCCTTCGGAAGTCTGGTGAGGCCTTTTTCAAAATCCTCTTTCTTGTCAATATTTATAATTGCAGAAAATGTTAAATTCCACTTAGGTTAGTGAAAAGAAAGACGTCATTTTCTTTTCTCATCCAAGTCCACAGACTCCCTGCAATCTAGTTCCCTTGAGGATTAGAGTTCCAATTAGAATCTTTGGACTCCAGGTTAAACAGTTTTGGTCTAGAAGAATGTTAGGGAGGAAAACATTCTTTTTTAATGGTAACAGTGAGCTGGTTGCAGTCAGTGACTGTCTTCTCCCATCCTGTGTTATTGTGGTTGAGGCATTTCCCTCATGTCTGACTCTTCAGATGCTATTTGGAGTTTTCTTGGCAAATATGATGGAGGGGGTTTGCCATTTCCTTCTCTGCTCCCCTCCTCTACTACCTCGAGAATAATGAGTGATAAATGTGATGGCGGGAAGTGGGACCTGGAAAGATTTCTGAGCTCAGAGCCAGGAATGTCTGCGGTCAAGTCCCATCTCTGCCACATGCCAGCTGTGTGACCTTGGCCAAGTCCCTTCCCCTCCGGATCTCAGCTTCTTCCTCTGTTAAGGGAAGCAGCTGAGAATGGTGGCTTCTGGAATCTAGGAGTGGCACAATATGTTTTGGACAGGTTTGACTTTAAGAAAACCACTTTGGCTTCTATATACAGGATGGTTTAGAGAAGGGATGTAAAAAATTCGTTGGTTTCAGTTTCCCCACCTGTAATATGGAGAATTGGGCTTTCAGCCTGCATCCTGCACCCTAAGATCTCCTTTTAACAAAGAAAGTAGAGCCTTTTCACTGTTTATGGATGGTCTGATACAAAGGATGACAATCTCCCTGTCTTGTGATGAACATATCACAGTCATTCCTTCCTCTTTTCCTTTGCCCCTGCAGGTTCATCTACCTGGAATGACCTCCCTCTTCTCCATCATTTATCTAAACCCTACTCAGGCAATTAGCTCCCCCATTTCTGAAGTGCTTTCAAGTTTACAAAGTGATTTCTTCTCAATAACTCTGTGAAGCAGACAGTGTAATAATTACCCTAATTTTACTGATTAAATGCCTAAATGACTTACCCAGGTTCACCTAGCACGTAAAGATCAGTACTTGGGGTAAAGTTCCTTCAGGACTGAATCCATAACCAGAGTCCCTCATCTGGAGCAAGGTCGTGTAACTTGGACCATGGATTAAAACGAGTTAAAATGGGAGCTCTCAGAGGGTAGGGTCCTTAGATCTCTAGCAGCCAGCCCAGAACTTTGCACAGGGTAGGGACTTAAAGTCTGTTGACCTAAATATGTGTATGGCATATAGTACCAGGAAGCCAGAGGACCTGAGTTCAAATTTCACCTCTGCTGGTTATCATCTGTGTGACTTTAGGCAAGTCATCGAACAACCTTAGGACTCAGTTTCTTAATCTGTAAAATGAAAAGACTGGACAATATGGCTCTGAGATCCTTTCCAAGTTTAGATCCACAATCCTGTGAGATAGGGAATCCCATAAGAGTCTGGGGTCCATTATTAGTAGGGGAACCTTTATGGTTGTAGATCTTTGTGGTTACAGGCTTATAGACTGCATTAAAGGGGGATGCTCCAAAGCTTGAACTTCCTTTGTTGGTTCAGTGGCAATGATAACACGGGTAGACATTTGCTGCTTAGCTTTCAAATTGGTCTTGGAGATTCTATACACCATTGGACAAACTAGCATTCTCTTCCTAACTTTAATCTTGGGCTGACTGCGGTGAGTTGGGGACAGAGATTAAATAGTCAGCTTTGCTTAAGAATGATGGCCAGTACACATAAGGCTCACAATCAACAATGACATTTGGAAACCAAACCAAACCCATGAATAAGTATGGAAGTTTGGGCCAAAAGAGACCTCAGAGGCCATCGAGAGCAGCTTCCTTCTTTTACAGATGTGGAAACTGAGATCCAGGGAGGGAAAGTAATTTGGCCAAAGTCTCACAGGTAGTCAGAGTCAGGGGAGCCTATGCTGAGACAAGCTAATAACCAGTAAATGAAGCAAAAAAAATCTGACAAATACATACATTTCACCCACAAATAACGTAAGAATATTTGTCTTATATGGGATGTAAAACTAGGACTTTTCCTGGAGGCTCCTGAGAGCAGCATAAATCCTGATCTTGGTCTGTTGGCCTTTGGAAATGGTACCACATTCGAGTCCTCTTTGAATCACGACTCTGTGACTTTGGCCAGATCACCTCATCTCCTCAGGTCTCAGTTTTCTCATCTGTAAAATGAAGAGATTGATTGATGGTCTCTGAGGTTCTCTTCAATTCAGGTCCTTTTGATATTAGAAGTATTTAAACATTTTTGTATTTCTTTTCACTCTGCACAGAGTTGCCACGCCATTTGGAGGATTTGAGAAAGCATCCAAAATGGTCAAATTCAAAGTTCCCGATTTTGACCTGCTCCTGTTAACAGATCCCAGGTTCATGGCTTTTGCCAATCCTCTTTCCAGTCGGCGGTCCTTCAATAGAACTCCAAAAGGATGGATATCAGAGTATGAGCCCATAGCAATCACTCCAGTGCCAACAGAGGAGAACGTGGTGCCAGAAACAGATGACCTGTGAGAAGAAGTAAAAGCTCTAATGCACCATCCCCCACAAATCACTGTCTTACCAAGAGGCTTAACAACAGATGCTCCTTGTTTGCCTTAGAATCTAACTGATAACCATTTCAGTTGTAATACTCTAAATTTTGTTTCATGTACACATAGAATATTAATAAAATCATTAAGAAGTTGATCAGTAAAATTGCTCATCTCATCTCTTTTCATTCAGATTTCTTGTGCCTGGATAAGACTTAAACAGAATTCAATCTTAAATTAGAACAATAACATATCTATATCTATGTATCTCTGTCTAAATACATTTCAACTTCCTACTTCTGTGGAAGGAATAAGAAAAGAAATAAAGTGAAGCTCATGTAGGTGACTTGGAGGAGTTTGGACCAGTAAAGTAGGTCAGATATTGACTTGGGGGAGAAAAAATCTGGAAGACATGGAAGGAAATTTGAAGATAATTCAGAAACTTATCTAATTTCTATTTCTGGGTGGAAAGAGACTGGGTAGGATCAGGGTTATCAAAGGAGTTAATAAAAGGAGGGAGGAGGATGGGGGAGGCATTAAGGAGTAGAAGCTGAAGGGGCAGACTCAAGTAGGTTCAGGAGAAGATTGTTGTCAAGAGGGAGCCAATTAAGAAAAGATAAAAGAAACAATTAGAGGAATAAGGAAATTGAGGGAGAGAATTAGGGGGTGGGACAAACTGATGAAATTGATCGGGGGTTGGTGTCAGACTGAAGGGAAAGTGATTGAATTTGGAACTGTCCTTGAGACTAAGGAAGGAGGTAGAATGAGGTTCTCAAGTTATTGAGGTGATAATAGACCGTAAAAATTTTAGCTAAAAGCTTAGGGTCAAGCGGTAAACTCCCCCAAATAGTTTTGTGTTTTGTTTTTTATTTTTATTTTTTTAAAAGGACTAAACATTTCTGTCATTATGGTGAAGGAATGACTTCCCTCTTGAGGATGAGATTTTGTATTTTCCACAGTGTGTATGGAAACTTGGGGTGGAGTGGAGACAAGGCTCTGTAGGCCTGATCAAATCTGTGCTAGGGGTAGTATGAGGAAGCTCTGAAAAGACTTCACAGCCCATCCTTATCAGGTAAACCTTCCTGAAAGTTGAATATGAGAACTCGCTAGACCTTTTCTCAGGAGAACTCTAATGGAGCAACTCGGGGATCTGTATTTGGCTCTGTCTTGTTGAACACTTTTATCAATGAATGACTGGTTCAGTATATTTGTGCTGGGAGGGGTAGTTAACCCAGTGGATGAAAGAGCTGAGATTCCCCAAGGATCTGGATAGACCGCAGATCTATGTGTAGTTCCATGTGTAGTATGATCAAATTCAGTGGAGATTAAAGTTTGTTTGGGTATAAAAAATATCCACCTCACTAGTACAGGATATATGAACTGTGATTGGAGAATATTTGTTCTGAAAAAGGGCTGAGAGTTTAAATGGATGGCAATCCTGATCAGTTTCATGATGAGACATCCTCAAAATTAATGGGATGTTAGGCTGCATCACATGAGGGACAGTGACTGAAAACAGGGAGGTGACATTCCTGTCGTAACCTGCCCTCATTAGACCTCAGAAGGAGACTTGGTTCAGTTCTGGGAGCTAGGGTTTAAGTAAATGTTTGTAAGTTAAAGTGTCCCGAGGTGGGCAAGCAGGACGGTGAAGGTCCAGGAACGTGGATGTTCCCAGCTGAGAAACTGGTCATGTTTAGCCCAGTGTGGGTGGGGGTGGAAAGAGGGCTTAACTTAAGAACTGCCCACAAATATGTGAGGGGCTATTATGTGAAAGAGGGATTCATTAAGCTTGTTTTCTTTGGCCTCAGAGGGTAAATGGCTGGAACAATGAGTGGAAGCTTCACATGCCAATTTAGACTTCATATCAGGAAAAACTTCTTAATGTGTAGAAACAGCCCGAGTAAATGGGTTCTCTTGAGAGGCCAGGCCCCAGCCTTGAAGGTCTTCGAGCAGAAGCTGGACACCCACTTGTTGGGGACATTAGAGTAGAGATTCCTTTCATGGATGGGTTAGTCTAGAAGACTGTGAGCTCCTCCAGTTCTCCAACACTGGCGTGACATGAAGCAGTTCTAAAAATTCTTCCTCCTTACTCCCCACTGCCACTTCCAAGTTCCTTCTTCCATCACTCAGTAATCTCTCTTCCTTTGAAGTTTATGTTATTCATACCCACCATCAATTCAAACTTCTGGTAGTGATTGGCCATAGACCCCCCTGGTCTATAAACTTTGCTCAATGCACTCCTGCCCTCATGTTAGGGGACTCCAGCATATATATTGATTTGCCCTCAAATACCCTAACCACTTAGTTCCTCAACCTACTCAACTCCCATGAGTTATTCCTCCGGTCAGCTTTAACTGCCCACAAACATGGTCATACCTTTAATCTTGCTATCACCTTCAATGACCCACCTCTTGGTTCAAGACTCTTGAAACCCCCTTCTCTGAATATAATCTATTGACTTTTCACTCTCTCTCTCCTTTAGATAACCCTCTCTTCATCTTCTGGTGCCTTGACCCCTCAGTCCTCTCCCTGACCATCTCCCCTGCACTAGCCACACTCTCCTCTTCTCCTTATCTTAAGACTTTGGTTAATCAAATCAAGCCTACACTCTCCTCCTCTATTGAATTTCCAGTCCTATTTATCACATCATCAATCATGCCCAACCTAACCTCAGTCTGGGGGCACTCCCTCTGTTGAGCATCTTTATACAAGTGCAGCTGAATGAAGGTGAAGAAAATCATGCAACCTTTCTGACTGGGTCCATTACAAATTTATATCACATAACCTCAACTGGGCCCTCACTGCTGCAAGACATACTATAGTCCCTAATCACTCACTGTCTCACTCTCTATCACGATTCTTCCAAACCTTTTCCTCCCTCCTCAACTTCCCATAGTTTCCCCCATTCCCACTCTTTTGGGCAGACCAATATTGTGGCATGGCAGCAAATGCCCATATTTAGGGAGCAGCAGCAAATCAAAAAGAGACCCTGGGTCAAAGGGGTTGGAAGGTGGAGAGGGAAGTTAGGAATGAACTTTTCCTCCAATGGTAGCTCTGAAATATGACAAGTCAGTATCAAGAGTTTCTTTCTTAAATATAAATCTGCTTAAAGGTTAAAGAGGATTTTTTTAACTGAGGAGAATTTCAAGTTAGGTTGTTGTTTTTTCCATACACTGATTTTGAGATAGAGCCTCTTAGATCAGTAGTATGAGGAGGTATTGCATTCTGTTTCTGCCTCTAAGTTTACAATGTTGACACAGGGTTATGCCTTTAGGAATGCCTTTTTTCCCAGTAAGCTATTTCATAATGTTTTTTTGGGATTTGTAGATAAGTTCAGGAAAACATTCTGCATGTTGTGTCTTGTATGTAGTCCAATGTACTTAACCTTTTCTTTTTTCTTTCCTTTTTTAAAGGCTGCATTATGTGGCTCTATAACCCTTGAAGACAGAGGTAATTTTTTTCCTCTCCTGACTTTGACATGTAGTTCTAATGGTTTAATTATGATTTTACAAATCCTTTGGGTCTAATTCTGTGAGCCTATCTATAGTACTGGATTCAAACATCTGCATCATTTCTTTAGTTAAACCAGTTAACTTACAGCTGTTGTCAGTGTAAACCAGCCCATGACAGTTCTTTTGTATTTGTTAAAGGAATTTTATACAGTTTTCATGATTATTGTCTGAGGAAGACTGATGAGACATTCTAGGTGATTCTGGTCCATGTGGATGTCTTCTGGTTTTACCTCACAATGGCTCATACAAACACCTCCATCCCTCTGAGGCGTATGACCTTGTAGTGGTTTCCATTCGCATTGCTTCGGTAACTGTAATTCGAATCAGATCTCAAAGAGGGCCAGAGTAAAACATATTTTGATATTTTAAAAATATATTCATTAAACATTTTAGAATCCACTGTGTGGTTTCTGAAAATTAATTTTATTTATTTTTTGTGACATTTTAAGTTTTGAACTATCTCTTCCCCTCCCTCTTTCCCTCTCCACCTCAGACTAGATAGGACTACCACTTCATACACACACACACACACACACACACACACACACACACACACATGTACAACCATACAATGAGCACTTCTAGTTAACGTTGCTTTCTCTGCAGGTGGATAGCATCTCCCTTCATAGGTCCTTTGTAGTTGATTTGAGTATGTATAATACTCAGAATAGCACAGTCATTCACGGTTATTTTTCTAACAGCGTTGCTCTTACTGTATACACTGTTCCCTGATACTGTTCATTTCACTCTTCTGTATTCATGTAAGTGTGTCTGTACTTTTCTAAAAACAACCAGCTGATCATTTCTTACAGCACATTAGTAATCCACCACAATCATATGCCACAACTTGTCTAGCCATCCCCCACCTGTTGGGCATCCTTTCAAATTTTGACTTCTTTGCTACCACAAAGACAGCTTTTTTAGAACACATTTGAGACACAGCTTCTTTTCCTTTTTCCCTGATAACCTTGGGAAACACACCTAATAGTGGTATTGCTGGGCCAGAAGGTATAGAAGGTTTATAATTCTTCGGGCCTAATCCCAGTTGCGCTCAACTATTCCCAAACTTGCTCCTTCCTCCATTTCAAATCATCTCATACCTTCCATAGCTCCAGCCCCTACAATTCATGGTACTGGCCTCCATGCCACCCATGACTCCAGGCATTTTCACTGGCTGTGCCACTGCTGGAGCTCTCTTCTCTCCCTTATATCTTCTTCTTGGTTTCCCTGGATTTTTTTAATTCTCAGCTAAATGCAGTGTTCTCAAAGAAACTTTCTGATCCCTCAGAATGCCAGGACCTTCTCTGTGTTGATTATTTCTGATTTGCCCCATCTACAAACTTGTTCGTATTTAAGTTGCTTATGTGTTGACTTCCCATGAGCCCCTGAAGGCAAGGACTTATTTTTACCTTTCTTCTTATCCCCCATGTTTAGCGCAGAGCTGACACAGAGCAGGCTCTTAACAAATGCTTGTTGGTTGCTGAAACACCTTCCTTTATGGAGAAAGCGACACCTGGAACATGGAGAGTTTGTGGAGTAGACGCGGATGTGCCCTGCTTTCCACCTGTCTGTTAGAGGCAGTTGGGGATCTGTCAGGAGGAGTCCTAGCCCTGGATTCAAGTGCTTGTTTTGCTTCCTTCATTTTGAAGACCAGCGATGTCACAGTATGGGATGAGTGATGTGATTTGCGCATGAAGGTGATTTAATTGAGGCATGAAGTCAGAAACAAGGCTGAGTGATCTTAGCCTCCCAGGGCCCAATCCTTTTCTGTCATGTAATGATAACCATATTTACATGGGATTAGTATGAGGAAAATGCTAAGTGTGAGTTGTTACTACTAATGGCATAACTAGTCTCCCAGATCCCCAGATTCAAAACAGCGAGCTAGCATTTATCCATAAACACTCTAAGGTCAGCAAGGCACTTCACAACTACTATTTCACTTAATCCGCATGAGAGCCCTGAGAAGTGGCTATTATTGCCCCATTTTACAACTGATGCACAGGGAGATAAAGAGACTTGCCCAGGGTAACTCTACTAGTAAGTGATTGTGGCCATTACAGAACCCAAGTCTTTCTGACTCTGTTTCAGTACCCTACCCACTACATTGTCTAGCAGATGGATAAATGTGATAGATAGGAATAAGGAAGTCCTGGGTTCAAATCTTGCCTCTGACCTTTACTGTGACCCAGAAAATATCATTGAATCTCCTTGAGCTTGAGTTCCCTACTTCGTAAAATGGAGATAATTATGCCTGTAGTTCTTTTCTGATGGGGTGGATGTTGAGAGGATTAGGTGAAGTAATTCCTCCAAGAACCATGTCTACGGCAGTCACTATCGCTTACAAATATTAATCCTTTCTCCTGAAATTCCCTTCTGCCCATCAAAATTCTCCTCCTTATTCAAGGGTCAACTCCTCTGAGAAACCTTTTGTGCAGCTCTGTCAGAAGGAATTTTCTTGGTGAACCCACAGCAAGTCCTCTTCATTCTGCCTTCTCATGCGACTATTGGCATTCATATACCTATGTGTATATTGATCATGTCTATATTCTCCATAGCACCTAACCAAGTGCCTTGTATACATTTGCTCCACAGCCCAATTGAAATTCACCTGAAATCAGTGGTAAATGGAGATTTTCTAAACTCTTCCATGAGATTGTAGATTGAGAGTTGGAAGCTACCTAAAAGGT
>CM053774.1:124688326-124702521 GCA_028658325.1 Potorous gilbertii | reverse complement strand
AACTCAAAGTTTTAGGACCAACTGTCGAGTATTGTTCTTGCTACTAGGAAATAAGAAATACAGATAATGGAGTATAGAAATTTATCTGGCCCTACAGGACAAAAGAGAAGATAGGGACAAGGGAAGGGAGGGATGATAGAAGAGAGGCTAGATTGGTGATAGGGTCAATTAGAATGCTCAGTGTTTTGGGGTGGGGGAAGGGGACATATGAGGAGAACATTTTGAACCCAAAATTTTGTGAAAATGAATGTTAAAAGTTAAAGAAATAAATTTTAAAAAAATAACAGCAGGAAAAGGAGGCATCCTTACTTTACTTCTATATTTATTAGTAAAGTTTGTAGTATTTTCTTGTTGCAGATAATGTTAGCTTTTATTTTAGATGTATTTTTATCATATTAAAATGTCCTGTCTACACTTTCCCTATTTTTCTCTCTTGGTAATACAATAGTACACAATTTTTATTTCTCCTTTGTCTGATAGCATAATTATAACAACTCTTGCTTCTTCTTTGTAATTACCTGATATGTAGTAAATTTTGCTTCTCTTCTTTCTCTAAGAGCTTGTGGTAGGGGTAATGAGAATATTTCTTGCATACAGAAGACTATTAGGTTTTTTTTCCTTCCCCATTCTGACATTCTTTTTTATTTCAATGGATAATTTAATCCATTTAAGTTGAAGTTATGATTGTTAGGCTTGTGTTTTCTTCCATTTGCTATTTTGCATTTTTAACCCCTTTTCTCTTTTAAGTCAGTACTTTGTCCCCATGATTAGTTGTGCCTGCATTTTGATGGTAGGCTATTTCCACAGGCTTACTCCTTCCATCCTCCCCTCTACTCACATTTGCCTACCCATCCTAAGCTTTTTGAATTTTCTTTTGTTAATTTCTTTTTATTCAACATTTCTCCCTCTTTTCTTTACCCTTCCCCTCAATGCAAGCAAATAGCTCAAAATCTTCCCTTTCCACAAGTCTTTTAAGAATAAGCTTTTAAGCTATTTGCCACACCCTTTTCAAAGTATTCCTTTTCTTTAACCTAATTTCTTTTCCCTTCTAGTCTGTTCTGAACTTTATTTTCTGATTCATGTGCTATATCATTTCTGATTAATGTGTTTATTAATTTCTTCTTTAATCTTTGTGTTTCTTATTAGGGTTAAGCTTAAATCTAAGCTTTTTTATACACCATTTCTATGTCAAGCCTTTATAGATCTCACTCCATCTTCTCTACTTTCTGCTGTGCCTCAGATTTAGAAATATCAGTTTATAGATAAAGCAATATCAGGTGAAAGCAATATAGTGGGGGCATCACTCTGTGCCCCAACTTATCAGAACTAAGCCTGACAGTGACCGGTCTCTGTTCACAAAGCTATGCCATCCTATCTTTGGTGTTGCCTTTTTGAGCCCAGTTGTTTCTAATCTCCTGTTTCCTTATTTGTACATTCTGTTATTCCCCCTTCTTGGATTTAGTCCACTGATTAATTCAACCTTTCCTCCTTCCTTTCTCCTGATTTGTTTTTCTTAATTATTTAGCTCCTTAGGTTTGTTTTTTGTTTTTTGTTTTTTTTTGGTTCTCTTGATGGCCATCTTTGTACTTTATTTTACCCTATAGATTCATTTTTTTAAAAGAATTTTTAAGCAATAGCTTATAAATATGAGATAACTGGTTTCTTTACTCAAATTTTAAATAAAGAAATCAAATAAAATTTACCTTGTATGTTTGCAGTATGTTAAATAATCTAATCATCTATAATTTTTGACAGGAATATCTCAAAGATCCCTCTTTTGTTGAAAGTCTCTTATTTTAGGGCTTTTTCTTGAGTAGACTTACATTTGCAAGATGTGTCATACTGAGTTGTAGCTTAAGTGCCTTTACTTTCCCTTCTTGTCTTTAGTTTCTTTTATCTGTGGAACAATTCTGCGCTATTTGTTGGGTCTTTTATTCATATCTGAATGTCTTTCATTGGGCAACTTGCAAAATTTGCTGCATTACATTGAAATTGAGAAATTTAACTATTACATGTCCTAGAGTTTGAATAATTTTATTTTCTTGTGATAATCTGTAGATTCAATAAACTAGTTAACAAATTTGGTCAATGATTTTTGTCTACATTCAAAAATTAAAGGAAGTTTCCTTGTGTTGTTTCTTGCAGGAGTTTTAATTTTTCATCATTTTCTGGGAGAGTTATGGTCATTTTCATGGCACAACCTGCATTCAAGTTTTATAGCTTTGGCTTATATGGAATTCATATGTTCTTTTTCAGATTGCTGTCTTGTGCTACATTTCTACCAAATTTTCTTCCACTTCAGGATTTTTGAATTCCAGATTATTTTTCAGGGTCTCTACTTCTTTGGAGAGATTATCCATCATGTGTTCATTTTTCTCTGTTCTGTTTGTGTTTTTTAAAGCATGTATGAGCACTCATTTTCAATCCACCAATTTTTTCCTTTAAAAATTTTAATTCTCTTTTGAACCATTCTGGAGTTTCTTGGCCTTATTCCAGGATCACTAAGGAGTTCAAAGGATTTTTTAAAAGCAGGTTTTTTTGGATTCATTTCTCTTCATATACAAGTATAGTACTTATTGATAGTGTTTTAGACAAATTCACTCCTCCTTTCTTTCTGACACTCTAATCATAAGCTATAGTTTTATTCAGTTTTTCTCTTAAACATTGGTCACTTGCTTTAGGTTTCTCTTCTCAGCACTAGTCCCTCTTTCTTCCACTGAGGCCCAGAACCTGAGTTGTTGTACTCCTCATATGGGGAGCTCTGGGTAAAGGACTTGCATCATCTGGGTTTTGATCGTCTATCCTTCAGGCCACAATGCTGGTTTACCTTCTAGCTGGTTCTATGTTGCTTCTTGCAGGATGAGAAGGGGGAGGCTGAATTAAGGCTGAATCACCACAATAGATGGATGGAAAGGGATACCTATAGTCAGAATCTGAATGACAAGCCTTGGAGTTTCTACCATTCCACCTAGCAGAAAGAGAGTTTGGGGGGAAGGCTGGGTACAGACATTGAGTGAGGGGAATTCTGAGCATTTGTTTTCTGATATCTCATTTTACTCTGTATAGTGCTTCTGTCTTCTCTTGTAGATATGGTTTTGATTCAAGGAAATTTTTGAGGTTAAGAGCTTCTAAGAGAGACTAGAGCTGGATACACAGAAATGGGAGTCATCAGCATAGAGATGATCATTAAAGTGACCAGAGCTGATAAAGTCACCAGGTAAGAAAAGAGCAAAGAACAAAGAGAAAAGAATCTAGGGAGGAGCTTTGGGCTACATGGACAGTCAGGGGGCATAACCTGGAGCAGATGTTGCAAGGAAACTGAGGAACATTTTATGAAAGATAGGAAAAGGGAATAATATGAGAATGCTGAGAGCAGACCATATCCAAGAACATATTGAATGCTATAGAAAGGTCAAGAAGGTTGGGAATTGAGAGAAGACCATTGGATTCAGCAATTAAAAAATAACTGGTAGCTTTGGAAAGAGTATTTCGGTGGA
Organism: Potorous gilbertii; assembly: GCA_028658325.1. NCBI lineage: Eukaryota > Metazoa > Chordata > Mammalia > Diprotodontia > Potoroidae > Potorous > Potorous gilbertii. The sequence continues at coordinate 124,699,024 of CM053774.1, read as the reverse complement.
GTGATAAGATCAGAAATTAGATTTCGGAGGGTTTAGAAGAGAGTGAGAAGAAAGGAAATAGACACAATGAGTGTACAGCTTTTCCTAGTAATTAGCATATAGTATATAATTTTTATAGCATTTAGTATGTAGCTCTTTCAAGGAGTTTGGCTAAGAAAGGAAGGGGAGATTTAGTACAACAGCTGGAAGGGATTGTAGGATCTAGAGAGGGAGATTTTGAAACTGCTAAGGCCCTTGGCTTTCCCTCTATGATCTCTCTGCAGCCTTCAACACTGGTGATCTCCTCTTCCTGGAAACTCTCCTCCCTTGGCTTCTGTGACCCTTATCACTCCTACAGTGTTTTTAATTTATCTACTTGCTCCATGTCTTTTCTTTTCTCTGAGTGTGTATGTGTGCCAAGGTCATGTAGCCTCTTTTGATCTGTGAGTTAAGGAGTCATCTGTGGAGACGTGATCTATGTGAAAGAAGAATAGGCAGCTGGAGAGGGGAAGGGGGAAGCAGGCCACTGGCATGGGAACAAGGAGGGAACATCAAGAGTTCTGTTCAGTCCCCAGCCAGCCATTATCTCCTCTGTTTATTTTAAATATACATTATTGAGGTCGATGAATAATTTCCAATCACTTCATTATTTCCTAGCTTGATTTATTCTTGTCTTTTGTCCATGTAGTGAATTTCAACAAGGAAGTTAAACTTGAAAGCAAGGCTGGCCTGAATATTTTTGTCCTTTCTACAAAGAACTGTTCTCTCCAGGGCAACTTCCTTTGGTTTGAGTATTTCAGCTGTCTTGGCCAGGATCCTAAGAGTAAAAAACAAGATCATGTTATTTCACTATTGTATTTTTTAAAGGACTAACTTCAAAAACAAATTAGCCCAAGATGTGAGAGCTCTTTTGTATGTTTTGCAAGATTTGAGGTTGATTCAGTTCCAAGGAGGTGGAGGACAACAGCCTTGATGAATTCCTAAAGAAGACTATTTTATTTGTAACATCAGGGTACCAGCTAATACTGTGCACCATACAGGAAAAGAAAATAGTTGCTTATAAGTTACTCTTAACCACATTCCCTTTCCTAGGAGTATTCATAGCCAATGCACACTCAGATCATATTCCAAGCCTATCATTATCACTGATCAGAGATTGCTGAGTAAGCAAAGCCTCCAGATTTCTAGTAGGCACAAAGATCTCTATTCTCTACTGAAGAACTTCAGATTGTTTCAGAAAGAATTGTACAGAATGTAAAGAACGGAGCTGGACTTTCTAGCTTGAAAGTTCTATACTTTACCCCATCCAAATGCCTAGCTTTGAATAATGGGAAAGACACTCAAGTAGGAACTACAACACCTGTGTTCAAGCCCCAACCCTGCCACAAACTAGTCGGGGAACTTGGGTAACTGTACTAACCTCTGTGACCCACAGCTCTCTCATCTATAAAATGAGGGAGTTAGACTGCATATTGCATTGTCCTTTCCAGCTCTAAGATCCTAAGATTCTGTGAGTTAGGTGGTGCAGTGAATAGAGAGCCAGGCTTGGAGGTAGATCTGAGTTCAAATCTGGCCTGAGACACTTACCAGCTGTGAGATCCTGGGCAACTCAGTTTCTTCATCTGTAAAATGGGCTGGAGAAGGAAATGGCAAACCACTTCCAGTATCTTTGCTAAGAAAACCCCAAATGGAGTTATGAAACTGCATACTGCACTTCATAAATATTTATTGACTGATTCACTGACATGAACATTGACTCCAATCTACACAGCACCCTCTCCTAACGAAATGCCACCTGGTACCCAGTGAACGGACATTCATTAGTCATTGCCTTCCCTTTGCAGACCCTATAATCACATTTCATTCTGTTTTGTTTTTACTAATGCCTCCTTCCTGGTCTTTGTAAAATCTTTTAAATAGGGTTACCCAATAGGTCAGTGAATTCCAAAGCTCTATCTGGTGGATCTAAAGATTATTGGAACTGCCATTCCAACTACTGTCAACCATATGTGCCATTGAGATCTGGTGAGTACATGTTGTGGTTGTTTGTCCTTCATTTTCAAAGAGGACCAGTCACATCACAGGGTGATAGCTTGACTTGAGCATGAACTGGATTAAAGTGAGGCAGGGCTTCATAAAATCATCAGTCTCATTTGTTCTTCCAGAGTCTCTGAAAAGTCAAGATGTCCAGGATGCAGTGAATGACCACATCTTTGATGTATGACCAGGCTCTAAGCTCTCTGCAGAGCCTTCTCCAGTCATCTTCATGACTGTTGGAACAAATTGTCTTCATCCACCCATTCCACAGGTGAAGTCCTCACATGCTTGGGGTAGACATCTCTCTAACTCACTAATGGGTTTGAGGTCCTTTGTTTACCTTCAATCTTCTATAGCCCTCTGTCTGCTAAGGAGGTTTTATATGGGTGTGGCTGCTGTTTATGCTAAAGTGTCTTGGAGCCAAAGGTGAAAATTGAGTGTCAGGTGGACAACCGAGGTGGATGAGCAGCTGACAAGCCCTCACACCAGAGGTGCTAATCCTTCCTGAACAAAACTTAAGGGTTGGTTCAAGGCTAGAGATGAATGACAAATGTCCCATCCAAAATTTTATTAATAACATGAATATCATATAAATATGTCTGCATATGATACATGTGCATGCAATTTAAAGTTTACAGAATATTTTCACAATATCTGTACGTGATGGGTTATTATCTCAATTTTACATAGGAGGAAAGTGAGGCTCCAACACCTCTCAGCCATGGTGAGTCAGTGGCGCAGCTAGGGGGTGCTGGATCAAAATAATGAAGGAATTCTTACCAGAATTCCAGATTACTACAAACTATGAAGGAATAGATTATAGGATATAGGAAAGAATCAGGCTTCCAAAACATCACAGTGGGCTAGCTAAGAAGGCTGTCTGTTAGATAATCATTTGTTTAAGTACAGGAGTTAGTGTGGGGGGCAGAGGAGAAAGAGAGGAGGATGTTAGTGGACCACCAGCTGAATCTGAACTACTAAAGAAAAAACAAAGCCAAACAGAACTTGGGATTGTTTTCATAGGGTAGTGACCACATAAAAGGAAGTAATATTCTCACTGCACTTTGTACTTTGCTCTGGCTGGGTCACTCCTGGTGTACTATGTTTATGGGCTAAAAGTCTTAGAGAAAGTAGAACTGGTCAAAGAAAAGCAACCAAGACAGGGAAAGGAATTGGGGATAGATAGCCTGGAGAAAAAAAGAATTTTGAGAAATATGGCCACTGTCTTCAAATACACACAGGGCTGTCATGTTAAAAAGAAGTTAAGACTTATTTAGAATGGAAGAACTAGGACCCAAGAGATGAAGTTACACCTAAGGAGGTCAATTTTAGCCCATTACAACAGAGGACCAACCAGTCAAGATGCCTAGCCCTTAGGAACCTAGCAGAGTGCTCAGAAGATGGCATTCCTATGTGAACTCTGATGCATGTGTAGACATTCTGTAACTGCTTCCAGTCTGCTAACTACATGGTGAAAAAACCTCTTTGATTGGCTATGAAACCAGAGCCAGGATGCATTCAAAAGGCATTAATTCATCCAGGCCTGTCCATCTGGACCTAACTCCTTCCTGTCTTGTTCTGTTAGGTGAGTGACAACACTGAGGGAGACAGGCCTAAGGCTTTCTTTATCTGAGGCTAACCCATGGCCCTCTGCTCTTGGCTTCTATGTGTTCATCCTTCCGGCTTTAGGGGGAAGGACACTAGAGGTGGCTATGATATTGTGACCATCAAAAAGTCAGGAGAGTGGGCCAATAGGAAGTGTGAGAACAGAGTCCTTTCTGAGTTCTCAAGCCAGCAAGTCAAGCATCAAGGTTATGAGGGGTGCAGTGGCATTCAGGACCCAGGGACTCATCCAGGAGCAATGGCATCTTGGGACACCCGTTCAGTGGGGCCAATGCTATGGACAAACTGTGTTAAGCCTAAGTCTCTCCCCAAGGATTGAGACTCTCTCACTATCTAGTGGAGAGTGGGTCCCCCCAGTGTTGGTGGGGGTAGGAAATATATGCCCTTTTTAGTGTGCTACAGCTAAGCACATTCTTCCCAGCCATCAAGATGATAAAGGGGAGAGTATACCCCATCAGGTGTGGGAGACAGAGCTATTTAAACCTCTTGCTCTATCCTCAAAGTCAATACCCTTTTGTAATAACTAACCGATATGAAATGGGGTAGCTAGGTGACACAGTGAAAAGAGTGCTGTGCCTGGAGTCAGGATGACCTGAATTCAAATCCAGCCTCAGACACTAGCTATGTGAACGTGGGCAAGTCACTTAACCTTGTTTATCTCAGTTTCCTCATCTGTAAAAATGAGCTGGAGAAGGAAAAGGCAAACCACTCTAGGATCTTTGCCAAGAAAATCCCCAAATGGTATCCCAAAGATTCAGACATGGCTGAAATGTCTGACCACCAACAAAAAAGAATTGGTTAAATGAAACTAGCGCAATAAATAATGAGGGAGGTTTACCAGATTAGAGACTCAGCAGTGGCATTAGAACAAAGACTCTCTTACCCTTAAGGAATGGCTGTAGAACTTTGAAGGGAGGTCAGAGCTAGCCTCACCAGGGAGTCCAAAACACACAGAAGGATTTCCCAATGACTAAAATTATCTTCTCCCAAAACAGACTGAGTTGCTGGGTAATAAAGTGATTTCCTTATCCTTGGCAGTATTCCAGATTAGATTAGCATCTGTAAGAAGAGTTTCTATAGGGAAACCTTTCATGGGCAATATGATGTTTCAGTCCAGTTCTAAGGCTCTATAAAAAGAAACATTACAACCAGAGGAAGAATCCATAGGTGTCTGAAGTATCACATTAAGAATGCCAGCAACAACATTAATAACACGTTATAGGACTTTACACTGCCTTTCATCTGGTGACTTCAAAGGACTTTTGAAGGTAATGCAATTTTGCAGATAAGGAAGCTAGGACATAGTGGAGAAAAAATGGTGCAAGAGTAAATACTGCTTAAGTTCATATGGGGTACAGTGGATAGAGTGCTGGGCCTGGAGTCAAGAAGACTCATCTTCCTGAGTTCAAATCCAGGTTCTGACACATACTGGCTGTGTAACCTTGGGCAAGTCATTTAACCTCTGGCTGCCTCAGTTTCCTCATTTGTAAAGTGAGCTGGAGAAGGAAATGGCAAACCACTCCAGTATATTTGCCCCCGCAAAAAAACCAAAACCAAACAACCCAAATCGGGTCATGAAGAGTTGGACATGATTGAAAAAATGACTCTGCAACAACAACAAAAACACTTATATAGTGCCTACCATTTACCAGGTCCTGGGCTAAGCACTTCACAAATGTTATCTCATTTGAGCCTCATGACAACTCTGGGAGATGAGCTAGTATTATCCCCAGTTTACAGATGAAAAAAATGAGGCAAACAAAGGCTAAGTGACTTGCCCAGGATCAACAGCTGAGTGTCTGAGGCTGAATTTGAATTCAGATCTCCCTGTCTCCAGACCCTCTATGCACTACAGTGCCACCTAGCTGCCCGTGTTGGCTATCCCATTGGAATGCATGTCGCTGGAAAACAGGGACTGTCTTATTCTTTTACTTGTATCCCCAAGCACTTAGCACAGGACTTCATACATAGAAAACACTTAACAAATGTTTCATTCATTCATTCATTCGTTCATTCATTCATTCATTCAATCATACACAGAGTAGCTATAAAGCACACTTCCATCTTAAAACACTTTGAATGCATTTTGGAGAGACCTTGAGATGAAATCTGCCTCCATGTATCAATTCCAACCACACTCTGCTCTCTAAGCCTCTTTTCTGAGAGGTCAGTATCTGTCCTCCCATTTGCTCACTCCTTGGCACATCCAGCATTCTCAACACTCCCAAATCCTTAAACTTTATTCTGTTCTCCCTGACTATAATTTCTGCATCACCACTACCATCTTTCCTTTTATTGTGCCAGTTGTTTGGCTTGGCAGCCCTGCCCCATTACAAGCCAGTGAGACTGGAAATCTGACATTAAAAAGAATGCTTTGTGGTAAAGGCATCTTAGCTCCCCACATCAAGGGAGTAGAGCAGTGATACATGTCCAAGGTCAGCATTCCCTTAAGAACAACACAAACTAGTCTCAGTGATCTGAGACAAAGTTGTGCATAAACATCAGTGTGGGTCTGGGAGGCTATCTGCTGGTATGGACAGGGCTGTGCTGGAGTCAGATCGAACCAGCTTCTAAGAGCCTGATCTTTAAACTTTCAGTGTGAACATTTGCACCTCAGAAATCTGCCCTCCAATCAGGACTTGATTTATTGTCTTGGTAATTGCTTAGACTTAAGAAAGTGTTAATAAAGCAAATCAAACTTAAAAGTATATGGATACATTTCGTTTTCCTTCTGGAGAGCCCGATTGTTAAACATTTCCCAGCATACCCTTCTATTCCTCTCTCTATATTGTTTGAACTCAGCAGGAGTGCAATAGAAGTCTCTGGGAATGAAGTCATCACCAGACTGGAGTCCTGATCACTGGAGGCTGTTGCTGATTAATAATAAAAACAATAGTGTTATTCCTTATCTTTGTTGAGTTTCACAAACCCCTTGACTGGAAGCATTGCTATTCCAAAGGCTCTTGGGGTTCAGGTTTCTGGGGTCTTAAAGGTAACCCCAAGATTAGTGGAATCACAGTGTCAGAGAGAGAAGCAATGAGTCAGGAGATGAGCCTGGTTTTGTCCATGAGGATCCAGCCAGCTATATTCAGGTGATGCCCTGGTTGGAGATACAGGTCTGGAACTAGATGTCAGAGCTTGGGGTATAAATGCTGGGAAGTAACTGCCTAAAAGTGGAGTGCATAAGGCTTCTAGTACATTATGAACTTCTTGGGTCGAAGGGAAATAAACCTTGTGCCCCTTTATGGCCTAGCCTAGTGCTACCACACAACGTCCTTCCTCACTTAACATGCTAAACATTTGGATGGATGTGCTAGCCACCTACAGATGGGTGGGTGACTTGGGGTGCTGGGCATGTCCAGTTCTAACATGGAGCCAGCCTTGACTGACAGACCTTGGAGTACTCCAAGTTGCCTGGCATGGAGCCCTGCTGTGTTTCCTATCACATTTGGGGTGGGGATGGAGGGTGGGAGGGTGGGTTGACTCTTTTGATTTTTGTCTTAAAAAGTAGTGAGCCCAAGTGCATGATTCTTTTCAGCTGTGCTCTTTTCTCTGATTCCTGTCTATTGAACCCAGCATGGATGGCTACCTGGCATGGATGGCCACCTGGCATGGACACCCATCCAGCATGGATGCCCTCTTGGCATGGATGCCACTCAGCATGGATATCCACCTGGCATCGATGTCCACTCAGCATGGGTCTAGGTGTGTATGGATTAGTTCTATCCTGCATGGTCTGTTCTCATTTTCTAACAATACAAGGGGTTAGAGGATCACCTCACAAATCTAGCATCAGAGCCATGGTGACCTTGGAGCCACAGGTAGGATTGCACAGTAATTCACCCTGACACAATGGCTCTGAGAAACTGGGTGTGTGGAACTAAAGTCTGAGGTAGGGTTTGGATTTAGACCTGGGACTGTGATCTATGGAGCCACAGATAAACTATGAATCAGGTGATGCAGGGGAGAGAGGATGGCAATATTAGGTCTCCCCTGCATTGGAGAGAGTAAGTTTATATATTTGTGATTATACCATTTGAAGTAAATATTCCTTTGTTAAACATATGGGGTTTTCCAGACATTATTTAATTATGGCAGACATCATAGGTTCTCAGAGTATGTTAAGCTTTGGTTTAAATATGATGTCAACAATCATTACCCAACATGGCAGCCCATTTTACATTGGGACAATCAGTTAGTTTCTAAAACTTCTCCCTGAAGTTGAAATATAACTATCTCCACTGGTCAGCTCTTAAATAAGATACAAAATCAGGAATCAGATTCATGATTTTTGATTCCAAATCCAATGCATTTTACCATGCACTCATCTGTCCCAGAGCGCAGCCCTCAAGGCAATGGTACAAGTTACAGAGAAGCAAATTTTAGACTTAACATACCAAAAAACGTGTTGAGCTATCAGACTGGGGAATGCACTGCACTACATCTGAAGGGCCTCCTTTCTAGAATTCTTCAAGCAAGGCCCAGATGTGAGTCTGGGCAAGTCATTGTGACCTCTGTATTCCTCAATTTTCCCATCTCATAGAGGTAATCAGATTGGTTAATCCCACAACCAATCAGAGCTTAAATATTTAACTATTGTTCCTGGGGAAAAAGTTCACTTAACAGGCTTTAAAGATTAAGCTTCATTATTAACATTTACTCTGAAATTTCTTAAATCTAAATAATCAATGAAACAATAAATCAAGGCCTGATTAGGAGGGGAATATTTAAAAACTGGCTCTCCTGACTCAATACTATGTTTTTTTCAGTAGCAATGTATGGTTGTGAGAGCTGGACCATGAGGAAAGCTGAGTGCCACAGACTCAGCGCTTTGATGTTGTGGTGCTGGGGAAGACTTGGAGAAGTCCCTTGGACATCCAGGAGGTCACAGAGTCAATAGTTAAAAGAAATTAACTCAGGCTATTCATGGGAAAGGCAAATACTGAATTTGAAGCTTACATACTTTGGCCTCATAATGAGAAGTTGGGACTCAGTGGAAAAGCCCCTGAGGCTGGGAAATATTGAAGGCAAAAGGAAAAGGGGATGACAGAGGATGAGATGGACAGACTCCTGATATTGGGAAAGGAGAAAAGGAGAAAAGAAGAAGGGGATGGTAAAGGATGAGATGGAGATGGTGTCATGGAAACAGTGAACGTGAACATGGACAGACTTATAGTGGAGGATAGAAGGGCCTAACCCTAACCTTAACCTTAAATATATATGTATGAATGATATGCTATATCTCACACTATCATGCAGGTCAGGGACTTTTTTCATATCCCCTGGCCACAGAACATTTTCTAGTCCACAGTAAAGATTTAATAAATGTTTGTTGACTGATTGATGACTTTAAGAAGGGAGGTATGTAACCCAGAGTTACACAAACCAGAGGGCCAGAATAGGGAGCCAGCAGAATCTAGTCTCAACACCAAAACAATTTTACTTCTGAATAATTCCAATGAATAAAATCAAAATGCGAAGTTGAAGGGGCTCACTCAGGATGAACAGAAGCATTCTGATCAGGGACAGTCTTCTGCCGTTCATTTCTAAGCTGTTCTGGAGCCATGTGGCATGGTCAGTTCCATGAAAGCGACAGCCCTGAGTTCCAATCAAAGCAGGTAGTATGTGAGTGTATGGGAAGTGCTTTGCAAACCTTTAAAGGGTCACAGAAATGCTACATTGTTACTATAATTGTCACAGACTCCAAGTTTGGGCCTGGCAGCCAACGTATGTAAGTTGCTTTGCAGACCTTCAAGTTGTTACTGATACATTGTTATTCTCGCTGTTATTGTTACCCGGCCTCCGTTTCTTGTCCGTGAAATGGATACAATAGTATCTCTCTCTCTCCAGCACTCTGTGTCCCCAGCACACGCCCTCCTCTGAGGACACAGCCTCCGCCCTTTCCAGGCTTCACTACTGGTTCTCCTGGGAGCTGGTTGTTAAATGTTTGGGGTGAGCATTTGCACCTCGGAAACGGCAAACTCGGCGGACCGAGGTCGGACTTACTGTTTTCTTCTTGGTCAGCACTAGATGACGCAGGAGGAAATGTTCCCCTTGCAGAAGAAAGGCGGCTGTGTGGAGCCGATTGTTAAATGTTCGCTAGTACACGCTCCCTTTCCCTGCCCGGACCAACCGCAGGGACTCGGTGGGGGATCTTGGGAGCCCTCATTGAGGGGGGGGCGCGAGGAGGGAGGGGGCGGTTGTGTGTGGGTGGAGCATGCCGGACGGCGTCGGGGGAAGCGTATTGTTCTGAGGCCGGAGGGACCTGCGGGCGGCGCTCCGTGACCCCGCACGTGCGCGTGCGCGCGCTCTTCCCGGAGCGGGCGGAGTTCAGGCCCGCGCGCTCCCGGAGTCCGGAGGGGGCGGAGCAAGAAGAAGAGCTGGGAGAAGGTGCGTCTCGGCGGAAGACACAGCCCCCACCACGCCAAGGCGCACCCTCTCCCATCACCCACCGCTTCCAGACTGATCCGCCCCAGACTCGCGCGGGGCGGGCCGATGAGGACGCCAGGCGCATCCATGATCTCGCGAGATCTTCTGCGCCGCTGCGCAGCCGCGGTCGAGAGAACGCAGCTGGAGGCGGGGCCCGGGTGGGGCGGAGGCGGGGCCCGCGAGGGGGCGGGGCTCGGCGGCGGGGGCGGGGCCCGGCACGCGGGGTCTGGGCCGCGCAGGTGTCTGCGCTCCCAGTCGGCGCAGTCTGGAGTCCTGGTAGGAGGCGGCGGTGGAGGCGGCGGCCGCGGCGGTGCGCATGCTCCAGGCGAGGCGGCAGAGGCGGCGGGCAGTGCCCGGGGCGGGGCCCCTGGGGCGGCGAGGTGAGCCCCCGGGGAGCGGCGCGGGCGGGAAGGGGAGGGGAGGGGTGAGCTTGCGGGGCCTGGCGGCCGCGAGCACTACTTAGGCGCCGGCTGTGTGCGCCGGAGCTCGGGGAAGACCCCCGCCCCTCGGGAGCCGGCGGGAGGGTGTCCTGCCGGACCGGGATGGCCGCTGGCAGCCGCGGGGAAGCCGAGGCGGAGGGCGCTCCTGGCGGGCGCACCGCCGGGGCAAAGACCCGGAGGCGGGAGATGG
>CM053774.1:124673326-124685826 GCA_028658325.1 Potorous gilbertii | reverse complement strand
TGTGATTCCCTCTGATTTTAACCTCTCCATTCCTTAAACTCCCCCTGCACCCAGTTACGGGAGAGCTTATTACATCCTGTCCCTGGTGATGCCCTTTTGGGAGCCTCCTTACTTGCCTTGGCTTGGCATTGGAGACTCTTGCCAGCCTGGTTCCAGCAGTCCTCCCCAGCTTCTCTGCCAGTGTTTGACACGATCACTGGTGTGGGCTGTAGCCATCCTGGCCACCCTTTCAGCCTGGCTGACCTCCCACACCCCCAGCCCCAGACCTGCAAGGTACTGTCTTCTCACCTGGGCTACTGCTCAGTCTTATCTACTGGCCAGGTTTAACTCTGCTGCCACCTTCTAGGACTGTTCTGACCCTTCTTGATAGCTGTTACTTATCTCCACCTTCTCATTGTATCCTCCCATCTCCTTATCTGAGTGAGTGAGTACATTGTCTCCCTCTACCCAGCTACATTGATGTTCCTTGAGAACAGGGCCGTGGGCCTTGCCCAGAGCCCGTACTACTTGTTGAACTGAATATATTTACTTTGTTAGTAAGAGCTCCCTTGAAGGAATTTTTTTTCTTTAGTAAAAGAATTGTTTTTTAGGATTTTTCCCTCTCAACCTGTTCCTCAGCTTGGCACATAGGTCGGATTTGCATAAGACTTTTCTAGTGATGAGCCCTTTAAAAGAGCTCTCTTCAAATGAATTTATTTTGTTAAAACAAAATCATCTGAGGTGTTATAATTTATAAAACTATAATTGGTATAATTGATATCAGATCTTACAAGAAAATGCATATTTGAGCTTTGGGTAATATTCAGGAGAAAACTGCCAAGGACCAGATAGTTTAGAAATTTAGAAAAATTCCAAAAGTTGAAAGGAAATTAAAATTTGAGCTGATTTATTTTATGGTGATGTAAACAGTCATCTCACTTTCATTTGTTGCTGAAATAATTTCTGACCTGTTTTGGGCAAGAATTGACCTTACTGAAACCTAAAACTTTTTACTTCCCAGCTAGTAGTAATGTAAAACAGTTTCTTAACCTCCATTTAAAGAGGTGCACTTACCGAAATACTGAACTGGCCTCTTGCTTCGAGGCAGTTACCTGGAAGGTGTTTCCATGGCATGCATCTGCCTGGGTGATTAACAAAAGTCATTTAGCACACAGCACTGAGCATCCTGTAGTCTGCTGTGAGGTAAGACTTGGCGTTGTGGTGTCTGACTTTTGTGTTGGGCCTGGGCCTTGCCCCTAGAGGTCCCTCCTCCTCTTGCTTGGAGTCTCAGGATTCTTGGAGTTGTATGTTGTCCATAACACAACTTTGAACATCTGAGCTTGGTCTGACTGTGGTGGGCCCCAATTTCGTAATTGACTTCCGTGTGTCTGTGTGTGTGTGTGTGTGTGTGTGTGTGTGTGTGTGTGTGTATTTTTGGTCTGGATCTGGCATATTACTCTTCTAGAAAATAACATTTTCTTGTATATTTACATAATAGACCCTAGAGGTAGTATTTTCTGGGTCATCGTGGGTATTCTTAGGTTAATTTTGAAAATTCTAAAATAATGTGCTTTTGCTAGCAAATTATTTATTTTAGCATCAGAGATTTTTTTACAAGGCAGATCTGTGTAAATCTAAGGGCATGCAAGTCAAATGCTCAGGAAACAGAACCCTCTCTATTCCCCAACCCCCTGGGTTTATGTTGTACTTAACTGTGGAAGCCAAGTTCCTTTAAACTGAGGATTTCAATTCTAGGAACATTTCTTAAAGATATAATATATGCCTGAGTGTGGGGCTAGAGTGGGGTCTTCTGGGGAGATTAAAACATGCTGACCCACCTTAACCAAAAACCCAGCTAGGTATGGGGAGGGCCTGGAGGGAGCAGAGGGTGGAATGGTAAGGAGCAGCTCTGGGAGTGAAGATTTCCAGGGAGGAAACTTTAAAAAAGTGTTTGCTTAGTTGGCACAGTGGCGTTTGGGTAAACAACTGAGTGGCAGGAGACACAGAAGCAGGATTGTTAGACTACAGACCACCTAGGCAGAGAGAAAACAGGTGGGCTAGCCTGATTCTGGGCACAAGGGGGCCAAGAAAGGGGCCTTGAGTGAGCTGGGTGTCTGTAAGGTGTTCATTCCAAGTCCTTTCTCTCCCATTTCTCCCCCCACTTCTAATTTGCCTTCCCAGAGGGAAAATTCTATTCGGAGTCACTCAGTGACTGAGCAGGAATTGGTTTCTAGCTCTGGTAATGGCCAAACACACGGCCGATTCCTTAGGAATTCTATCGAAGCTAAATCTCTGACTAACCAGAGCATGGCACTGAAAAATGACAAAACGTTGGATTTTTTAAAAGCTACATTGGGGATATGGAGCATAAGGGAGGTGTTTGGTTACAGTTTCAAGGCAGAAGGGTCCAAATAATTGGGGGAGTTGGGAGGAGAGAAACTAGGGAGGTGAGAGTCCAGCTGTATCTGCCCTGGTCAGATCATATGAGGACTGTTAGGAGGCACGTTGGTACGAATTTGTACTTCATTCATTCCATATGTTGACAGAACTGGGACTCTTTAACCTGGAGGAGAGCTGGCTGCCAGAATGTGCACATTGAAGATATTTTTCTTGTTTTCCCCTGCTGCCTTCTTGAGACTTTCGTAGATTGTTTGCCAGTTCTGTACCAGATTTTTTTTTGTGTGTGTGGTCACCCACATTCATTTGGGGTGGGGGGAAGCTGCTAGGTTCTTAGTTGGCATAGGGTTTTGTATACTCTTTAATCACTTATTAAATGGTTGATCGTTTGCAATATTTATAATCTTTACTCTGCATGTGAAGCATTTCCAAAATGATATACAATTCAGCAAAGCCCCTTCTTTGCATGTGTGAGGGATGCAGGAATGAAAAGGGCATGGCTGCTTTCCCATTGGAGTGGGGGGAAAGTAGGAGGGAGAGAATTCTGATCTGGAAAAAAAAAGAAAATTTACTTTAAAGTGTCTCTTCCTTCGGTGCTTGGGAGGAGACCCCGGGCCTGCAGACAGAGAAAAAAAGCCAGCTGAATGAGCGTTCAAGTATTGGGGTTTTCCTGTATTGGAAGTACTTGGGTTCATGCTTTACTACGTGTTCTGGTGAATCCTTTGGTCCAAGTACTCTTAGGAGCTGTCCTTTTCTGAAATTCGGGTTTATATAAATGGGCATTTTCTTCATTGGGCCCAGTTGTAGAACAATGTGTCCGAAAAGAACCTGATTATATTCTCACCAGTGAGAGCAGTGAGCGGTTGCATTGTAATAGTTAACATTTCTTCTTTGTTGTTTCTTTAGTAAAGTTTAGTTTTTCTTAAGTAAATTATTAACAGGATTTTTATTGTTTTACACTGAGGAGGTGCCAGATTAGAGCTCTGGGTGGGAGGGGAGTAGATTCCTTTAAGCAGATCCATATGAACATGAACTGATTTAACGTAATAAAGCTTTTACTATGGTGGTAGCCTAGCTTTCTTGCTGGTGGTACCCCACTTTCTACACAACTCCGGGTTTGACTTTTACCTACGCTGGGTTTATCCTGGCCCCCCTTTCCGAGGAGGGTGCCCGTGCCCATCATCTCTGCCCCGTCACTAGAGTCGTGCTAAAGGCTTCCACATTTGTGTCAGCCCCAGGGTTCCTTTCCATGTAGAGAGACCTGCTCTCACTAGAAATTCCACCCCTAAAGAGAAATATTGGCCCTCCATCCCAGTTTTGAGAGGCTACACATTCTTAAAGACTTGTCTAAAAATATACTGTTGCAAGTCAAAGCCTTGACTTGAGCAGGGCCTGCTGCTTTCCTCAGAGGGAGTCAGTGAGCAAGGAGCATGAGGCTAGGTCTCCAGCTTGGGAGACTGAGGTTACCTGTTGGAGGACAGGGCATTTCCCTTCCACTTTTTCAGCATCTTTGCTCAGTCTAAGGATTTGGGTTTTTTATCTTTTTGTTATATATGTTCACACATGTAACAGAGAGCATCAATCCTACGTTGCCCCAATTTAATTTTTAAAGAGTTAAGTAGGTAAAGTTGCTTCATTTGACCTCAGTTTGACATATTCCTATTTTCTCTAATAAGTTGCCAAGCAAATGTTATCATGGGGAAATCTTAAGATTTTCTCAAAGTGTCAAAATTTTTGTTAAGGCGAAAGAGGAATTTGATTGTAATATTTTTGTTTATAGTTTTATATGCATTTAACGCTGTTAAATGATTTCATTCTGTTGGTGATAGTGTGAGTGAAACAGTTTTCATTTATCATCTAGTGTACAATGAGAATCTTAGGTACAGTGGAAAGACTGGTGATCCTAGTCAGAGGACATGGGTTCTCATCCCCCACCGAAGTTCCCTGAATGACCTTGGGCATATTATTTTACTCTCTCTGGGCCTCAGTTTTCTTATCTGTTAAATGAAGGGCTTCACCAGTAGACAGTTTTTGAGGTGTCCTTGGGTACCAGGTATCTATGAATGAAGGTCTGTCTCCATGCTTTGATGGTCAGGCTCCATTACAGCTGTCAGTAACATATTGTTTATGGGAATTTTTGTCCTCTTGGAATTTTATTTTGTTGGATACCATTTATACTGAAAGGGTGAGGTTTGGAAGCTGTTGGTTGTACTGAGATAGTCATTCTAAGGATTTAACCAGCACTACTTGTTCAGGGAATCACTGATTGAGAGGTAGAAGGAACCTCTGAGGCTGTAGTACAATTTCCTCATTTTACAGATAAGGAAACCGAGGCCCAGACAGGTTAGGTGACTTACCTAAGGTCACAGAACTAGTATCAGAGGGTGTTTGGAACCTAAGACCTAGGTCCCTGTTCTCTCATTGCAATATATTCAATTCTTTTTTTCTTAGAACCAAATTAGTTGTAGGAAGGTAATGTGAATGAAAACAAACATAATTGCAATACTAATATTGGGGAAATTAGTCTTATTGGTATTGAAAAGTGTTACTGCTTTAAATCTCCTTAAAGGATAAAGATCAAATCATCTGATTTAGTAAAGAGTAAGTTGAGTCAGGCATTGTGTTCAGCAGGTAACTGCTAGCTTTCAATTCAGTGCCTCAAATAACTTTGGACAGAATAGATGACTGAGAATTTGATTGGTTTTACACATGTTGGGGTAGCACCCATGTTGATGGTGATTGGCAAACCAAAAGGAAAGCCTGTTACAATAACTGAAAAAGGGAATTTATCCTTTAAAATGTTAATGCTCTATTTTTAGGATGATACCAGGAGAAAAAGGGTTCATAAAAAAAAAGTGTTGTGAATGCCTTCTCAGTGTCTGTTCCAGCTTGGATGATGTTGGGATTTGTCACCAAATATCAGACTTGTGACAGATTATTGGTCCTATTGATTCTGAATATGGCTGCAATTGGGGGAGGGGAGGAGGACAGGGAGAAATCCAGTGTCCTGAATATTGAAAATTCTAAACAAGTAACTACTTGTTGTCTTAAAAAATCCTTGACAAAATCATTCAGACTTAGAAATAGAAAAATGACCAGGTTGACGCTCATGTGAGGGATTTTGTGGTTTGCAGAAGGGTTCTACAATGTTCACTGGGCTTTGTTTAGGAAATGTAGTGAGGGACAGAGTAGGTACAGTGGGTAGAACACTGGCTCTCCAGTTCGAATCCGACTTCAGACACCTCGCTGTGTGACCCTGGGCAAGTCACGTAATGCCAATTGCTTAAAAAAAATGTAGTGAGGGACAGAGTAGGTACAGTGGGTAGAACACTGGCCCTTCAGTTCAAATCCGACTTCAGACACCTCGCTGTGTGACCCTGGGCAAGTCACGTAATGCCAATTGCTTAAAAAAAATGTAGTGAGGGACAGAGTAGGTACAGTGGGTAGAACATTGGCCCTCCAGTTCGAATCCGACTTTAGACACCTCACTGTGTGACCCTGGGCAAGTCACATGCCAATTGCTTAAAAAAAATGTAGTGAGGGACAGAGTAGGTACAGTGAGTAGAACACTGGCCCTCCAGTTCAAATCCGACTTCAGACACCTACTAGCTGTGTGACCCTGGGCAAGTCATTTAATGCCAATTGCTTAAAAAAAATGTAGTGAACTCATCTAATGCACTTAAAATGTTCCTGAAATTAACTAAAATTTGATTTACACAGACCTCAGGAGTACATAGCTAAATACCAAGGGGCTTTTTGTTTCATGTGTAAATAACACATGATCATATCACTAGGTGATTTTTAAAAGAAATTAACACATTTTGAATCTGGTCACCAAGAGACTCAAATGAATAAACTCGATGAAAGATTTTTCCTTTTACACAGTTGATTCAGAAGCACTTATTAAGTGCCTCCTTTACTAGGTACTTAATGGAACGTTAGAAGAACTAGAAATAGAAGGCAGAAGCCAAAGCCCTTGTGGAAGAATATGTCAACAGGAAGTTTTTATGTTTTGTCCTTCATTCTTGAAGAGGACCATGACATCAGGAAGATGATGCCATAACTAGCAGGCGAATTATATTTAAGGGAGGGAGGACTGTGCAAAGTCATTAGCCTCACTTTCTCCTCCAGAGCCATGTAGGTCCGGTGACCAGACACCGATCAGGACAACTGGAGATGGCCCCCCAACAGGGACATTAAATGTGAATCAGATGTAAAGTAATTTCTACCTTGTGCAGTGGCAGGTGGGCAGTGGACTGTGAGGCGGGAAAACTTACATCTTGGAGGAGCTGATGGAACTTTCCTGAATTTAATTTAAAAAAATTATGGCTTGAGTACCTATCAGGTTAAATGGATATTTCCATATACAAAGTAAATATAATATTGTGCAAACTGCAAATCTCTGTTATGTTCAGCTTTATAAGTTTTATTATATTCTATAATTTAGTGTGTACTTTCAAAAATGTCTGGCTTGTCGGTGATTCTTTCTGGCCTTTCTTCCAATCTTTTCTGTGCATTTTTGAAAAGTGCTTGAATGACCCACTTTCTTGCAGGGGGGTGGGGTGTGGCATGAGCTCTACCACTAGAGTTTTCTTCCCCTGTTGGAGAAGAAAAACAAAATGCTTGTAACAAATAGGCATAATTAATCAAAACAAATTCTCACATTGACCGTATCTGGAAATGTGCATCTTAGTCTGCATCTTGAGTCTATCCATCACCTGTCTGAAGGGAGGGGAGCAGCAGTCTTCGTCATGTCCTCTGGAATCATGGTTGGTCATTGCTTTGGTCAGAGTAGTTAAGTCTTTCACAATTGTTCATTTGTACTGTGTTGTTACAGTGTAAATCATTCACCTAGTTCTGTTGACTTCACTCTGCATCAGTTCATTCAAGCCTTCCTAGGCTTCTCTGAAACCATCCCTTTTGGCACAGTAATATTACATTAAATTCATATATACAACCATAATACATTCAGCTGTACTCGACGAATCCACTACAAAAAAAGCTGCTGCTGCTACTGCCACTACTGCTATTATTATTTTATACCTGGGTCTTTTCCCTCTGTCATTTTTTCTTTGCTGGGGAATAAGCCCACAAGTGAATGGCTGGGTCAAACATATGTGCAGTCTAGACTGGAGGAATCATTCGATTTCTTTCTGCAATGTCTGGACCAGTTCATCACTCCATCAGCTTTGTGCTGGTACCCCTCCAACAACTTTCATTTTCCTTTTTTTGTATATTCTTTGCTAAACTGACTAGTGTGAGGTGGACCCTCAGAGTTGCTTTAACTTACATTTCTTCAATTGCAGTTGATTTGCAGCATTTATTCCATGTGGTTGTTGATAATTTGAAATGACCATTTATTATTGAGTACGGCTCTTGTTCTTATAAATTGGATTGCTTTCTTATATAGCTTAGCTAGATGTTTCCCTCTTCATTTTAACTGTGTTGGTTTTGTGTGTTCCAAAGCTTTGGATAACCAAAATTAGCCAGTTATGGACAACTATACAACCAATTTTATTTTCCTTTCTGTACTTTTTTTGATTATAACTTTTCCTTGTCCAGAGTTGTGAAAAGTTTCTTCCTTTTTCTTTTAATTTGTTTATGATTAGACTTTTTGTATCTAAGTCATGTATCCATTTTATTTTTCTTGAACTTTGAAGGAAGGTACAGTTTCTAAAGATGGAAGTGGTGAAGGGAGTACCTTCTCAATATGGGGGACAGTCAGGTCAGAGGCACAGAGATGATAGATAGTGCTGCATGTAAGGAACAGGGAGCTGACCAGTTTGGCTGGAGCATAGAGTATGTGTTGGATAGCAGTTCACAGTAAACCTACAAAGGCAGGCCACAGTCAGATTGGAAAAGGCTTTGAAAGCCAAACCAGAGGTGGCAGGTGATAGGTATTGGATCTTGTCAGGCAGGGGCACGATGTGGTCAAACTTGGGCTTTCGGAGTAACCCTTCTGCAGCTGTGTGTCACGTGAGTCAAAGGGCTGAGGCAAGGCAATTCTAATGCTATTGTTGGGATCCAGACTAGAGAGGAGGATGGTAGCTCTGTGTGGATAAAAAAGAGAAGGCTAGTAACATTGTAGAGATGGCATCAACACCATCAGACCCCTGCTCTGTGTGCTCTAGGGGGAGGGCAAGGGATAAGGGAGAGGCCAGCGGGACTTGGAAGGATTATGGTTCTCTCAGCAGAAAAGGAGACTTTTGGAAGAGGGAAGTGTTGGGGGAAAACAGTGAGCTGTATTTTGGACATGTTGCATTTGAGATACCCTTGGGACATGCAGTAAGACAGGCAGTCAGCAAGCATTCATGAAGGGCCTCCTCTGTACTAGGCACCAGGATACAGAGAATGAAATCATTCCTACTCAGAGCAGTTTGCAGCTTATAGGAAATAACAAGTTCATATAGAAAGCTAGATGGCATAAATTAAAAATAGATCCATCTAAATATAAAGTAGTTGAACACTAGGTAATTTGGGGGAGGTATGTCAGTAGCTGCTGAGGAATCAAGGTTTTATGTAGAAGATTGTATTTGAGTTTCATCTTGAAAGAAGAAAGAGTGATTCCTCGAGGTATATTCCAGGTGTGGGGGCCCAGTCAGCTAGTGCAAAGGCATGAAGGCCAGAGATGGCATGTTGTATGGGAGGAGCAAAGAAGGCCAGTTGGGGTGGATCTGCATGCAGGAATGGGGAAAAATGTACAGTGAGACTGAAAAGCTAGGTTGGATCCATTGTGAAGAGCTTTAGAAACTAAAAAGAGGTTTTATCTAGAGGTAATAGGAAGTCAGTGGAATTTATTGAGTGGGGAAGTATGATGTACTTAAGGAACATTACTTAGAACTGTGGCACTGGAGTGCTTGAGAGACAGCAGGGAGACCAGTTTGGAGGAAGTTTGGAATAGTTTGGAGAAGAGATAAAGGCCACAACAGAGACTCTACCCAGCTGTTGAGTAGAAAGAGGGGATTGAATCCATTTTCCCAGTAATTGGAAGTGTGGGATGAGCTGAAGTCAGGGTGGTGCCAAGGGATTTAATCTAGGAGAAGGGAAAGATTATTGTAACTTCACAAGAAATAGAGAAGTTTGGAAGAGGAGAGAGTTAGGGGGGAAGTTGTACAATGACTTATGTTTTGAGATGTCTCCTGGACACCTAGCATCTGGCTTGAAGAGGTAATTAGTCATTTGGGAATGAGCTCAGTGGAGAAATTGAGCATAAGTGTCTAGATGGGTTAGGTTAGAACTTGGTAATTTTGGCAAAAGCAGTTCAGTTCATCAGTGAGGCCAAAACTGTTGGCTGCAAAGGGTTGGAGGACAGAGTGAAAAGACAGGAAGTAGAGACAGCAAGTGTAGACAACTTTTCCCAACAAGTTTGATAGAGAGAGGAGGAAAAAGATGAGATGTGTTAGAATCCAGGGAAGTAGTTTTCCAAGTCCATAGGGAGAACTTGGGCATGCTTGAAGGCAGACGAGAAGGCCCCAATAGATATGGAAAGGTTGGAGATACTGTGGGGTGGAGAATGACTAAGGATGCCATCTGCTAGAAAAGACAGGACTGGGCAGGAGATCAGGGGCACATGGGGGGATGGTTGACCTTGGCAAAGACAAAAGCCACTTCTTTGTCAGAATGGGGAAAGGGGGATTGAGTGGGAGGTGATGTAACAAGGTTTTGAGACTAGAATAGGGAAGAGGGAGACCTTGTCAATGACTAAAAGTGGAGAGATTATCAATCGAGAGAGAGTAAAGATATTGGCACCTACCAGCTGGGCATAAATTGAGGTTATACAGTAGAACTGTGTCATGGACCCATACGTGTGTAGCCATTGTGGTTGTGTGATTTCCTCCCAGAAGCATTTAGTAGTTTGATGGGATGGAAGTAGAAGGATGGTAGGGGTGATCCAGGGTTGACTTTGGAAAGGATGGATGGTGATAATCCCAGGAGGCAAAGGATTTCAGAATGGAGGACAGCATGTAAGGCTGAACTGGTTAACTGTGGGGTAAAGGTTTTGAAGGCAGGAAAGTGAGGCCCCAAGCCAGCCTGGCACATGACCTCGGAAAGCAGGAAAGAGGCTGGTGTTGACGGGGAAGTTATGATGAGGACAGAACAGATTTGGGGGGTTGAGGCACAAGGAGAGATGGAAAGATGGGAGGCTACGGTGCACAGAGTTGGATGCAGGTAAAATACTAGTATGAAAGGATAAATAAAGAAGATGAACATCCTCTTGTAAAAGTGGCGGTAGAACAAGGGATCTTGGGAGCTGAAGTTGGTGCCCACCAGTAAACTGTTGGAGGGTGCTTAAGAGCCACATTGGGTAGAGAAGACTGGAGCTAAAAAAAATGAGCACAGGGATAGTAGAGAACAGCCAGTAAGGTATGGATTGGGCAATAGCTAGGAATTAAGTGGGCCATAGAGAAGGGAAGTTGGAATGCTGAACTTTTTAAAATCACAATTTTTATTGGAATCTACTTGGTGTCACCTGTTTCCCACTGAATTTCTTTCCCATTCTTTCTCTCCTCCCTCCCCACTATCTCTTATAATAAAGAATTTCTAAAAATAGGGGAAAGTTCAGCAGGATAAACCAACATTATCCTCAGTGTCTGCTAATGTGTCACACACATGGTCCTCTGCCTTTGCAGAGAATCTGGAGAAGTACTTCTCATACCTCTTCCTTGGGTCAAGGTTGGCCATTAGAATTTCTTAGCATTTAGTTTTGATTGCTTGATTATTTTCCTTTTATACTGTATTTCTAGTTAAGCTTACTTCCCTTATCATCCTTTTATATCACACTTTCTTTCTATGGTTCTCTGTAATGTCTTATTTATTATTTCTCAAAATAGTAATATTTCATTGTACCTGTGTGCCATAACTTGTTTAACCATTCCTTAATGGAGGGGCATCTGCCTTGTTTTCTGTTCTCTGCAGAAAAGTACAGCTAAAAATATTTTAGTTTAGGGTATGGACATTTTAGTCACATAATTCCAGATTGCTTCCCAGTATGATTAGACCAACCCACCACTCCACCAACAATACACTAGTGTGCCCATATTCCCATGGTCCCTCTGATGCTGACCTTTCTATTTTTGGTCATCAGTGCCCATTGAGATTGTTTTGATTTATGTGCTTAGCGTGGTGAGTAGTGCCCTGGCCTGGAAGATGAGTGATGCCACTCTCACATATGCCTCAGACTTGTTGGCAGTCTACTAAGTAACTGTTGCTGTTCAGTCATTTCCAACTCTCTGACCTGGTGGACTATAGCACAGCAGTTCTGTCCTTGGGGTTTTCTTGGCAGGGATACTGGAGTGGTTGGCCATTTTCTTTTCCAGCTTGTTTTACAGATGAGGAAACTGAGGCAAACAGGTTAAATGACTTGTGCAGGGTCACATAGCTAGGAAGTGTCTGAGGCCAGTATTCAGTCAAGTCTTCCTGACTCCAGGCCTAGTGCTGCATCCACTGAGCAATCTAGCTGCCTGTTTCTAGGTAACTATCTAAGAGAAAACGCCATGCGGCCTTGGTAAAGGGTGTTTCTCTACTAAACTAATGATTATGGGTCTGGTCTTGATTCTTCTTTTTAATGTCACTCACTTAATTTCCTAAAAAACTAAATGTTATGCATCAGTGTGCAAGGACAGTGTAAAACAGATTGTGTGAAATATTCTTCTGTGTGTTTGCATTTATGTGGAATAGGAATATTGATTTTGACAAGGCCCCTAGTATCTGGAATGTTATCAAATTATCTTCTTTTTTTTTAATAATATAAATTTGTTTATTTAACTTTTTACACTCATTTTGACAAAATTTTGGGTTCCAAAATTTTCTCCCCATTTGTCCCCTCTCCCCACCCCAGTACACTGAGCATTCTAATTTCCCCTATCACCAATCTGCCCTCTCTTCTATCAACCCTCCCTTCTCTTTCCCCATCTTCTCTTTTATCATGTAGGGCCAGATAACTTTCTATTCCCCATTACCTGTATTTCTTATTTCCTAGTAGCAAGAACAATACTCGACAGTTGTTCCTAAAATTTGAGTTCCAACTTCTCCCCATCCCTCCCTCCCCACCCATTCCCTTTGGGAAGGCAGGAAATTCAATATAGGCCATATCTCTGTAGTTTTGCAAATGACTTCCATAATAG
>CM053774.1:124620336-124672826 GCA_028658325.1 Potorous gilbertii | reverse complement strand
TCCACCTGTCTAACTTGATTTTCAAAATTCGTTTTGAGCTCTTCCATGGCCTGAGCCCATGGGATATCTATTTCAGATGTTTGGGATACAGAGGCCTTGACTCCTATGTCTTTTCCTGATGGTAAGCATTGTTCTTCCTTGTCAGAGAGGAAGGGCGGAATCATCTGGTCATCAAGAAAGTAACCTTCTATGGTCTTATTTCTTTTCCCTTTTCTGGGCATTTTCCCAGCCAGTTACTTGACTTCTGAGAGTCCTCTCCACCCTTGCCCAGATCTGCCCAGCTAGTGCTTGGGGTCTGAGATTCAAATGCTGCTCTCCAGCCTCAGGGCTTTTGGCAGCAGGCCTGGCTGCTATTCAATGGGAGCTTAAGTTCTGGTGCTCAGGTGGGGGCAGAGCTGCCTCCTAGGTGCAGTTCCCTTAGGGGGTTTATGCGGAGACCTTCCATAATGGAGCTACTGCCTGCTCTAGGAGCCTCTGGCCGCCTGCTGCCTCTGCCGCTGCCTCCCGAGGGGGCCCAAGTCACGGAGACACCCCGCTCCCCTCTCAGCCCGTCCAGACATCTCTCACACTGACCTGTGTGTCTGGGGTGGAGTGACCTTTGCCACCACTGGAGATTCCGTCCCTGAAGCCTGCTCGGATCTGCTGGATCTGTTCCTCTGAATGCCGCACAGCCAGGGCAGGGCTGGGCTCCACTCCCGTCAAGTGCGCGATGGACCTTTGGGATCAGTTTTTCAGGGCTCTCTGGAACGGAAATCTCCTTCACCCCGTTGCTGCGTGGCTTCTGCTGTTCCAGAATTTGTTGGGAGTTCTTTTTATAGATAATTATTGGCTGTGGGTTCAGAGCTAGCATATGTGAGTCTTTCTACTCTGCCATCTTGGCTTCGCCCCCCAAATTATCTTCTTATGCATTGTCTTTTCCAGTGAAGCTTACAGTAGACAATGAATAAGTTTGTCACTGAAATACCTTTCTGTTTTGAATGGGGTATTCCTTTCATTTTTACAAAGACATTTAAATAACACTGTTAGCTTTTTTTTCTTTTTTGACTCCTTTCAGTTCTGCAGGTAGGCTTTGCGCTATAAAGTAGAATTCTCTAACTGTTAATGTTTCCTTGGATGTAAATGTTTTTTTTTTCCTTGTCTTGCAGATTGACTGCAGTGATGCAAAACATGGCCTCGTTGAGGACAATTTCACATGTGAAAGACAGATTTTTCTTTCCCAAAAGGAAAATGCAAATCAAATAGATAACCAAAGGAATGAGGCTGACCCAGGATTTATGAATATTTGACTTAAGTAAGATAAGCAGATTATTGTGCTTTACAGAGACGTGTTCTGAGATATGCCTTTTCTCAATTCTGTCCTGATTGCTCTCCAGCTGGATCCACTTGACTCTTGTAGTGATTTTCTCTTCTTAAGACGTTGTCATCTGCCATGCCCTGTCATCTGATTGAGGGCCCAGTTTTTCTTTTTTAACTTATTAGAGCCACTGCATTTCATGGGCATTGTAAGAAGATTGATAAACTGCCTTGATGTGAAAGTCAGAGCATCAAGAAAGACATTAGCTTGGAAACTCCAAAGGAAAAGGATATTGGGCTAGCTAGCGAATCAGACTGTTGGGAATCCTGATGGAGCATCAAAGGTCCTAGGTATTTCATCTTTGGAGATAGTAGCGAGAAACAGAGTGCTCGCCTTGGGCACATATAAATTGATCAAAACATGGCCTGGGTGAAGTTCTTACGGAAACCTGGCGGGGGCAACCTGGGAAAAGTTTATCAGCCTGGAAGTATGCTATCACTAGCACCGACCAAGGGCTTATTAAATGAACCAGGACAAAACAGCTGCTTTCTGAACAGCGCTGTACAGGTGAGGCCTTTGTACTGATTCTTTCTGGAGTAGCCATTGCGTATATGTCATCCTTGAAAGTTTGTGAAGTGGTTTGTGTGCAAAAGTCTCAGGTTTTAAACTGTAATAGCTATTATTAATAATAAGCTATTCCTTTCCAGATAATTAATTTTTTTGGCTATAAAAATTGTCAAAGTCACCCAGTATGTGTCTCATTTAAATATTTAACAAGAAAAGCCAAGGGCATTGTTTCTAAACCTAAGTTAGGGATGAACATTTTATTGATTGGGACTGCCCTTCTATATGTTTTATCTTCAGTATTTCTGTTCTCTGTACTGGGATTAGTCATTGCTTCCTCTGCTGACACATTCCGCAACTCCTCCATAACCTAGTAAATGGACCTTGAGAATCTCTGTAGCCAAAGAATGAATCATCTGAGATCTAACTTATTGGGGAGCCTTTCCAAATTCAGCGCAGTCCAACAAGACTTTCTAGCCTAAAAGGACTTACAGAAAGGCTAGTGCTCCCTGAAATGTGGATGTTGAAGGCCACCCCTGTGCCAAGGGAAGCACCAATGGAATGAGTCAATGTGCATTTATGAAGCATTTACTAAGGCCTCAGACCCTGGCTGCCTGTATGACCCTGGGCAGATCACTTCCCTGTTAACCCTCAGTTTTCTCATCTGTCAGATGAACTGGAAAAGAAAATGACCAACCACTCCTGTATTTCCACCAAGAAAACCCCAAATGGGGTTATGGAGAGTTGAATGCAACTGAATAGCAAAGCTTTGGGGATGTGAACAGGAAAGTCGGACCATTCTCGCTGTCAGGGAACTCACATCCTTTTCGGGGAACCGTACACATGGAATGTTTCAGCAGGACCCAGGGTCCTTGGGATGGTGGCCAAGCTGATGATATGGCCTCTTCTGTCCACTGTCGTTTCCACTGATAAAATCATAGACATTTCTGATATTGAACCCTTGCACAGGGCTAAGATCTGGTGACAAGGACCTTCTTTTCTGGTTCTTCAGGACCTACAGCCCCCACAGGAGCAGTAGCTAGGGTGCTTACCCCCAGGACAATGGCGGAGGAAGGCCTGGAAACCTGTGGCTATTCCCAAGGCTTGGGGACAGGTCCTGGCCCTTTCTCCCGGTACCTGCCTGGCACGTGGCAGTGGGGATGGCTGGCCCATTGTCTGCAGGAGCCTTCTCCCCACATTATGACTGGTGGTAGGGAGTACTGGACTGGAAGCAGGACCAGTGGTCTCTGAGGGCTGCTGCCACTCCCAGGGTTTGGGGCCTCATTAGCCTGTTGGTGGCAGTTGGCCACCGGTGTGACTGGTGCTGATGAGGAAGGTGGCTCCTCTACCCCAGGAGTTTCTGCCTTCAGTGCTGGCAAAGGGACTGAGCTCGAAGCAGGTCTGGTGGTTGTTGGGATACTTTCATTCCCAAGGCTTTTAGGTTCAGGGTCCTGGGCTTTCTCCATCAGAGTCTGAAAGGAAATGATGATCCAAAGGACTGGGGACAGCTGTCTCCTGGCCCCTGCCTCTGAGTGCCCCACTGCTTTGGCCTGTCTGAGGACTCCAGTGGAAAGTCTAAGAGAGGGAGCATTAACCATCTGGAAGCATCACTTAGAAATTTTTATTAGTAACTTTTTTATATCAATTCATTTCTAAATGTGTCCATCTTCTCTACCCAGCAAACTATTCCTTGCTAACAAAGAATAAAAAAGGGAAAGAGAGAAAAGGCAGCAGTTCAGCAGAGCTCCCAGAAGCTGCATGCAGTTCCACATGATGTGTCCCCACTAGGCATCATGATCACAGCTTCCATTGCCTCTTCTCCTGCTTCTTTTTGCAGGGTCTTCATTGTGTTTAGTATCTGCTTAGTTCATGTACAATGTTCTCATGCTTTGTTGATTCTTTGTATTCGTTTTTTCTTATGGCCCAGTAATGTCTCTTACGTTCCTGGATGACCCTTGGGTTAGCCATTCCGTAAGAGAACATTGATTTTCTTGACTGTCACAAGACGTCTCTAGAATGGGAAGGTTCTACCTTTGATCTCTGTGGGGTTGATGCCTTGGAATATCTGGATCAGAGAGTGGACAGTTGCTTTTTTCAAAAAGCATAATCCAACTTCTTTTCCAGAATGGCTAGCCCCATTAATTCACGGTTCCCAGACAGTGTGTTTGTGCGCTCATCTTTTCCCATCCCCTCCAATCAACTATTTTTAACTTTTGTTATCTTTGCACTTTACTGGGTAGAATATGGGACTTCAGAGGTTTTTGAAATTTGCATTTCTTTTATCACTCGCCTGGAGCATTTTTTCATACATTTGTTTATTTTTTAAGGGCTTTTAAAAAGATGTTCATGCCCTTGTTAAATGTTTGGTGCTGCGCTGCTTCTCTTTACTCCCCCCTCCCTTGTTCTTGCATTTAGCATTCATGCCCCATAGCTGGTAGAGGGAGGGTTATCTCAGATATTTAAGGCAGCACTTTCTCTTGTCTCAGTTGCAGGTTTTTATTTGTAATTGCCTTCACTTTTGTAACCTCACTCAGCGCCCTCTTTCCAGAGAGACTTGATTAACATTTTGTTGTTCTGGGTCTGGGAGTCAAGCTCTTCATGACTCCATGGGGGTTCCTGGGCAGAGATGCTGGAGTGCTTTGCCTTTTTTTTCTCCAGCTCATTTTACAAATGAGGAAACTGAGGCAAACAGGGTGAAGTGACTTGCCCAGGGTCACCCAGCTGGGAAGTGTCTGAGGCAGGATTTGAACTCAGCTGCATCTTCCTGATTCCAGGCCTGATACACTCTCCATTGTAGCCACCTTCTGCCCTAAACTGTTGTGGTTCCCCTGGCTGGGAGCCCTTGTCTTGTAACTCAGATCCTAGGATGATTGAAGCCGGGTTCAGAAGGGGCAGTCCAAATGACGTAATTTCAGCTCTGACCATGTGCTGTTGAGAGCCAATCAGAAGGAGGCTCCTGTGCTGCTTGAGATGTGCTCTGTCGTCTTGCTGATCGTTACAACAGCCCCTGTGGGTTCTCACTCTGTATCTCTGGTCATCCAGAGAGGCCACGGACCCAATTTATTGGTTACTGAACCGTGGCTGTTAGTTCACCTTAATTTCATTTGACAGTCTGTCTCACCCAGTTACCTTGTGTCACATGCACACACGTACACACACACATGCACATGCACACACACACATGTTGTCTCTCCCACTGGAATTGTGCTGAGTGCTAGGGGCAGAAATGGAGAGACAATCTCTCCTCTCCTGGAAGTCATCTGCTGTGATAAGCTCCCTGAGAGTTGGGCTTCTCATTTGTGAGCTTGTATTCCTAGTGTGTGGCACACAGTGGGGGCTGCCTTTACTGCTAGGTTGATGGTAGGTTGTGGTGTAGGGGGAAGAGCAGGTATGTCATCCTCATGTTCCCTTGTCCTTTAGCGGCTGTCCCTCAGGTGCTCCCTGACCTCTATTGGGTGGGACATGAATCCAGAAATGCTTCCCAGTGCAGAAGAACTCTGCTCTGAAATGAGAATTGCTGGGCTGAATGATGTGGACACTTCAGATATGTAATGGGTTGGTTTTATTTGTCAGAATATGGGAAGTGGCACATGTCTCAGCTAGACCCTGACATGGAGTGTTTATTTAGTAGTGACTATATTAAGAAAACCTTCAGAACACGTCCACCTTTTTATTTTTTTTTACAACTTCCAGATTTCGTTATGGGTAGACTTTACAGCGGTAAAACAAATAGCTCTGACTACTGGAAAACAGCCACAAATAGAAAAGGCCCCCTGCTTATAGCTGCTTTTGGTTATATCTGTGAAAATGAGGCTCTTCCTGCGCTATTCCATTGGGAGGATGCCAGTACTGAAGAGCCACATCAGCTCATTCCTTTGCACAAGCAAACAAGATGCTCGTCTCTTTGGGAAAACAGTGGCTGGTGATCAAATGAAAAGAAGTCCGAATTTCAGACCTAGCCTTGGAGAAGAGTGTCTTCTTTTGGGGCCTTTTTACCCTAGAAGATCTATCTACCTGCAGCCTGCTCACAGCAGAACCTCCTTCTACCATGTCAGCCTCTTTTACTGTTAGTGAGTCCCTCCTCAGAATCCAGTTGGGGAGGGACCCAAACTGCCCAGCCTCCATTCCCCTCGTGGCTTACTTCTGCCTTTGCCCATCTCATCTTCATCCTCAGCCCCTCTCAGTGCCTAGGACCTCCTCACCCATGCCAGCAGCCTCCCTCTGCTATGCCAGTCCCCCATTCCTGTCATTGAATGGCCTCCATTTTGGGGGAAAGGTCTGGGCTGGCTGATCTTCATTCCTGCACCCTTGTTGCCAGTACCTTTTGTCCTTACCCTTTCCCATCTCCATTTAGCCCCTTTTTGTCCTTTAGAGTGTTTTCTGATGGAACATCAGCCTCTCTAGGAAAGGTCGTTTTGCTCCTATTGGTATCTCTAGCACTTATGCTGTCTGACCCAGAGTAAACACTTAATACCTATTGGCTGATTGTCTTGATCAGAAGCAATTGTGAGGTTGAGACTCTTCATCAAAACAAAGGTCTAAAATAACATCATGATTGTGACAGTTTAAAAGGTGTAAAACAAAGACAAAACGATTGGCCTTGATGATCACCCTTTACCATAGAAGTAATGAAAAGTAGCTGGGACAGGATCATCCAGAAGTGGCTTTCATCATCAAACATTTTCTCTCTTTGCCAAGCAGAGAGATAATAGTCAAGGACAACAGTGGTTTGGAATATAAACACATTTGTAAAATACAACAGAGGAGAACTGCAAACAGTTACCAACAGAATCACCTCATAAAAGTGCAAAGAAGCAGTAGCAGCCCCACTGTCAGAACAAGTCTCCAGAGACTTTGGTGTGAAGGGAAGGGAGCGGTGGCATCACAAGAAATGGAACAGAGTGTGTCAACATGTCTGTAATCATTTTTTATGAACAGTGACTGTGGAACCCCTGCATTTGGTACCTTGTCTATCGCCCCAATCCCCAATGGGTTCTGATGAAATTGCCATGGTTGGACATGAGGTCAGGAAGAGCAGCTGGACCAGACACATGTGAGGAGATTCTGGGCTGCGGGTGAGCCCGGAGTGAAAGCCGTGAGGGAGGAATTGTTTGATAAGCTCTCTCAGGGAGAGAAAGACCTAAAAGAATGAGAAAAAGTCATGAGCCACATTGCCAGCCATATTACCAGTATATATGTACACACACACACACACACACACACAAGGTAGGTTCATGGAGTATGATTAAGCAGGGTCTAAAAGGGAGAAGGATTCCTTAGAGATAGGGCTTCCATATGCATTTGTTTGCCAGTGGTATTGTGCTAATAGCAAGGGCCCTGGAACATTACAGACCTTCCTTCATGACAGCCAAGATTACTTGAATTATAAACCTAAACAATCTATGTAAGAAAAACCGATGTATGGCAAATATCTTTTGTCCAGACCAATATGCCATTGAATGCTTAATCCATTCATATTGTATCTCATTATGCATATCTGGGACAAACCCTACTGAAAGATCTTGAATTTGGTCCAGAATTAAAAAAGAAGAAAAGGGTAGAGAGTTTGTGTGTGTCAAAATGAACTGAGCTTTCAGCTGTCACAGTCTGATCCCTGATAGGCTAACTCCTATTTTTCAAACAGATGTCCTATGCAACATGCTACGGCTTAGAATCATAGACCATTAGAACTTCCCAAGAACCCAAGTTTGGGGTGGTCCAAAGGACAACGGAGAGATGCAGAGTGGACTGAAGTAGGCTGCTCCATATTTGCATTGATGTCCTATGTGCGAGGCTGATTAGAGTAATGGAGAATATGCAAGATTGGCTCAGACCCCAACCTTTTACCAGCCCCATGGCTAGTTGTAGGTGATAAGCCTCTGCCCTGGCTCTGCTGGACCTCAGACAAGGCTGAATCCTTGGTAGCTTCTTACCACACTCTGCTAGAGGCAGCCCCTTTAAGAGATGAGGAGGTAGGAGGATGGACTTGTGGCATGTGGTTTGTTTCACTTTTCTGCGTTTGGATCTTAGCCTCCAGCTGTTTTTAAGCTAGACTTGGTCTCCTATGGGGGCTCTCTGTGCACAGACTGGTAGATTTATATTGTAACCCCTCATTAAGTGTGTAGTGAATGAATCTCCTCAAACTTCTTAACTTCTTTCATTTTTCTGGTATTGATTTCTTTGCTTTGGCGTTGAGTATCTCTGATTAGACTTCCTAGAACATTAGAGGATTTAGGGCTAGAAGAAACTTTAGATATCATCTGATCCAATACCCTCATTTTATAGAGGAAGAAGCTAATGGTCTGAGATAGTGATTTTCCTGAGATCCCACAGGTAGCCAGAATTTAAACCCTGATTGCTGGGTTGAAATCATTAGAATCATAGACTTTAATAAAGTTAGAAGACTTTAAATAACTATGTAGTGGAAGTCCTATCTGAAGAGAATTCCCACTGTAACACGTAGAAAGAGACAGAATCAGTGAAGAAAAAAGGGGCCAGAGAGTGGAGGAACAGTGTAGGCATACATTGAAAAAATATCCTTTGGTGAGAAAATCCTGGAATCAGCACGGTGGAGGATATTGTTGTGGTCAATCAGCTTCTGTTTGCAGACTTCGAGGAGAAGGGACCAGGGCACATTGGGGGCAGCCCATTTACTTTGGGCTAGTGCTAATTACTAGGGCAAATTAAAACAAAGTTACCAGTTTTGTTGACGTGTTTCATTGTTGTATTACAAGCATTCACAGATTACCTGCTCCAGGAGATGCATCTTGTAACAGTATCACAGTTAAGTAAAACTAACAGTATGGTGACCTCATCTGAAAGTGCGAGTGACACTCCACAGCCATTAGCACTGAAACATTAAAGAAAAAATTAACAAATCTATTTTCTCTCCTTCCCACTTCCCACTCCATGGGGAGAAAAGAGAAAAGAAAAACAAATTCTTATAATAAATATGCAGTCAAGCAGCATGCTCTTTGTATATATATTGTGTGTGTGTGTGTGTGTGTGTGTGTGTGTGTGTGTGTGTATGGTGTGTGTATGTATAAGAGAGTCTCAGTCCTAAATGCGCTTGACCTATTGAGCAGGAGAGACAGGGGGCAGGTTTGATCTTCCACCCTCCACCCTCTGGAGTCATGTATGGTTCTAGGGCTGACCAGCTCCACTTCTTAGGGCTTTTAAAGTTGTTTAGCTTTACAGTACTTTTATGTACTGTTCCCCTGGTTCTGCATACTGCACGCTTCATTGGTTTAGAAGTCTTCAGTTATTCCCTAACACGTCTTTAGTTATTTGTTTTTCTAACACTGACATGGTGTAAATTGTTTTTCTGTTCACACAGATCTTTCTTGTACCTCAGGACTTCTCTGTCATATTAATTTGCCACAACTATTAAGCCATTCTCAATTGATAAGCATACCTTTAATTTTCAGTGGGTTTTTTTGCCATTATAAATAAAATTGAATAAGTATTTGTTTATACATAAAAGACCTTTTCCTGCTTCTTTGATCATTTTGGAGTTTGAACCCAGAGTTGGTATAAATAGGTTAAAGGTCACACCCTGTTGTCACTTTTTGGGTATGATTGCACAGCCAGATAACTGTGCATCATTGTACTTTTTTATCCAGCTTCTCTGATATTTATTGTTTTCCTTCTTTGCCTCTTTGTCAGTATGATAGGTGAGAGATGGTATTTCAGCATTGCTTTAATTTGCATTTTTCTATTTGTCATTTGAAGCAGTATTTTCATAAGACTATGGATAGCTTGGGTTCTTCCCTTGAGCACTGCCAGCTCATATTCTTAACACCATTTATCCATGTAGAGGAACCAGAATTGAGATCTTCATCTAAGAAACTTGCTGCTTGCCCTGAAATCCCCAGGCTTTTTTCAAACTATTCCCTCTTCTACCAGTGAAATTAATTTTTGGGACCCAAGCATACAACTTTTATTCCTCGATTTATCCCCAATGTTCTAACATGGCAAGATCTTTTGGAAAGCTGTCTTAGTATTAGCTGTCCCTCACTTGGGTTGTCTGCAGATTTGATGAACATGTCTTCTCGGCCTCCTTCCAAGTCATTGATAAAATGTTAAGCAGTAGAGATACTTAGAGACAGTACCTGGCTGGCCCTGCTCCGTTGACTCTGGAGTCATTAACTCTTTGAGTCTGTTAAGTATCATGTGTGCAGCTTTGATGAGCGTGTGCTCTAGGGCCTTCTTCCAAGTCTTTGATAAAATGTTAAACAGACTAAGGGAGATGGCTGGCTGATTGGAATCTTTAACTCTTGAGTCTGGTCCTTCAAACAGTTCCAAATCTATTATATTTCCACCTAATACATTCTAAGCTCTGATCTCTCCAATCTTTTCCACAACAAACAGTAGGCCATGCTTTTTAGCAGGTGCTTCCCTAAACGTGAGGTAAACTCCACCTATAACATTTTCTGACTGAGTGTTTGAGAGTTGAGCCTTGGAGGAAGGCAGCTAAGCCTTATGAGGGGTGGAAATCTGAGGAAGCTAGGTACATTCTTGGCTTGGAATGTGGAAGGGCTTGGAGATGGGGGTGGAATGATGACTTGGGAAATAACTCATAGGCCCCCTTGGCTGGAAGGAAGTCATGTAACGGAAAGTGGTCTGGGAGTTGGAGCCAGAATGTGCTGAGGGTAGTTAAGTCTTCACTGAGGACTTTATATTTTATCTTGGAATAACAGATACCATTGCAGACTTTTGGACAGAGGAGTGAATGACATGGTTAGTTAGACCTTTGCCTTCTGGAAGATTCCTTTGGCGGCTGTGTGGAGAAGGGCCTCAAAGCAGGGAGACAGTGGGTGGCTGCCT
Source organism: Potorous gilbertii (assembly GCA_028658325.1). Taxonomy (NCBI): domain Eukaryota; kingdom Metazoa; phylum Chordata; class Mammalia; order Diprotodontia; family Potoroidae; genus Potorous; species Potorous gilbertii. The sequence continues at coordinate 124,662,142 of CM053774.1, read as the reverse complement.
ATTGCTGTGTGAGGGTGATGGAGGCCGCCTAGACTAGAGTGACCATGTGTGAGTGGAGGAGAGAGGACTGTGTACAGGATGGGAAGCACACCTCACAAAACATGACAGTGTAGGTGAAGGGTGAAGGAGAGAAACAGAGGCCCAGCCAGTTCCAGGCTGTGAAGGATCATGGGTGATAAGGAGGATGGCTGGGGCCATGACAGTAAGAGGAAAGCTTGGGAGGACTGGAGCGGGAAGAGTCAGGAGGGAGTGTGTTGAATTTGAGATGACTGAGTAATTGACTTCACTAGCCTTTTTAGGAGATGCCTCAAATCTATCCTTTCCCTTTACTAATGCTAGGAAACAATGATTTCTGAACTTGCTGTGTTTTGTGTATGTTCTGGGGCACAATTCAGAAAAGCTTCCAACTCACTGTGGCAGAAGATCTGGTGGAAACAATTACAAATTCAGCCTCCTTGTCTCCCAGGTGAGAAGGCTGGTGTCCCTTCAGAAACTGTTCTGTGAGATCTTAACCCTGTTAGCTCATTTCATCATCCATGTTTCATTGCAGCCTTACTTTTTAAGGCTGGCACTTTCCCCTCTGGCCATCCTGTGTGCTTCTTATGAGCAGAATATATTGGTTCCTTTAAAATTATTTTGTGCATTTCAAAATATTTAATTAAATCAGTATTTAATTGTCATTCAGTTGTTTCTGATTCTTTGTGATCCCCATTTGGGGTTTTCTTGGCAGAGATAGTGGAGTGGTTTGTCATTTCCTTCTCCAGCTCATTTGACAGGTGAAGAAACTGAGGCAAGCAGAGGTGAAGTGACTTTCCTAAAGTCTCCCAGCCAGTAAGTGTCTGAGGGTGGATTTGAATTCAGGCCTTTCTGAAGCCAGGACTATCCACTGGGCCACTAGCCTGCCCTATTAAATCAGTAAGATTGTATTAAAAAAAGCCTGATGACCAGCTCTTAGCTTACAGTTACTTAGAGTGGGTTACTGGTCTTCAGTTTTCTTGTTTGTAAAATGGAGATGAAAGTATTAATTTATCTGGGAAGCTTTGATATCCACATACCTGTTATTTGCAAGTGCTTTGTGTACCTTCAGAACTATGTAAGTAATCCTAATGGAGGGCAATGATAATGAGATAAGGAAATTAATTTTTTTATCCTCTCCAAAGAAAATGCAGGGTAAAAAGCTTTTGCCAACATTAAAAGCAAAAATAGAAGCTTTTTATTCAGAGAACTTGTAAATATTCACCTAACTGTGAGTTGGGACTGTAAGATTAAATGCTCATCTTGATGGCACAGCAGATGGAGTGCTGAATTTAAATCTGGCCTCAGACACTTAGCTGTGTGAACCTGGACAAGTCACTGAAATCTTTTTGTCTCAGTTTCCTCACCTGTCAATTGAGCTGGAGAAGGAAAGGCGAAGCACTCCAGTATCTCTGCCAAAAAAAACCCCAAATGGGGTTTCACAAATGAACAACTTTGATCATGTCAGTTAAAAGTCCCCAGAATTATTAAGAATTTGAGGCTCTAAAAAGTTATTTTAAAAGGAATATGCTTCTTTTAAGATTCCTGTGCTCAAGCTTTAGAAAGACTAGTTAACGTGCACACATATACTTTTTTTTCCCATGACAAAAACTAGGGAGGTACCTGGAGCTCCAGTTATTTCTTGCCTGCTGCCTCTCATTTTCCCTGGCATTGCTTCCAGCAGCCTGGCATTTACCCTTTTCTCATTCAGCCAAATTATCCATCTGGGTACTCGAAGTAGAGGCTTTTGGACTTGTTGGAGACTTTCTTTCACCTGCTGGCCATAGCACTGCCTCCTTTACCATTCAGAATCTGGCTGGTGTAGCATTCGTTTATGTTATATTTCCTTCCAAAAATTCAAATAATTTGTCCATTTGTAATCTTTCCCCTTAGGTCTTTGCCAAGTCCCCTTTCTTCATATCAAACACCGCAACTGAGTAGGCAGCTTTTTCTTGTACTTATTTACTTAGTTTTTAATGACTATAGAAACACTCTACCCTCTCCTCATAAGGTAACTCCACACGTCAGTTGAGCTTTTCAGTAATCTGTGCCTGATTTTATGCTAATCTGGGAAAAGGTAAATAATGGTTTCAGTAAACTAAGCTTCCCTTTTGTGAGTGATCTGTTGGCAGAGTCACTCCCTGCATGGATGGAGATCCCAGCTCACCCTGGACTCCATGGTAGAGGAAGAGGCTCTTAGGGAATGGCTGGCCAAAAAGTTCACCCAAGGGCGCATGGGAGATGAGTGGGGATTGTAATTCCTAGATCAGCCTCTGCTTGCTCTTAGTGCTTCATCAGTTCGGCTGCACCCATTCAGACAGATGCAGTGCCTGGCATGAAGAAGGCACCGAAATGCACTCATGTCCATGAGCCGGTTACTGCCTGCATACTCTGATCTGCTAAGTGCCAGGTTTCTGCAGGTGAGCAGGGCCCAGACCACCTAGCATCTAGGCCATTGCTGTGAGTTGTCCCAGATGTTTTGCTCCAAATGTCTTTTTAGGAAAAGTGCTCCTTTTTCCCTCTTTTCTTATTGATGATAGAAATAATAAAGAAAAAATAATTTTGTAAAGGATATGATGTTCAAATACAAGCTGTTTCTTTGCAGAAAAAAAGTACCTTTTAGACTCTTCCACTTAATATTTGACTTTTTTTTTTTTAGATTTTATGGCAGTTGGACATATTCCGCCGGAGTTTACGCATTCTGTCTGGACATGTTTGTCAGGGAGATGCCTGCATATTTTGTGCTTTAAAGGTAAACTCAGTAATACTTAGGAAAGTGGAGCTTAAATGGTCATTCCTCTGGTTTTGGAGGAAATTACGGGTTTGTATAGAATTCTTAACATGTCATTTCAGTCATTTGTCTTTGTTTAAGTATTTGGGAAACTATGCTTTATTCAGGTTTGAATGGACATGCTCAGTCAACTGAAGAAAGTAACACAGAAATTAATATGTATGCAGAAGGATCTGAAGTAATTTGGAAGCAGCAACTTACTAATTTTCATTTAAAAACTTATGATGTTAAATTCTAGACATTCAGGAGAATTACACAAAATTAAGACATTGGGAAAATTCATGACTAGAGCTGTTAGTGGTAAAAGTTACATTTAATTTCCTTTTGATGAATACCCAGAAGATATGTGTTCTGTGTTATTTTTGTGTGTCTCCCCCAGTTGAAATTTTCAGATGCATTTCTAACTTGAGAATTGAAGCTGTCCTCACTTCTCTGCTTCAGTGTTCTCCAGTTAGCTGAAAGTGCTCCCTCCAGACCTAGCAGGGATTTCTTAATCACCAGTTCTAATGATCTTTTCTCCAGCCTGATATCTGTTGACCCTGCCAGTCCCTCAGACTGTCTGTCCTCTTCAGGTTTTGGGGACACTGTTCTTTCCTCTTTCTTCTGTCTCCCTATCCCTTTGCTGTGTCTTCAGACCATGATCACTAATCATGAGTGTTCCCCGCGGCTTTGTTCTGGCTATTCTGTCTCCCCATCAGCCCTCTTGATCTCAGATGATTCCCAGATCTACTTGTTCAGCCCTCACAGGCTCTTATGCTCCAGTTTGTTAAGCACCTACTGTGTGTCCTGCACTGTCCCAAGCCCTGAGGAGATCATAGTCCAATAGAAGTGTGCTCACCAGTTGTCAGCTGGATGTTTCAAACTGTGGAAACCTCAGACTTAGCATTGCCAGAGTGTTTCATCTTGCCCCACAAACCCTCCCTTCTTCCAAGCTTCCCTGTCACCATCATGGGCACCGTCATCTTCCCAGTCCATCAGGGTCATCCTTGGCTCCTCCTACTCATAACCCACAGATCCAATCTGTTGCTAAGTCCTGTCCTTTCCATCTTCACATTATCTGTCAGGAGCCTCCCCTTCCCTCAAGCCCTGCCTCAGGCCTCTTCCTCCACTCAGCCATCACAAGAGCTTCCTAAGGGCTGATCTGATCCTGTCCTCCCTCCATTTGCCCAATAAATACCAGAGGTTCCTGATGACCTTGATCAGATACAGAATCTTCAGTTTGGCTCCTCCAACCTTTCAGGGCCTGACTGTTTTCTGCCTTTTCTCCCCTCTGTGTACTCTGTGACACTGGCCTCTGCTCTTGTGTGCATTTTCATGGCTGCCCCTCATATCCACAAGGCTCTGTGCTCTCCCCTCTGTCTCTCAGCCTCCTTGACCTCCAGAAGTCCTGCCTCCTTTCTGCGGGAGGTTCCCCCATCCCCTCATGGCCCGTTCACTACCTATCTTGTAAGTCTGCTTTGTTCCTTGTTTCCTCCCTCATTTGAAGGGAGGAAACACCTTGGGCTAACACCATGTTCTTGTGATTTCTGGATCCCCAGGACTTAGCACAATCCCTGCACATAGTAAGTGCTTAACAAATACATGCTTCTTGACTGACATTCAGGTGAAGATGTTTTAATATTGTTTCAGCTAGAGCGGGACTAAATCAACTCCTGTTTAATAATTAAGAATGTAGATCAAATGTAGATTCATATCCACTAAATTCTGAATGTTTTCAACCAATTCAAATTGTAGACACTGATTTAATCTTTAAGTTCTGATAAAAGTCTTGAAAAAGTTACCATTTTGGAACTGCTTCTGAAAGCTGTTTTTGAAAAGTCAAACACTCAAATAACCAAGTATGTTTTAAAATGGTTTAGTTTAGTGAACAAGTAAATTAGTCACAAAGTTATAATACCAACCACCACCACCACCATCAGCACGACCACCACCACCACCACCACCACTACAACCACTGCCTCAGTCCTGGAAGACTCTGATTTTGCAGACCCCTGCCCGTGGCTGATGACTCAGGAGCTGGTCTGGTAGAATTGCTGTGATTTTCAAGGTCAGACTGGCTTTCAGATGGCAGGCACCCAGCCATGTCTCCCTTCCATCCCCAGTCTGGGACTCCAGCCACCAGAGCACGGCCTTTGAGAACCCGTGGAGGGTTTGGGGAGTAGGGTTTACAAAGTTCTCTTACCATTGATAGCACTTCCTTTCCAACTCCTAGGAGAAGGTGACCTAAGCAGTGCACGCCCAGTCAAACACCAACTGTTTTTGAGATTCCGTCATCTCAGAGGCCCGTCTGTTGTGTTTGTTTGTTCTGTGCTGTTTTATTTCTCAAGCTAAGTCCTTGCTCATAAGACATTTCCCCCCTAGTAGAGTCAAGTCAAACTAACAAGCATTTATTAAACACCTACTGTGTGTTTAATAACTAGTAAGGAGATCAGATACACCAGCTGCTATAATGCAGAGTAGAATGTGATAGGGAAGGAGTGGAAGAAACAAAGGGCCAGGAGCAGTGAAAGGGGGACAGGGGTCTTTCTCAGCTGTAATGGAAGGAACCCAGGAGCTAGGCCTTGAAAAGGTCTGAGTACTTCAAAGTCTGGAAGCACATTTGACATATCTTCTTTGTGAGTAACTCCAGGACTATATAATGTGTCACACATAACTGTCACCTGGGTGGCAGCATTCCAACGTGCAGGTTTGGGGATGATGTCTTTTTAGGCATGGATAATGGAACGGGAAAGGGTAAGGCAACGGGGAAGAGGTTGGGGGGAAGGATAGGAATGGGAACTGCTCATCTGGTTGTACTAATGAGTATGTGAATTGGAGATGTGAAAAATAAGATGGGAGAGGTGAACTGGAGTCAGATTGTGGAGGGTTTGGAATGCCAGACCAAGGAGGGCCTAGTTTATTGTACAAGGAAGGGATAGGATGAGAATAACGATGGAATATGAGGAGTCTTCTTCCACTCTTTGATGGAAGGGAAAATGGTTCTGAGGCCACAGTAATAGGCTGGGTGCAAGGTGACAGAGGCTGTGAAATGAGGAAGGGTGAGGATCCTCATGATATGGTAGAGTGGCTAGGATTTGACCAATGAATGGAAGGTGGAGGAGAAGAGAGGGGTGGAGCTGACTGTGAGAATCACCAATCTTTGGATGACTACAGTGGTAGAAAGCTGAGGAAATTTGGTTTGAAACATAACGAATTGGAGATGCTGGTGGAGCTAGGTCTGGAAGGTCAGCAGGCATTTGGAAGAAAGCTATGAAGGAAGAGGATAGAGCACAGCCATCTCTTTGGAAGTGATCACTGGAGCTTTGGAAGAAGGCCCAGGACTGAACTTGGGATGGAAGGAGGGAGAAAAGCCAAAGAAAGTTACAAGGAAAGAGTCTCCAGAGGAGTGGACAGTATCTGCAGCATCACAGGAAGGGCAGGGAGGCCGAGGAGTAAGTGAAGGCCTTTGGCCCTAGTGAAGGGTCAGCTTTAAGAGAGGCCTGAGGATGACAGGTAGCTCACAAGAATTGGAGGGGTTGAGTAAGTGGAAAGCAGATGGAGGTAAGTATCAACATTTCTGGGAGTTTGGCAGTGAAGGGGAAGACAACAGAGAACAAGAGCTAAAGGCTTTGATTGTATTTTTTAGGGAAAACCTGCCTGCTTGTTGTGAGCCTCCAATTCCAGGAGAAGAAGCAGAGGGAGAGAGAGAGAGATTGACTGAATGATGGATTTCTAAGATCAAGGTCAATGAGAGGATGAGGGGTAGCCCTGTCCTCTGACCTCAAAAAATGGAGGAAGGGATGTAGACTTTAAGGTGTTGAGGAAGGGAATGGAGGGAAATGAGGAGGGCAGGAGAAGTAGAAATGGGGAGTGTGTTTAAGAGAGTAGGAGGAGCAAGGCCCAGCCAGGGCCTGGATCCTGTTGTGTTCCCTTACTGGCATGAAGCTTGACAGTGGTTTTTCTGTAATCTCTGTCTAGTAGATGTTGGAAGCTTTGTCATCTTCCATCAGAATTTCTCCACAACCCTAGAGGTTGTCATGACTCCTCTGCTAATGGCCACGTGGGTCATGTTTGAAACCATCTTACTCAGTTGCCTTCGTTTCTTGGCCACAGAAATTTCTGCATATTAAGACTTGATTCATTTGCTGTCTTGCAGTTTGCGGTGCTGCTGTCACGCCTTAGCTCTGGACCTCTCTAGTGAGGAGGTGTGCACATGGACAGTCATTCTCGGAGCCCAGGGCCTGGGCTCTGTTCTTTCCCTCGGTGCCTCCTCCTCCACTGTCCTTGCCTATGATTTCCCATAAGCATCAGCAGCTCCAGGCCACAATCTGGGAGCACACTTTGTCTGTAAACTCTTAGAGAAGTTAATGCCAGCTTTGAAAAATAGCTTTGAAGTTTCAATTCCTATGTTATTGTGCCAAAAATTTCAGCTTTATTGTGTTAATATTTTTTTTCCAAAATAAGACTTGTACATAAGTTATTACCCTTAATTCATTTGCAAAATTATAATAGATTTTGAAGAATTAAAAAAAATACTTAGGTATTTCTTGAAGATTTTTTTTTATTTGACTTTTAGTAAAGTGGTCTATATTCATTTGTTTGTATGTGCTGGCTTTGTGTTGTTTCCCTCTACAGTGAATTATAAGTCTTCTAGCCCAGATGGCTATACAGAAAAGAGTCTTCCAACCTTACTGTTAATGTAAACAGTTCTAAGTTCCAATATTATGCAGTGCTGTTCATAAAGAGATTCAGAATGAGTTTCCAGTTTGGGATGACTTTCTGACAAGTTTTGGATTTCATTGGATTCTGGGGGACGTTTAAAATGCAAAGAAGAGAGGGTTATTAAAGCCATCTTCCCTTCTCCTTCCTTGTTTCCTGGCTGGGGCCAGACGATATTCGCACAGTTTCAGCACAGTCGAGAGAAAGCGCTTCCCTCCGATAACATCAGACATGCCCTGGCAGAGAGCTTCCGCGATGAGCAGCGGTTTCAACTTGGCTTTATGGACGATGCTGCTGAGTGCTTTGTGAGTATTCTTCAAGGATTTCTGCCGAGGGGAGTGTGCATGAGCGTGTGCGAGCATGTGTGTGTGTATGCACATGGGTTCTGAAGTGGTAGCTTGCCCAAAATTTTTAAGGCAACCACAAAAAAGAGATTTCTACCACAGCTAGAGTAAGGGAAGAATACCAGACCTGGTCGGTGGCTTTGTGGTGTCCTGGGCTCAGTGGAATGTTTGTGTAGATTTCCTTCTTAGGAGCTGATGGCTTGGACAAAATAGAAGCTGTATGGCCTGGTCCAGGTTCTCAAGTGCCTTGTTGAGTTGCCCTGACAGCAAAGAGAGCCAGCAGTGTCTGTACTGTGTAAATGGAACCATTTAATGCAGAAAACTTGATTAGTAAGAAATAAAAATTCTTTTCAAAAAGTTTTTTCAAGTAAACATTTTAATTTTGCATGTTAAATATATTAGTGACCTAAGAAACAGTGGATTGAGAGTTCCAAAGACCTGGATCCCCAGTGAGGCCCAAACAGATTAAAATATAATTGGGAAATGTTTAGCAAAATAAAAAAAAATACAATACAGCATAGATAATGTTAATTTGTGTTTTTCTAAGTCTCGTATGTGGCCTTCAGGGATAATGACACCACCCTAGGCAACTCTCTGCCTTACTGCATCTTACTGTCTCCTCATTCCATGTCTTTACATTTCTGCAGCTGTTACTCTAGGTCAGCCCCCTATCCCTGGATTATTGCAGAAGTTTTTTAACTGGACTCTGTGCTCTCAGTTTCTCCTTCCTGCTTTTTATCTTGAGTGCTGAGACCAGATCGTTCTTCTAAAGTAACTCTTTTATTTTCACTGACCTACTGAAAAGCAGGAGCTCCCTGTTGCCTGTGGAGTAAAGTCCAAATATTGTGGGGCACCCAGGGCCTTTTGTAATTCAACCTCAGTGTAATTTTCTTGACATAAACCTCTTCTGCTCCAGCTAGTCCCCAGTTAGTAAACAGTGCAGCCTTTTTGTATTGCCGCCTTTGTGCTTCTGTTGATACCATTTCTTGCCTCCTCAAGTGCCTCCCTCCCTTGCCACCTGTCTAGAGTCCATCCATCCCTCAGCGTAGGTCTGAAGTACTCTCCCCAAGAAGTAAACAAGGCCGGCTCGCAGACCTGCTCTGTATCTGAATGGGCCCACCACACATTTTACTTGGTTTGACATTCTGAACTACTCAAACATCAAATGGAATGAGTATTGCCATCGAGATTACCCACCTAAGGAATACTTCACTGACAAATAATCCATGTTTTCCTGAAAAGTTGTTTTGTTTTGTTTTTTCAAATTGAATGATTCAAATGTTCTAGGAAAATATTGGAATAGAAAAGAAGTCTCGCATCTTTAAAAATATGGTATTGTAAATCAAAAGATCTTTTTGTAAAGGAAATTGCTCCTCTCCATTTATCTGCTATAATTCTTCATTTTCACAAAGCAGAATTACTCAAAGTGTGCATAACCATATTTAAGTATCAATGAAAGTATTTCTCTGAGACTTCAGTCTTATTTCCAGTGGACTGTAATGTTTGCCCAGGAAATGATTTTTCAGTTTCATCACCTAGTTTTTTTTCCAGTGTCAGGATGTTAAGGAAATAAGAAACCATATTTTTATTTACAGTCTGGAGATTGGGTCCCTCTCACTTATGGTCCATGTAAGAAAACTGCCAGAACTGTCTTTTAAATAGTTGTTCGAGGCTGCTCCACTTCTGCTTCATCTAACGGAAGCACTCCTTCTCATTTTATGCACTGCTCCCTCAGACGTGTTCTCCTTCTGCCTTTAGACTAAGACCTCAGGGGCCCGCACTGCCTTGCTCCCTTGGATTTGTAGTCCTAGAACTTAGCACAATGCCTGGCACATTAGGCAGCGCTTCTTAAATGTCTGCTCATTCAGGCATTATTTGCAAATTACAGAAAAGGAAATACTGGACAGACTTTGCAAGTCACTTTGCTGAAGTACCTGTTTTGTTGGGGGCCAGGGGTGATGATGGTCCATTACTCTTTAGTAAATTCTGACTAGTAAGAATTTTATTTTAGAGAGAAAAACCAGATTCTCTTAAACTTTAGTCATTGGTTTGACCATATTTTCTCCTTTTTCTCTTTCTTTTTGTTTATGACCAAATTAGGAAAATATCCTTGAGAAGATTCATTTTCATATTGTGCCAAGTAGGAATTCAGACATGTGCACCTCAAAATCCTGCATTCCTCATAGGAAGTTTGCCATGACTCTCTATGAGCAGGTAGGGTCACTTTTGCGTTTGTCATCACGATGTTTCCTCCTGTCGAGCCTTCACAGACTAAAACAGCAGCTGACTTTTTGTCTGCAGTGCGTGTGCCGGACTTGTGGAGCATCCTCTGACCCTCTGCCTTTCACAGAGTTTGTCCGCTACATTTCTACAACAGCCCTTTGGTAAGAAGCTGCTCGCCATCTCCCTCTGTCCCTTATGGCCTCAGACATCCCTCTTCTCTTACAGCCTAGTTGGGAACAGTTCACATGGCACTGATGTTTATTACCTTATTTGGGGGGGGGGGGGTGAGCTGGGCCAGTGCCATCAGTAGAGGCAGCTCTGACTAAGGGCTCTCATCACTACCAGTGAAAGGGGGCCCCAGGCCAGTGTATGTCAGAGGGAGGGGGCATATGAACCCAGGGCTTCCTGAAGCCAAGGACAACTTTCTATCCACTACACCATGTTGCTTGTCTTGGAGGTAATATTATTTAAAATGAAAGGAAGCAAAAGGAACAAAATTAAAATTAGTAATATTGTAGTTTTGGGGAGGAAGACATAAAAAAACACATAGATGGTTTAGCTTTCCTGGGAGACTTAAAAACAGTAATCCCCATCCCTTTGGGATAGTGGAATGATCAGTTGCAAAGCGAGGTGATCTGCTCTGTCCCCTTGGTGGCCACTATTCTTATTATGGGCCCAACAGATGTGATCCTCACAGCCATGTAGACACGAGTCAGTAGTATTCTAGGTAATGGGTGGAGTGCAGAACATATTGGATATGTAGAACAATGTGGATAGGTTTTCATCTGCATTTCTGCAGTGGGAACTCAGATGAGGTGTCACGGAGCTCAGGACAGGAATATTTAACCTACAGTGCTGCCCCAAGGAGCACCCCTTTAGAGAAAGAAGTACCCACTTTTTCCCTTGTATCATCCCCCCTTGAGGGGAAAGAGCAAAATAAGGATAAATCACCATCCAAATGTACTAAAAAAAAAAAGATTTAACTGGCCTTTGATGAGCTGACTTAGCTGATCTCTCAAGGTGTCATTGTCCACCCTGTCAAGGAAGGAGAAGAGACATAAATAACCAATGTTGGAGTCATTGTGGAAAGACAGGCCCACGGAGTCTAGGTTGGTGGTGCCATTTTGGAAAGCAGTTTGAGATTGGGCTAAGAGAATGATGACGATGTTACTTTGACCCAGGGCTCCCACTGCCAGGTCTGTAAATCCACAAAGGGAGTCAAAGACAGAAAGGTCTGAATTTCACAGCAGTGTTTTTTTGTGGTAGCAAAGAACTGAAAAAAGTAGCTCTCCATCAGTTGTGAAAATAGCTAAAGGAACTGGCCTGTGAATGTGATGGAGGATGCATGGCAAGAATCAGCAAATTCAGAGATGCATTAGATGAACTGCTGAAGATTGGAAAAATCAGGAAAACCACATACAGTGTGGTTTGAAAATTTAAAAAGTTTTGTGTTCTTCAAATCACTTCTTATCTTGTAACTTTCTACACATTTTATACATTTTTACACATTTTTATAATGAAAATCAATAGGAAATATAATTTCAATTTGTAGAAATAAACTTGAGAGTAAAATTTTCAGGAAACTTCTGTTCTTATAAAGTAAAGGAGTCTAGTTTTTGTAGCCAAAGTGTTTTTTATTTCTGATTACATAATTTTGACTTTTTAAAGTCTACAGTTCAGAATTGGAAATATTTCTTTACATTTGTAGTAATGAAGTGGAAAAAATGATTGAAAGACATGAACGCCTGAAGCCTGAAAAGTTTGCCGAATTGCTGCAAGCAGCTAACACCACTGATGACTTTAGGAAATGCCCTGTAAGTATCAGCTGAGAAAAGGGGCCTGCATTTCTGGCTCAGAAACTTCCCATTTAATTTAAAAATAAGATCTTTTAAAATATATATGATCACTGTTGAAAACTTTCATAGTCTCTTCTGGTGGTAGAGAGCCTGGTTGCCAGTCTTACATTTTGCTACTTTTCAAGAGAGTAATTTATCCTGGATTAACTTGCAAGTGATGAGAAATACTGTATTAGAAAATAAAGTTTCTTACCGTGCCAGAGTTTTGCCTGTTTACTAGCTTGGAATAAAAAGTAAATTTTCTAACTAAAATATTGCCAGGATGGACATAATTTTTAATAATAAAACTATATAAAATATGCATGAAACTCTTCCATTTACTTTTACTTTATAACTTCGCCCTTTTTGTTTTCCCCTCTAGAGTAACTGTGGCCAAAAAATAAAAATCCGCCGTGTTCTAATGAATTGCCCTGAGATCGTCACCATTGGCTTAGTTTGGGATTCTGAGCATTCTGATCTGACCGAGGAAGTTGTTCGCAATCTAGCAACACACCTTTATCTCCCTGGGGTATTTCCATTCATATCTTTTTGTCAGTGTTGGCTTTTCCCACAAAGTCAGAGGCATCTGAGAGCTGAGCATGGACAGCAGAGACTTGCATTTGACAGTCCCCATGGAGGGACATGAGCTTGTGGCCCTGGGCGCATTGTTTCACCTTTCATAGTCACCCAGAAAGCAGAGATAAAGTGATTTTCACCTGGGGCTATTTTTTTCTTTGTGATTGTGAGCTACTCGCTTATTTTAAAGGACTTTTCCTATTTGACACATTTGATTTTGTTTCCTTAATCGAACTTCTTTTTTTGTCTTTAAGAAGGATTTTTGGCTGTAATTTTGATATAGGGACGTATAAGATCACTCAAGATGTGTGAGTGACTTAGTGGGAAAGATTGCTGAATTTGAAGTCAAATGACTGAAACTTGAACCCTGATTCATTTACTTGCCATGTTTGTGACCTTGGTCAGTTCACTTCTCTCGAGGCTCAATTTCTTCATATGAAGTGAAATAAAATGAGGGGGTCGAACTGGACGGCCTTTGAGGTCTCTTCCTGCACCAACTGGTAGAGCCAGGGGGCAGTCCTCAGCGAGACCCTATAAGATCACAGACTTCACATCTAGTCCAGCCTTCGAGGGAATCGAGGCTCAGCAGGGAAGCGGCTTTGCTAAGGTCCTCCAGGAGGCAGGTGGCAGCATGGGGATGCTAAATGCCAGCTCCTCTGCTGCCCAAACCTGGACTTTTTCCCTTTATTGACACTGCTTCCCTGACATTTAGGGTCATGCTGTAAAGCTGGAAGGGACCTCTGAGGCCAGCTAGACCACCCCCCTTTTGTTTTATGGAAAGGAAAACTGAGGCTTGTGGAAGTTGAGATCATTCAGACAGTAAGTGTCAGAGGGAGGGCTTGATCCTAGATCCTCTGACAGCTGGGCCTTGCTTTTCCCACTGTCCTTGGCTGCCCCTTAGTGATATGAATAAAAGTCATTAAGTCAGACTGACTGTGATGACATAATCTTATTGTCAAGTACTAAAAATGTTAGGAAGAAGTTGTGAATGGGACCTAATGGCCTTTCCCTTACCAGTCTTCCCATGTCCCGGGATTTCTGCTAAGATTATGGCACATCAATCCCTTCAGAAGTTATTGTCTTAATATTTTCTACTGAAACATTGTGAAAAACATTGTGAATCCGTAGACTAGTCAGAATTCATAAATAGCTAATAAAAGCTTTTACTTATTCTTCACATATATAAGTAAAGTGTTAGGCCATTTGGTTTTGAGATAGAATTTGGAAAATTGGACCTAAAATTTTAAAATTCAGTTAAACCTATTAAACACCTACTATGTGGGAGGCACTATCTTAGGCAATGGCAATAATACAAAGATAAAAGAAAATAGGCCTGCCCTCAAGGAGCTCCTAATCTACCTAAATGGTTTCTAACATGTACAGTTTTCACCAAGTGCCTCATAGACACAGGCAGGCCATTTGTATTTCTGAATAAATGAATATTTCAGTTAACTAATTTTGTCTCATCACAGTGACCCAAGTCTTAATAGATAATGTGAGTGGAAAAACATAGAGGGACTGGACAGAGAGAGAGAGTGTCTAGGTTTTTAGAAAGTGTGGAGTTTGTGCAACATTTTCACTGTGTTTTCAAAATTTGTTCATTCACTAGAAATTTGGGTAGTGTAGAATTGATAGAGTTAGAGCTGAGGTACTTGAGTCAAGCCTCCCCATTTTATAGATCAGAAAACTGAGATCTAGAAAGGTGAAGAGATTTCCTTATGTTATTGGCCTTGTTGGTCTTGGAGAGAGGATTTGAACCCAGGTCTTCTGACTGCAAATCCACTACTCTCCCCCTCTGCCAGTGCTGCCGGAGGGAATTTGTTTTAGTAGAAATGGCATTAATGTAGTTAGCAGTGATACTGCCTCCACTATTTGAGTAGTAACAGTATACTGTATAATGGTGTTGGAAGGTTTGTGGTGTTTTTGGTGGTGACAAGCGAAGGCTGAGGTTTCTCCCATGGTGGGTGAGTAAAGGGGGGGATACAGGAAGAATGTGTTCATCGTTATTTTAAAGGTGTTTTGTCAAACCACAATTACTAATGAGTAATCCATTTGTACAGTTGTTTTATAGGGTAACTGATGAAAATGCCAAGACTAGTGAGCTCCATCTTGTTGGCATGATCTGCTATACCAGTCGACATTACTGTGCCTTTGCTTTTCATACCAAGAGTTCCAAATGGGTATTTTTTGATGATGCCAATGTGAAAGAGGTGAGGGTTGTTTCTGTGCCAACTGATTGACCTGTCTATACTTTTCAACTGTTTTAACTCAAGTAATTGACTTTAGCTGTCAGAAGTTCATGAAGATCTTTGGACTACTGTGGGAGAACTGTAGATGTAGAAGCATTTTCCTTTGTGTGAAGTTTAAATATTTTAAAAACAAATTGGAAAACATGCAGCGTCTGTGATGATACCAAGTGGTGGTCTGCCAAGCTTATCGTACCAATGTATGCCATGCTTTGGGGAGGAAAGGGCCCGGAAATGGGGTATTGGTCTGTTGCCTCCAGGTGCATATCTTGGGGTAGTGGCAAGCATTCAGAACTGAGTAGGGTGTCATGGAACCAGCTGCTGACAATGGGTCTGGGGACATAATTAAGGACCATCTCACAAGTCCATCTTCTGGTGCCCAGCAACTCCTGGTGATGGTAAAAAGATGGCAGTCTTAGTTGGTGAAAGGTGTGTTCACCCTGCCCTGTGCGTTAGTGCTGGCCCATTCACAGGAACAGGCCCCTCCTTTGACAGAATGACTTTTTGCAGCTGATCCAAGACTTTGTCATTGCGATTATTCTCTTCATGTCGAGTTGGATTTGAATCTCTCCATGTCTTAGGAAGTTTGCTGCGAGGAAATAACTTCCCCCATTGGCCGGATGTCTGGTGATTTAGAGTTCTTTGAGCTGCTCTGGCATGTTCATTGGCCAGCAGCAGCCAGTCAGTTGTGGGGCCTGGTTTCTAATCAAACTATGTCAGTTCTGACATAGTGTGGTGTCCCTTGGCATAGACTTCAGAAGCATAAGGTTCCCCCTGTGCCAAAGTGGAAAAGGGAGGGGCAGACATCAGGCTGAGGTTATTGTGGAAGAACTCAAAACATAATTAGCTGAAAATCATGGACTGTTTTGAGTATGAATTGTTCTCTGACGCTGTTTTTGTACTGTCTCTACATAGCAAGCTAGGAAAATGGAGCAAGCTAGGTAAATGAAGGATTAAAGTAATTTTAAAAATTAATTAAAAGTAAGATTAATTTGAAAAACCATTTTACATACTGTTTTTTCATTTTTAATAACACATTTATTGACGATTCTAAAATTAAAAACCCTGTCATTTCCTAATGGCTTTATTTTCCTAAACAAATAATCCAGCTGATAATGGAGAAATAGGCCACGAAATTCTTTGTGACTTAAACGAAAGCTTTTTCCTTTTTATTCCCTTGATACATTTTGATCCTGATGGCTTCCAAAGCCCCTGTGTGTGGGATGTGACACAGGGCTTAGTTTAAGACCTCAGCAGCCCTGTGGGATGCCACCCTAGAGAAGGGGCCCCATTCGGGCTGCAGCATATTGGACCTAAGAAAGTGGACATGTCAGCCACCTCAGTTGTCCTTTGTTTTTTTAAGGATCATTAATACTCAGCTCATCTAATGATTGTCCTGTATCATTTACCTTGAAACCTTTTTAGGTTGGGGCTAAATGGAAGGACGTGGTTTCCAAGTGCACGAGATGCCATTTTCAACCTCTCCTTCTGTTCTATGCAAACCCGGATGGTTCAGCCGTGTCCACTGAAGATGCTCTCAGGCACGTCGTCCACTGGTCCTATTATAAAACCGCTGCTGATGAAGATGCGGGTAATTTTTTCAGTGGCTTTGCCATCACTGTTAAGATTTGGGGACCAGATTGCATTAGGTGTTTAATAGGCTCATTGTGGTGCTAAGGAGAGTGTGTCACCAGACGGTGCCCTTGAAAATGGTTAATTTGATTGGGAGGGGGGATTGTGAAAAATCAGGGAGCCGAGCTCTGTTTTTTTAAAGTTATATGGAAGACCGGAAGGTGATTAGTGCCAGAATCCATAGAGATTGCAGAGGCATAGGAAGGCTCCAGCTCTGATTGAATCAGCAGCTCCCTGCCCAGTGTTGCTGCTGCTGAGGTTAGGGTTAGGGACTGAATTCTGCACGTCCTGTTCAAAAGGGGCCACGCTGGGAAGGGGGAGGAGGGTGAATCTTTTAGAAGTAGAAGGTAATGTGAAGAATGCCCAGAAAATAATTATTTTTTTAGTTACTAGTTAACAGAGACAGATACCATCTTTAAAAACTTCAGTGTTTCTCTTTGAAAGGTTTTGAAAGGTCCACTACTCATAAACCAGAGAGTACCAAAGAAGATGGATATGGGCACCAGGCAAAGCAGAGAAGCAATCAGAAACTGTACGTCGATGACACTGTTGGTTTGACTCGTGGCCCTGCCCTGGCAAGTGGTGGAAAAGGACCAGGTATGTGTGTGTGCATGCCTCTGTGTATACGTGTGCGTGTGTGTATGTAAAGTGTCATTTTTAAATTGGAATTCAGCCCAACTCTTTCATACACCCCATGGTTCCTAGCGTAGGCGCAACTTCCTTATGTACATAAACAGGGTGCTTAGCTAGTGTTGTCTTGCTACAGCAAAGTGTAAGATTCAGTGTTTTGCAGTCTAGTTATATTTTAATGTATGTGTTATTCTTAAGGCTCATTTTTTCATTCAGCAATATTGTTTGAACTATGAAGTCAGCATTTTACAAGGTACCAGTGGGTCACATGGGTCTCCAAACCCTGTAGTCTGATTGAGCCTGTGACATAATTTAGTGGACTCATGATGTCTGTGATGGGAGCATCCCTCTCAGTTCACTCCACCCTGACTATCTCCTCCTGTTCACTTCTTGTCCGTGTCTTTCCATACACTCTTGGGTCTGAGACTTCGAGCTGGAAGGGAGCTCAGAGGTCATCTCATCTTGCTTTATAGAGGAGATGGCACGGGGTCGGGGGGAGATGTACCCATAGACCCCAGAGAATGAGCAGCAGAGAGGGGTCCCACCCCACCCTCTCTGCGTGGTTAACACTTGGAATGGGGGAGGTCTTCTGCACGTGTCCCCCTCCCCCTAGTGGTTCAGTAACCACAGGACTTTTTATTGAGTTTGAGCTGGACTACATTGTAATGTGGAAATCTCCTGACAAGTGGGGCACTGGTCAGTGCTGTGGGGAACAGAGGTGTGTCAGAGCCGT
Organism: Potorous gilbertii; assembly: GCA_028658325.1. NCBI lineage: Eukaryota > Metazoa > Chordata > Mammalia > Diprotodontia > Potoroidae > Potorous > Potorous gilbertii. Next base: position 124,644,419 of record CM053774.1, on the reverse strand, counting down.
TATTTGTACTTGACCAGATTCTTAACACGATCAGACTTGGTTTTGTTACTGATTCCACAGTTTTAATCAGGACCGTCATGTGTGTGACTTCAGTTTCAAGTGAAACAGATGAAAGGGACTGTATTTATTTTTGGTTGGGAAATCCCAAACCCCAAGCATGACACTGCTCGCCTTGATTTTGCCGTAAACATAGCTTTTAAATACTTTATCATGCATATTTGGCCTCCGGAATGGCTGGTCTTGCCAAAGATAGGAGCACATTTCAACATATCTTTGCATAAAAGGCTCCAATGTTTTTTTCCTTCAGATTTTTAATGCCTGGTGCCGAAAGTTGTCTTTCCTTTTCTGACACTGGAACAATTCTCTGTTAACACTTGATGTAGGTTTTTATCTTCTGAGGATAGTCCTTGTAAGATAAGCACATTTTTGCTTTAGACCACACTCATTCCAGGTGCTGGCTTCCGAGGCACACACTGGCCATCTCTGACTCTGACATCTTGAGATTTTTTTGTTAGAAGACAGTAAATGACATCCTTGTGCTCTTGGGCTATATATTGGTTTTCAATATTTCAGTGGTAAAATTTTCCCAGTTTTCCCAGTTGCTCAAGAAATCCATATCCTCCTTCATGATGAGAATGGTTCTTTTTCCAGTTAAACTTAGTCACAGTGACCAGAGGGACAGGCTCAAGGACATTTCCAGAGAATGCGCCCAAAGAGTAGCTGAGCAGAAAAACTTCCTCTCCTCCCAAAGAAGAGAACTGGAGAGGGAGCAGAGGAGAGAGCCAGCGAGACCCCGAGGTGAGTGCCCAGGGCTGTAGCAGATGCTTTAGGACACCATTCCCTGCTCTGGGTCTCCTTTTGGTTGTGATTCCTGCATCTCAGAGCCTGCTTTAGAAGACCCTCAGGTAAACTGAGATGCTCTCAGTAGAGGCCCCTCTGTCCCCCTCCCTCCATAGCCAGACATCCCAGCATCAGACTTAGGGATGTCTGTGGTTGACTGCTCCTTCTCACAGCAGACACAGCACACTCAATTCATGTGTTAAAAAGTGACTGTCCAAGACTCAGTGCATTTTCTTCATTTTCAGATTTGTTGAGTGAGGACCTGTCTCACTCCAAATCTGGGGCACCCCTCACTGCCTCAGCAAATGGATTTCGGCAGCACAGCAGCCAGCCTGCATCTTCTAGCCAAGGGAGAGGGTCTTCCCGCCATGAGCGACCCATGCCTCAGAGTCGGACCTCTGCACAGGTGCCAAGTTCAGTCAAACCCCAGCTGCTTGTTTCAGAAGAGAAGTTCACCAGTAAAGGGAAAAGTGAGAATGCCACTGGATACGACACAGACAGCAGCCAAGACTCTCGGGACAGGGGCAGCACCTGCAGCAGTGGCAGCAGCCGCAGTCGGGCCCGAAGCTGGAAACCAATGAGAGAGACGCTGAATGTGGACAGCGTTTTCAGCGATGCTGAGAAGAGGCACGCTGCTCCACGGCACAAAGCAAACGGTAAATCCAAACACGGCCCAGGTCAGAGAGGTAACAATTGGCCCAAAGAGTTATCCAAGCAGAAAGGCTTGATGACCATATATGAAGATGAAGGAAAGCAGGAGACCGGAAGCAGAAGTTCCCTGGATTCTACAGGGAAAGGCCTCGTGGAGACCAAGGTTCCCAGTGAGAGTGGGCAGATGCAGAGGACTGAGTCAGGCTACGAAAGCAGCGAGCGGGTCAGCAATGGCTCGGCCAGCTTGGACTCCCCACTGCTGGAAGGCAACAGTACCATGAACCCCAATGGCACGAGAGAAACGCGGCCTGGCAGGTAATGTGCATGACTCAGAGGAAGCCATTGTGGTTGGCTTAAACAGCAAATGATTATATAGAAATACAAATTCATTTCGAGGTAGTAATATTAGTAAGATAGTTATCCCTTCCACATTGTAACTTTCTCCATTGTGGTTTCAATATATTGTGGGTCAGCATAAGAAATGGAATGGGAATTTTTTTGGAGTTTTGTGGAAGCTGTAGATGACATGTGAAGGCCAGCAGATCCACAGAGCCTTTGACCAGGCAACCCAAAATTTTACAATAAGGTCCTGGAAACATCCCATAGAAGAAAAAGAAGCAATTCAGAATTCGTCTGGGGATTCTCCAGGTTGTGGGGCTGCACTCCTAACCCCCCCCATGATGTGGAAGGGACAACTGTATAGTTCAGGATTAAAAGTCAAGATGTCTGTGTTTAGGACCAGCCAGCAAATCTGTAAATATCTTCGAACCTCTTTCCCTACCTATAGATGATAAAGTCTGTTCCATCTCCAGCCTGATTCATAAAGCTTTCATTTCAGTAGCCCATGAACACATCACGCGGCTGCACAATTTAAAAGCTGAAAAGTTCATCATGAAGATGATGAACTTTTCACCGTGTTTCATTTCATTTTGCTAGCATCTCTGTGGCGGTTTGGTGTTGCATTTTGTGAGAAGATGTGTCGGAGCAGCGCTTAACTTTCTCCTTTTTGTTTGTTTTGTACAGTCACAGTATGTGAAGTGCCAGCAGCAGGTTGGCTGGGATCAATGGGGCTTAATCATTTTACACGGGCAATGCATCATTTCTGATTTGTTTCAATAATGTGAACTCTGACAAATTTCTTAGTAATATTGAAGATCTTGGGACTTTTTCCAGGGGTTTAAACAGCAGATGTGAACTGGCTTCCTAAGTGAGGGAACTAACATGCCTTAGCTCAGCAGTCAGGGATTCGCTCTTTTGGTTCCTTGTATTGAAACACATTTCTTTGTCATGTGTCATTTGCATGATCTGCCTCACTGTGTGGGAGTGGGGACAGTGCTTCCCACAGAAACAATCTGTCAGCCCAGTTGGACTGGTGGCAGAATGCTTCTGCCATTTCTATTCAGGATTGCCTTGATTTCAGCCCTTGACTGTCATCCCATCAGTGTGCTTGCTGGCTCCCAGATAGCCCATCCACGGCTGGGCACCATTTGTCCTTGTCCTCCCATTGGTCTTGGATACATTGTGCTGAGGGTTTTCCTCTGGGTCTCTGAGCATCTCCTGGTCACTAGTGCAACCCACAGGCTGCCCATCCACCTGTTATCCCTAATCTGGAGACATCCCCAGTTCACTTGCTTTTCTAAGGACATCTCTGCAATGCTTCTCTTCTGATCCTAGATATCAGGATTGATAAGGTCCTGTCTCCAGTAGCTCATCACTCATTGGCCTGGTACTAGCAGTTATGTTAATGATGAAAGGTGCCCCTCTGCCACCATCCCTGCGGGCGCACAAGAGGATCCCATAGGATTCAGGACTCATGGGCATTTTTCTTTGTCCTGGATAGAGTGCCAGTTTCACTTGTAGACCCAGGAAGTTCTCTGGGCTGGTGCTCAAAGCCTTTCTGGCACCATACACCATAGAACTTACCCTCTGCTGGCAGACCCTTGGAGAGCCCAGAGTCACTCATGCCACAGCTAGGGCCTTGGGGCCTCAGGGAGGGGCTTGTGGAGAGAGAGCTTGTTTGGGGAGGACTGAAATAATGGAAGGGAAACTACTTAGGAAGAGTAAGTCCATTTTAACCAGTCAAGGGTCATTTTAGCCACACGTTTCTATTGCTTTATTGAAATTAGGCGTCATGTGATATCTTTGTAGGTTACAGTTCAAAGGAAAATGTTGGCCCCAGATTCAGTCTTTCTATATTTGATCCTATTACAAATGCCAGGGATTCTGCCAAGTGTTTGTTTTGAGTCCTTTTTGGTAGTTTATAAGAAAAAGGTGAATGTTTCTGGTGCAGTTGAGGGCCAAGTAGATGTGGTCATTCCTCTTGTCCCCTGGTGTTCCAGGACATGCTAGACCCATAGAAGAAAGCGCGGTTCTCTGTTAAAAGGTAATGTCTGAGCCATGTCTCTTCTTCTATGGTGCGTGTTCAGAAATCTTAAGGAATAGAATTCCAAAGTCCATTTCTTGAAGGAGAAAGTCCATATCATCCTGGTCCAGGGGAGGACTCCAATTTTAACACATTTTATTAAAATATTTGCCCTGGCAGTTTGCTTTCCATCTTCTTCATACGTGTTAGTTCTGTAGTAATCAGAGTTATCCACCATGAACAGTGTAAAAACTGAGTCATGTAATTGTGTTTTATTGGGAATATTGTTGTATGCTCGTCCTTCATTGCCAAAGATGTCCGTGCCATCAGAGAAATGATGACATGACTGGCACTTGACTTTGTTTTGAGTGAGGGAGGGCTGTGCAGGTCACCAGCCTCACTTCTCCTGAAGAGTCATCTGAATCCAGTGACCAGATATTCATCACGGTAACTGGAGATGACCCAGGATGGAGGCAGCTGGGGTTAAGTGACTTGCCCAAAGTCACATAGCTAGTGAGTGTCAAGTGTCTGAGGTGAGATTTGAACTCAGGTGCTCCTGACTCCTGCACTGGTGCTCTATCCACTGCACCACCTAGCTGCCCCAGGAATATTGTTAAGAAAGACCTGAAGAACGAAAATAACCTGCGAAAAAGAATGTCTTAATGCATTCATGTTCTTTTAAGCCAGATGTTTTGTTTTGTTTTTACAGTAACCAGATTCAGTCAAGTAAACTGAATGCAGACACTTTGCAGCATAATTCCCGACCGTGTAAAGACCATCTGGGAGGTAGGAATTTTATTTGTTAGTAGCAAAGAAATCAAGTGCGACATTGATACGTGTTCTGCGGGTTTGCTGGGTCTCCCCTGCCTGGCGAGGAGTCTCCAGGTGGCCGGCATGGCAGCTGGGGGGCCTGGCCTGGCTGCTGCTGGAAGGCCGTCTTCATGCCGCAGTGAGCATGAGCATTTACGCAGGGCCTACTGTGTGCCTGTTTATAAATACCATCTCACTCGATCCTTCCAACGGACCTTGCAAGGCAGTTGCTGTTATAATCCTCATCTTACACTTGAGGAAACTGAGGCACACACAGTGTGGGAGGCCAGATGAACCGAGTCTTCCTCACTCACAGCTGCCCGCTGCCTCAGAGGGCTCGTGTAGGGCATAGAATTTATATTCTTAGAAGATTGGAGCATTTTCTTTTTTTTCTTCAGACATTTTAATTTAGATGCAACCTGTGAATAATTGGTTTCATCTTATAAAAAATTGGTTTATCTTATTTTCCTGAAATCTGTGTGCCTAAAAGGAAATTAATATTCTTTTCTTGGGGCACTCTGGTTTTTACCGTATTTTTTACTTCATTTGGAACATTCAGGATGAGAGCAGTTAAGATTTCTACCCTCCTTTCTTAGGTTCTTTTGCATGATTGCTGAAACTTTTGGAGTATTAATAAGTGTGTTTTTGACATGTCTTTAAAGATCCAAAACTGTGATTGTAAGTAGTTGGGAGAGAGGAAATAACTTACTTTTTATTTAATGAAATCAAGAGACTCCACCTTGTTTTCGTAAGAGAAAGAACCTAGTCTTGATGTCTCAGTGGGAAGGGAGCTGGCTGCCTTATCCAGTCTCGAAGTCAGGAAAACCCCAGGGTCACAGGTGGGAAAATGACTGAGAGAGCCTTAAACTGGGAATTAGGAGATTGGGGGGAGGGAGGGTAGACCAGGTGCTGCCATTCACTAGATGAGGAACCCTCTTGGCTTCATTTACTCATCTATAAAATGAAAGGTGTGAACTAGATGGAAGGTTCTTCTAGCTCAAACATCCTACATATGTGTGAAGATCCTCAGCCAGGACAATTCCTGGGGTGCTCAGTTACTCACTAGACACCCTAGTTAAGTGTTCTGAATGGGCTCATAGGAAGGGGGTATGGGCAAAGACTCTAAACTCTTACTAGTGATAGGAAAGGTTCATTCCTGCACTTGCAGTATTAGAGTTGTCCCACACATCAGGTGTCAACTTTGATTGGGCTTTCTGCCCATAGACAGCATGCTGGGGCTGCCAGCTTCTCCTGCCCTCATGCACTCATGAGGGAAGGAAGTCGAGGCAGAGGAAACAGATGATTAAAATGGCAGCCTTGGAGAAACTTCCTGATCTTCCTGTCTCAGGGCCCAGAGCACATCAGCCTTTACCCATCCTTCAACCCCTTAGATAGTGTCAGCCCTACTTCACAAAAACACTTTACTTGGTTCAGTTACATTTTTAAAATACAAATGTAAGACCTATTTTTTTCTCCAGAGAACATCCATTCCTTCTCTAGTTTTCCTTTTTACTTTTAGTTATTCTTCATTCAGAATGAAAAATAAGTGTATTTGCTTAGACTTTGGAAAAAACCCAAGTGCTGGACTTTGTTTCCAGGATTGTTCACAGATCATTGAAAATGATGAAGCCTTTATTTTGTTTTTCTCAGATGGTGTAATATTGAGAAGACACATTTACATGAAAGAAATTAACTTCTTTTCCTACATTAAACTGCCTCATGGGGTCTTATAAGGGCTGATAAATGTTTCTTTTGCTGCGAATCAAAGGAAACAGATAAAAAGGTTGGCCAGAAATTGCCTCTGAAGCCAGTGAGTTTGAACAATAGTCATAACTCCCTCCCAGCTACAAGGCATTATCTGTCTCCTGGTCGTCATAAAGGAAGGTGCACAAGGCTTTGGGTGCTGGTAAAAAGGCATTACTCTACAGAAGTTTTCTTTATTTATATTTTAAAATAGTCTACACTTAAGCCCCTCTACAAACTACAAGTGTAATTTCCAGCAGTTGTGTTAACCTAATAAATTGTAGTGCAGCGTTGCCCTCTTCTGATGCCAACTGCAGCTCCTCCATAGCTTCATAGAGTCTTGTAGAGTTCCTATGGCCAACATACAGCAGCCTTTGGCAGCTAGCCTACATGTGGACATCTCTGAACTTACTGAGGTTGGTCCTTAGGTGAGAATTCTCCTGACACTTCCTGTCAAAATTTTGATGGGCATAGGCTGTTTCTTGTGCTAAATACATTGTTTGATAGGTAACAGACATAGAAACCATCACTGGGCCAGTCATGGGCTCTCCAGTTTGGCCTAGGACCTGCTCAGGCTTTCACCCCACCACCCCAGCTCACCTCTGCAAGTGCCCCAGGAAAGCATCTGAGGATGACTGTTTAGTTATAAATCCTAAGCCTACCACGATTCTGGCTGTCCTTGCCTTGAGAATCATATTTTTAAATGAGTTTTTCTGCTAGCTGTTTCTCTGTAGTGTAAGTTTCATGCCTAAGATGCCCAGATGGGGTCTTTCAGAATAGTGTTCTTTTTATTCTGCCATCAAAGGACACCTTCCTGTCTAAATATAGATGCTTTGTCAATATTGGGTGTTGACGTGTTTTTCTGCGGCACCTACTAAAATAGCTATACTTGTATAGCTGGACATCAAGGTTTTGGTAAGGAAGAGAATGTACCAAGTAACTCTCAGGCTTGCTAACCCCAGGGTTTGGGCCCCTGTTTTTCAGTGTGAGAAACAGGAAGGTGACATGGAAGCTTGGCTGCCTTCTGCCTGCAAAGTCACTTCGTAGCCTGTTTACTTTAATTGCAGTTGTTATTTCTTAAAAGTGAGGAAGCTTAGGTAATTCAACTATGGACTAACTGTCCATGCACCTATTAGATAACACAGCTGGTTTTAACTTTGGAATGTGATTTTTGCATTTTACAAATGGGAATAAGCCCATTGCATTGTCCAGAGGGATGCCCTTTTATTTTTTACAAGATAGAAGAAGCTTTAAAAATGTGAGGGGTTCAGAAATGATTGGACTGTATTCAGAAGAAGTGTATTTGGAAGGACAGATAATGAGGCTGTTTTATTCAGGGCTTACTGTGTGCCAGGCCCTATTCCAGGAGCCAGGGATGCCAGCCCTGCCCTCTTGGGACTCTTAGTCTGCTAGGGGAGGAGCTGAGGAGACCACAAGGAAGGGTGCCATACTGCAGTTGGGTGCTGCTTAATGAGGAGAAAGATAGCCAGAGCATGGAGATGGGAGGGAAGCCTTGGGCGGCCAGCTGGGGCAGGGTGGGGTCATGGAGAGCTCGGCCTCAGGAAGGGGAGCTGAAAGGAATCCTGATAATCATACCATGACTGTGGGCTGTAGTTTTGAATTTTCTTTATTCTTAAAAATTCTTTTTTGTTGAGTCTGGGTTTGTTTCTTTTTTTCATTCAACACATTTTGCTAGAACAGAATTTGCAGGCTGAACACGTCCTTCTGCACAATGAGGGGAGGGACTTCAGGGCCTCTATTGCAGGACTTTTTCAGATCTTCCTACTTCAGCCTCCTAAGGGTGTCCCTCTTCAGTCTCAGTCCTTCAACTTGGCATTCAGTCTCCCTCCAGACTGGCCCTATTTCCTTTTGCTTTTCAAAGGGGACCCTCAGGTCTAGTCCCTGAGATGGCTCCTACGGTTCCCTTACAGCTTTGTGTCTTTGCTCCTGCCATTTTCTGCACCTAAATTTGTCTTCCTTCTTCATTTGCCTTGTGTGGGGAAGCCTAACTGAGGCTGAAGGTCCCTGGCTGGTCTAGGGCACAGTGCTTTCTTTATCTAAACCTGCTGGGCATTGCACTGTTCGTTCTTAAATGAGGGCCACCTGCTTTCACTGCTTTCAGAATAGGGCTGTAGGTGAATTCTAGGAGTTGATCAGTTTCTCTTACTGATTTCCATTCCTACCTTTGGTGGCAAATGCCCCTAATGAGTAATTATGTGGTAACCCAGCATCTGCCCTCGAGAGGGGGTGCATGAGACTCACATGTCCCAAAGGGATTTATTAGAGGATATTCATTCCAGGTGGCTGGAGATGGGGGAGGAGGTGGGGGAGAACAGGACGGTGCTACAGGCTTGCCAGTCAGCCTCCGAGTAGAGATGATGGTGCCTCAGGTCCCCCCACCATGGCTCCTCTATTATTATACAAGTAAAGCTATGTGTTAAGGACGCTCCTGCCTTTTTGGAGGCCCCTCGATGGTGCCTGGTGGGGAGTGTGGTGTTCTTTCTCTTTTGCCATTGCTTCCAAATCAGACATGGGAATTTGGAATTGAAATCGTTCTTTATTTAGTCAGGGTTTGCCAACAAGGGGGGTCCCCTGCCCCTCCAATCTCCTGTTGGCTGCAGTGAATATCCTTGGATAATTCACTTTTGGACAAGCAAGTCCTGTTGAGGAAACCACCTCATCAAGTCCACCACAGGGCTCATCTTCCCTACCCTCCTCTAAGCTTCCCTATTCTGTTGGGCCCATCCCCATCCTCGCAGTGGCCTGTACCCGTAGCCTTGGTCAGATCTTGCTGCTGCTCTTCTTGGTTCAGGGCTGCCCCCATTCCAGACTCTGTGATTTTCTTGAGGCACAGACCTCACTTTGTGACTCTGGAGACTCCAGGGGTTCCCTGGGGCACCTGAGACAGAAGAGAAACACCTTCACAGACTGACCCCAGTCCATCCTTCCAGCCTCAGCAGGCATCTTCTCCCCTGTCTTCTTTGCTCATGAAGCCGACTTTCTCTCTTGCTCACACTGGATGTTCCATCGCCACACCTGTGCCCTGGCCTTCTCCTGTATCAGGAAGGAACTGCTTAGCTCCATTTTCTACTACACCATCCCCCGCAATGACCTCCCTCCATCCCAGGCTCGATGCTCCAGGTACATTCTGGACCTTCATAGAAAGGTCCTTGTTAGAAAGTGAGTTCCTTGTTTCATTCTCTGCATATTCCTAAGACCCACAAACAAAAACAATTAGTGATTAACAGTATTTTAATAGGTAGGAATCATGTCTGATTCAATGTGAATATAAGCTTGTCCACAGAGTTCTGCCTCTGCCTGGCCTGGCCAGGACTAGCAGCAAGGCCTTTCTCCCATGGGGAGGAAGTGTCCTGCTGCCTGTGTCTTCTCCCTCTGGATTCCACATAGGAATCCTGACTGGTCTGGAGGTGGGGCCAGTATAGGAGACTCCAGCAGGTGGGGAACAGCTTTTGCTATCAGACAGAAAACATGTCTGCTCATTAAGAGGCAGGAAACCTAAGTTCTGGCAGTCTCACCCTGAGGTGGCCAGCAGCTTGGTCTGGGTATTACACCTACTGTGGCAGCATCACAGTGTGGCTGCTGAACTTCAGATGAATTAAGGGATGTGAAAAAGGAGCAGAAAGGCAGGTAGCTGGGTGGCCCAGTGGATGAAATGATGAGCCTGGAGTCAGGAAGACCTGAATTCAAATCCACCCTCAGACACTCACAGGCCTTGAGACCCTGGGCAAGTCTTATCCTCTGTCTGCCTCAGTTTCCTCAAACGTAATATGTGGATGTAGCATCTGCCTCCTAAGGTGGCAGTGAAGATCAAATGAGACACACATGTTAAGTGCTTCCTAAACTTTCCAGTGCCCCGTCCAAGGCTAGTGATTATTGTTAGTTCCAGTGCATTTGCATCACTGATGTCCTTGAGCAGGCTGGATATTACCCAAGAGGAGCCCTTCTCAGACTGCATTAGGTGACCTCTGAACTCCCAGTTCACCAACTTGGGGCTTCTGTCTTCCCAGTCTCAGAGTCCTGTCCTCAGCGTAGAGCAAGCTGGGAAGAGGCTGGGGTTGATGTTTGAGAAGACTGCCCTTCTCTGTTGAAAGACGACCTGGTATTCATTAAGCATCAGGAAGAGCATGTGAGCCATCTTGGTTTGAAGGACGTTTCCTCAGAAAAGCAGCCAAGAGTAATATGTGCAAGTTACAAAGAAGCCACCGGATGTCAGGAGGGAATAGGATAAACCTTTGCTGACCGTTGGAGCTGCCCCACATGGCATGGACAGCCCTGCCAAGCTGGGTGTCCTTGGGTAGTGCAGAGGTCTGGGCCATCATTTTGCTGGGTAGAATGTAGAGGAGCTGGTGTGGTGGCTCCTTAAAGTCATACTTGAGATTAGCTTTAAGGGGGATAAGGAGTGGAATAAGGCAAGCAGGAGAATAGTCTGAAAGGACCAAACCTGTGCCATGGACAGTGAGTAGTGAAGTCTGGCCATCAGGCCAGTGAAGGGTGGGCCCTGTGGCGGCCACACAAAGGCAGTAGCATTTCACTTAGGAAGTAGTTGTTTGCAAGCCATGGCAAGTCTTTGAGCCCAGTCCAGTACTGTGCATCAGGATGATGGGATAGCCTAGGATGGCACCATGAAGGACGGATTAGAGGGAAAAGGCCGTGGAGAGTCTGGGGAGGAGCCAGAGTAGCCATGCCTAGTGAATAATTGTATTATTTTCTTTTTAAAAATGTACTCTAAACTTAATAACTGTCAACACAAACAAACACTGAACTATATAAAGAAAAGTAAAAATAATAGGCACTAGCCACTTTTCCCTAGCAGCCTTTAAAGATGTTGAAAGGCGGCCTGTTTGAAGATACCCTGAAATGCTCTGTCATTTGAAGACTCAACACACTTTTAAGATTTTTAAATGTCCCAAAAGTCTATTTTTTTATTCACACAGCTAATTCTTAGGTGTCAAAATGAAAATAAAAGAGATCCCCCTTTTTTTGAGAGTCCTTAAATTTGTTACGTTTTACATTGTAACTTTTAAAACAATCATCTCTCCGTTTCTCTTTTTCAAAACTGGCAACCTTAGTTAGAAATAGAAGGAGCAGCCACAGCTTCAGAACTTTCTTAAGTACTCTGCCTTTTGAAATCTTTGTGTGTTCACCTTTCTGGGATTACTGTAAGTTTTTGCCTAAAGTATATAATTTAAAATGTTGCAAGAACACATTACGTGTGGCCAGAGTGCCGTGTTACTCCTGCCTTCTGCTCCCAGCACACTTGGCTACTCAGATAAACTTTGTGAACAAAGCATTTGAGGATTTGGCTTTTTTCTCTTGGATGCCAAGTCAGATTTTTCATATCTTTATCGTTTCAGCTTGTTACACTCTGACGATTTGCTGTTCGCTCTAGTTTTGCACCCAGAGCCAAAATTCCCAGTAAAGACTCCAGTCTGTGTTGTTAACCATGCATGCATGTATGTATGTCTGTGTCAGCAGAAGAGAAAAATAACACATCTATTTTTAAGTTTGTCGAAATCCTGGCATCAGCAAGGCAGGAGCATGGACTTTTTAAGGTTCTGCTGCCTCCTGCTGCCCATCCGTGTGAAGCTCCCATGGACGCTGCTCTGCTTGGTAAGATTAGTGTAGGTCTTGTAGACTTGTGTTTGATAGTAGTGATGTGAGCGAAGGCAGAGATAAACTGAGTTTATCTAAAACCTCACACGGTTTAGTTTCATTTCTCAAAGTGTATGTAAACAGCTCTTTTGGGCTCTCAGACTGTGAGTGGATTCACGGTGCTTGGTTGGCAGCTGGTAAGGAAAGACAAAGTCTGGTTTGAAGAGATTATCAAATGCCTATTTCATAGTCACATTTTTACACAAGAGTTTATGGATGCCAGTGGTGCTGGCTCAGTGTGAGAAGCAGGGTATTCTTTAGGAGGGGGAGGCTCTGTTGGGATCTAAAGAAAAAAATGTTTCTTATTCGCTCAGAAATACTAGAAGGAAGTTTAAATCATGGTAAAGGAAAACTGGCATTTCCCCATGTCCTTGGCATGCTCCTGGCTTGACCTGCACCCCAACTGCATCTCCTGTGGTTTGATCTTATCCATGAGAGGAGCCACTTAGTGCGGTCACTGAACAGATTTCAGCAGCAGTGTCCAAGGCTTAGCAGGGACGTCATTCCTTAGGCATGGTTCTCAGGCCCATCCCCATGGTGCTGTCTGAGATGGACACTAATATCCGTTCTAACTTTGTCTTGGTCTTATCCCCATGTTGAATGATCCTGTTGTTGCATAAGCACTCGTAGCTTGGGGCTGGGAAGGGATGTTGTCATGCTGTCTCACCGTGGCTGTCTGTTGTTAACCCAGGGAGCCGTAGCATGAGTGAAGGCCGGTGGCCCCATCTTTCCCATTTCTGTCGAAGTGTTGGGATCTCAGATTTTGTTCAGAGGCTGTTTGTTCTCCTTTAACTTTAGTAAAAGAGCTTTGGGCCCTGGGTTCCTCCTGCTCCCTTCCCGCCAACATTCTTCCATGTATGACCCTAGGCAAGTCTCCTCACCACCCTGGGCTTCTGTTTCCTCCTCTGTGAAATGGGGAGATGTGACCAGCTGGCTTCGAGGCTCCTTGAGATTCCTCCAGGGGACACCAGTAAATACCCTTAGCTGTTTGTGCTGCCTAGAAACCCTCCTCCAGGATTGGTGGAAGCAGTGGCACTACCTCTGAATGGGATACACTGTTGGAAACTGGTTGTTTATGTACTAAAGAGCAAACAAACAAAATACAAGGTAGAATACTATATTACTGTTTTTGCTAGGCCATTAGAACCGCTCCATTCCATTGTCCAGAAGGGGAAGTATGCTGTGGTGCTTGGGGGCCTTTTGTTTATATGAAACTAGTGTTTGTTGCACTGTTTTTGCAGAAAATCAAACACTGGTGTGGGACATTGTGAACTTGGCCAGGAAAAGAGCCTGTTTTCCTGATTCTCATGAAGTAGTAACTCGGGATTAGTGGAGGGGATTAACATAGTTAGGGTTGGCCGTCTTAGAGATACCTCATTTTACCCTTGCAGCACTCCTGGGACAGTAGGCACTATTACCCCCATTTGACACGAGAAAACTGAGGCAGGCAGAGATCAAGTGATTTGCCCCAGGGTCACACAACTGCCAAGTGTATGAAGCCAGTGCATTGAGGGATATGGAGCTGAAAACTGCCCCTGCAGCTTCTGTATAACCTTCGGGCAGAAACAAAAGTGGGTAGGGGATGCAGGGCATGGCCCTGGGTTTTACAGAGAGCTGAAGGGGAATCAGCTAGCAAGTGTTTGCAGGGAAGGTCTGGAAAGGTGACCTGAACAAAGGCAGCTTGCTTAGGTCCAAGAAACAGAATTTTAGTAGGTAGCTTCATTCTCCCTGATAACCTCTAGGCCAGCTCTTTGACCTAGGTCTCTGGGAATATGACCATAGATGGGCCCTTGATTATGGCAGAGAGTTGTACCATGTCTTGTATGTACCTGTCATACTTCCTGGAAGGGACACGTCCATGGTCCTTTGCCTTTCTTGCTAGTAGCAAAAGCATGAGTCATATGACAGTTTGCAAGCCTTAGAGGTGCATGACAATAACTATGTCCTGCTTGTTTGTCCCCATTTAGGGAAGCCTAGTTCAAGACACAGGGATCCACCCTAGGCCTCTTCCTCAGAACATGAGTGAGTGCTGTCAGTGACCCTTGCTGGTGGCCTGAATGGGGATGACCTCTTATCTTACCTCTTTGGCTGAGGGCTCAGTTGGCAGGGAAGATGACGAGTTGTGGGCATTGGGAGATGGCCATTATCCTCTGGGGTAGACATTGAGGGGTGGCAGAAGAGGGTACAGCCCCTGAGTTTGGGTCCTAGCTCTTCCAGATTTGCACTTGATACCCTACCTGTCCATTCCTCCTGTGAGCCCTCTTGCCCTTCTCCATGAGGTCATAGAACCTGGGTCCTTTGTCTTTATCCACCCTGTCCAAGCTAACTGTCTCAGTGACAGGCCCCTTCCCTCTGTCCTCTCCCTCTTGCCCCAAGAACAGGCTAGGACCTTTGGGGCTCCCTGATTATCCAAAGACATGTTCTATTTTGTTGGACTGGTTATTTCTGTTAGTACTTAATTACATCTCTATACCATTATCTCTTCCTGCTAATGAGGCTTTTTATAATGTGGCCGTGCCTCTAGAGGCAGCCAGGTGGATTCAGCAGGAGGTGCTGGGCCTGTGGACACTAAAAATCATCCCTCCCTCCCACCTTTCCATATCTCTTCCCTTGATCCCTACACCCTCTCACATTTCTCCCTCCTGCCCTTCTGCTATAATTCTTAGAATGTGGTGAAAGGTTTCTCTAAACGTACTAGTCATTTGGGAGGTAAGATCCAATTTTTGAAAAAAATGGATTTATCCAAAGTGGCTCTAACATCCAGTTTTCCAGAGTAATATTTAGGCTCTAAGCTGTAATTACTAGATTCCCTGAAAACACTGGACACATTCAGGAAACTGAGGCACAGCTAAGCCAACTTTTCTGTGGTATTGTTAAGAGTGTGCAGTGTTTGCTTACTAACCATAAGCATCTACACCTGATCCCATAGCATGTGCTACCATTCCTCGATGGGGTCGAGAACTGGGGATGTGGGGAAACATTGTTGGACTTCATCAGTGTTGTGTTTTGATGAAACATTTTTTATTTTGCTTTGCAAATTTCCATTTCAAGGAAGGGGGAGTGTACGATAAGAAGTAAGTGTAGCATCAGACACAGTCATCGTTTTCTCAAACACATATGCAGTGTCTGGAAGGAGCACCCACCAGGGACTGGTCAGCAGTTTGGAAGCTGGGATTTGGTTGTTGGAGCTGCAGCACAGTAGTTCTCAGCCAACTGCCTCACAACCGAGCACAGGTTGAGGTTTTCTGGGCACCTCTCCAGTTAAAAATGGAGGTTGTCTGAGCCCAGCCTGGATAATGGGGCACCCTTTACAAAGGCCTGTTCTCAGGATTGGGTCAGAAGCCTGACTTCAAATCCTAAGTCCATTATTGTGTGATTGAGCACGTCCCTTTGGTAGTCTGGGCCTCTGCTTCCTCTTCTGTAAACTGTCTCTAAGGCTCCTTCTAGCTGCAGATCATACACAGTGAGGGCAGGTTCAGCAAGCAGCTCCCTGGGGAGTGTGGGTAGGGGCCTCTCCACTACACTAGGAGTAAAATAGGCACCAAAGGAGCACAGAGTGTGAGAGAAGGGGGAACATGAACTTGGGGCTGTTGAGAGGCAGGCATGTGTGGAGCCCCAAGGCAAAAGCCAAGAACACTTGGGGACAATTCTCAGGTATTTTACCACCTGACCCAGGCAGGAACACTGGCTTAAAATTTCCCTTTGGGGGAGTAGTAAACACTTAATTCTAGAAAACATGTACAAAGGGTATTTTGTTACTAGAAAGAAAAGTATACCTGTTATATTCTGAACAGCAACAGTGCTCCATGTGGCCATTTGTTAATAAGCTCACTTTGATACCCAGTAGCATTAGGCCCACCCTCAGGCATAGTTGTGTCTCCTCTTATCTGAAAAACCGGCCCTTGGCAGGCTACATCTAGCGTCAGACTGAATCTAATGTAATTCAGGAGGAATCAGTCTTTACAGTCATAAGTAGCTGCTTTGAGGTGGGCACGTGTGGGTTTGTAGTGAACAGCACCTTCCACAGGAGTCAGCAGTATGTTATGGCAGCCAATGACATCTTGGGCTACATGGAGGTGGGGCAGAGCTTACAGGAACAGGAAGGGGAAGTCCCACTGTCCTCTGCCCTCATGGGAGTTACCTGAGGACTGTGTTCCATTCTGGCCACCATGGCTTAAGAAGGGCCCTCGATAAACTTTTTCCATTTAGAGGACAGCCTTGAGTGTCAATCCCATGAGGACTGATTGAGAGACCTGGACACATTTAGCTTGCAGAAGAGAAGGGGACATGCCAGCTGTCCAAGTATGGAAGGGCTGTCTAGGATAAAGGAGGAGTTGGCCCTTTACTGCTTGACCTCAGAGAACTGAATCCAGTATGGAAGTTGCAAAGAGGCCACTGGAAGCTGGAGATCAGGAAAGATGCTCACTGTGGGGGCTGTGCCCAAGTGGGATGGGCTCTGCTGTGACAAATGAGAGGTTTACTTGTCAGTCTATGGGCTTCTTTTGTCAAATTTTAGCCTTAGTGGCAGCTGAGATGTCCCTTTCAACTTCTTTGGATTTGGATATAGAGACTCCAGAGAGATCTGGTGGAAGAGGGGGTAGTGGTGGAAATGGATTTAGCAATAATTATATAGATTTCATTGGAGTCTCCTAATGACCCTCTTAGAAAAGTGCTACAAATGACTGCTGTTTTTCAACTGAGGCACAGAAAACCTTGGTGATCATCCCTGCAGTCAAGTAAATCTGAAGTGGGGCTCTCCTTGCCTGGCCAATCCTCTGCCCAGCGCCATGCAGCCCCTCAATGACAAAGGAAATCCTGCAGTGTCTGGTAGACTCCCAGTGAAAGTGACCATTACTCTGATAGCCAAAAAATGGAATAAATTCTGAGGAATAGTCTTAAACATTTGGTGGGGTTTTGTTTTTTAGATCTGAGAGAAAACATCAAGATTTCAGAAGTGGCCTGTGGACCCCCTGATTTCCACCCAGATTTGCATCTACACGTAGATAATCCTTTAATGAAAAGGTAATGGTAGAGATACTAAGAAATAAATCCTAAGTGACTGCATTGTTGAATTTCCTTTTCTTTAATCTTGCAGGGAATGCAGTTCTTTTATAAAAGCCTTTTTTTGTTTCCTAGTAGTAGATAGCTCCACAATGTTATAATCCCCACCTGTGGTGGAAGTACATAGCTTTTGTTTAAGCAGGGTTTGTTTTTTTAAGAGCACGCAGTATTACAAGTCATTGGGGGGGTGGAGGGGGGAGGGGGGAGAATCCCCAAACCAAACAAGCATCAGGATGTCAGCTCCTTGTGATATGGGCTTCTTTTGGTCTTTGTATTTCTGTAGTCTCTGCAGGGCCCAGCACAGAGCCTGGCATGTAAGTGCTTCTTAAGGACGTATTGATTCATTTTTTCCTTTAATGATTTTTATGTTCAGTATTGCCTATATAAAGACTGACCTCTTCAAACACTGGATTTATTATTTAGCTGTAAGCCCTAGCACTGAAGATTTACAATTTCTTTGTTATTTCTCATTTCACTGCTGGGAGATAGGGCTGCCCCATCCCATGGGGCTCAGGGGTCTGAGAGTTGCCAAGGCACTGACAAGTTAAATGACTTGACCAGCATCACATAGCCAGGATGGATGAGAGGAGGGAGGTGGACTCAGGGCTGCCTGCTGGGCTTTTGTTCTTGTTGCTTCCTTTATATGCCAAATTACTTATAGTTTGTTTTCACTGATTACAACATTTCCATGTCAGACAGCTGATAAGTATAATGGAAAATTGTTGAGTCACCCTGGGTCTGTTTCCTTATCTGTAAAGTAAGAGAGCTGGATGGGATCTCTTAATCTAAGGTCCTGTGATGTTTTTTTTAAGACAGACAATCTTTGTTTGGGCTCAGATCAAAAATACTCAGAAATGTTGTGTTGTCACTGTGATGCAAAATATTTTAAATGAATGGTGTCTTAGAGAATCAGACATATGGGTTATAGCTCAAAAAAAAAATCTGTGAGAGTGTGTGTGTGTGTAAGTGCCTTTTCCTCCATCCATATTGAATATTTCCTCCTTTTCTATTTTTAGACCTCCTGTGCATGACACCAGCGAGAAGTTTTTGTCAGCATCAAATCCCCAGTTCTTCAGGGACCATGATACAAGAGAACACATCCCCCAACCAAATGAAAATTCAAATGAATGCCATTTTCCTGAAAGGATTAATTCAGAGAGGCCTGAAAAAAACAGTCCATCTTTGCTCAGCGCTAGAGGATCTGTACCCTTTCAAGTCCCTGATCACTGTCCCTCAGCAAAGTCAGCTGACAGTGACGAGACACTCATCTCATCCCAGTCACTGACAAATGTGAGAGTGGGCAAGTCCTTTGCCCAGCAAAATCTGGGGGAGCTGTGCAGCACTACTAAGCAAGCTGCTGTCAGCCCCTCCGATAATGGTGGGGTGCTTGAACCCACTGCCTGTCAGAATCTGCCACCTCCTTTGCCTCCAAAGAAGTATGTGAAAGCCATGGCAGTGTCCCGGTCAGAGAAGGAGTTCATCCCTGAGCTGGAACTCTCAGGGAGGGGGAAAGCTAAGCCTCCAAGCCTCCAGAAGCATGTAATCAGTGCCCCTTCCCAGCAAGGGGCAGAAACAAGACTGAAGGAACCGGGCCAAGGTAAAGAGCTTGGCGAACACAAACCCAGGACTCGATCCAGCCCTTCCACTGACCATCAGACCTCTCTGGATGTGGTTGGTAAAGGTATTCCCCAAACAGAACAATGGCCCGATATGCCACAGCCACATGGGATAGTATCCCTGACCACCTACTTTTCTGTGGACAGCTGTATGACTGATACGTACAGGCTGAAATACCGCCACAGACCCAAGCTGTATCTTCCAGAGAGCAGTGACATACATGGAAACAAGCCTCTATCCCAAACTGAACCGAGGCTGAAAGCTGTGTTCCATGATGATCTGGAGCCAGCCAACGTCTAGGCTCACCCTGGCGTGAGCAGCATTTCCAGAGAAAGTCTTCTGAGGACCCTCTCAATCAGTCCACTTAGACAGGAGAAACAGGAATGGATCACCCAGGTGGTGAGGTCTGGGGGGATGGAGTTAAGAGTAGAATCATACAACCCTGGGCACTGAGTATCCTTTGACCAGGGTCCCTTTGCACCTTTTCCTCCTTGTGGATGTTGGGTTGTGTTCACAGCCTTCTGACACTTCCCGAAGTGGGACTCCTCGGGATATATCATGCACACAGGCCTCAGACACTGCTGCAGAAGCCAACCAGCCTGCCGTTAGTATACAGTCAGCTAGGAGCCTACAGGGCAATTAGCTCCACGTATATGCAACTCACCAGCAGAGCATGATGGGGCTAGTCAGAGCAGTATTTGCTTATGAGGAAGCACTTTTCATGGGTAAAAAGCCAGAGGTTTTTTACCCAGTCTTGTTTGGTTTTTGACTTCTGTGATAGTCTACTACCTATGATACCTTCAAGTGTCTTAAAAAGATTAACATGTAAATTTTATCCTTTTATAGCATTTGGGAGGGAAAGAAGCCTTAATCATGAGTGATTTTAACACTAATTTTTCAGAAGTCAGGAACAGAAGGGAAGTAATCTCTCCCTCCTGGAGATTTACTTTTGTTTCACTGAAAATTCATTATGGAGAACACCTCTTCAGCAGCAGCATAGACACAGTGAGCCAGTGAGTGCTGTGCCACCAATGTTACTGCAGTGACATAAGCTAAAAACATGCAAATGTTAGCCTTTAGCACATTTACATCTGGCACCAATTCATGTGAAGTCTGAAAGTGGTGTTTTTGTTTTTGGACGCTAAGAACCAATGCTAGAAAGTGGCACCAGACCCTTATTGCAAGTTACCAATGAATACTTTCCATGGCTGCCTCAATCTCCCCAGATTGTGAAATAAGCTTCAGTTAGTAACTGGCCATCCAGCACACTGATTTGTCTGTCCTTAAATTTGGAAAATTTACCCTCTTCAGGTGGTCAGTTGGAATTCAGTGATAATGAAGTGTTGTTTTGAAGCATTCTTTTGGTTTATGCAAATATTTTTAAAGCAGATGTCTTCTGTTTCCAGCCAGTCTTTGCATAAAAACCAGAGCAGTTCTCCATTAAACAGGAAAAAAAAGCCAGTTTTGCACTAAGTCAGTGGGAAGGAAGCAGTGTTTTTCCAAATGTAATGAAACAGGACCCTAGGCTATATGAAGTCATGTTCTGGTCCTAGAGCCTGAAATTTGTATATTACCTGAGAACTAAGAAGACTCAAACTGCAGTCCCTCCTGCTAACTCACCCCTTTTCCCCACACCCCACTTTTGCTGCCCTCGCTCTAGCTGCCATCAAGGCCCCACTTCTTCTGTTACCTTAAGAGAAGCACTGAGGAAGCACACTGTCAGAATGTCTTCAGGAAGGGAAAAGAACAGGAGCTAAACTCGATTTGGAGAATTCCAAGTATTTACCAAAGATAAAACAGATCTTTCACAACAGCTAATAACCAGTACTTAATATTTCTAGGAAAATTCACTGTCTGGTCAGTCACATGGGCCAGGGATGATTCTTTCAAGTCCTACTTAAAAAAAACAAAACAAAACAAAACCTGTTACCTAACTAAAAGATATGCTACTGCAAATAACTGAAATGGGAAGTTGTCATTATCTAGATTTTCTTATATTAAATTTAATGACGTTTTAATTTGCCAAACAGCCTTTACTCCTAATCACCTGATCATAAGCATCTTAAATTATCATATTTGAGACTGTTCTGAAATATGGGATAATATCTTGCTATGCTCTTACGTAGAATGGAAACAATACTTGCAAAGCTTGTATATTTGCTTCCTAACCAATCCTGGCCTGACTTACTCTAAAATTTCTCAAAGGTTTGAAATTCTTCCTGAACGGTTCTTAGTTTATATCCTTACACAATTTAGAAATACTTGAACAGACCAGGTAAATAGCCTTTTATCCTTTATCCAAAGCTGTTTTAGTCAGCTTTTAGTACTGACATTTGTAAATAGTATAGTTTGTAAAATTCTATTTGAAATAACAATGTATTTAACTTTGCTGCTTGAATAATTGTAACATCAGCAACAATAGACCCATTTCAAATATTTCAAAAGATTCATTAATGTGTTTGAAAAAAGAGTCTGCATAGAAGGGACTGTTGCTTTCAACTCCACATCATTCCTGATTCCCAGACATTTGAAATGTCTTTGGTACTGGCACTTTATCAGCGTTAAGTAAACCAACTATCGAATACCCTTAGGTTATTTCAGGTACTCCTTTAGCTCCCTGAAGTGCTGTCCCATTAGTTAGAACCTTTGGTTTACATCCTTTACTGAATTACACAGCAGGGTAAAACTAGAAAATGTCATGACTTTTTTACATTTGAATGTACACTCCACTTGCAGGCACAATTTCTAATTGCTAACTTATCATGCACATTTCAAACTTTTGATTTTAGGTTGACTTTGATTCTAGGGTGCCTATTTTTATAAGTTTTGATTTGATTATCAAGTTTTCATGGTAACTTTTGTAATGCATTTAACAAATCTTGTAACGAACAAAAGGTTTTAAACTACCTTTAGAATGCTGTATTTTCCTGGGAAATCATTTTCTTCAAGTTCAAAATTGTTAAAAGGTAAACAACTTTTAAATTAGAATTGTGGACTTGTGTTCTTAATATGTATGAAAGTGCTTTAAAAAGAAACAACAGGTTTTTTATGGGAAAATGTAAACAGTTCACACTGTCCACTGCTGGACAACCAGACCCTAACGGATCATTTGTTCAATTGTTTTTCAGCTGTGTCAGACTGACCCCATTTGGGGTTTTATTAGTAAAGACACTGGACTGGTTTGGCATTTAACAGATGAGGAAACTGAGGCAAACCAGGTCACACTGCTAGCAAGCGCCTGAGGTCAAATTTGAACTCAGAAGCATGAATCTTCCTGACTTCAGGCCCAGAGCTCCATCCACTGAACCACCTAGCTGCCCTTCACTGATCTGACAGCCAAGTAATAACAGTTCTATTCATTACAGGTGGCCACCCCTTCATTTATGAACCGTCACAGCAGGTAACCTTTGAAAGGAGTGCTGGTGATCCCTGTCACAAGGAAGGGCTGCTGCCACTGGACCAGTTTACCAGAGCAGTGGGATGGTAGGGAAATGAAGTTAAGAGCAGAACGATAACAGGAGAAACTGCAAAGGAGGCTGAAATAAGAACAGTGGCTTCGACAGAAAGCATTTCCCATAATTTCATTAAGTGTAACCAAACAGTTCTCTGTTCAACTATCTTCAAAAAAAAAGGGCAAAGGAGACGGTTCATTTCATATTCTTATGCCCCCAGTATCACAGAAATCCAAATAATACACAAACTTTAAACATTCAAGACAATAGGAGGTTTGTTACAGTGATTTCATCATTCAAAAAGAGCAGATACCAAATGAGATGTAAGCCGTAGTTCAAGCAACCTATTAAACCAGTTTGATTCTTTTGACTTAAATTACTGTTGAGAGAACTATGCGATTCTTTTCAAATTTAAAAAAACCTGGTTCCCCCAACAACCATGTTGTAAAAATCCTAACATTTCTTCACATGTGTAAGGCCTTGAATGTTTTTCTTGAGGGGGTGGGTTGGTTTAAGGTTTGGGGGGTTGGGGTGTGTGTGAATTTAAACTAACAAAGGTGAGCACTGCATTACAGAAAGTCCTAGCAGATGACCAGCTAAAATAGATGGTCTGATCTAAGGTGGAGATTTAGAGACCTCTGTCATTCTATTTAGAGGGAAAAAAACTCTGCTTAATACCTGAATCCTTAATGTATATTCATTAAACTTTTCCTAATCCTCCAAGATCCAATATAAATTCAAATCTTTTAAGAAATTACTTTTGGCATTTTTAAATTGGGTTTCCCAGTTCCTCCCCTACTCAGTGAGAAGGCAAGCAACAGATCACTGAATTGGAAATCTTTACGAAAAGGTTTCTAATTAAAAAACAAATCAGGCTCTCCTGGGAAATGCTCAATTCTGTTTAAAAGCAGAAAATCATTTTTCACTATTAAAGGATCTTGCCTTGGACCGATCTAAGTACAGACTTGAGGCTGTTGCCTAATTCTCCTGTAAATTTAAGAGCTGGAGCCTGGTTTAAACTGTTCATCTAGACTCGACTCCGGGGACCCTTAGTTCGGACGTGAGTGGGTTGTGTAAGCGTTTCCCCACCCTCCCACGGACAAACCGAGGCTGGGAAGTGGGACTTGGCTCTTCAGGGGCCCAGACTGACTTCTCCAGCCCAGCAGGTCCATCAGAACGGGGGCCCAGGACACCCCAGGCCCAGCAGCGCGTCCCGTGTCACGTCAGTCCCTCCAAGGCCCCGCACACGCGGCCCGGCCCGCGGATCCTCCTCGCCAGCCCGACGGCCCGAACCTCCTCCGCACACCTGAGCCTCAGGACTTCCCGCAGGGGCGGGCGCGTCACCGACACGCGCCGACTGAGACAGCAAAGCCTTTACGTCCGACAGCGGGGTGGGGGCGGGGCGAAGACGGGAGCAGGGGAGCAGGAGGGCCCGCGGGGCAGCCGGGCCGGGCGCTTCTGGAAGAGACAGAACCGGGCGGCTCAGGGAGGGTGCCGACGCCCGAGCGGCCGCTCTGAGGACGGGGCCTAGCGGCCTACCCGACCTCCCGCCCCGCAGCCCCGCCCTGCCCCAGGTGCCGCCCCCTGCGCCTACTGGCCGATCCGACCTCCCGCCCCGCAGGCGCGCCCCAGGCCCCGCCCTGCCCCAGGTCCCGCCCCCTGCCCCTACTGGCCGATCCGAGGCCGCGCCCCAGGCCCCGCCCTGCCCCGCGCGTCCCCGCCCTGCCCCAGATCCCGCCCCCTGCACCTCCCGACCTATCCGACCTCCCGCCCCGCAGCCCCGCCCTGCCCCAGGTCCCGCCCCCTGCGCCTACTGACCTATCCGACCTCCCGCCCCGCAGCCCCGCCCTGCCCCAGGTCCCGCCCCCTGCGCC
>CM053774.1:124603928-124619836 GCA_028658325.1 Potorous gilbertii | reverse complement strand
AAGAGGAAGGAGAAAAAGGGTTAAAGGGAGAGAGAAGAGAGGGGAGAAGAGGAAGGAGAGAAAGGGTTAAAAGGAGAGAGAAGAGAAGGGAGAAGAGGAAGGGGAAAAGGGGTTAAAGGGAGAGAGAAGAGGGGAGAAGAGGAAGGAGAAAAAGGGTTAAAGGGAGAGAGAAGAGAGGGGAGAAGAGGAAGGAGAAAAAGGGTTAAAGGGGAGAGGGGAGAAGAGGAAGGAGAAAAGGGGTTAAAGGGAGAGAGGGGAGAACAGGAAGGAAAAAAAGGTTAAAGGGAGAGAGAAGAGAGGGGAGAAGAGGAAAGAGAAAAAGGGTTAAAGGGAGAGAGAAGAGAGGGGAGAAGAGAAAGGGGAAAAAGGGTTAAAGGGAGAAAGGGGAGAAGAGGAAGGAGAAAAAGGTTAAAAGGAGAGAGAAGAGAGGGGAGAAGAGGAAGGAGAAAAAGCGTTAAAGGGAGAGAGAGGGAGAAGCTTGTGTGTGACTGTAGGCAGGACAGCAAATAGAGCCTTCCCTGGTTATCCCATGTACAGGTGCCCATGGATGACCCAGTCGATGCAGGAGTCAGGAATCTGCATGGAGCCACAGACACTTGTTAGCTGTGTGACCCAGGGGAAGTCACCTTACCTTTTCCTGCCTCAGTTTCCTTCTCTGTAAAGTGGAAATGCAATGCCTTCCTCCCATATGAGAATTAGATTATAAGCTCCCTGAGGGCAGGGATTGTCTTTTCCCTCTTTTTGTATCCCCAATAGCTTAGCACAGTGCCTGGCACATAGTAGGCCCTTCATAAATACTGGTTCCCCTCCTTCCTTCTTTGAGAGCTGCTGACCAGAGAACCCTCCATGAGGGAGGCAGGGGAAGAAGAGAAAAGGACTGAAGTTTCTGTCTCTTGTACTTAGGATCTTAGGACTCTGGGCAAACCACTTCACTTTCCTGGCCTTTTACTCCTCTTTAAAACTAGATAACTCTTAAGGGCCCTTCTTCCCACTCTCAATCTATGTTTCACTCAACTAGATAGGATCTCACCTACTCTTCTCCCTGTACACTATTGTTGTAAAGGTTTTGTTTGGTTGTTTCAGTTGTGTCTGACTCTCCCACACCATTTGGGATTTTCTTGACAAAGATACTGGAGTGGTTGGCCATTGTCTTTTCCAGCTCATTTTACTGATGAGGAAACTGAGGCAAACAAGGTTAAGTGACTTGCCCAGAGTCACACAGTTAATATTTGAGGCCACATTTGAACTTGGGTCTTAGTGACTCCAGGGGCAGCGCTCTGCCTGTGCAACACTTAGCTGCCTCTTCCTGTACTATCTTCCAGTTAAACTGAGTCACTCTCTGTGCTATCTCACTGACCTGCCCAACCCATCTCAGTCACCACCTCCTCCATGCAGCCTTCTCTAGGCTGCTGACCTTTTCCTTTTCAACTTTTTCATATCCTGGCATCTAGCCCTCTTCTTTGAGATTATCTCTCCCTCTACCCATTAGATGATCAACTTTTGAATAACTTAGTAGATGTATCTATCTTAATATTCCTAGCACCCAGCACAATGTTTTGTTCCCATTGAGTAAGAAGATTTAGTGGTTTCAGCTGAATGAACCTCCATCCTATAACCAAGCCATAGTCAATTACTTGGGGCAGCTAGGTGGTGCAGTGGATACCGCACCAGTGCGGGAGTCAGGAGGACCTGAGTTCAAATCTCCCCTCAGACACTTGACACTTGGTGACCTTGGGCAAGTCACTTAACCCCAATTGCCCCCTCCTGGGTCATCTCCAGTCATCCTGATTAATATCTGGTCACTGGATTCAGATGGCTCTGGAGAAGTGAGACCTGCACAGCCTTCCCTCATCACTCAAAACAAAGTCAAGTGCAAGTCATGTCATCATTTCTCTGATGGCATGGTCTTCTTCAGCAACAAAAGACAAACACACCCTCACTCTGAGTCATTTGCTCAGTGCCTTGCAAATAGTACTGGAGCTGTGGACAAATGAGGCATTTGTTTACTCTCCCTGCCCTTTTACTCTCCCTGACAGCCAGAGAATTTGACTGTTGGAAGGGATCTCAGTGACCTTTGGAAGATAAAAAAAAAAAAAGAAACACACATGAAAAATGCCAGAGAAGGATGGCTAGAGGGTGTTAGATAAATAGTTGAGGATCCAGAAGTGAAGGGCTATTCGTGGGACTCGAGTGGATTGCATGGAGTGAACCGAAGGTAGAAGAGATTCTTTGAATGCAAAACAGAAAAACTTGTCAAGACGGTTCTGATTAGTCAGGGCTGATCAGAAAGGAATTAGCAAGTGTTAGAAGTCATTTCTGGTGTTACTGCCTGGAGAAAGGAGAACAACGTTGGCACTGAGTCAGCCTGGCTTCATCAAAGGAACAACCTGCCAGACTGACCTCTGCTCCCTTTTGGACAAGAGTATCAGCCTGGTAGAGCAGAGGCATGCTTGAGTTAAGTATAAAGCACGGAGATTTCCAGAAAGCATCAAACCTAGCATCTCTTACTAGTTTCTTAGACAAGATGGGGAGATTGTTGGGCTGTGTGAGAGTACCTTTAAATAGATTCAGAATTGGCTGAATTTTGGACCCAAAGGGGAGTCATCAATTCCATTCTGGAAGGAGAGTGCCCCAGAGATCTATCCTGGGTCCTGAGCATTTCAATCAATCAAATACCACCCCAAAACATTGATTTGGCACATGTGCCAGATGCTGGGATACAAAAGAGAAAATGAAACACTCCCTGCCCTGAGGGAGCTTATATTCTACATTTTTATCAATGTTCACATTGATAAAATGCTATGAATAATAGGTAGAAGTTTGCAAGGGGGCACATTTCAGTTCAGTATAAGCAAAACTTTCTAACCATCAAAGCTCAAGTAAAATGGATGCCTTAGGAGGTAATGAGCTCCCTGTCACTTTAAGCACTGCAAGGACTTCAAGCAAAGGCTTGATGACTTCTTGTCAGGAATATTGGAGAGGTCGTTCAGCTTCAGGTTGGATTGGACAGTTTCTGAAGGGCAATTCTAGTTCTATGATTCTGAGTTTTACTTTTGGTAATATTAGGGAAATAGGGAGGGTCTTTAGGCATCATCCTGTCCAACAGACTACTTTTACTACTGAGGAAACTGAGACTCAGAAAAGGTTTTGTTATTTAGTTGTTTCAGTCGTGTCCAACTCTCTGTGACCCCATTTGGGGTTTTCTTGGCAAAGATACTGGACTGGTTTGCCATTTCCTTCTCCAACTCATTTTACAGATGAGGAAGTTGAGGCAAGCAGGGTTTAATGACATGGCTAGAAAGTATCTGAGGCCAGATTGGAATTCAGGAAGATGAGTCTTCCTGACTCCAGGCCCAGTGCTGTGGGACCACTTAGCTGCCTTGGTGACAGGAAGGGGAAGAGAAGAGGAAAGAGAGAAAGAAAAGAGGAAAAGGGGGCAACAGAAAGAATTGACCTCCACTTATTATTCAATAGGATGGGAATAGGGTCCTTAACAGCTTGTTTCCAAGAGTAATGCCTAACTAGGAACTAAGGAGATGAAAAATAGAGGAATTTGTCAGTGGCAGTGACTTTAAAGAAGAGACATCAGTATCATTTATAGTTGTACTCTAAGAACCATGGCACCTTCCTATCAGCTGACTTGCAGCTGAAACTTTCTATGTGTCTTGTCTCTCCTCATTCAAATGAGAACTTGAGAGCAGGGGCTGCCATACTTTCCTATTTGTATCCCCAGTGTTTAGCACCATGTTTTACACATAGGAAGTGCTTAATAAATGCTTTCCCCCCCCCTCTTCTTTTATTCATTTATTCATTCATCTTAGGCAGGATTTGAACTTGGGACTTCTTGACTCCCAGTCCTGTGCATTACCCACTCTGCCACATGACCTCATGATTTTTTTTTTTGCTTGTCATATTATTGTAGCAAGTGATTCCTCCCTCCTGTTTGAGTGACTGGGAAAAATAAAATGTGCCCATTCTCAGGTATGAGAGACACAGAACCCTTATTTATATATTTCTTTGGTTTAATGGGTTCTCATTCAAGGATCTGTTTCATCTTCTGTCTTTTAATAAGTCTCCTGCAATATGGTGAATGAAGTACTTATGTATAGGAAGTGAGTCTCAGTTTGAAGGGGGTGTATGTAGATGGGATACCAGGGATAGAGTTTCCCCAGTTTCCTGAAAAGGGAATGAGCTACTAGTGAGGAACTCTACCAAAATGGCCCTAGGCTTTCTAGCCATGAGCAATACCTTAAACATGACAAGAAAATCCTGCCATCAGGCGTTCTTCAGTAGAAGGAAATAAACAAAGCTTAGGAGTTTTTTGCTGATGTTTTTTAGGTAACAACATTCTTATTTGTTATTGTTTAGTCATTTTCAGTTGTCTATGACCCTTTTGGGGGTTTTCTTGGCAAATATACTGGAGTAGTTTGCTGTTCCTTTCTCCAGCTCGTTTTACAGATATGGAAACTGAGGCAAACAGGGTAAGTGACTTGCCCAGGATCACAGAGTTAGTAAGAGTCTGAGGTCAAATTTGAACTCCGAAAGATGAGTCTTCCTGACTCCAGGCCTGCCACTCTATCTACTGTAGCACCAGCTAGCAGCCCCTGAACACTCTTATAGCCCTCACTAACTTCTGCCCTACCCCGAAGTTCAGAAATATATCCAGCCATATTTAATTCTGGGCAAGAAGTACAAATGTGCCCTGGAACTATTTGGGCTACCTATGGGGCTGCAGGTAGACTAGAAAGGAATTCCTCTACAATGCAGCTGCTCTCAAGCTCACCATTGGATAAGTTTTTGTTTTACCCAATTATTCTAACTAGGGAGAAGCTAAACTCAGTTGTTTTTATTCAGCTTAAGGGGCTGCAAGTTCTGACATCCCCTTAAATACTTCAGTGCCAGGGAGAGAAACTCCGGCCATTTTGGCTACAGCTCTGCTCCATCCTGACTCTTTTGGGGGCCAATTCTGAAAAGGATACATCTATCAAATCTGGTTGTTTTTTCAACAATATCAATGTAAAGATTTCTCTGCCTAGGCAGATTTCTCTTAACACTACAAGTATTGGTTGTGGGTCAAGATCCTCTGAGATCTTCCTAAAACACCTCTGAAAACCTTTAAATAATGCCGTAAAACAATTCCTAGAGCAGCAGAAACCTACAAAAGAATAGGGATAAAGTAATATCCCAGCCAACGATAACTTAGAAGGTTGGCAAGAAAAGTCTGTCATACATGGGAGAAAGTGGAGCACAGTCCTATGCAGGACATGTCAGCACATCCCTGACCCCAGCAAACCAGGAACAGGCTTTGGGAGCCCTGCTGCTGCTGCTTCCAGAACTCTCTGTTCACAGATGGTAAAGGGGTCAAACAACTGATCAGAAAGAGATCACAGGGGTCTGTTAGCTAGTACTGAGGCAGGACTTTGTTGCTTTGCCCATACTTGGGTCTGGGTCACAGTCCTGAGTGTCAATCCTGGGGCAAGGAAGAGCACTAGCACACGAAAGCTTGTGGCTGCATTGGAGCAGGGATCCTCATCACAGTTTCAGAACAGAAAAGAGAGGTTGTGGTCACTCAAGGATCAGAGCGTAGGCCAGGATAGTAGTAAACATGCCTTTCCTTAGATCATGCCACCTTGGAAGAACTGAAAACTTACAGCTCCCTAGAAGTATCTCTGAGAACAGCTGCACAAAACTCTAAAGCTTGGGGCAGTATGCCCTCCACCTTGGAAGGAAAACCCCACTTCAACAAAGTCAATAAATAGACTGGAAAACTGAGCAAACAGAAAAAATTCCAACCATAGAAAGTTACTCTGATGACAAGAAAGATGAACATACACACTCAGAGGAAGATGACAAAGTCAAAACTCTAACATCCAAAGCATTCGAGAAAAGTACGAACTTGTCTTAGGCTACAGAAGAACTCCAAAAGGATTTTAAAATTCAAGTAAGAGAGGTAGAGGAAAAATTGGGGACAGAAATAAGAGCCATGCAAGAAAATCATGAGAAAAGAGTTAATAGCTTGGTAAAGGAGACACACACAAAAAAAATACTGAAGAAAATAATGCCTTAAAAACCAGAATAGTCCAAATGCTAAAAGAGGTACAAAAAAACCAATGAGGAGAAGAATGCCTTGAAAAGCCAAATAGTAAAAGAGGCACAAAATTCACTGAAGAAAACAAAATCTCCTTAAAAAAGTAGAATTGGAAAAGGAAGTACAAATTCTCAAGAAGAAATTGATCCCTTAAAAAATAGAATTGAGCAAATGGAAGCTAATGACTTTATGAGAAATCAAGAAACAATAAAATAAAACCAAAAGAATGAAAAAAAAGATGAGAAATATCTCATTGGAAAAGCAATTGACCTGGAAAATATTCAGGAAAAAATCCAGGAGAGATAGTTTAAATGTTATCTGTCTATTTGAAATCCATGATATAAAAAGACTCTAGCCATCATCTTTCAAGATATTATCAAGAATAACTGCCCTGATATTCTATAACCATAAGTAGAAGAGAAATGGAAAGAAATACTTTCTAAATGAGATTCCCAAAATGAAAACTCCCAGGAATATTATAGTGAAATTCCAGAGCTTCCAGGTCAAAGAGAAAATATAGCAAGTAGCCAGAAAGAAATAGCCACAGTCAGGATAACACAAGATTTAGCTGCTTCTACATTGAAAGATAATAGGGTTTGGAATATGATATTGCAGAGGGCAAACCAAGAATCATCTAGCCAGCAGGCCTAAGTATAATTGTTCAGGGAAAAGACAAATAGATATTCAAGAGATAGAGGACTTTCAAGCATTCTGTATGAAAAGACCAGAGTTGAATAGAATATATGACTATTAAATATGACTCAAGAGAAGCATAAAAAGGTGAATAGGAAAAGAAAATTGTGAGGGACTTAATAAGGTTAAACTGTTTACAATCCTACATGGGAAGATATTTGTAACTTATAAGAACTTTCTCATTATTAGGACAGAAAGAGTGTATATAGACTGAGGGCACAGGTGTGACTTGAATAAAAAGAGCTGATATCTAAAACAATAAAATTAAGGGCTAAGAGAGGAACATACTGGAAGACAGGGAAAGGAAGAGGTAGAATGGGATAAACTATCTCGCATAAAAGAGGTAAGTTTTCACAGTGGAAGGGAGGATGGGAGAGGTGAAGGGGAGTGAGTTGAACCTTATTCTCATCAGAATTAGCTCAAAGACAGAATAACATACACACTTAATAATTGAGTATGGAAATCTATTTTGCCATACAGGAAAGTAGGAGGGGAATGGGGTAATAGAAGCAAGGGCCAATTTGGAGAGGAGGTGGTCAGAAACAAAACACTTTTGAGGAGAAACAGAATGGAATAAATGAGGAAGTTGCAAATTAGATGGAGGGAAATACAACTAACAATAGTAAATGTGAAAAAAATTTGAAGCAAGTTTCTCTGATCAAGGCCTTTTTTCTCAAACATGGAAAACTGAAATTCATAAAAATAAGAACTATCCCCAATTGATAAATGATCAAAAGATATGAACAGTTTTCAAATAAAGTTATCAAAGCTATCTATAGCCCTATGAAAAAAATATTTCAACTTTCTATGAATTGGAAAAATGCAAATTAAAACAATTCTGAAGTACTCCCTCATACCTATTAGACTGTCTAATAAGACAGAAAGGGAAAATGACAAATATTGGAGGGGAAGTGGGAAAATAATACATTAATGCGCTATTAGTGGAGTAGTGGAATGATTCAACCGTTTTGTAGAGCAATTTGGAACTCTGTCCAAAGGGGCATAAACGCCTGCATACGCTTTGACCTAGCATTACCACCATTAGGTCTGCATCCAAAAAAGACAAAAAACAAAAAGTAAAAGGACCTATACGTACAAAAATGTTTATAACAGCTCTTTTCTGATGACAAATAATTAGAAATTGAGGGGATGCCCATCAACTGGGGAGTGCCTGAACCAACTGTGGTATTTCATTATGATGTAATACTATTGTACTACAAGAAATGATGAACAGAATGCTCTCAGAAAAAGCTGGAAAGACATGAGCTGATGCAAAGTGAAATGCACTGTGGACAAAGTAACAGAAATACTTTAAGATGATAAGCTGTGAATGACTTAGCTATTCTCAGCAGTACAATGATCAAAGACAACTCGGAAGGACTTAATGATGAAAAATGCTGTCTATCCCCGGAGAAAGAACTACTACTGTCTGGATACAGATTGAAGCATGGTTTTTTAACTTTATTGTTCTTGAGGATCTTTTGGATGTTTTCTTTCACAACATGGCTAATATGGAAATGTTTTGCATGACTATACATGTATAACCTAAAAAAGAGAAGGAAAAAAAAGAACACAAGTATTATCTATGTTTATCTTCTATAGTTACCATTTATATCCATTCTCAGTTTCCTTCCTCATTTTAATCTAAGTGCTTGGTCTTCAGGAATTTTTATTAAATAACAGTGGGCTCTATTTTACACAAATGTGGGGAAAGTTATCCCTTTATTTCTGGTCAAATTATTTAAAAAGAACAAGTTACCTTGTCCACAGTTAAGAGCATATGGCCTTGAATCTGGGCTGATGACTAGTGAGTAACTCCCACACTCTCCCTTCTCTAACTTCCTGTCATTCTTTTCCTTCAATTGCAAAGGAACTGGAAGCAAATAGGATTATGGTGTTAGGGCTGGAAGGGGCCAGAGAGGCCATCTAACTTGACCCTCTCATTTTACAGTTGAGGAAACTGAAAGTCCGATAAGCTAAGTGACTTACCCAAGGTCATACATGTATTAAATAGAAGAGACAGGTTTTGAACCTAGTTCCTCTGTCGCCAAATCCAGCACTATTTTAAGGTTAAGGTTAGATAGTTGTATATAGAAATATCTATAGATATTCATAGGTAGATTTAGAGATAGATAGATATATAGACACACAGCCATAGACAGATGTTAAGTACTTATTTTGTTCCAGACCCTGAGCTCAGAGGATTAAAAAATGGGAAAAATAAAACAAAACAGTATCTGTCCTCAGGAGGTTTACAGGCAGGTAAGATCCAACCTATATACAAATATGTCTGTAAAGGAGGATATAATGAGAACAAAGGAGAGATTCAAAGATTTCAGAGGAAATGTAAGGTTGAGGGGAGGGAAAGAATATTAAAATTCATTTTGACTTAAGTTAATTATTTTAATTCTTCAAGTGTCTATTAAGCAGTGCTGGGTTTAAGGCACTGTCCTAGGTACTGAGCATACAAAGACAAAACTGTCCTTGCTCTCAGGAAACTTAGATACTCCTGGAGTGTAAGTCATGCTCACAGATAAGTAAATCAAAAGTATATACAAAGCCAAGACAAAGTTATTTTTAGAAGGGAGAGGGGCAAGGCAATCACACAGAGGCAGGTCATTTGTGTAATCATGGAAGCAGGAGGTGGCATGTCCTATTCATGGAAGTTGGCCATCATGACTGAAAAAGCATGTTGAAGAAGCAAAATGTGCTACATGTCTAGCAAGGTTGTAGGAACCCAAATCGTGCAGTTTTAAATGTCAAAAAAGTCTTTGAATAGGTGGTTCCTGAGCTGGACAGAAAAGGAACTGACAGAAATGAGAAGAGAGAATGTTCCTGATGTTAGCAGTCATCTTAGCAAGACTTATGAAGTTGCAAAAGGCCTGGGAAGAGAGACTAATGAGAGATAAGACTGTTGGGTGGGTTTCTTTTCTCCCTGCAGCTGCTTGGAATTCTTAGAAAATCTCAATGGAGATCCATTTTTAAAAGACATCATTTTGGGAGCAGGAGATGAAAAGAGGGAGGTGGTGGGTTTTCTTCCAACACATGGAGCATCAGCACAACTGCAGTGACTGGTGGTAACAATATCAGCAGTTCCCTTCATCCAAGCAAAGCTTCTAAGGGAGAACATGAGAGGTGAAAGGTAGAGAGGCAAATGGGACGCATAAGACTCTGGATCTGTTTTATTGTAGGCACTCAGATGAGTGCCTACACTGAGAGAGAAAAAAGACAGGAAGAGCTGACTGTTCTAGCCCATTAATTCAGATGTATGGGACAGAACCATTCCTAAGCATGTCTTTTTATTCTGTTAAAGACTGCATCTGACTGATCTCATATTATTTCCCATGAACATCTCCAGTCACATAAACAACTGTAGCTGATTTTCTTCTTGTATTTCCCTTTGTCCCATTCATAGTGGCATGAAGGCACAGGGGCAGTCAGGGCAGAGACCTGACACAGGGGCTGGGACGCCAACTGCTGAACCCCTTGTTATCCTGAACCACTTGTATTTCATAACTACACTGCCAAGGACAGAATTACGATGACCTTGGGACCTTTGAAAAATCTGTACTAAGCAGAGTGAATACAATACAGAGAAGAACATTCTTGTCACTCAAGTCCTTGGCTCTGCCATGTCTAAACATGAGAAACTGATAGGATTTTATCAGTGGAAATGGCATTAAAGAAGAAGTAGGACTATTTGAGTTGCTGCCACCTTCTAAGGACCAAGGAGCTTTGCATGTGACTGACAGGTGAAACTTTCTCTGTGTTGTCTTCTCTACCAGAATGTGAGCTTTACCAGATGGTGTGATTGTGGCAGAATTAGGGCATCCTCCAAATGTGAATGATGCCTGCTTTATGAGGATGGGCTCAGTAAGAAGGGTCCTCTCTACTTTCTGGGGTACTTTCCCTTTTTTCATCATCTACCCTAGCTTTTATTTAAAGTGACCAGACTTTACTAATGGTGCAGGAGGGACTCGGGATCAAAATAGAATAAAAGCTATAACCTTTTTTTGCCTTGACTTTCTTCAGTCTGAGATTTCTGCCATAGCAGTAGCTTTCTTTGCCCTAGAACAAGCTGCAGAACTTGCTATCCCACTCTCCACAGTGAATGTTTTGCCCTCTTCCTCAGTGTTCCCCTAGCGTTCCCTCCATCTTCCCCCCCACCCCAGCTGTAGAGCTCACCTCGTTTCACTGAAAAGATTGAGGCCATTGAGAATTCCTCCTTCTCTTCTACTCTTCTCACCTCACTCAGACATCTTCTCCCACTGTCTCTTCCTGCACCCCCACCTTGCATGAGGAGCTGGTTGTCTTTGACAAGGCAAAGTCCTCTGCATGCATCTTCTCAGTGGGATACCCCCATGGGCACTACCCCTCTCTTCCTAATCTTCGATGTCTCCTCACCCCTCATGAATGCTAAGGTTTAGACATTGGCCTATTTATTATTTCTCACCCACCACTCTCATTCTCATGTCTTTGCATTGTTCCCCATGCCTAGAATACTTTCCCCTCATCTCCCTCTCAACTTCCCTTAGAGGTTTAGCTCAAATCCTACATTAGACCTTTTCCACTCCCCACAACTGCCATGCTTAAGCTAGGGCATTACCTTGCATCTGCCCTGTTTGTGTCTTGTATGTGATTTTCATGGATCCCCCATTAGAATATGAGATTCTGAGGATAAGTACTGTTCTTTATATGCCCAGCACTTAGGACAGTGCCTGGAACACAGTAAGTGCTTAATAAATGTTTGTTGCCAGAGGGAATGGATTTCAGGTGCGGGAGGAGGAAACTTCCCTTTCCTACTCCTTTCATCTAGACCCACATGACCACACCTCCCCACAGGGTCAATGACAGCTTGCAGTATTAACACATCTCTGTTGGGGACATGTGCTTGTCTGATAAGGCTGAGAGGAGTCCTTAGACCCTTAGCTACTTGGCTGTTTCCTTCCCAGAATCCAAGTAATTAATGAATAATCCTAAGAAATGAATATTTCCAGCCTTGGTAGCTCCCTTGTGATCTCCTGAAACAGTTGCCACTTGAGTCATTCTGTGGAGGATAAATAGGAATTCACTGGTTAAGAAGTGGAGGGAAAATATTTTAATTACAGAGAATGGAGTGAAGAAGGGTGAGGAGTTGGAAGAGGGTAAGGGCACATTTTGGGGAAGAAGGTGTGTTGGTATACATGATAGGGATGAACAACATGCCTGTTTCATTCATTCAACAAACACATTGAACATTCAGCAAACACATTGAACATTCACCCTGAGTGAATGCGTGTTTTTATGTCACTGAAGTCAGGATGAGAGGAATTTGGCCATCTTTATTTTCCTTAAAAAATATTACATGTTCACTTGGTAAGCTATGACAGTGTCATACTGTAATAGGTCTGGGAGGATTCATGCAAAGCAAAGTCAATCCTAATTGGCTTTTTCTTCTTTTCCTTTGGTGAGACTCAACATTGCAACAGTCAGTCAATGGATGCAGGAGAAGGAATTCAGCAGTAAATTAATAGTTGATGGACAAAAACCCAAAAAACCAAAAGCACTTTGGAAGGGTTTTGGGTCATGCTCCCCAGAGTTACTTTCAAGCTCTTTTGAAGATTCTCTTGGCTTCCACACCTTGGTATGAATAGCTCTGAAAATTAACAAACACGGAAATGATGCTTGTTAAAATTTACATTTTAATAAATGAGGGGAAAATCAATATTGATCAGAGCTTTTGAAAATCAGTAGTAAATGCTCTCTTTTCATTTAGTGACAATACCTCCTATAGAAAAGAGAATTTCTTTTTTTGTTCTTAAGCTTTAATTTCTTAAATTTTCTTAATTTTCTTGATCTTCTTTAGAATTCTTAAATTTTCATTTTAAGAGATTTATGGTTTATATTCATTTATTTTATTTAGCTATCAATCAATTTGCCATCCCTGTAATGGTCATCTCCACTTCAAAATACCTTGATTAGGGAAGGAAAAAGGAAACAATATTTATTATGGGCCAGGCATGATGCTAATCACTTTTTATTGTCTCTTTTTTTGTCTCGTTTGAGGGAGGTGTTAGTATTATGCTTCTTTCAGAGCTGAATCAGGCAGAGATTAAGTGAACTGCCCAGGGTCACAGAGCTAGTAAGTGTCCTTGGTTCAGACCCAAGGAATGAACAAGGTTTCAATAGGGATCCTGTATTAACTCATCCTTATTATACATGAGGCCACCATTCATGAAGTTTGGATGACTTCATGCATCCCGGGCTTGGTCAGGGTAGGCACTCTTGAGGAGCACAGATCCCATTAGTTAAGGGTCTTGCAGAGCTGTCATGGCTGAAAACTTCATTCCTTTGCATTCAACTCCAAAATGAACCTCCCTGAGTCAATTTAGATGCTCCTCAAATTACTGGCACATAGTCATGGCCAGATCCATAAGCAGACACTTTCCATAACTGGCATTGTTTGCCCAAGCCTGGCCCTCACTGACAGGACCCTTGAGAGCACAGGGTTACTGGACCCCAATGAGGTATCAGAGAAGGCTTTTCATTACTGTATAATCACAAATAATACTATTCAGGAGGTATGAACATTAAGATTGACCAGCTAGTAAGACTCCTTTATTCTCTCTAGGGTATGAGGGTTTTTAGATAACTCACCTGGACTAGCTCATCACCTACAATTTCTCTGACAGTGTGCAATTCATTTCCGTTATCCAGTCGTTTGAATTTGCCAACATGCTTGTTTCCTTCCTGGTTCCAGGACCCCTGCACATAAAACAAAATGCATTTGGGACATCTTAGGAAATAGCATCTCATGCTTATTCCAGAAATTAAGACAGTCACTTGTCTCCCTGTGTATGGGATGTCTTTGTGAGATCAATCAATCAACAAGGACTCATTAAGCACCTCTGATGTTCTATGCCCTAGGAATATAAGTGCGAAAAAAATGAGAGCCTCTCTTCCAAAGGAGCCTGCATGCTAATGGAATGTACATATGTACATGCATACATATACAACAGCTATATTCAGGTACATATATGTATATACATATATACATATATGTACACATACATCAACACAAATGTAAAGTAGATAAAAGCAAATCAATATGAAGTAGATAGATGAAAGATAATTGGGAGGGACAGTACTAGCAACTGGGGGAATCAGAAAAGGCTTCATGCAGAAGACCATGCTTGATATAAACCTTTAATAGGAATAGTAACAATTAACATTCATAGCATGTTTTAAGATTTACAAAGCACTTACAAATGGTATTTCATTTACTCCTCATAATGACCCTGAAAAATATGTGCTATTATATTATTATTCACATTTTCTAGATGAAGACACTGATAGAGGTTAAGTAACTGACCCAGAGTCACCCAACCATTTAAGTAACTGAGTCCAGATTCCTCGTAACACAGGGTGAGTCCTCTAAGTGCTTCTGCTTGTCAGGATACTACTACATCCCCTCTGTAGAATGAATGCTGTTTGAGGGAAGGCTTGACATTTTTGTCTACATCACTGATGCTTTGAATAGTACCTGACACAGATTAGCCACCTCACAATGTGCATTGAGTTGAAGGAGATAAGTATGAATTTAGGGAGGTTCAAAAGTAATTAAATTCCAAGAGATCATCGAGGTCACAATGACCATGAATCCATGAATTGGAATTCTCTCCAGGATGGGAAGAGGATAGGGAGAACATTACTAAATTAGAATGTATTTTAGTAACAAATGACTTTGGCTCCCACCCCCTCTGTATCATAGATCCCCTTTTCTCTTAAGGTAGGATGTAGTAAAAATAAATGTTGGTTAATTGGAGCAAGTTAAATTTTAAAAAGAATGAATGAAGGGGAGTAAGGAATAACAGGGCTGAGCAGATAGGTTGGAGCTGATTGTCAAAAATTTTAAAGGGAAAGGAAAAGGGTTTGTGGGAGATAGTTTCATTTGGTATAGAAAGAAGGGGGTGTTTTCAGGAGCAAGCTGCTTACACTGAGTTCTGTTCCATCAGCCAAACTGTATTTAAACTCGACTCCAAACTCAAACTCGATGTCTATAGTTCGGAAGGCACTGGATTCATTGACAGTCACCTTATTTCCTGTTTGGGTAATTGTTATCTTCAAGTTGTCATGGGCTGCAAGCTTTCTTTTGATTACATTGATGCCTGTGAAATCAAAGACATTACATGACAGTTCCCAAATTGAGATTCCTTGGATTTGCATCCTGGCAGGCTTCCCTTGTGAGGTGAGGGTATTCGAAACAGCAGGATAAATACCTTAATTTTCTGTAAGAAGCTTGCTATGACACCTCAGTGTGTGTGTGTGTGTGTAGAGGAAGAGAAAGAGGGAATGAGAAAGGAAGGAAAAGACAGAGAGAGGAGAGAGGGGGAAGGAGGGAGGGAGAGGGGGAGGGAGAGAGGAAGGAAAGAGGGGGAT
The DNA here is from genome assembly GCA_028658325.1 of Potorous gilbertii. Lineage (NCBI taxonomy): Eukaryota > Metazoa > Chordata > Mammalia > Diprotodontia > Potoroidae > Potorous > Potorous gilbertii. Next base: position 124,604,637 of record CM053774.1, on the reverse strand, counting down.
GGAGGGAGGGGGAGAGAGAGAAGGAGAGAGAGAGAGAAGGGGGGAGGGAGGGAGGGAAGGGAGGGAGGGAGGAGAGTGACCTTGGAGAGGATAGTTGGTGCTCAGCTGTCTTCTCTGTTCTCCACTTTGTTCTTTAGCTAGGTTCATATGGTCATAGGTGGAAAGGACCTTAGAAGCCATCAAATCCAGCCTCCTCATTTTGCCAGCAAGGAAACAGGCACATAAAAATCAAGGGACTTGCCCAAAGTCACAGCGAGGAAATTACTAAGGCAGAATTTGAACCTGGGTCTTCCTGACTTGAAATCCAGTGCCCAGCTAACTATCACCTGACAATGTGAAAGTAATTCACTTCAGTCCCTGAAATTAATGAGTACCTACTGCATTTCAGGGCTCTCTGGATCCAGGCATTGGGAGGGATGAAAAGCTTGACTAAGATGTGGTTTCTGTCCTCCTAGCTAACTGGCAGAGTGGGTGAAGCCCTGGAGCTTAGCTGTGTGACCCGGGACAAGTCACTAAGCCTGTTTGCCTCAGTTTCCTCATCTGTGAGATGAGGATGATAGTAACACCGCCCTCTCATGGTTGTTGGAAGAATTGCGTAAGACAATATCTGTAAAGCACTGAGTACATAGGAAGCCTGGCACATAGGAAGCATGTAATGACTGACTGTTTCCTTCCTTCCTTCTCCCCTCCTGGACCCCCGTCCAGATGA